>CM033476.1:20305050-20953232 GCA_019447015.1 Hymenochirus boettgeri | reverse complement strand
TATACTTCATATATACTTTATATAGGGAGTATGGTAGTCACAAACAATCCCTCTATACCTTATATATACTTTATATAGGGAGTATGGTAGTCACAAACAATCCCTCTATACCTTATATATATACTTTATATAGAGAGTATGGTAGTCACAAACAATCCCTCTATACTTCATATATACTTTATATAGAGAGTATGGTAGTCACAAACAATCCCTCTATACTTCATATATACTTTATATAGGGAGAACGCTCGTGACTGTGTTGTCACATCGGTCAAAGATGACCGATAGAATCTTGCAGATTGGTACTGTGTGTACCCACCTTAATGTGTGTACCCATCTTTAGTTAATAGGCAAGACAGGCATCATGGTGTTCTCAACTCTCTTTGGACAGAAGTCCAAAAGGTTCATTACAAAGGTAATGATTTAGCACATAAAGGAACAAGTTGTAGCCACAAAGTTTGCTGTGGATTTGGGTGGGGACAAGTTTGAGATTGTAACACAATACTTTCCTTGCTAGACAAGTAACTGTTAAGCTGGGAACAAACATGAAAGTTCTTTAAATAATCTGCAAGAAGAGAAAAAAAGACCTTACCGCAGCCATAAATCAAGTTCAGTTAATCCCCAATGTTATGAGGAGATAAATTGCTATATATATTATTTTTTTAAAGCCAACCAATACCCTAAACCATTGTAATCATGGACATTCGCTTCCTATTGTTTCATTCTATTGAACTCTCTGAGGCTGGAACCAAGCAAAGGTTTGTCTCACAGGGAGGTGTTACCAGAAACAGGGGAGCTTGTGAGAAAGAGGAGGAGCTTCACCCACAAACATCAATTTTTAGGCAGCAGATGCCATTTCTATGGTTGAAAATATTGCAGTTTGGGTCATTATTACAAGCAAAATCATTTAAACTCAATTTATTATTACAATTTCATTCTCCTTTTATTCATATAGCATAACTTGGAGATGTACAAAATTGTAATAAAGTCATACAAGGGGGACAAGAAATATAAATAATTATGTGCATGAATAATTATATAAGTATTACCGTTAAACCTTAAGACATGAAAGAGGTCCCTGCCCAATAGAACTTACAATCTAGTTAGGTGGGTAACAGATACATAGGGAAGTAGTGCTGTAGTTAACTTTATGTATTAATACCAATAAAGTAGTGAGTACATTATTTCCTATAATTTCGAAGTTTCAGTCAGTCATGTGACACAGATGACCAATTATAAGTGATGATGTCAAATGTATTAATACATAAAGTTCTTGTTAAACCAGGGATTTCTCTGATTGACATTTGGAGTCAAGATTTCTTTCCCTGACTGGGTTTTTTGCCTCTGGTAAATAGGCTTGCGGCAGATGTCTGCAATCTATGGGTTAAAGTCGGTTAACACTTCTTAAGGTTTTATAGGTTATTTTTAAAAAATTGTTCTAGCCAAGAAATACTGGATATTTGGATATTTAACGGACAGAACATGTGCATAAATTCAGCCACTCAGTGATGGCCTTTAGTGAGTTGGGGGGTTCTACAGTAATAAAAGAGTTAAGCTATTAAACAAAATATTTTTTGGGGGACAGAAAATGATGTATTCCTAGTACCTCCCATTCTGCTTTCATTTCAAAGTAATTCATTTTAGAGTCTTGCTGCTTTCAAACTGCATGGCTAAGTTCAATGAAAATACTGTTATTCTGAAAAGTAATTTCATGAATGACTCCAAACTTGTAACAGACTGCGAGACTGAAAACATTATTACAATTTCATTCTCCTTTTATTCATATAGCATAACTTGGAGATGTACAAAATTGTAATAAAGTCATACAAGGGGAACAAGAAATATAAATAATTATGTGCATGAATAATTATATAAGTATTACCGTTAAACCTTAAGACATGAAAGAGGTCCCTGCCCCATAGAGCTTACAATCTAGTTAGGTGGGTAACAGATACATAGGGAAGTAGTGCTGTAGTTAACTTTATGTATTAATACCAATAAAGTAGTGAGTACATTATTTCCTATAATTTCGAAGTTTCAGTCAGTCATGTGACACAGATGACATAACTAAGCACCAATTATAAGTGATGATGTCAAATGTATTAATACATAAAGTTCTTGTTAAACCAGGGATTTCTCTGATTGACATTTGGAGTCAGGATTTCTTTCCCTGACTGGGTTTTTTGCCTCTGGTAAATAGGCTTGCGGCAGATGTCTGCAATCTATGGGTTAAAGTCGGTTAACACTTCTTAAGGTTTTATAGGTTATTTTTAAAAAATTGTTCTAGCCAAGAAATACTGGATTTTTGGATATTTAACGGACAGAACATGTGCATAAATTCAGCCACTCAGTGATGGCCTTTAGTGAGTTGGGGGGTTCTACAGTAATAAAAGAGTTAAGCTATTAAACAAAATATTTTTTGTGAAACTTGGGGACAGAAAATGATGTATTCCTAGTACCTCTCATTCTGCTTTCATTTCAAAGTAATTCATTTTAGAGTCTTGCTGCTTTCAAACTGCATGGCTAAGTTCAATGAAAATACTGTTATTCTGAAAAGTAATTTCATGAATGACTCCAAACTTGTAACAGACTGCGAGACTGAAAACATCTAGAGCTAGTTACTTTCAAATGAATTTCATAGAATTACAGATTTGGGGGGTGTTTTTAGGGTGTAGTTTTTCCCAGAAAAGATTGTGAGATATAGGAAATCCCCAAATACTTTATTAGAATGATTCACTAATAACATAAAATCACTAGTAGGCAACACAGAACATACCAATACAAAGACTTACCGCGAAAGTTCAGTGATACCTGTCTCTCATGTCTCCCTGGCAAGTTAGTGACCTGTATCAGAGAGACGGTTAATGCCATGGCCACCGAATAAAATTCCTGTTATTGTTTGTCCCTTATATTTTGCAGCATTCCAGAACAGAGTTTGGTGCAGTGTCCAGTACAGGTCTCCCACTTCTCTGGGCTCCTAGTTGTTTAGCTGGTTATTCATGACATAGAAGACCTGCCGAGCCAGTTTCACACACCTTATTCACAAGTTACCCGCCTCATACCATGTAAGATTGTTTCCTTAAACACGCAGGACCCAATGCACTCTTATCTCAACCCAAGATATGTACAACCTTAGACATTCTTTACACTCCTGTCCTGGGAATCCCTATTCAACAAATAATCCCCTTCATCGCTAGAGATGGCAGAACTTCATAAAGTTCGGTCCGTTTTCGAACTTCTAAAAAAGTTGAAAGTTCGAAAACGGACCCATTAAAGTCAGTGGGGGGTAAATAGTTTGGATGAACTTTCCCTAATATAACAATATAAACTTACCGTACAGACCTCTGGAACCTGGGAGATGGTTTGGGGAACACGTCCATGCGCGGATAACAGCCGAACGCCCAACAATCCCGCAGCTGGATGTTTGGGGGGTACCGCAGCTCGAAAATGGGAACCCACCCGGGTCCATACAAGGACCATTGTGGCCCTGACAAGGCTTAAGGGGTCCCGCAGCTTGAACTGGGACCCCCCCCCCCCCCGCACTTATGAGTGCCTTTGCGGCACTAGGAAGTGCCCTTGTAGCCCTGAGAAGGGCCTTTTGGGGCTTAAGTGGTCCCACAGCTCGAACCGGGCCCCCCTTCCCCAGCACTTATAAGTGCCTTTGTGGCCTAACAAGGTCCCACAGCTTGAACTGGGACCCCCCTTCCCTGGCACTTATAAATGCCTTTGCGGCACGAAGAAGTGCCCTTGTGGCCCTAACAAGGTCCTGCAGCTCGAACCGGGACCCCCCTTCCCCGGGACTGACAATTGCCTTTGTGGGAGGACATAAAACAGAGAATAATGTGCCCTGCAAAAATGAAGGGAAGTAACTTTAATTTTAGGTGCAAGAATTTGCTTGTGCCGTTAATTTGCAAGAACTACTGCTGTTAGAGAACATTTTATACCACCTGATTGGTTGCTGCAGTTTAACAGCACAGGGACATTTTTTTGCATCTAAACAGCCTCTGTTAACTTTTTGTTGCTTTATTTTATTAGCCAATTAGCATATGCTTTCAACAGAAAGGGAGTATTTTCTCATTACAAGGACCATAATCTGCCCATCCAGTGATCTCTCTAACTGCTTCCAAATTACCGATTTCCTGATTGCAGGACCCCTAATAGTGTTTGTTATGATGTCAGTCCTTGGGTTGATTCAGTTGCTCAGTAGAGATCTGAGCATGTTTGACCCATCCAACAGCCAAGCAGTAGAAATTGCTGTTAACATTCCAAGGAAGTGGTGCATTCTGGGAAGAACCTGAAATGGCTGCTCACTACTGACCACAGAAAAGCATAGCAAAGGCTAATTAATTGATTGAATTGTTTTTTTCAAAAATAAAGATGCAGAAAACCTAGGTATTTATAATATAGACCAATATTTTCAATGATTTTTCCACACTTTTTATCAGTATATATTTTGGTTAGATAGTGGGTGTGACCTGCCAACCAAGTGATACATGTCAGCCCCTTTTTATGTCTTTTGGTGTAGTGTAGGGCTCCCTCCCCCAGCCCCAACCACTATATTAGTTTTTACAGAAACTTCCCTCTGGCTTACTGTACCGGCCCTCTTCTTGCATGAAACTGCAAGCAGGGGGCCAGACCGGCAGCCACGTCCGTGATTGGCTGAGAGGCAGCCAATCACGGACGTGGCTGCCGGCAGTGGAGAACGCCGGGGGAGAGAGGTAAGGTAAGTAGAATTCAGGGGAGTTTCTTTAAAAAGTAATATAACGGTTGGGGTTGGGAGCCCTACAGTACTCCAAAGGGGTTTTATGCTAGGGGGAGGGAGAGCAAAACGGGAGGGAGAGGGAGGGGTAGGGGGGAGGGCTGCAGTGCGCATGGCAAAATTCCTATATGGACTCTGCCAGGCTCCTGGTGGCCAGTTTCTGGGACTTTGGAGGCACATTACAGGAGAACAATTTGGAGCTGGGATGTAAGGTAAGGATTTTATTACACTACACAGTGGGGCCAGTAGTGGGTTAAATTCTAGTTTCGAGGGTGGACATGCCCTTTAATAGATGTATTTACTGATCTTTTATATTTGTATACATTATATATTTTGATGAATTGAAGATTGTTTTAAAGGGTCATAAAAGATACAGAAGTTAAGAAACACTTCCTCCAAGTGGTGGGAAGTGGAACAGCACTATACCATTTCTCCATTACTTTGCAGCGATGTATGAATACCAGTGAATCCCAATAGTTTCTGTGAAAAAAGTGTATTGGACCTTTGAGCATCACATTTCATGCTGCTGTTCTCTACTTGGTCACTTATTCAGTTCTGACCTTTAAATCATGATGTTCCTTTTAAATTATAAAATTATAAAGTATTAATATACGTTATAAAACTGTATAAGGAAAGCCCAAATAACTGTCTGTCATTTGAAACGGTTGGAAAAAAAACATACGAAATTTCGTAGGAAGCTATAAATGCACCACAATGTCTTCGTTAGCAAAGTTTCTGTGACCAAACAGAGATTTTAAGGTAGAATATCCAGTTTTGAAGCAAAATATTGCTGTCAAAACTGATTTTCAAAAGAAATTAATAGTAACATAATAATTGAGGTTGAATAAAGACATACGTCCATCTAGCCCAACCTTTATACCCTACCCATAATATCTGTATAACAGTTACATAGTAACATAGTATTGGAGGTTGTATAAATACATACATCCATCCTTTATACCCTACCCATAATGTCTGTATAACAGTTACATAGTAACATAGTATTGGAGGTTGTATAAAGACATACGTCCATCTAGTCCAACCTTTATACCCTACCCATAATGTCTGTATAACAGATACATAGTAACATAGTATTGGAGGTTGTATAAAGATATACGTCCATCTAGTCCAACCTTTATACCCTACCCATAATGTCTGTATAACAGTTACATAGCAACATAGTATTGGAGGTTGTATAAAGGCATATGTCCATCCTTTATACCCTACCCATAATGTCTGTATAACAGTTACATAGTATTGGAGGTTGTATAAAGACATACGTCCATCCTTTATACCCTACTCATAATGTCTGTATAACAGTTACATAGTATTGGAGGTTGTATAAAGACATACATCCCTCTAGTCACTAAACTAAGTATAGTATTTGAGGTTGAATAAAGACATGTCCATCCAGTCCAACCCATCTAGCAATATCCTCATTTCTAGTTTATAAAGTGTTTATTCAGTGCTCTTCACCTTAATCTTAATTAAGGTGATCTTCATCTTAATTTATTGTAGAACAGCAGAAAGAGGTTGAATGCCATGCCAGCTCCTCTCACAGAACTGTTGTGATCTCAGCAGGTGTGTTCACTCATTGATTGGCTTGAAGTCTGCGGTGCTTTAATAAAAGAAATTTAGGTCCAGGCCACACTGGTGAGTTCCCATGATCCCATACGTCCATCTAGTCCAACCTTTATACCCTACCCATAATGTCTGTATAACAGTTACATAGTAACATAGTATTGGAGGTTGTGTAAAGACATACGTCCCTCTAGTCACTAAACTAAGTATAGTATTTGAGGTTGAATAAAGACATATGTCCATCCAGTCCAACCCATCTAGCAATATCCTCATTTCCAGTTTATAAAGTGTTTATTCAGTGCTCTTCACCTTAATCTTAATTAAGGTGATCTTCATCTTAATTTATTGTAGAACAGCAGAAAGAGGTTGAATGCCATGCCAGCTCCTCTCACAGAACTGTTGTGATCTCAGCAGGTGTGTTCACTCATTGATTGGCTTGAAGTCTGCGGTGCTTTAATAAAAGAAATTCAGGTCCAGGCCACACTGGTGAGTTCCCATGCTCCTCGGACGTTTTGAGTTATTTCAGCATGTGCGAATCGCGTGACAGTGCATTTCAACGTGAGTGGCTACACTATATGCACTGCGAGCTGTTTTTGGAGAGAATGTGATCATCATGTTTTGTGTGGATTTCCTGATAACAGATTGTTGGCAAAATTGCAGAGCTAACGTGCATTAACTGTGCCACAATGACTGTGCATTACCTAATTACCATTATTAAGCTGGCCCGTATATTAGGTAAATGTGTGAGATGCTCAGACAACCATCTGGATCAGTTATTTTGCAATTGATATTTAATATTCATAATTAATGGGCCAGCATGGGAAACATCAAGACATAGATCTATTTGATAATTGTATGGTCAGCATAACTCTCAGAAAAGCTTTACCATACTAACCCATGTTTGAAAAACATTCTAGCTATGCAATAGGCTACGTGATTCCCCAATAAAGTTGTGGCCACCAGCTCAACTGAAATGAGCACATAAGCGTGCACGTTGGTGTGCATGATTGCGCACGCATTACCGACGTGCGCTTTGATCACGCAATAATAACATAAATGTGTGGAAATGTGTTTGTGTAATTTGGTCTGCTTTTATCTTCAAGAATGAGCTAGAAAAACACAAGTCCTATTACATTGACCATTTTTAATAAACATTCATTTTCTACAGCTAGTGAGCCCATTGTAGGTGAATCGCTCATATATCCTGGTTGTTCGACTGTATCGGTACTTACCTTTCCTTAAAAAAAAGGGAAAATTCTTTTACTGCACTGTGCAGCAAAAAACATGCAGTAATGTCAGCAAGGTATTTGTATGATCGGAAAACGGACCAGTAAACATGGTGGTAGATTCCTTTCTTCAGGAATGCCAGAGCGCCAGGTAAGTATTTCTGTTCTAGAGTTTGGGGGGTGAACATACCCCTTTAAAATAAAGCACTATTGTAAGAGTTTTAAGTGTGCCGACAGATCACATTGGTATCTGTCAGCACAATGCGATGGGAACCGCACAAATGGACCCAACCCACCACCCATTCGCGGCACGGGGATTGTTCAACCATGCATGGGCCGATACTATCGCCTCTTTCCTTAAAGTGAAGGGAGCCGATACCACCAGATGGAAATTTTCTGTCTTTCCCAACTGACTGTAATGACGACTATGGACGTTCGGGATTTACCTAATATCCCTAATGTGTATGGCCACCTTTACAAGTAGTAGCATCCAAGGCAATGAGAGTGATATCACAGCCAATGGCTAAGGGCTGTAACCAACCCGCAACAGCAACCTGCTGGTCTTTGTAAGTATGTTCTGGAGTGTCAGATTTTAAAGTAAAGATAGCCGGAAAGCTTATATCTAGAACCTAGCCAAAGGGATAACACGCTTAACACGTCTAACAATGGGCCAAGTCTCTGTCTGAATCTGAGCGGTGGGACTTAAGCCTCATACACAGTATTGCGAAAGTTAGGTTTGAGATGGTCCTGGTTGTAAATATAACATTTTTGTTTTGGAGGAGGAGATGCCCTTTAAGGAGCTATAAAATACATTTCTGGGGTACTTGTTCATGTGATCACTAGAATACTGATAATAAATATGAACAGAACTTCATATGTGAACAATAGCCCAATAAAAGCAAAATCTCAGGTGAACATAACATTTTACGTATAATATGGTAAGTAGCCTGCATTTCACCTGTATGGGCCACCATCTGTTTAAAGTGATCGCTATTTTAGGGCCAGGCCACATTGATCGCACTTATAAAAGCGCACACTAGTATGGCCCGGTTGATGTGGCCACACTAGTGCGCTACAGAGCGCTGCGTGTGTAATCCGTTAATCAGAGCGCATGTGATCCGCATGTGCTTTTGTGCGCGCAGGAGAACGTTCTAGTGTGGCCTGAGCTTTAGTGCTCAGATGACTGAATCTTCCTAACTGAACATTCCATATGTTGCACTAGTGTCTGTGGAACAGACAAATGACGAATCATATTTGGTTATCAGAATCTGTATTTTTTTAGGAAAAAAAAAAAACAAACTATAAAAAGAAATACAAAGTATAAAGTGTTTGGTTACATTGGTGTTTCTATTTGTTTCCTATAACAGTAACATTGCACTTGGAAAACTGTACTGTATGTTAAAGCTTGTATTGGTCTTGTGGTTTATAACCGTCCTGAGATAATACATATGCCATTTTATTTGTAACATAATGAATCACTTAAGCATATGAATCATGCCCAGGACACTGGATAACATAGCAGCGACAATACAAGCAAAATAACTTCAAGGCACAGTGGAAGTGTCAAATGAGACATTTTGGCAAATACAAAAAAAAAATTCCAGCATTTCATACAGCAAAGGTAGTGCAATAAAAATACAACTTAACATGGGGTCAGGAACAAGGCAACCTATGGAACTGGGGACCAGTATGTTAACTGGGAAGCAATAATAAGTAGATCAATTAAAGGGAAATCATACTTTGGTAAACACCCATTTAAAAGGCCAACAATACCATACCCTGGTTTTACTTGTTTCAGATGGAAATCGGCCATGGAAATTCCAATCATGGAACACTTGTAGCTCTGCCACCTTAAGCAGAGGGCCTAACCAATAGTGTACCTAAGGCTTGGGCTATGGAATATGCAAAGTGAGGGCAGGGGCCAGGCCAGATCGGACCAGCATTAAATGGGAGGGGAGCGTCTTCCAAAGTATAATGTTCCTTTAAAAGTCAACCAGAGAGAAAGAAAGGAAAATATATAAGGCTTTAGGAAGTGGGATATAGTAGAAGGCTACTTAAAATTCAATTTCTCCGAAGTAAATGGTTTGTTGAGATATAAAACTGTTGAAGTGTTATTAATCCATGCAATTTGTTAACAATGTGAAGATTACTTAATGTGCCAGCAAATCCCAAAAAGGATACAACAGGTCAGAGCAATACGGATCCCATTTTGTACAATTCTTCACAAATTGATTCACAATGGTTCGTCATTTAAATTTGCACAGACCAAAGTGAACCCATTTTGGCAATGTGACAGTTTAAAATTCAGGTCTGTAAACTACATAAAGTGAGTACTAGAGAGAGAAAGAGGTAAATCCAGTATTTCAGTTGGGAAGGCACCTTAACCTTGCTGGATCATCCTCTATGCTTTTTTATTTTCTGGGGGTTTCACAGGGTTCAATCCAAGCAGCTTGAAATAAGAGACCAGTTGTTTTGGAACCTCTGCCAGAACAGCTTGAGCTAGAGCTTCTTTTGGTGCCTGTAAACCAGAGACACGAGGACACTGTTAATGAAAACTGGAAAACGTTAAATCAGACAATGACGCTGTCATCCTGCACAAACTATCATTCATCACAGTTTTCAGATATCAAATGGTTTGTTTGGCTGCATTCAATTTATAACTTCATGTATATTAAAGGGAAACCTAATTTAAAAATCAACCCCAGGATGAAAATCTAAAACATTTATATGACATTCCCCTTTAATTCCCCTGTAAATTCCTTAAGTTTATTCGCAAGAATAGAGAAAAGATGGAATACAACACTGGGGGAGATTGCTGAAGTTCCTTCTTAAGGTATGTATTCACTTGAGAAGTTTGTTGAGTGGTAGAGTTTGTGGTGGCTCCTGATGTACCAAAGTAGCCTGTCTTAAGGTGACTAGAACACTTTAAAGGTTCGTACACACGTGCGATCGCGGATCCTGACCAGCGATGCACGATGTGTCCGAACGTTCGTTTCGGCCGATAATCGGCCCGTATATGGGCACTCGATCGGCCGAGGATTGTTGCCCGAACGACCAGCTGTTTTGGGCGATAAAGGGCCCATACATGGGCAGAAACGAACATTCGGACACACCCGCGATCGTACGTGTGTACGAGGCTTTAGAACGATTGTATCACGATTGGTCTAACAATTTTAATCCTCCATGTGTATAAGCTCTAAAGCCTAGTACAGACGTGCGACATCCAATGAATGAGCGGGGGTCGAACAGCTGATTCATGTGTGGCCACTCGGTCAGGGGTTGTTCATTATCCACGGGACGGACCACAAATGGCACCCAAATGAGTAGCGACATATCCCCCCCCCAGATGTTTGAAAACTACAACTTACAACAATCCCTGGCTGCACTAGGGTTGTAGGGAAATGCTATATTTCAAAACACCTAGCAACTGGTTGCCTATCCCTGCAGTAAACCAAACTGTTGTTCAGGTAAAGGGCAATTATACTATTTACCCCTCCCAATAAAAGTACATACCGGAAGGTTGAGGACCTAAAACCAATATACTATAAAGACATTAGAAAGTCGAATCCATCTCATCTTTAAAGTGTGTCTGCAGCCGGTGATTTTTACAATTTTATGTTCCCGCTTGGTCCATTCATTTTGCAAACAAAAGACAATCGGGGGAAAAAATGATCAGGCTAAACGGTTCTTCAGATGTTTTACGAACATTGGGAAAATGTTGCAGGAACTTTGGACAGTAAGCTTGTTGCATATGAGCAACTTTCAAACTCTTGTACTTTTTCTTTGAAGCTAAGATTGCTGGCTTTCTTAAGCCTCGTGCACATGTGCGATCGCGGGTCCCCACCCGTGACGCACGATATGTCCGAATGTTCGTTTCGGCCAATAATCAGCCCGTGTATGGGCACTTTATCGGCCGAAACGGCTGTTCGGTCGGGGATCGTTGCCGCGATCGCACGTGTGTACGAGGCTTAAGTCCCGCCACCCAGATTCAAACAGAGACTTGGCCCATTGTTAAACGTGTTAAGCGTGTTATCCCTTTGGCTAAGTTTAGATATAAGCTGGGAATAAGCATTCCGGCAATCTTTACTTTAAAAGCCGAGTTCAGGAGTTCAAGGTAAGCAAAAGGACCTAGCATTTTAGATCCTCACCCTAGGTACTATAATTGGTTTTATTGGGTAGGGGGTGGACAGAGAGTATCATTGCCTTTTAATACTTCTAAATGTCAATATTAAAAAGAAAATTTGCTCAATTAGAATGACCAATGGCTTACGTTTTGAAACTGTCGGAAAGGTACAAACTGCACAATGTCCCTGGCAGCTGCTTCCCCACTCGTAGCCTTCAATACTCCGTTATCTCCATCCAGGAACTCCATGGCCTTGAAATCTGCATTGCCAACTCCAATTATTATGATAGACAAGGGTAACTTGGAGGCTTGAACAATAGCATTTCTGGTCTCGTTCAAATCAGTGATTTCCCCATCGGTGATGATCATAAGCACAAAATATTGCTGGAAGAAGAAACCAGTTTTAAAAATAAATACATAGGGGCCTATTTAGTAAGAGGTGTAACATTTTGCCTGTACTGTTAATTTGTAGCAACCAATCAGATAAGCTTGTTTTTTTTTTTTAATATCATCATGGGCCAGGTTGGGCACCCCTGCAGTAGACCAGTTAAATTGGAACATCTGATTGGTTACTGCAAATTAACAGCACAGGCACATTTTTGCTCCTATTATTAAATTAGCCTAATATGGTTTGTAAACATTTCCACGTCTATTACACAGACAGGGCAGATTGTTTCTGAACCTCTGCATTTACCCATGAGCAGAAAGCCATCATGTTAACTCTATTCACCATGAACAATAAACTAAACTGATTTTATTTAGACAATATTGTGCCGATTATAAAGATACATGCAAAAAGTCATCATGCTTAACAAAGATACACTATTGTCCCTTAAAATCCTTCCCTATCTTTAATAACAACTAAATCAGCGCAATGTAGTTTTTTTTTTTGTACAAAAGAAAAAATACTGATCAACAATACCCCATAAGCCCCCCCCACCCAATAAGTCCACAGAGGGTAAGTACCTAAGCTTCTAGGGTTTAACTTTGTAGTTTAAGTTGTGATTACTTGCCCATCTGTGCTCTGCAAGATGTTTGTCTTTCCATTGGTCAGATTTCGTGAAGGGTGGAGCTACAGACGTGAAATTTAACATACAGAGTTCCAGCTATTCAAAATAAACCCGGGCGGTGTTTGTCCTCACTCAGAGTAGCCTAATTGGGAGAGGGATGGTCTGGGGACCCAAAGGAGGGTGGTGGTGTTTTTTTTCAACACTGATTGTTTTCTAGTACTTATTAGAGTCACACATGAAATGTCCGTGAGCATTCAAATTCCGCAGAAGTAAAAAAAAAAAAAAACCAAAACACTAATATAGTACTTTACTGACATAGATTTTATTTGGATTGCTGCGTCCCTATATTTTAAACATACTTACCTATTCCCAAAATGCTCCTAAAAGGGACTAACAGACCCCAATCCCTTGTCGGCAGATTCAGCCTCCTCTGCTGCTGTTGTGAATTGGTTCCGAACGTGCACAGCAGCAGAAGAGGCTGCATTGGTAACAGCTCCCAGACATTTCCCATGATGCCATTGTCACAGTGTTGACTGGCACCCAACATCCAGAAGCTGCAGCACTGATTAAGAGGTGCTGGTGGGTGATCACTCCTTTAGGAGCATCTTAGGAATAAGTAAATAAAATGAAAATAGTATATGGAAGTTGCTCACTCTAAATTTAAACTATCGATTTGAGGGTGGACATGCCCTTTAAAAATCAACTCTCCCTTTTATTGTGTCCAATTTCATAGACTTTGTATAAACAACTTAATGCCAGAATAAATTCATGTACGCTTTGGGGAAATTTTTAATTTGAGGGGTGAACATGCCCTAATACTTAAGGGCTTTCTGATATCCGTGCCCTGTTTTTGTGTGTGATATGGCAGTAGCATCACCAGGTCCCCTGCACTTCCTGCTCTGAAACCATGTCAGTCAATCTGCCCTGTGTCTCCTCCTCCCCTTTGCAGCCCCCTGGTCCCTCCCACTCAAGGACCCAATGGTCCCTCCAGTTGCAGGCCCCCATTGGCCCATTCTCTTACAGCCCCATGTGGCCCCACCCACCCGTGGGTGCACAAGCCCCACCCACTCGCGGGTGCCCAAGCCTCTCGGGTGCCATGGGCCACTCAGACCCCCCCCCCCCCCCCACCTACAGAAAACTCTGTGGAAACAGCCTTTTCAGGCAGTGAGAACTCTGCCTGAAAAGGCCGTTTTCACATAGTGGGAAAGAAGGGCAGTAGATTCTCTTACCTAATCTGTCAGGACTTCACACAGCAGAGAGGAGGAGGGACTTCCTGTCTACCTCACACACTGAGGGAGTCTGAGGCTGTGCGGCACTGTGCAGGAGAAGCCTTAGGAATGTCACATGTCAGCCTCCCCCCATTAACTTTCTGGTCAGTCATTTATTTATATCTTGGGCTGTGGAGCACGTAGAGAGGTGGTTGATGGCTCATTTTAAAAGGTACCTGGCCTTTCATTTAAACTCAACTTGTTTGGAGACCACAGTTCCCCTTTAAAATTTGAAAGCTAACATATAATTGGTTGAGGCAAAATTAGTACCATTTTTAACAATAAGAACTTCTATTGAATTTCCCTTATAATCTCCCGTTCAAGCACGATTCACTGAAACCCCTTTCATAGCTTCTTGTTCCATTGGAACACCACTTCACAATTATTAACTATGAATATTGATTCATTCTGACGGTGTCACAGTAATTTCTGTAATATACTCACTGATGCAGTTTTCTGCTGAGCAGCACTAGCGGCAAAACGAATCACATGGTTGATGATAGGAGAGAAGTTAGTGGGTCCATAAAGCCGTATCTGAGGCAGGGCCTGACGGTAGGCATCCACTACACCCTGTACACCTGAAAGGAAAATCCAAGCAGCATTAGCCTCCATTTGCCTGATATAACTGGAATTTCTTATTAAAGTACCCAGATCATCTTACCGGGGCAGTACGGATTGTTAGGATTGAAGTTCAGTGCAAACTCGTGAGATACCTAGAAATGGATAAAAGAGAATTATTTTCAAACCAATGTGAAAGCGATGACTCGTGTTTAACAGGCAGACCAAAGGCACCCACTACTCTGCTGGGCATCATACGGGACCATTTATGGTAATGTATGTTTGGTTGTTAATGATAAGGTTTTCCCTTCTACATATATATGAAAAAAAAATACACCAAAAGTATGGATGTCCTTTTGGCAAAACAAGAGCTGTGCTTGGTAAACATATACTTGTATTGCAATTCTCTTATTTTCTGTACCTTACCTGCCAACTCGGAGGGATCTGTGCCCCAAACCCAAATGCTGGGAACAACTTGTCTCTGAAAAAAGACACACAAGTTACAATTAAACCTTTGGTGAGAACCATCCTCTCAGATACAAAATTTTTTTTCTCTACCTTACTTATTTTGGATTTTATATTGATGGAAACAGTGTGGTTTGTTATTCGCTGGTTTGGGCAGAAACTGACCCCATTGGCTGCACCTATTGACCACATAGAATGCTGTATTTTTCTAAGCATTGCTGACTGTGCTGAAATCAATCACCCAGTGGTAAAAAAAACACTTAAAATGGCGATATCGGTCTTAATGCAGATTTGTGATGTGCTACTATTAATTGTGTACTTACGAGTCATAATCTTGTACCACGTTACCCACACACCAAATTGCGGTTAGGTACTCGTTAACTCCACTCGGGCTGATGAAGTGAAGGGAATCGGGAGACTTGGGATCCCCATTGGAGCCAGTAAAGTCTATGCCCACCTGAAGTGACATTGAGATAGTCAGACAGAAAGCTCTCTGTTTAAAAACTGCAACAGAAACCTACAATACAATCATTAGATATCCCCTAGACTGTCAACAAACCATTCCTATTTTATTGCATGTAGGCTGTACCATTTCAGTTTAGTAAGGGGTCATCTATTTTTGATTCTAAAGGCACACATTGCCCAATCCCAGCCCAATCCTGGCTCCTGACAGACATTACCAGGTAGCCAGGCAATATACAACTGATTGATCATGAGTAGAAATAAGCACAAAGGACTGCTCATTTAATTTTTGTGGAAAAGCAGTTTAAAACAAATTATTCCTATAAAGGGCTGCACTAGGCAGTTAAATAGGATTTGGGGGATTAACGGATCACTCACTGTAAAGTTGATTTGACAGCCACCCATTATATAGTCCAGGAATGAGTAGTCAACCTCAATCTAAGGAAAAAAACAAAACATTTACTTTAGTTAAATAATAAGCATTTTACCGGTAAGTCTGGTGTTAAGGTCACATCCTGGATATAACTGCCTTGTATGTCCAATTCTCTAGCAGTGCAATCACAGCTGTAAATTACTAAATAATACTATGCAGCAGCGCTAAGCAGCTCCCTTATGTTACAATGACCAATACCTTACCATTTGCTCGGTTAGGCTTACGATACCCAAACTGGTACATTTGCAGTTGTAACATAATATGGCAATGAAGCTCTGGAGATACAGCAGCACTAATAAACCAATGGATTCGGACCACTAGATGTAATTAGCATTTTGAAAAACTCCACCCAAAATTTTAGCCCCGATTACTGTAAGCCAGATTATGTCTGAAGACCGACTGCCTCGGTTGAAAACCTTATGTGTGTGCTGGCTCGCATTGTTAATTGGTCCAGCAGAAAGAACCACAAACAAAAACGGTGTTTGAACTTTCATCCTCCAGCAGAATCCTACATGTACGATTGGATTTTAATTTTATTTTGGCAATGCTGAAAGCATGAGATTCCATACTATCCAAAGCTATAGCTACATGTAATTTTCTGTGCAGGGCTTAGTGGCTCGTTCACACTAGGAACAGACAAAAACGCAACTTAAGTTGAGTGATGTTTCAAAACGTTTTTGTATCTGTTGCTGACCGTTTGCGTGTGCGATATTATCCGTTTGTGTCCGTTGCGCTTTAACACGTTTTTGACCACGTCATTGGGCAGGACCAATGACATCAAAGGAACTCCCAGACATCCTTTTCGAAAAACGGACACAAACGCGTGTTTTGTTATCCGTTGTACCAAGTTTTCATGCATTTAAAATGCATGCAGCAGTGCGTTTTTTAAAATGGAATACAACGTAGCAAGTGTGAACGATATTGTGAAATCCTATGGGGTTTTACCGTCTACCCGTTTTTAAAAACGCACCCGTGTTTGAATACGGATACAAACTGATGTAGTGTGTGTGAGGCCTAGAGGTTATTAGTTAACCTATGTTTAGCAGGAAGAACCTGTATTAATAGAGGTTTATATTTCCTCTATATGGAATACTCTACTCATTTGAGGATAATGTGCCACTTACTTTGCATGACTTAACTCTCACAACTCCGGAGTTCTTGTACCCTTTTTTCTTCTGTTTTTTTTGTGGATTAATGCATTCAAATTCCACCTGAAATTGGAAATACTTCTTAAGAGAGCAAACATCATATCCCTCCATCAATGCCAGCCTCCCATGCAATCTGGTTACATTTGCAATAGCACAGCCATATTGAGGCGGCTTTCCATCTTGGAAGGTGCACCTTTTTTCAGATTGATAGTTGCGCCAACATCAATGAAAGCTGTACCCATCTTTAGTAAGCCAAGATCAATACTTTCAAAGATTAGTTTTGGCAACAGTGTCTTATATTAATAAACTGAGCTCACCGGAGTACCTTCTCCAGCCTTCTGTAACTGGGACAAGTTAGTTTCAAAAATCCCTATCAAGTCATGGGAGCCATCGCTATCATAGTCTGAACAGTGAACCTAGGGAAAGAGAGGCAGATAGTGAGAAGATGTCATAGGGCTCACCGCTTGTTCTTTAGCCTCCAGCAGTCTGGCAGTGGTGCACTCGAACTCTCCTATGAGATCACAATCGGAGCTGTCGTCATGATCACTTATTGAGACCTGACAGCAGAACAGGAAAAAGAGTCACTCATTCTCCTGTTGCATTAAAGGTTGAAATATGCAAACACATTGAAGCCTCGTACACACGCACGATGTGTCTGAACGTTCGTTTCGGCCGATAATCAGCCCGTGTATGGGCCCTTTATCGGTCTAAATGGCTGGTCGTTCAAAGATCCGCCCGCCCAACGATCCCTGACCGAACGGCTGTTTCGGGCGATAAAGTACCCATACACGGGCCGATTATCGGCCAAAACGAACGTTCGGAACACACAGTGCGTCGCGGGTCAGGACATGCGGTCGCACGTGTGTACGAACCTTTAGAGTTGGGGGGCTTTACAAGAGAATTGTTTGTTTTGTTTTTTTAAGCAAAGTAAACTTAAGCCTAACAACACCACTGAATTTTGCCATAAATGCAGTAATCTGTGTCTCACATGTTGGGCACTGGAAAATGTGACTTTACATGGTGCTTGTGCTTCATTTCCCAGCAATACAGTATCACTCAATTTGGTCACTGGCCATTAGGTTCTACACACTTGCCCAGTCCTAAACTACTGCAGAAATTTGTTGAGACAGGTCACACCCACTAATAGACTCTAGCCAATCCTGTTACAGTCCTGATTATGCAAAGAGCACTAGACTGTAGTCAGGAGTTGTGGCCAAACAATGCACACACAAATTTATCTTATCTGGTTCTTCAGGGGGCTACATTTACTGACAAATAATATACTGGATTGGTATTTTACAGTCTATTGATGATTGGGGAGGGGGGGGTCAAATTACAGACGCTAAAAGTGTGGGTTTAGTTCTCCTTTATTATGTGTATATTTCGAACTTATTTTTAACTTAAATTTAGCTTCTGGACTCTTGCTTACCTTAATGGGTTTGTTCATATCTCCACTACAGAAAGTCTGCAAGGGAACAGTGAATTTCTTCCAGCAAGGATTGAGATTATTTTTGATCACCTGAAAGGATAGAGAAAGTATATTTGTGCTTTCAAATGTGTCTTTTCATGATCAGAAACAACAACAGCTGATTCACATTCACTGCATAGTAGCTCCAGGCTGTTAATATAATTATAATGTGCTGTCCTGAAACATAACTGCTTATGAAATAAATGTTTGCCCAACGCATTTTACCTCTGAACGGTAGACTAGCTGCCAGGTACCACCATCTCCTTGCTTGAAGAATTCTAAGAATGGATCAGATTTGCCAAGAAAATCCTGAGAAAAAAAATAGTGCTGGGCTTATTCACATGTCATGAAAAAGCACCTACATAGGTTACTTCTTTCAATTCAGCAGCATTTTACAATTTCAACTTTAATGAATGGAATACAGTTGACAGGCTGTAAATTTGAATGCTGTACCCCAGCGAAGAGTAAATGTTAGCCAGGTCTAAACCAGTATCACCAGTTTAACAGGGAACTAAAGCTTAAAGGGTATGTATTTTGAAAAATAAACTTGCCTGCAGATGATCGTCCAATAGAAAACAATATAGTCATACTCTTACTTCTCATCCACATACAATAATAATGCTCTTTAACCGTGTCACGTGGCTCTGACCAGTTCCCAAGATGTCCTCTCCCCCCAGGAGCCAACAAATACATTCCTTAACATGCATATTTCAGCATCATTAAGCATTATATCCATGTAGTCAGAACTTCTACCATCCAATCAGCATTCGGTTATCCTTGAAACACTAATTTAAAATAACTATCTTTACCTCCCTCCTGCATCGACTCTCGGGTTCTCTGCAATATGAAGCCGAGTTGCTACATTAAAGTTTTGTAACTTGATATTTTAACATTGTTGCAAATAGCTTTAATGGCAAACATTGTTTCATTCTGCCACAGAGGAAAGATTAGATTCAAAGGCTGGACATTTACCGAGAAACTATTATGTGATGTTTTTATATGCGAGTACAATATTTCTGTCCTTATGTGTGTGTGTGTGTCTGTCTGTAGTTATGTCTGTGTGTCTGTCCCTATGTTAGTCTGTCCTTATGTCTGTGTGTCTGTGTGTCTGCACTTGACCCAAGCGCTGAACATTTTTCATGTATTACTATTGACCCCCAACTAGCATAGCAGAAGCAAATTCACATAACACCCAACACCAGATGGGGGACGACGAGGCCAATAGGAAGACACGCTCGTTGCAGAGCGTGTCTTCCTATTGGCCTCGTCGCCGACGGGGAGGAGGGGGCAGAACCTACTGGAGCAGAGTGTAACTAAGTATGTGCCGCAAGTTAAGCAAACCCAGGGGTGAGGACCTAGTGGTTCAGGTCCTCACCCTGGGTAGAAAGTACTGACTAAGGAAGAGGAGCCGAGGAAAGGTGAGTATAATTGTCCTTTAAGCCTTTATAACAATACAGAATCAAAAGGCAGTAGGTCATAAATTCTACCCTCGACTTATACTCGAGTCAATCATTTTCCCCTAATTTTTTAAGTAAAAATAGGTACCTTGGCTTTTACTCAGATCAGCTTATACTCAAGTATATACAGTAAGCAGGTGCACCCAGACTCAAAAGCAGAAGTTTATACAGCTGATAATTCATTGTAGGAGGTTTATCAAGAGGTATAAATTCTGCATTTTATTCTGCCTGGTAATGACTAATAAGGGGAGGGTGTGTAACACGAAGATGTTACATATCATTAAAAATTATAATACCCGTTCCTCCCACTTTTGGAATGTTTCTCCTTACTGCAGAAAACATCAAACAGAAATCAAACTGTACCTTTTTATCTAGATTCCTAGCTTCTATGTCAAAATTCACTACCCTGGAGTCCTTAATTTCTTCAGCAAAAATCTGCAAAAAATGAGAGATTTATTGTACTCAACAAGAGGTAAAAAAACACTTTATTTAAAACAAACAAAAAGGCAGAATGCATAATTTGGACAAAAAATGGGTAGCTGTTCGGTGAGGCGACGTTGGACTTATTTTCTTCTTTGTATCTATTGTTAAAGGACAACTAAACTGTAAAAATTTACTTTTTAAACATGAAAAGTACCGGAGGCAGGGACGTAGAATCGATTATTCCTACCTCCCATTATCATTTTGTTGAGTAGACTTTCCTGTATTAAACATAGTGCTGAAGCACTAAGGAAGCCTGGCAGAAGCAGTTTTCTCCATACTGGCACTCCTCACAGAAATGGTACTGGGAGGGAGGAATTAAATTTTAACTTTTTTCAGAACTTTATACGCACTATAGTTCTCCTAAATTAAACACATATGTAAACATACTCTTAGATACATTACTTGTTACACGTACAGTAATCATTCCTTTTCCAGCAAGTTTTCCTTTCTTCAGTTCCAGTGGGCCCTTTACTTTCTGGCTAGAAACAATCTGAAGAAATAAATCCATATCCATTATAAAAGGAAAAATATCCAGCAATTGGAAGGTCCCACCAAAATACATATGGGGCTAATGCAATAAAAGTTACAAAAGTTTGTCTGTGCTATTAATCTACAGAAACCAATCAGATGTTATCTAGCTGCAGTAACCCATTCAAACACGGAAATCTGATTGGTTGCTACAAATGAATAGCACAAGCACACTTTTCTTTAGGAATTATGTGCAAGAAACTGCTGGCTAACAAATATATGATCTGTCTTTATTAGTGATTACTAAACAAAGAAAAGGTGAATTTACTAAAATCTTTTACAACAAGCCAGGCAGTTCCACAGCTGGGTACACACATGGTCACTAAGAGACAATTTACAGATTATAGTCTACATTTCAGCTGAAAAATTGGCATCCCAACATCCTTGGAATCAGTTGGTTTTGACTGAAAATTTACATTGGTTCCTATCAGCTCCCTATAGTTTGTTAAAGTAAGACAATATCGGCCACTGCTCTCTGTGGGCACCTGAACAACCTCCCTATTCAGATAACAGGAAAATTAAGAATGGTAAAGTGTGTACACAGATTTGCAGATGACAGACAGATTCCAATGGAATATATGTATGGAAAGTATCTACCCAGCTTTACAGAGTAGGTTATTGGCAAATCCCAATTCATACTAGGCCGGTACATGTCTGTACCAGTGGTGGTAGAAGGGGAAGTGACTGGATGGCTTGCTGCAGTAAAGAAATTTACCAAATTCACACAGCTATATCTTTGGTCTGTAATGATTTAAAGGCAACACAAACATTGTTCTAATCAGTAGTTTCTGAGCAATACATCAGGAAAAATTATATTGACTTAAGTTTACCTTCAGCATATTTTAAGACTGGGTACACATGGGCAAATTTTTAGTAAACAGTCAGCAAGGACAAATCAATGTCTGTAGCGGTGGATGGTGATTTTCCAACATGTTCGACCGGCCTTTCGACCGATCTGGGCGATCAACATCAGTCGCCACCGTCAGCAAAATCAGCAGAGATTTTTCTGACCAAAACAGTAGAGCCAAAAAATCTGACTGTGTGTACCCATCCTAAGTGATCCTAATCTGTAGTGTTCTGTAAAAAGCCTGCAGATAAGGCTCTTTTATACTTTGTCAATTAAAATAAAAGAAACAATAAGCCGTTTACAATAAAGGGCATTTCCAGCCTAAAAAAAACTATATAAATGCACAGCAACCCGCCAAACCCCCGTTTCTCATTGTACATAATTACCAAAGATGCTCCTGAAGTGACTTACCTGACTCTGTCCCTCTCTGCACTGCCACACTACTCCACTGCTCTGCTTCTTCCTGGTCACGGCTGTCAATCAAGGCGCGACATGATGGCACGGCCAATTACCAGACAACCGCAACCAGGAAGCACCTCACTGCTCCTGTTCTTGCTTGAAACAGGAGAAGGGGGCAGCACCCAGGTGGCGAGGGACCAGGTCAGGTAAGTGGGATTTGGGGGTTGCTGTGCATTTATATATTTATATATTTAAAAAAAAGTTGACTGGACATGCCCATTAAAAATTAGAATTAGAGCCTAGATACCCCACCTCCTCCCCAAAAAATAAGATCCCCGCCCCTGGAGCTAGAGCTGGTAGTTCAATTACTAGCCTTCTAGCTGCCCTTTCTGCTCTTTTACAGATGTGCCTCCACCACGCAGCTAATAAATAATTCTATACAAAGCCTATGGGAGGACACACAACTTGCTCAGCATATCTCCCCATTGTTTGGAATGCCAAAGCTTGTAAAGGGGGCAGGGGCCAAACCAGAATGGCGAGGGCAGCACCCCCAACCCCTAGCATTTTTATAACACTGGGCACTGCTTGAGGAAGGGGAGTTTTTTGGATTTTATTTTATTGTATGTGTATGATTTTAAGCAAACTAGAAGGAGCTCAGTTCCTTCCACTGAGAGAAAACAGGAAATCAAATCATACTCACCGAGATTTCTGTTTCCCAGTCATGTTCATGGCAGCAGTCACCAAAATGGGTTTAACCCCCAAAGTTCCCTGGACAGGAAGTTAAAAAGACTAAGGTATAAAAGTACCCTCCCCCCATACATACCTTGTCTTCTTTTCAAGCTTACATGCTGCTCTATACAAATATTTCATCCACAAGGGGAAGGGCATTTTGGTGACTGCTGCCATGAACGTGACTGGGAAACAGAAATCTCGGTGAGTATGATTTGATTTCCTGTTTTCCCCAGGTCACCATGGCAGCAGAGTCCCCAAAATGGGATATACCAAAGCTACAATAATGGGCGGGCAACCAAAATATGCTTAAACACACCATTTTTTATTCAAACCCTAAAAATACACTCTGAAGGACTTTACGTCCGAACTTTATCTCCTCCTCCGCCACCACGTCCAATTTATAATGACGGACAAACGTCTTCATCGACGACCACTTTGCCGTTTTGCAAATTAATTCTTTAGG
The DNA here is from genome assembly GCA_019447015.1 of Hymenochirus boettgeri. NCBI lineage: Eukaryota > Metazoa > Chordata > Amphibia > Anura > Pipidae > Hymenochirus > Hymenochirus boettgeri. The sequence continues at coordinate 20,929,822 of CM033476.1, read as the reverse complement.
CGCCCTTGCCTCGGCCGCCCAGGAACACGCTATCTCTCTGGTAGAGTGCGTTTTAATCCCTCCGGGATCTTTATGCCTCTGGTTTGATAGGATTTTGAAATGCACGAGACTATCCATCCACTTATGGTTTTCTTACTAGGAGCATAACCTTTTCGATAGCCCCCTGGTACCACGAACAGGTGGTCAGTCCTTCTGAAAGACTTTGTTCTTTCTATGTATACTTTTAGAGCTCGTACTAAATCCAAGCAGTGCCATTTCTTTTCTTCCTCCGACTTTGGATTCGGAAAAAATGAAGGTAGGGCGATCTCCAAATCTAGATGGAACTCTGATATTACTTTAGGTAAGAACTGGAAAGATGGTTTTAACTTAACTTTATCCCCATAGAATTGTAAGTGTGGCTTTTTGATGGACAAAGCCCCAATTTCTCCCACTCGACAAGCCGATGTTATTGCTGTTAAGAAGACCACCTTCAGAGTTAGCAGCCACAGGGAGATCTTCTCCATAGGTTCAAAAGGTGACTCTGTCAGGACTTGCAAGACTAATGGTAGATTCCATGGAGGAGGCTTGGGAAAGGTTCTTGGTCTCACTCTACTCATTGCAGCAAAAAATATTTGGATAAGGGAATCCGCCGCCCAATTCTTTCCTGATATTGCTGACAAAGCAGACACTTGGACTCTGAGAGTATTTATACTTAATTGTTTTTCAAACCCAAGGAACAAGAACTCTACAATATTCTTCGATGAGGCCTGCAGTGGTACGAAATTCTTCTCAATGGCGTACTCTGAAAAGATTCTCCATGTCTTATAGTATTTATTTGAAGTTGACATTTTTCTTGACTTTAGCAAAAATTCCACCATGTTATCCTGAAACCCTGCATGACTTAATCTCTGCCTCTCAACCTCCAGGCCGCTAGTCTCAATTTGCTGATGTCTTGGCAGACTATCGGACCCTGGGTCAGCAGGTGGGGAATTTTGCCTAGATCCATGGGAGGCTCGGTTGCCATTGCCAGAAGAAGAGGGTACCATGGCCTCCTCGGCCAATTTGGTATGATTGCTATTACTTCTGCTCTGTGCGCTTTTATTCTCTGCAGAACCCTCCATATTAGGGGAATAGGTGGAAAAATGTACAAAAGACCCCTGCTCCAGTCCTGTTGCAGAGCGTCTATTGCTGTTGCTCCCTGACATGGTAACCGGCTGAAGAAGTTTTGACACTTTCTGTTGTTGTTTGTTGCCATGAGGTCTAATACTGGCTGCCCCCACTTGAGTACTAACTCTCCGAAGACCTGGGGATTCAAACTCCCCTGGCCGAATCTCTTGGCGACTGAGGTAGTCTGCCTCCAGATTGTCCTTTCCCGGAACATGAACAGCTGTCAGATGCTGGAGGTTGTGTTCTGACCATTCGCAAATCTTTTTGACCTCTTCGAAAAGAGTTTTGTTCTTTGTTCCTCCTTGCTTGCGGATGTACGTAACCGTGGTAGTATTGTCGCTCTTTATCAACACTTGCTGCCCCCTGACTGAATCTTGAAAACTCATTAGGGCCATAAATACTGCCCTTAATTCTAGAAGGTTTGAGGATTCGCCCTTGCTTTTCCATTGACCCTGGGCTACCGAGCCCTGAAGAAGAGCCCCCCAACCTGTTGCTGAGGCATCCGTCGTGATCACAAGGGGTTGCGGCTGTTTCAACGGAAAACCCCTGTCTAGATTTTCTTGGATGGACCACCATTCTAGATCCTGTAACACACCTTCCGAAAGGATCAGTTTCCTGTTCATACTGAGATGTGGTATGCTTACCCTGGTTAACAGAAATCTCTGAAGAGATCTCATATGCCACCTGGACCATTTGACTAAGAAGACTGTTGCCGCCATCAGTCCCAAAACCTGCATAATTGAACGCACTGTTACCTGTACCTGCTGTGTTAGACCTAGAATTGCCTCTTTTATCTTTTGTTGTCTGACTAATGGTAACTTTACTTCGTTCAAACTGGTACGGAACAGGGCTCCCAGGTATACTATCTCTTGCACGGGAAGATGATTGCTTTTTTCCACATTGATTATCCATCCGTGATCCTGAAGTATCCGCATCACCATCTGGGTTTGCTCTGCTGCCTTCTGACTTGACTCGGCCACGATCAGAATATCGTCCAAATAGTGATATATTTGAATACCCCTTTTTCGGATCTCCGCCACCAGAGCTACCAGAACCTTCGTGAATACTCTCGGTGACTGGGAAAGACCAAAAGGCAGGCTTGCGAACTGAAAATGTTCCCCTTCTATGGAGAACCTCAGAAATTTTCTGTAGTCTGGGTGAATTGGAACATGTAGATAGGCGTCCTTCAAATCGATGCTCACCAGCCAAGCATTGGGAAATACCGCCTGAATGATTGAGGCTAGTGACTCCATTTTGAATTTCTGGTTCTTGACGAATCTGTTCAGAACTCTTAGGTCTAGCACAGGCCTCATATCCCCTGAGGCTTTTTTTACTAGGAACAGTCTCGAAATAGAAACCCTTTCGCCTTTCCGGCAGAGGCACCGGCTCGATTGCCTCCTTTGCTTGCAAGTGGCAGATGTAATTTCTCATTACTTCCATCCCTTCCTGGGTGTCTGGCCTCATAAATGGAAGAAAATTGTCTTTTTTTGGTAACTCCTGGAACTGAATCTTGTATCCCTGCTGTATAATCGTCAGCACCCAGGAGTCCGATATGTTTGTGGCCCAGACATCGGAGACGAACCTCAACCTCCCTCCTACTTTCTCCAACCGGGCCGGCGTCTCCCTATTGGGGGTTGTACACCTATAGTTTGGATTCATATAGTTTGGATTGCACATATGCAGGGAGATGTAATATCCCGTGCTAATGGGAAAATAAGTACAAAACCAATGCTAACAATGTACTAACTCATTTTGCACTGTCTGTGCCATTTCGCAACTTTATTTGATTTAGTGCAGCGCAAGTGATCAAATAGCTTTTGCCATGGTTTTTGCTCTAGTTTTTTGCATGAAAATGACTGCCTTTTCAATTGGGTCTTTAAAGGCCTGCAAATACTCTCAACTTACCACTCGCATTTTAACGATCTCAAAGTGGTTAATACATTGCGGGAACAAGTGCAGGTTGGCTGTGATAGCGAAATTAATTTCATGTCCCCATGGAGAAAATGCAGATCTTTTGCATATTAGCCTAGGGTAATACTGCATGAATGATATCAGTGGTGAAAGTAGATATTTTAGTATACAGTAATCCTGGGCAATGCATTTTTGTTTCCAAATGAAAGGATATGTCAGTAAGGCTGAGGCCCCACTACAATGCACCGTATCACACGCGTTGTCGCTCGTTGTTACATGTTTGCGCATGCAATTTTGCTATTTTGAATTACAGAAACGCATGCGTTTGCACATAAAATGGTGATCGTAAAACAGATGCGCAATTGCATGCGCATCGGAAAGCATGTGAATTTTTGTGTTCCCGCGATTTCCATTATTACCAAAATCGCACGCGAAAACAAGTACACAAATATGTGAAAAACGCGTTAGTAGGTAGCCCTAAATCATGGGCACCGTGCAGTTTTCACTAGGCTGCATGCGGTGTCATTTTAAAGGGGAACTAAAGTCTCCAGACAACATTGTCCCAATATTATAAAAATGTTGTGCTCGCACAGAGTATATGGGCTCTATGTAAAGAAATGGGGGCACACGTCAAAAATACGAATACTAAAAAGCTCAAGAATAAAGCAGACTAGGCACACCACTTAAGCTAGTGAATACAAATCCCTTTATTTCCTTACATCTGGGAACAATGTGCATATACAAAAATACATAATTAAAAACATTTAAAATCTATAACACATATCATCCACCATGTCAAAACCCTAACATACATAAACTCCCAGGCTATAGTGATTGAACTAAAACCCCCTTATCTATCGGCACAACACATAATAGTTATACTCAGCTGTCACCAGTCACTATCAGTCACCAGTCCACGGGGGATCAAATACGGCATAGTAGCATAACACGGAAGCCAAATAGAGAGCGGGCCCCCATGTGACCTACAGGTGAAATACGCCATGACTATGTGACTACAGGTGAAATACGCCATGCTATATCCATCCCGCCTTAGAATCCAAGATTGAGAACAAACCCAATTCTTCAACACCCCTGAAGATGTGTTCTCATGGATAGAACAAAAAAGGAACTCCCTAAATGGATTACACTTAAAGGGTCACTATACTCACTTTACATTATCAGAAACTACAATTTAAGAGAAGTAAAATGGTGGTATTCCGATATTTATCTTTGCTTGTTTTGTTATTAAATTATTAATGTTTGGCGAGTGCTCCAAATTCCCCCTACCCTCCCTTACTCACTGCCTCCTTGTAGTGTCTGCGACACTTATAAGTTCTGCACAGCCTCACCATAGACCCTGCTCTGCTTACACATCTCCCTCCCCACTGCCTTCTTTTCTCTGCTGATTCTCTTAATTGTTGCAGAAAGTGTGCTTGCGGGCAGCCAAAAATCCTAATAAGAGGGTCAGAAATAAGGCACATATTACAATTTCTGCTCCTGGAGTGACAGGTCTTTCCATGTAAATGCTGTCATTAAAATGATTATTTCTCAGGATCTACATTTAATTTTTGAAAATTCGATTCTTTAGAGTATAAATACCCTTTAACCATAACTTTTCCTAATAAGCACAGAAATGTACTTTATAATTACTAAATTTGATAAACCGTTACAGTTAAAATTACAGTTAAGAGAACTTGAATATTTGTTTTAAATTGTTTTGAAAATATATGCTAACAATTATACTAACAAATACTGCTGTATATATGAGAACGTTATCTCCTATACTCAACCACCCCTCTAACCCCCCTCCCCCTCTCGCTCATCATACCTAATCCAGCATATCCCAAAAAACCCAGGTTAAACCTAATATAATTACCTAACTGAGGGGAGCTTAATCGATACAATCAAGGCGCTCATCTAACTCAGAAATAGTGAAAACTGCCCCACTAGATAGACAAACCAAGTTGAAATAGAATTTATGTTAATAGTTTCATACATTGGTATAAACAATGTGTTCCCTTGAGCAACTGGGAAACACTCTCTCAAGTTCTCTGTGTAGGACCCAGACCCCCTCACCCTCTCTCCTTTACTCTCTCCTGTGTGGCACCCACTTACTCTCTCTCTTTTCCAACTATCTCCCCCTACCCCCACGCTATTTATCTGACTCATGGCGGTGTGGCCTTGCATGTAGCGACTCAAGGAGATGTCACTTAAATTAATTACTTGGAAAGTCTGAGGACTCCGAAATAAACAAAAAAGGATATGTGTTCTCCAACATATCAAAAAACAAAAAACAGACATTACTCGTGGAGACACACCTAACAAATAAACAAAAATACTCCTTAAATAACTCATGGACCGGATGGTCCTTCCACTCTGTGCATATCCCCTACTCCAGAGGAGTATCTGTATTAATTTCTTAAAACCTCCACTTTGAGCTAGTGACAGCAAGGTTAGACCAAAATGGTACATATGTGTGTACATCCCTTATACCTTATATTATATAAGCATTGAGTTTTTAGGAGCAACTAACTAGGTGGGGGTATATAGCATTATTACACATAGGAAAGGTCCATATGTATGTGTGTAATTAGCACTATTTAATTAAAAAAAGAAATAACACCATACAAAGTATAGTACTACTACCTACTACTGAATTACAAAACAATTAATAAACTAAACTTACTTTACTGGACACCCCTAAGTTTGAATAGAAAACTCAAAATGATAGGTTAAGACACACCTCCAGGATTTCTACAGGGTCTCCATGTAGACACTAAAAGGAAGTGGAATTTTACTAACATCCAATGAGAGGTTCTGATCTTCCACTGTTAGCAAATCAAAAAATTCTCTTAGGCACTGTCCATGAAAAGACAGGAAGTGTAAGGAAGTTCCTGTATTACACCCAGTTATGTGCTGTTTGTAAAACATGTGACAGTCTTAGCCAATTAGAACATTCTTCAGACTCACATTTACTCCCCCTCCCCTCTCCATATAAAGTAATTAGACAATCCAGTTTCTGTTTGCTAGACAGAAAGTGTCTGTTTATGATTAAATGACTTTGCATGTCTCTGAAACTACCCAGCATTCTTAAGAGAAATGGACCGTTTTTACCCCAATATTAATATATTAAACATGGTCAGGTACCTTTAGTTATAAGAAGGCTCTACTTCATTTTATACCCTGTGGGGAGCTTTTAGCTCCTTTATCCAAACCTCTCCATAACTTGTCAAGCTAATCAGAATCCTGTGTTTCTTAACCCCATAGTGACTGTAAATCTTGAACTTGCTGTGGTAATTACCATTAAGTATGAACCTAGCATGTTATTCTGGATCCTCTATAGGGTGTCAGGATGTCCAATGGAACTGTTCAGATTGAATTGCACATTGTGGCAGGATTGCCTGGATCTGTGTTCAGATCTGCAGGTTAATACCATTTTGTCTGGATACATATAACTCTATCATGTGTCCCAACTGAGCATCTGCTTTGTGTGAGAGCCCTGCCAGGACAGATGACTGTTGGTCACAGTAACAGTGGCTGCAGCCAGCAGCGCATGTGACAGACTGATCATGTGGTCCCATAGGGAACTGCATGATTGGCCGTGATTTACTTACTGATCCATTTGTCTGATACGGATGACCGAACTCGGTCGCGGCTGGCCGCCCCACACCATCACATATGTAGTTATAGTTTAGAAAAGTTCATTAAGAAGATACTAACTGCAAAACAGAGAATGCTGGGATTTGTAGTTTTCAAACATGTGAAAGGTCATAAGCTTAGGCTGTATTAGATCTAGACAGATGCCTTAGCTACAGGATATTAAGAAAAAACTTACTGCAAACAGAGAATGCTGGGAATTGTGGTTTTCAAACATGTAAAAGGTCACAAGTTAAACATGCCTGCTCTATACCATTAGGCTGTATTATATCTAGACACATGCCTTTGCCACAGGCAATAAATAAGATACTTTGAATGTTCCCACCCATTTCTTTAAGTGAGAAATATGTGTTTATATGTTAGATTATTAAGGCAATGCTATTATAATAACATGATTCTATGAGGTACCTTCTGTTATAAGAAGGCTCTATTTCATTTTATACTCTGTGGAGCTTTTAGCTCCTCTATCCACACCTCTCCCTAACATGTATATTCAATCAGTATACTGTGCTCCCAAGTCCTAACCCCATAGATTAGTTAAACTTGTTGTGGTAAATACTAATAAATATGAACCTTGCATGTTAATCAGGATACTGTGTAGGATTTAAGGTGGCTATACATATATCCGATTTTACTTATCCAACCAAGCGCTCATGCAATATTAGTTTGATCTTGACCTTTCCCATTCTTCTATGCCACAGACAGGCGGTTCTTGCATGATCTGTCTAATGTCGTGGGAGCACTCGGTCGGGAAAGTAAAATTGGTTATATGTATGGGCTGCTTTTGATTGCCCAAAGGTGCTGTTTAGATTGCCTGGGTCAGTTCTCAGACCTGCAGGTTTATTCCACATAGACCCTCTATATTCTAGCTGGCAGGTAGTATAGGTAAGGGAGGATATAAGTGTGTGTTTGTTCATTTAATATGATGCGATTATTTGGTTTTTTTTTTAGGACCTTCAGACTAATTTTATTATTGCCCCCCTGGATGTTTCCTGATGGCTCCTGTGCGCACTGCAACTACACATAGCAAAACATACACACATAATTTCCACTGTGCACCAACGGGCACACTTTTGCTAGTATATATATATATATATATATATACACCAAAATATATTCTCAACCAATGTTGTTACTTGCTTATTATGTCCCACCTCCCTTCACTATGTTGGTGATAAAGGGGGGGATCCAATTCCAAGCGGAGCACCCAGGGATACCAGCAATATGGTTAGGTGACTTTAACACGTTACTCGACCGGGTTGCGGACCGTGTGCATCCCCTGGGCTGGAGACTTCCACACAACTCCACCACTAGATTTGGAAGGCTTATCCAATCTATTCATATGTTAGATGTGTGGAGATTCAAATACCCAAATACAAAATACAAACATATACTCCTGTTACTTAGCATCTTACAGTTCAATTTCTCAAATTGATTTTATTAGTTCTCATCTATCCCCAAAAATTATATATACAGGTGTGTGATCTCCGATCATGCTATATGCTGGCTTACTTTGTCATGGAAATACACCCCAACCCGACAAAGTGGCGCCTCAACCCATATTGATTGCAATTGCTACCCCCTGAAATCCATCTCGAAGATGAATGGAATGAATACTTCACAATCAATAATGGCACGGCCAGCCCTGTAGCAATTTGGGAATCCTTTAGATTATATGCCCGCCTGAAACACATTAACAATATTAAACATAAATCACACACACAGGAACACCTAGCAGAACAAACACTCCAAGCAGGACAAGACCGATTCCAAAAAGACCCTTCTCCAACAACAAACACTACAATCACAATCCAGACAGTGCATCCTTCAAGAAAAAGCTTACAAAAAATATTCTTTCAGTGCCAAAAATACTTTGAATGCAGAGATAAATATGGCAAATTGCTTGCCTACATGGCCAATAATCAACATAAACCACCGGTGATTATCACACTTCCAACAAGACATCTGACAAATGATCCACACATAGTAGTAAAGGAATTTGCTTCCTTCTACAAAAACTTATACAGCACTAAAACCACACATTCACCTGCATCAACAGAAATGTACTTTAATCACTCTTCCCCAACTAACTTCAGAGCAAAAAAACAGGAAATCAAATCATACTCACCGAGATTTCTGTTTCCCAGTCACGTTCATGGCAGCAGTCACCAAAATGGGTTTAACCCCCGAAGTTCCATGGACAGGAAGTTAAAAAGATTAAGGTATAAAGGTACCCTCCCCCCACACATACCTTGTCTTCTTTTCAAGCTTACATGCTGTTCTATACAAATATCTCATGAACAAAGGGAAGGGCATTTTGGTGACTGCTGCCATGAATGTGACTGGGAAACAGAAATCTCGGTGAGTATGATTTGATTTCCTGTTTTCCCCAGGTCACTATGGCAGCAGAGTCCCCAAAATGGGATATACCAAAGCTACAATAATGGGCGGGCAACAAAAATATGCTTAAACACACCACTCTTTATTCAGACCTAACAATACAGTCTGAAGGACTTTACGTCCGAATTTTATCTCCTCCTCTGCCACCACGTCCAATTTATAATGACGGTCAAACAGCCTCATCGAAGACCACTTTGCCGTTTTGCAAATTAATTCTTTAGGCGCCCTAGCCTTGGCCGCTCAGGAAAATGCTATCGCTCTGGTAGAGTGCGCTTTTAACCCCACCGGGATCTTTATGCCTCTGGTTTGATAGGATTTTGAAATGCACGACACTATCCATCCACTTATGTTTTTTTTACTAGGAGCATGACCTTTTCGATAGCCCCCTGGTACCACGAATAGGTGGTCAGTCTTTCTGAAAGTCTTTGTTCTTTCTATGTATACTTTTAGGGCTCGCACTAAGTCCAGGCAGTGCCATTTCTTTTCTTCATCAGACTTTGGATTCAGAAAGAATGAAGGTAGGATGATCTCTAAGTCTAGGGGGAACTCTGATATGACTTTAGGTAAGAACTGGAAAGATGGTTTTAATTTAACTTTATCCCCATAGAATTGTAAGTGGGGCTTTTTGACAGGCAGAGCCCCAATTTCTCCCACTCGACAAGCCGATGTTATTGCTGTTAAGAAGACCACCTTTAGAGTTAGCAGCCACAAGGAGATCTTCTCCATAGGTTCAAAGGGTGACTGTCAAGACTTGCAAGACTAATGGCAGATTCCATGGAGGAGGCTTGGGAAAAGTTCTTGGTCTAACTCTACTCATCGCAGCAAAAAATCTTTGGATAAGGGAATCCGCCGCCCAATTTGTTCCTGATATTGCTGACAAAGCAGACATTTGTGCCCTGAGAGTTTTTATGCTTAATTGTTTTTTAAAACCAAGGAACAGGAATTCCACCATATTCTTCGAAGAGGCTTGGAGTGGCAAGAAATTCTTCTTGATGGCATACTCTATATGTAGTATAGAATAGTATTTCTTTGAAGTTGACATTTTCCTCGACTTCAGCAAAAATTCCACCATGTCATCTTGAAACCCTGCATAACTTAATCTCTGCCTCTCAACTTCCAGGCCGCTAGTCTCAATTTGCTGACGTCTTGGCAGACTATCGGACCCTGGGTCAGCAGGTGGGGAATTTTGTCTAGCTCTATGGGAGGCTCGGATTTCATTGCCAGAAGAAGAGGGTACCATGGCCTCCTTGGCTAATTCGGTATGATTGCTATTGCTTCTGCTCTCTGAGCTTTTATCTTCTGCAGAACCCTCCATATTAGGGGGATAGGTGGAGAAACGTACAAGAGACCCCTGCTCCAGTCCTGCTGCAGAGCGTCTATTGCCGTTGCTCCCTGACATGGAAAATGGCTGAAGAAGTTTTGACACTTCCTATTGTTGTTGGTTTCCATGAGGTCTACTACTGGTTGCCCCCACTTGAGTACTAATTCTCCGAAGACCTGGGGATCCAAACTCCATTCCCCTGGCCGAATCTCTTGGCGACTGAGGTAGTCTGGCTCCAAATTGTCCTTTCCCGGAACATGAACAGCTGTCAGATACTGAAGGTTGTGTTCTGACCATTCAAAAATCTTTTTGACTTCCTCGAAAAGAGTTTTGCTCTTTGTTCCTCCTTGCTTGCGGATGTACGTGACAGTGGTGGTATTGTCGCTCTTTATCAACACCTGCTGCCCCCTGACTGTGTCTTGAAAACTCATTAGGGCCATAAATACTGCTCTCAATTCTAGTAGATTTGAGGATTCGCCTTCCCTTTGCCATTGACCTTGGGTTACCGAGCCCTGAAGGAGGGCCCCCCAACCTGTTGCTGAGGCATCTGTCGTTATCACAAGAAGTCGAGGCTGTTCTAACGGAAAGCCACTGTCTAGATTTTCTTGGATGGACCACCATTCTAGACCCTGCAACACCCTCTTCGAGAGGATCAGTTTTTTGTTCATACTGAGATGCGGTATGCTTACTCTGGTTAACAGAAATCTCTGAAGAGATCTCATATGCCACCTGGACCACTTGACTAGGAAGACTGTTGCCGCCATCAGTCCAAAAACCTGCATAATTGAACGCACTGTTACCTGTACCTGCTGCGTTTAGATGTTGAATTGCTTCTTTCATTTTTTGTGGTTTTACTAATGGTAACTTTACTTCGTTCAGACTGGTACGGAACAGGGCTCCCAGGTATACAATCTCGGGATGTAGATTGCTTTTTTCCACATTGATCACCCATCCGTGATCCTGGAGTATCCGCATCACTATCTGGGTTTGCTCTGCTGCCTTCTGTCTTGACTCGGCCACAATCAGAATATCGTATAGATAGTGATAGATTTGAATACCCCTTTTTCGGATCTCCGCCACCAGAGCCACCAGAACCTTCATGAATACTCTCGGTGACTGGGAAAGACCAAAAGGAAGGCTTGTGAACTGAAAATGTTCCCCTTCAATGGTGAACCTCAGAAATTTTTTGTAGCCCGGGTGAATTGGGACATGCAGATAGGCGTCCTTCAAATCGATGCTCACCAGCCAAGCATTGGGGAATACTGCCTGAATGATTGAGGCCAGAGACTCCATTTTGAATTTTTGATTCTTGACGAATTTGTTCAGAACTCTTAGGTCTAGCACAGGCCTCATGTCCCCTGAGGCTTTTTTTTACTAAGAACAGTCTTGAATAGAAACCTTTTCGTCTTTACGGAAGAGGCACCGGCTCGATTGCCTCTTTTGCTTGCAACTGACAGATGTTATTCCTTATTACCTCCATCCCTTCCTGGATGGCTGGACTCATAAACGGAAAAAATTTGTCTTTTTTTGGTAACTCCTGGAACTGAATTTTGTATACCTGGTGTATAATTCTTAGAACCCAGGACTCCGATATGCTTGAGGCCAAGACATTGGAGAAGCACCTCAACCTCCCTCCTACTCCCAATCTCCAACCGGGCCGGCGTGTCCCTTTTGTTGGGAGGACTGGGCTGCAGGAAAGGTGTTTTTTCGCTGCGTACCTGTCTTCCAGTTTTCCAGACAGCTGATCTATTGGTTTCCTTTCCGGGCCTATAAAACTTTGCATCTCGAAAGATTTTATCCCTATTGAACGTTGGTTCGAATCTAATAGAGTCTAATCTTTGCCCAAAAACATTTCTCCTTCAAAGGGTAACATGCACAAATTCGTTTTTTACATATTATCTGCCAGCCATGACCTTAGCCACAATGCTCTGCGTGCTGATAGCGATAATGCCATGGACCTGGCTGACAGTCGGACCATGTCCACCGATGCTTCTGCGAAAAAATCGGTTGCCATTTTCATTTCTGCTAACATTTCCACAAGTTTAGGGCGTTTTACATTCGCACTTATTGCCTCATCCATTTTCTGGATCCAGAGCTTCATGGAGCTCTGGAGACTGACGTCATGGCCATGGCTGGTCTACAAGAAGCGCCAGCTGCTCCATAGGCTTTCCTTAAGGAAAACTCCATTCTTTTATCCATAGGGTCTTTAAACCCTGCTGCATCCTCTACAGGAAGGGTAGTTCTTCGGGCCAAACGAGAAACAGCTGCATCTACCTTGGGAGGATAATCCTAATTTCTCGCTTCTTCCTCCAAGAAGGGATATTTTTTCAAAAATTTTCCAGTTAGCGTAAACTTTTTGTCAGTTTTCTTCCATTCTGAATCCATGATTTCCTTCATGGAAAAATGTATGGGGAAAGTCACTGACTTTTTCTTAATGGATGGAAATAATTTATCCGCTGTTGACGTTTTCGGGGGTTTCCACTGACAAAGAAAGGGAGTTTCTTACTGCCTTAATTAAGGGTTCAATTATAGAAACATCAAAGTTTGTTTCTACTTCTTCCTCCTCAGAGAGAAAGGATTGTTCCTCGGATCTTTCTTCCTCTGAACATTCCCAGTCTGATTCTACAGATCTGGTTTCCTGGTATCTTGTCTTTTTCTTAGACTCCGAATTTTCCATGCCTTTAGCAACTGCTTGTTGGATGCACTTCATTAGCACGTGAAAATACTTCTCTGACGTGGATGGAATAGCTGAAACATCCTCTATTTCCACAGCCTTGACCGTCTCTGGTTGCGTCTTAGGGGGGCTTGCGATGAGAGGCTGAAAAAGAAAATCATTGATATCAGCCACTCACTTAGCAAAAGTTCCCACTCTTTATATACTCACCCCAGCTCACCTAGATCCCTTTGGGTGACTTCTAGCAGCGCTACCAGCTTCCATGCTGGAGGACATAAACCAAGCTGCAAAGTAAAATATATAACATAAGTAACTTGCACAGGTAAACACACTACCTGGACGCAAGAGAGATTAACCTTCCACAGGCAGACAACTTTTCACAGCAAAAGTGGCAAAGTACTGAGCACTGGCACGAACCGGAGCTGCTGAAACACAAGCAGGCAGAGCCGGAAAGATTTGCGCCAGAAACACCTTTAAAATAGAAGATCCGCCCCCTGCAGGAAAAACCGGCCAATCGCACAACCGGAAGAGGAGGGAAGGCGGCAAACCATGACATCAGCGTGCCGGTGCATCCGCCATCTTAGATGGGGAACAGCGTGCCTAAGGCATGGAACGGCCCCACACTGCCCGGTCACCACGGGCTTCACATTCCCCACAGGCACTCTGGACAAAGGCGACACGGGGGAGCATCTGGACCTGGGAAGAGTGGGAGACCCGGTCCAGGAAAAAACAAGCCGCGCTGGCCGGTGAGCTGTACTGAGGAACCTCCTATCACATCCAGGGGCAGGAAGAAAAAAAGACAAGGTATGTGTGGGGGGAGGGTACCTTTATACCTTAATCTTTTTAACTTCCTGTCCAGGGAACTTCGGGGGTTAAACCCATTTTGGGGACTCTGCTGCCATGGTGACCTGGGGAAATGCTAATGGAAGCCCCTCTTACAATTATATAAATTCAAAACACAATAACTCAGTTTGCAAAACACAAAGCACCAGGCACAGATGGCCTCCCAGTAGAATTTTATACACAATACATGGGAAACATATCAACTCCCCTACTAGAACTATACAACACCATGTACGAAACATCCACAATACCCGCAACCATGACAGAAGCTCTCATTGTCCTAATTCCAAAACAAGGAAAAGACCCTAATAACCCCGAATCTTACCACCCAATCTCACTACTACAAGTTGATATAAAGATTTTAGCAAAAATATTAGCCCTTCGCCTAAAATTATAACTGCACTGATCAATCCCAACCAAACAGGCTTCATACCTCCATAAACACAAGGAGAGTATTCATGAACATGCAAGTGGAGCATGCGCAGGTGGGCCCAGGGTGATCGTCAGTCTAGATGCAGCCAAAGCATTCAATTGCATTGAATGGAATTATGTGTGGCTTACATTGAAACATTATAACTTTGGGCCAAAATTAGGGTGCCTAGCAGAATTTTGCACCTTTCAGCATGGTTTGCATGGTGTTGGTTGGTAATGGATATGAAACTTTTTGAAGTTGGGTTAATAGTGCATGTTTTAGCTGAAGGTATGGGAACAACTTGCGGTTTGGAAGCTCAAATTCTTGTTGTAGTTGTGGGAAAGGTTTGATTTGCGTACCATCTAGTATGTGTTGTATTTGTTGTATTCCATATTTGTACCATATTTCTGGTTGGGGCACAGTCATTAGTTCTGGGAGGGATCCATTATTCCAGAGCGGAGCACCAGTATTGATTGGGGGCAGTTGTAATTTGTCCATCATCTGGTCCCACACACTTAATGCTTGTTTCCAGTGAGGGCCCTTGATCAGGCAGGTAAAGAAGTGACTCGTCTGCATATACTCCCACTATTTTATTAAGGTCTCCGATTTGGAGGACCTGAAGTGTGTGGTGGGTGTGCAGGTCGGCAGCGAGAGGTTCAATTGCCAATGCATATAAGAGAGGTGACAAGGGGCATCCTTGTCTGCTTCACTCCCCACGCTATCACAATGGAAAACTGCCATTAACTACTATTCATTACAAAAAACGAATATATGACTGCCGAAATTGCTCATCTAAATATTACAAGGTCTGGGTCTGATTGACACCTTGAATTAAAGGTTTTGTTTTGAAAAAAAAAAAAAAAACAATTCTGGGTTACTAAATGTATATGAATTGTATGTTGAACATATGCTATAAAACAAATGCAGATAAAAATTTGACACTATTTCTTTTTCTCTATATACGACACCGGAATGACTCCTTTTCCCTCGTATTTTCCTATCCTCCACTGTTTAACTTTATTGTACTTACTCTCTAACAATATTCCTATGTTACATAAAAAATGTATGTATGATGAGAATACTATACAATGGAAGGCAATGTATCTGTGAACTCCCAAATGTACAAATTTATTGAAATGTTTTAATGTTAAACTTTTATGTTCTTTCTTTCTCAATAAACAATCTTTCCTCCATTTTGGAGGAGAAGAAAAATTAAAAGGTAGTCTGGGGGTTTGAAAATGTGACCTTGTAGCTTGTGTGTTTTTAAAACAAGAACTTTAATAGATCAGTCACCACAGCAAATGCAAATAAATACATTTAGAAGCTTTATCTTTTGCAAGGAACAGATTTTAAATAAAATATCAGTAAAATGAGCTGACTATTTTATATTTCCCCAGGAATGCTGTATGCAATTTATGCTGGCTGGTAAATAAACTGAAGGCTACCAAACAGCTTTCAAAGTCTTATCAGGAAGTTCCATATTGGTGCATAGAGATAGTGAATACTGGGGTCAGGGGGTGTGGCTCTTTGATGACTACATGGATTGTGAATTGTACTGGAATTAACGTGAAATAAAAATTATGAAGGGGGGAAAACTGTATAGGTTTAGTACAGTCCATATCATTTTCTGTCTTTATACATATTTGTGTTTCATAGAAGAATCATTGAAAAATTATCAGTTGAAAAAAATGCACAATAGATCATTAGCAACTTCAAGGAAATTATATAGGAATATAATTTTAACAGGTTTATTTGAAATGAAACCTTGCAACCTTATAAATCTGTGGTTTATTCAAATCATTGATTAATGTGAATCCGTGAAATCAAAGTATATGAATAAAAAGCAAGCAAGAGTTTGGCATTGTCATGTAGCATGTATTTTGGCATTCTGAAATTGATAGGGCTTTTTCATGCTGTTGATTTTATGATATTCTGCAATTCGCATACATTTTACATTTTCAGGTGAATTTTTTTTTTATCATAAATTCACAATTGGTTGGGTGTAAAAATCACACATTTCATTGAAAATAGAATTAAAAATGTAAATTAAGACAAAAAGAAGACATTGCATAATCAACAAACTCTAAGGCACAAGAGATGAAGGGCACAAAACAAAAAAGGTAACAGAAAAAAAGACCCTCTAATGTCTAAAAAATGCTAGACTGGTGATTTACCTCCGAACAAGCAATGAATCATAACTCTGTGCATCCTTTCAGTAGCTATGGAGCTGAAAAGGAAAGGTTAAAGAACAACCACACCTGTAAACCACCAAATTTTCCTGCAACCTGCAGCTGTGGATATCAAGCTAACGCCAAATGATATTCACAGATGTTATGGATGTGGGAAGAATGGTCATCTCAGGACAGCCTGTCTAACTAGCCAACAGGTGGAGTGAGACTCAGGGGCATATTTATAAAAGAGCGAAAAGTAGCGAAATGTTTTCGCATTCGCTTTTCGCATGGGTTTTCGCCAAAAAGACAGTTAACGCTATTTATAAAGGTAGCGTTAACGAATGGCGAAACCGTTTCCGCGAGCTATCGCTAAACCCTTTTCGCCTTACTTCGCAATGGTAATTTTAGCGAAAAGGGAGCAAAAAGGCATAACGCGATTTATAAAAGAGCGAAAGGTGGTTTTTGCGTTAAAAAGAGCGAAAGATTAGCGCGACCCTGAAGGTGGTGAAAAGTCATTGTTTGAACGAAAAGGCATTCTAAGCGAACACGCATTAGAAGGGCGATCGCGCATTAGAATGAAATATGCCTTGGAAAAGCGACATTAGAAAGGCGAACGCACATTAGAAAGGCGAACGCACATTAGAAAGGCGAACACACATTAGAAAGGCGACCGCGCATTATAATGGAATATGCCTTGGAAAAGCGAACGCACATTAGAAAGGCGACCGCGCATTATAATGGATAATGCAGTCTTCTTAGATGCGTTAACTTTTCGCTGTGATACTTTTCGCTCTTTATCGCGCCCGTTCGCCTTTTTCAGCCGCGAAGTGTGTTTTTTTTGCTTTTTTATAAATAAGGCGAAACGAAGCCCCAAATGGTGCTATTTTCGCTGCGATGTGCTGCGCTAATTATTTGGCGAAAAAGACAATCCTTTATAAATATGCCCCTCAGTTTCCCTTAAAATTGGTGTACCTCTAATCTGTGTTACTTTTATTATTCCCTGGGGACTTTGGCACATCGTGGGATGTTTTTGTGCAGCTTGGAAGAAGGCAGTATTTTTCACAATTTTATTGGCAGGGGAAGTGTGTGTATCACTTAAAACTTTTTTTGTAAACGTGTTTCACGTACATTTTTTTGAACATAATGCATAAATGCATTTTTTCCAAGTTGAAATCTGATCAGAAAAATCATTTCCTGGAAAGCGTTTTCCAGGAAGAGATTGTTTTCTCCATTGGCAAAGATTAATACTTAGGTGATCAGAACCTAGCAAAGACTTAGAAAACATCTCTATTTGTGAATGGGCCTCTTTGATCCATTCACAAATACTACAGTAAGCTGTCCGTAATTGACAACTTACTATTGCAGACCCTGAACTGTGTGATCAAACAGCTAGTCACAGTTCAGTACCTCCACTCGACCACCAGGGTAGTTCTATTTGTGAATGGATCTCTTTGATCCATTCACAAATACTATAGTAAACGGTCAGTGTGACAGCATACTATAGCAGGTACTGAAATACTATATTATGCCAGTATTCAGATCTACACCAGTTTACTATAGCAGAAACTGTAGTTTCGATCAGTGATGATCGGAAGTTCACTTCCTACATCCCCTCTGCAGCTGAACTGGCTATTCAATCCAGCATTAGAGGAGCTTATTACCAGAGATTCCCTGCATTTCACCAAAACCAATGGGGGATCGAGGATGCAAGCGGGAAATTTTAAATGGCTCCCCCTGTACAGGGGAATTTCTTTTTAGAAAACAATTCCTGATGCTTATCACTTTGGCCTAGAGCAGCTGCCTGTCACAAGTGTCTCATATTGCCTCATTAGAGAAACGGCCCTTCCCCTGTGCTGTTCATTAGTAGTAAAGCAAGTGTCAGAACCAAAAATCTACAATCAGTTTTTATGGGTACTGTAACTTGACTTTTACTGGCTTTTGTGATAAATTGCAGAGATCACCCCAGTTCATCCTGATCTGGTGGGTGAGGAGATTAGCATTCGGGAAAATTTTCTTGCGCTCCTCGAAGTTGGAGGGATAAGCACACGGGTACCACATGCAAAGGTTTTTATTGATTGAGTGACGGAGAGAAAGATAAAAAAAAAGGTTCCCTTCAGAGGATACCAATGATTTGCCAACCAAACTGTATGGACCTACTAAGTTACTATATAATAATGTAGGTGTAGCATCTAGGTATCTTGGGGGTGGAAAGAGCGAGGGAGGTGGGTTAAAAGTGTACAACTGGAGAGACAGAAAAGCTATTCCCTTACCCTTTGGGAATTATATGAAACTTCTGCAGTAGTAAAATACTAACAAAAAAGAAGAGGGACGGACTGCCAACAGCTACAGATAAAACTTAGCTTTTATTGCCGAACTGAGCATACTTCACAGAGGGAGACAAACACAGTACCCTGACGCGTTTCGTGATGAACACCCCGTCACTTCATCAGAGGGATACTCCCACACCTTGAAAATGATCATATATACCCAACAATAGACAAGCAGCACCTGCAACCCATCAACATAATAAGATAGAAAATAATCACATCCTACCAAAGAGTTAAGTACTTAGGGTTAATGCAGTGCTGGACAAAAGGGTGTATATCGGGGGGAGTAATTACTACACAGGTTGTAAAGATGCATAAAAACAATACAAAAAAGATAATTGCATTAAAATATATATATACAATTAAAAACAACCCAAAGATTGTAGCTAATCTACAGCAACATGTAAAGAATGATGTATAAATGGGGGAGGGTACTTTTATACCTTAGTCTTTTTAACTTCCTGTCCAGGGAACTTTGGGGGTTAAACCCATTTTGGGGACTCTGCTGCCATGGTGACCTGGGGAAAAAAAAATATGTTTACTTTCCAGCCTTATCAAGTGTGCTTTACCTGTCCTAGAGTGCATTCATATCCTCCGAGATAATCATCATCACCCAAGTCAACAGATTTATTATCAATATCGTAGATTCCAAACTTTATGCTCTGCACCTTCTCAAAGTAGTAATCAATGACAGGCTTTGTTGAAAATTCTGGGCTCTGGCAGTTCTTGATTCTCTCTGTACGTGCCAGCTAGGAAGCAAAAGACATGGGATAATGACCAACAGGAGAAATTTACAGAGAACACTTACCACAGCTGGAAAATAACGTTATCCCTACAGGAACAGTTCATTATAATGGTCTTTATTGCATTAACCCTCACGTAAAACTCTTTTAAATTGTTCCCATGTTCCCACAAATTCTGCAAAGCCACACTTTATATTTGGAAAGTCCTTTACTACAGCTGGCATGAATGCTTATAGGCAGCTAGACAGAATATGCACAGATTAGCTTTCACATTATGACCACCTGCTTTGAAGGCTGCACTAGACCTCTCAAGGTATGCGGTTATCTAGCACCATCTAGCTGAAAGAGGTCACTGCCATCAGGGAATAACTTTTCCATGAAGGGGTGTCAGCAACAAAGAATGGCAGGACCCAAGGTTTTTAAGCAGAAAATTACCAACGTGCACCAATAATCCTTGGTTGCCCATGTTACTGTTCCACTTTTGGTAAGTCCCAAACACTGCAGACTGGGAGCATCTAACAAGGGTGTCAGTTTTGGAGATACTCTGACCCAGTTGTCTAGCTATCAATATTTGTTTCTTGTAAAGTCGCTTAAATCCTCACTCTTGTCCCTTTAACTTCCATCACATCAAACTTCAACGACAACATTTTCATTTGCCATCAAAAATATCCCACTTACTGACAGATATCATTGTAACAAGATGATCAATGCTATTCACTGCACTTTTTATATTGTTCATAATTTCATGGCTGATCAGTATATTGTATTTGTTTTTAGTGTGAGAAAAATTGTCCTCCAGCGGCCAAACACTGATGTTCTATCAGATTTAGACAAACGTTGGGTAGTGATCTTTATTGTTTATTACCTCTGCCCATTTCCCATCTCCAACACTTTGCAGAACCACACACAAGGGGTCAGACTTGGAGCCAACGTCCTTGTCCAACAGGTCTGTACAGGAAATAGACAGCTGGATCTTAGTAACACACTGAGCCATCTGAAATAGAAAAGTGGATATAGTTGAATCATCTACACACCAACACTTCTTTAAACAGTACACAAACAAGAGAACAAGAATATAAACCAAAAACTTAAAAGTAATAATAAAATGTTCTATAAAAATAATAAAATTAAATGTTCTATAAAAATGTCAAAATCTGACATAACTTGCATAATGTGCAAAAGGCCTATGATAAGCGCTGCATATTAAATTGAAAAACAGTTATGCAGCCATCCACTTTTAGAAGTTCAAACTACGCTCCTACAACCCCCTAGGCCCTAGGGGAGCAGACCACCATCTTTTTTTTCCTATGACAGATATAGCCTCCTCCCAGAAAACCACTGTTGATTAAGCATGGATAGAGTCCCCAACAGTTGCTGGGGGGCACAGAAATTCCTAGTTATGCCACTGCACCTGACCCAATCATAATTACAATCATATAAATGATCCGCCCAGGGAACTTTGGCAGGTAAAACTACTGCTCCACTTGATATTACATTTGATTCTACATTTATCTCTAATTGAATGTCTAATTGGTGTAAAATTGAGGTAGTGTATGGCCAGATAAAGGCTGAGTTTACAAAAGGCAGGTAAATATGTGGAATCGTCAAACCTATACAAAGTTTTAACCAGTAGAGACTGGTGCAGCTAAAATCCCTAGACCACATTTTTCCAGGAGGCCATTTCCCACGCCACCACGGAAAGATAGTTGGCGTCGGAAACAATTGTTTTGGCCGTATAACTTACCGATAAAGGGCCAATCTCATCAGTTCCAACGGGATCGTCCCTTTATCGGGAATGTGTGTACCCAGCTAACTGAAATAAAGTAATTACAGGATGCTGGTATTTATGTCCATAACAGAAAACCATAGGCTGATATGGCCCAATCCATGGGTTGACCAGGACCCGATATTCCTGCCAACAGACCTACTAGTTTGGGTTTGGGAATAAATAAACAAAGACAATTTAGGCCTGACTGATTCACTGAAGAATCAGCCATTATTAACTAACACGTCTAATCACTTGGGTCGGAAATATTTGTATATTGGGGAAAGATATCAATGTTCATCTAGGACTGTATATAGGACATGTTCCCCCAAACCACAGGAATCAGTAACCCATAAAAAAGACACAAGCTCAGCCTTCTCAGAGATATTCTACTACTTAAGATTAATGTTTCCAGCCAGAAACAGACCATGTTTAGGGAACATAAAAGGCTAGGTTGTACAAGACCAGTTCTGCCATTTGTGGAAAAAGTCCATCATTAAAAGCTGTAGAGTTAGCCATCACATTTTTGAAACCGGATGGGTTCCTAAATTAAAGCTCTCTATCAAACTGAAGTGTAAATTATTTTTTTTACCAAATCCATCAGAAAAACTGTGTGGCAGGCCTGAGAGTAAGCAGGTAATGCTATTCAGTATCCTGTATAACAATCATGAGTTATTTTCTTTCACAAAGCATTCAATAATAAAACTAATAGCTTAATCCCCTACCCACAACACATCCTCAAAAATTAATCACACTGGAGCAATGTAGAAATTTCTCCCTTTTTATTTTTGATGTTTTTAACTGAACGAGCAGAGATTATCCTTGCAAGGTGTGGCATTTCACCAAAACAGGATCTGTCTTAAAATAATATTTGTCTCTAAGGGACAAAAAAGCAGTTTTATTTCACACAATATATATTGTACAGTGCTGCATCTTAATACAAAACGGAGTTTAATATCCAAAATGTAAAAAACACAGTGACCATTTATAAGCAATAAAGTGTATATACCTTGGTAAGCATCTCCATATATAAATGCATTTTCAAAAATATAGTTGGGCAAGGGAAGAGCACTATTGAAAGGAAAATTAAAGAAAGTGTATATGGAGACTAGAGTTTGCCTTTAAAAGGTAACTTGTGATAAAAACTCAACCATGTTTCAGTAACTCTCAGTAACAGAACACACGTATCTTGACTGTTTAATCCTGTACACACAATAGCTGCCTCCTACCCAACTAGAGAGAACTTGTCATACCAGATTTTCCAGATTAGACATATGATTCTGGACGAGTCCATTACAGCTGCTATAAAAGAGCCAGTGGGAGACATAAATATGTTTTATCAGTTGTAATTTCAACCCTTTATAAGGGCATGTCCACCCCCAAAACTATAATCCCCCCAACTACTGGCCCCACCATGTAGTGTAGTTTAATCCTTACCTCACATCCCAACTCCATCTGGTTCTCCTGTAGCCCCCCCCCAAAGTTCCAAAAACTGACCACCAGGAGGCTAGCAGGTCCATATAGGACACTGCCTGCTACCTGGCCTCCGGAGATTCCTGCCATGCGTGCTGCAGCCCTTCTCCCCCTCCCTCCCCTCCCTCTCCTCCCGTTCTACTATCCCTCCCCCTAGCATTAAACCCCCTTAATATTCTGCTCCCCCATGTCCCCCAGCCCCAACCGCATGTTTTTTTTTTTTAAAAAAGCTCCCCAAACTCTTACTTACCTCTCCGCTTTCCTCGCTGCACTGAATGACCGGCAGCCGCGTCCGTGATTGGCTGCCGCTCAGCCAATCACAGACGCGACTGCGGTCCCGCCCCCTGCTTGCATTCTCGCAAGCAGAGGGCCGGCAGTGCGGCGGAGGAGGTGATCGGGGGAGGTAAGTAAGAGTTTGGGGGGCTTTCTGAAAAAAAAAATATGCGGTTGGGGCTGGGGGGACATGGGGGGAGCAGAATATTAAAATTTTAATTTAGGGGTGGACATAGCCTTTAAATTAAAGCACATGCTGGTCTACTTTAAAGCTCACAAGATGGTTTGCCTCTAGCTACCGGTCGGCCTGGGCGAATCACGGATGGTTGTGACAAAAGGATCCATAGAGGGACGCACAATCCGGTGTGCATCCCTCTATGGATACTTATCCTATTTTGCATTAATTTCAGAACGAGGGTGGGGTGGGGTGGTGGGGGGGGGGGGGGTAAAGGAGCCATGTCATACCTCCCGTACTTCAATTAATATAACAAGATTTGGGAATGCAGGGTCACATCAGTGGGAACTCAGAGCGCTCATTTGAAGACTCTCGTGACAGGTCCAGAATAATTCTTGGTTGAACTATACTATAGCGCTTATGCCAGAAGCAGTTGGGAACAGTCAGGTGACTCAGCAGTGGATCACATTCACTGATAAGTTTTGCCCCTCGGTTCCCTTTGGCTCAAGATATTGATGTTGTTTATAGGGGGCTTTTAGTCTATACTATTCAATGCTGTGATGTTTAAGTATTATTTTCCATCCTATTCCATCTCCTTCTCTGCTCAACAACAAAACGGATATGCACATCACACAGCTTTTTATTTTAGGGACAGCCTAGGTACCAGGAGGAGGTGAGAAGATAGAAAGAGTTCTTGAGCCAATTACAAACGATCCTAGCATATGGACATTCTGTTTGGAATATTAAATATAAACAGCACTTTTAATATATTTTGGAGTATGTCCACCCCTAAAACAAAAAAAATGGTCACTTTATTTTCCCCTGACCCCAACTGCTATTTTTAGCACTTTAATATATGCATTTTTAACCAAATAATTAATCAATCAACAAGTATCCTGTTTTCTCCATTTCTGGTAGAGGTTGCCACCTTTTCCCCTTCTTAATGAGCTTTAAATAGCTTGAACATGTGCAGAGAAGGCAGCAGGGGAAAGAGCAGCCAGTCATTGGCTGTGTTATATATAAAATATAATTTATGTGCTGAATATATCTGTTGGAACTGGGGACAGGTAACCGAAAGGGACTAGTTTTTTTATTTTTAGGGTGAACATGACCTTTAAGAACAGGTTTTGCAAGTTACCTGTGCAGATGCCACAAGCAATTTGGATTTGGATGAATATTACAGATATACCGTGACCTGGATGGATGAATATTACAGATAGATCATGACCTGGATGGATGAATATTACAGATATACCATGACCTGGATGAATGAATATTACAGATATACCATGACCTGGATGAATGAATATTACAGATATACCATGACCTGGATGAATGACTATTGACAGATTAACGTGCCCTGGATGAAGAATATTACAGATATACCGTGACCTGGATGAATGAATATTACAGATATACCGTGACCTGGATGAATGAATATTACAGATATACCGTGACCTGGATGAATGAATATTACAGATATACCGTGACCTGGATGAATGAATATTACAGATATACCGTGACCTGGATGAATGAATATTACAGATATACCGTGACCTGGATGAATGAATATTACAGATATACCGTGACCTGGATGAATGAATATTACAGATATACCGTGACCTGGATGAATGAATATTACAGATATACCGTGACCGGATGAATTGAATATTCAGATATACCACGACCCTGGATGGATGATATTCAGATATACCATGACCTGGATGGATGAATATTTCCAGATATACCGTGACCTGGAGGAATGAATATTACAGATAGACCTTGACCTGGATGAATGAATATTACAGATATACCATGACCTGGATGAATGAATATTACAGATAGACCGTGACCTGGAGGAATGAATATTACAGATAGACCGTGACCTGGATGAATGAATATTACAGATATACCGTGACCTGGATGAATGAATATTACAGATATACCGTGACCTGGATGAATGAATATTACAGATATACCATGACCTGGATGAATGAATATTACAGATATACCGTGACCTGGAGGAATGAATATTACAGATAGACCTTGACCTGGATGAATGAATATTACAGATATACCATGACCTGGAGGAATGAATATTACAGATAGACCTTGACCTGGAGGAATGAATATTACAGATAGACCGTGACCTGGATGAATGAGAACCTTCACAAGGAAGTTACAGGTTTAAAAGCAGAAGGCTAAAAACATAGCAGCAGCAAGCTTGGTTGTTTACCTAATAAAGAATGTTCTAGCATCGGTATATCTGCATTAACTAGCAAAAAAACAAATTGAATGAATATAGAAATGTTTTCCTTTAAACATCTGTATACATCAGATTGCTTATGGTGATTAATATTCATGATTGTAAAAAAGTAATGTATATCAAGTGAATTGCCAGTTACAGGCTACATTGATTGCTTCCTACCAATAGAAACGTGCACATAATAGCAGTAGTATACATTGTAATGATTATTCCCTTTCAAGCAACCAAGTCTGATTACTGCTTAGGTTAACTGCCTGAATAGAGAAGGGAGGGGGGTAGACTGCATACTTAGCATTCCTGTGCAAACAAATACAATCCTCTAGGAAGATAATACAAAACATCTAAAATACAATGCAATCTGTATTCTACATCAGAAAGCAAATATGAAAATCAAGCACACATACCTTGAAGGTTTCCTGCACAGCAGTGAGAGTAAGCGGATATTTTCAGTAAATGTGTCTCAGCAATGGGTGGGGCACCTTCCTTTCTAAATAGGCGTCACTAGAGCAAACTCATCATAGGTGGAATCAACTGCCAATCAACTATAGTCAGACCCAATCAAAGTGCAGTGCTGAAAGCTCAAAGCTGAGCAAACAGGAAATCCAGAAGAACAGAAGAAAGTGCAAGCTTTACACACAAGAAAAGATCTTTGATATAGGATACAGAACATTGCATTATCACATTTCATTATATTTCCTTTTTAAGAACGTTTTGCAATTTGAAATTCCCGGGGACACTGTTCTTTTTTTCTTATATCAATTAAAATGAATTACTTGTTTTCGCACAGTGGGTGGAATTTTGCAGTCTGGAGAAACGTGTAAATAAAATAAAACAAGGACGAGTGCAGTCTATCTATTCTATATATCTTTTTAAGAACATTTTATTTTCATTCATTTATAATGCACTCTTTGTGTATTATCTTTTATAATATTGGTAATGTACTATTATATTCCTGTAGGCTGTGGTTCCTGTATAATTTGTAAAGCTTTCTATCCTTTGTTAGATACTACATATGCTATGGCTTTAGACCAAGATATCCGACCATGTCGGATTTTACCTGACAAATTCCATGCTCCCGTATGTTTACAACAGTAGACAGTTTAAAAAACAATTACAAACAAAATAAAAATCCCTTGACATTAAACATGTACGAACATACTCAATACACATCTGCAGATTTCAGGCTATGCCACACAAGAGATTTAATTTGCAGTTCTGTAGTTTTACGAGGGCTTTATGTTTAAGGGAGAACTTTTGTGGCTCTTTAAACCCCCACCACACCATAAACTTTATATAACTCAAAATCTAAATAAAATATTTTTTTAAAAAAGCATTGCAGATTAACCTCCTTATTAGAAGACCTGGTTAGATATTAGTAAAAAAATATATAATGCAATCTATGCTCATTCAAGTATATGGCTCAGGTACCTCAGGATTAAGGTAAATCAGCACCAACAATGACAAACTCTTGGCACCCAGGGTTTCTTCAGGATTCATGAAACACCGAAACATTGATTTGTTAATAAAAATTGGTTGTCATCCTTGGTAACCAATACCTAAAGCTGGGTACACACCGAAAACACACCGAAACATTGATTTGTTAATAAAAATTGGTTGTCATCCTTGGTAACCAATACCTAAAGCTGGGTACACACCAAAAAACACACGAAACATTGATTTGTTAATAAAAATTGGTTGTCATCCTTGGTAACCAATACCTAAAGTGGGTACACACCGAAACATGATTGTTAATAAAAATTGGTTGACATGCTTGGTAACCAATACCTAAAAGTGGGTACACACCGAAACATTGATTTGTTAATAAAAATTGGTTGTCATTCTTGGTAATCAATACCTAAAGCTGGGTACACACCGAAACATTGATTTGTTAATAAAAATTGGTTGTCATCCTTGGTAACCAATACCTAAAGCTGGGTACACACCGAAACATTGATTTGTTAACAAAAATTGGTTGTCATCCTTGGTAACCAATACCTAAAGCTGGGTACACACCGAAACATTGATTTGTTAATAAAAATTGGTTGTCATTCTTGGTAACCAATACCTAAAGCTGGGTACACACCGAAACATTGATTTGTTAAAAAATGGTTCTTCTTGGTAACCAATACCTAAAGCGGGTACACACCGAAAACACACCAAAACATTGATTTGTTAATAAAAATTGGTTGTCATCCTTGGTAACCAATACCTAAAGCTGGGTACACACCGAAAACACACCGAAACATTGATTTGTTAATAAAAATTGGTTGACATCCTTGGTAACCAATACCTAAAGCTGGGTACACACCGAAACATTGATTTGTTTATAAAAATTGGTTGTCATTCTTGGTAACCAATACCTAAAGCCGGGTACACAACGAAACATTGATTGTTAATAAAAATTGGTTGTATCCTGGTAACCAATACCTAAAGCTGGGTACACACCGAAACATTGATTTGTTAATAAAAATTGGTTGTCATTCTTGGTAACCAATACCAAAGCTGGGTACACACCGAAACATTGATTTGTTAATAAAAATTGGTTGTCATTCTTGGTAACCAATACCTAAAGCTGGGTACACACCGAAACATTGATTTGTTAATAAAAATTGGTTGTCATCCTTGGTAACCAATACCTAAAGCTGGGTACACACCGAAACATTGATTTGTAATAAAAATGGGTGTTATTCTTGGTAACCAATACCTAAAGCTGGGTACACACCGAACATTGATTGTGTAATAAAAATTGGTTGTCATTCTTGGTAACCAATCCTAAAGCTGGGTACACACCGAACATTGATTTGTTAATAAAAATTGGTTGTCATCCTTGGTAACCAATACCTAAAGCTGGGTACACACCGAAACATTGATTTGTAATAAAAATTGGTTGTCATCCTTGGAAACCATATCTAAAGCTGGGTACACACCGAAACATTGATTTGTTAACAAAAATTGGTTGTCATCCTGGAAACCAATACCTAAAGCTGGGTACACACACGAAACATTGATGTTAACAAAAATTGGTTGTCCTCCTTGGAAACCAAACCTAAAGCTGGGTAACACAGAAACATTGATTTGTTAACAAAAATTGGTTGTCATCCTTGGAAACCAATACCTAAAGCTGGGTACACACCGAAACATTGATTTGTTAACAAAAATTGGTTGTCATCCTTGGAAACCAATACCTAAAGCTGGGTACACACCGAAACATTGATTTGTTAACAAAAATTGGTTGTCATCCTTGGTAACCAATACCTAAAGCTGGGTACACACCGAAACATTGATTTGTTAATAAAAATTGGTTGTAACCCTTTGTAACCAACACCCTAAAGCTGGGTACAAACACTATAATACTTCATCAATGTCATCACTATCGACTGGTCGGCCTTCCACAGCAGACAGTTTGCTGCAACAGACAAAGTGGTCCATAAAAGACCAAACAACTGACTGTGATTTACCAAAATGTCCGATTCAGACGAACGATAAAATAGACCGAAAAATCATTGCATATATTTTGGGCCGACTGGCCTAGAAACTGAAATAACAGCCCAAGAGATTTGCTAATGTGTACCCAACCTAACCTATGAAGATATTTGGATATGGCTTTGGAAGTGATGGGCTTTTAACATTTTCATTGTTTGGAACAATTTTGTTCACACGATATAGGTGCTTGCTTTCCTCCCTGTATTCTAGGATTACTACCTGTATGAGTTTGGAATTGGGGTCAGTCACCTCAGAGGCCAAACATTGGGAGTCTTTCCTTTAAAAGACAACTCCACCCACATAAGAACTAGAAAGAATGGTCTCTTTAAAATATGTTGATATATCATACTTTGTTCTATGAATTCATTACTGTATGTCTGCTATGCTTCTGGATGCATCATGGAAACTGAGCAATTTAGAAACCTGTACTGAGCCTGGGCATGCTCAGAAGAGGCAGATAAGGGAATAACATTCAGTCATTGGCTGTGATGTCAACTGTCAAATCCATAACTGACAGTTACTAACTGGAAGATCCAGGAAGCATAAACTGGGGAAACAGGACATTGTGCAGGATTTCAGGTTAGACTTACATATTTCACATTTCAAACTATTACCATTTAGGGTTTTGGGGGGTAATTTACTTGTATGTAATGTAATGTTTAAAGGGCTGGACTTTTTTATTTTTAATTCTTCACCCTTGAGCCAAATCTAATTATTTTATTACACATGATTAACTGTACATGTTAAATGGAATGTATATAAACTTCTCTAGAGTTTGATTCCACTAGGTGGCATTGTGACTCCAGCAAACATCTCAGTCATTTACTGCACCTTATATCGTAATGAATTTGTCAAAGATTATCGAAAATATTGGCGTGGGCAGACGATCTGGTATAATTTCTAGCCTGAATAATTTTTGAATGATTTTAAGTTAAATTTATTGTAAAGACCAGACATGATGTTATACATTAAAGTCCCTTTATAAACACTGTTTTAGGGACAAATTCATCCAGATATAGTAATGAATCACCATAAATAATGCAGAAAATACCCAGAAATACATGTAGCGTAGATGGGCAGCAGGTGAGGGAACACGAAACTTTACATATCTACTTACCCTTTACTATAGAGCACTTTACACATTCTTGGTACGGTATTTTAGGATTACGATGTGTTATTTGATTTTTGTTTATTAGTTTTACTGAAGAATCTTTTGTTTTTGTTGAAATAACACAATGTGTTATTGCTGTTCCCTGCTGTTGACATTGGTGAGCTGACATTTCAGGTTCTAATGATCCTTCTTCTTCCCAGGATGCACCACATCCTTGGAATGTTCCTAACAGTAATTTCTAATGATTGGCTGTTGGATGGGTCAAAGATGCTCAGATCTCTACTGAGCAACTGAATCAACCCAGGCACTGGGTCAAGGGCAAGACCATAACGGTCTCTACTAGGGGTCCTGCAAACAGGAAGTCAGTATTTTGGTTACATTTATTTATACACAGACACAATGCTGAATTGGCAGATTAAGGTCATTGGGATGATAAAATACTGCACTTCTTTCTGAAAAGCATATGTATTTGCACTAAACTTCCCCTTTAAACCACTGTTTGAGGTTGTTACACAAGATGAAGGATAGGTATTCGTTATCATGGATCCAGCAAATGGTTTTTATCACGCTCTCTTTGCCTGGGACCCGCCTGTTTCCAGCATCCTGCTAGCAAGCATTAAAAAAACTAACATATTAGCATTTTTACTTAATCCCTCTTTTGGGTAATTGAACAAAGCTGTAAAAGGTGGAACCTCAAACTTTTTGGCAAATACAATGGACACGAAGGGCAAGGTCACACTTGTGAGTCTTGGATCGTGATTTGCAGTGGCGTAGCTACAGACTTATAGGCCCTGATGCAAAATTTAGGCATGGGCCCCCCAACACCTTTGCAAACACAAATCGGCACTGCAAACCAAATAATCATTGGTAAAATGCTTTGTATATAACCACTGGTAAAATAGTTGGCACAAAGACTGGTTAAGTGCTTGGCATGCAAACACTGATAAACTGGTTGGGAAACTGGCACTGGTTAAATGCTTGGCACACAGACAATGGTAAAAATGATTTGTATACAGACCACTGGTAAAACAGTTAGCACACAGACTGGTAGTTTTGGAACCTTAGCACAAAACGGGGCCCCTTCTTGGCCAAGAGCCCTGGTGCAGTCGCATTCCCTGCACCCCTGGTAGCTACGCCCCTGGTGATTTGCATTCCATTTACACATTCGATTAGCTACCAGACCGTTCCCTCTATATGCTACCGGACAGTTCCCTCTATATGCACAGCACGTGCAAGTAACACAAATATGACCTGTGTTACTTTCGGAGCTCATTGAGTATCACGCACAGCAACACATTGCAAAAATCCTGCATGTGCTGCTGTGCTTGATAGTGGAACCACAACCTACGCACCTCTAGACACGACCACCATTAGTACCACTGATCTGCCACTTCACCACAGCCTCTAAAGCAGGTTTCAGGATGTTGGGGGTTAAGGTGGTGTAACCATTGTGGTGTGAGATACCAGTTATATAGGATTTTGTGGGATTTTTCCCTAGCTATTAGATTTGCAGAGCAACAGGTTGAAAAGAGAAATTTTGGCCCAAGGATCCTCCTCGGTTATCTTACATCTTTCCTCCCATTTTTACAGTGGTTTGATTTCAATTGGTTGCTTATACATAGTATTTTGTATAGTTATGCTGTTTTACCCTGACAGTCACAGTAGTGGGCTGTTTACTCTGAGTTAGATGAGAAACTGTGGTGGCATAGTGGCTGATCTGCACGTATTGGTGCCAATCAAAGTTTAAATGTCATCTCAAATGAAAGAACCCTTTCCTGGACAATATCTTTGACGTAACTTTAGTTTGCCATTTGATTTGAGTATACAAAAGGCATGCCTGGTGGGAAGCTTGGCATTTAAAAAAATAGGGCAGATGATGTTAATATTAACGGTTTTGAACAGATATCTCAGATTTTCAGGGAGCCTAGTACTATCAAAGGCAGGTTACACATTTCCTTCTTTCATGGGCTGGAATCCAGAGTGAGGGAGATGGAAAGCTGGGCTAATACAGTTTTCCAAAATGACCCATCCAGTGGTTTCTCTTATCCATTAGGTGTTTTGGCCAACTGTCTGCCATGTACAATGCTGTTTTAACACCTTACTCTGGGCGTTCCTATAACACCTCTTAGCCACTATCCAATCACACCCTTAACACCTGGCTGTGATATGCTAATTGGGATTTTCCAGGGTACATAATTGCCACAGATTCTTGTACAAGTCATTCTGAATTGAGAAAGCCAGTAGGATGACTAGCGAAACGTCTTCAAGAACTACATTTCAAGTCCAGTTGATCTAATTGAATACAACAGATATACCATGACCTGGATGAATGAGAACCTTCACAAGCATATCCCATGCTTATGATGTGGGAAGTCTAAGACTTACTTTTATTCAGTCTAAAACAGATGGTTTGTCTTACACTTCAATTGTGTAAGACACGTCTAGGGAAATTGGTCATGTTAGCAACTTTGGTCAAAGCAATATTAACTGGTAGATGGTCTTATAGCCTTTGATAATGTTTGGCTATTTCCTTCTTAAATTCCTCCATGCTCTGAAAACATTTGTCTTAATATTGTGCATCACTTTGTATACTATACTTCCAAAGGTTCCAAAATAGCCATGAAGAAAAAGCTGTTGATGTCACTGCAACTCACCTGGTGGGTACATTTATGCAGGCAGTTCTGCTCTTAATCCAGCTGCTTAAATAATGCAGGTTTCTCTAGAAGATTCAGTCAAACTCATCGGTGACCAACAAGAAGGGAGGTGGTTTTAGAGGTTGAAACAATTTACTCTTTGTATTCAATTTCATCATTTTAACTGGAGAGCCAAACCAATAGTCACTGGGAAGCAATAAAAGCCCAGAGATTGTCCTAGAAAGGCAACCGGTATCCACACAGGCAATAGAGCATTAAGTTATGGTGCTGTAATAAAATAAAGGCAGCCTTGTTTGAACTTTCAAACCATAATTATGGTTTAAGCAAATCACGGTAATCACCTTCCCTTTAATACAGAAAAGTTATATTAGAATCATGATGCTGGCAGTACTTGTTTGAATATAGCCATACAGCACTACCATGCAACTAACGGCTCTCCACTACTCCCGACAGTGGCACATCCCATCATCTCTGAGAGGGGCATGCAGGCGCCCTATATAAGACAGGGAGAATGGGAAGGGATAAGCAAAAAAATATATATATTGTTACTAAAATACCAGGTTACGGTGTGGGTAAACCAACATACAAGAAACAGGTGAATTAAGTGAGAAAATGCATTAAAGAGCATTTAAAAAAATAAAACTCAGACCAACTTCAGTTTCAAGACACTTTATTGAAAGGAGACACTCAAAACAGAATGGGTAAAGATTGTTCACAGCTCTTAATATCAAAAGCACAACTGGGGGGGAGCTTTAATTCTTACCAATAAAGGTGAAAGACTATTAGAATGTTGCACCACTTCCCGTGATATTGCAATTAATCCATCTCGTGTTTTTCTTCTTTCAGGATTTAATTGTTTATTGTCTTGCACAGTGTCTTACACTCCAATAATAGAACAGGCAAAATAAAATCTTATTATAATTGGCAGACCTTGTCTTTATGTACATCTGTATAGCTATTGTTGCTATATTGGGTAATATCAGTTGTATCTCTGCATGGGTGGCACACATTAGTGCACAAATCCAGATTACTTGGGGCTAAAAGAGCAAGGAATTATCTTACAGACTAATAGATTTTTTTAAGCAAAAGACACCTGGAATGTTAAGTTTCGGAATTTGCAAACATTGTAGTAAAGGAAGTGTGGCAGGGGGCTAGAACTAGCAAGATATTGTCTTGTATAAAGAGGGGTATACATTAAAGGGGAAAAAAATGTCTCCCTCTTCACAACGCACTGGTAAGCCCACATTTGCAGTGCAGTTTTGGAATCCCATATATAGAAAGGACATCCTGGAAACGGAAAGAGTTCAGAAAGAGCATCAAAATAAAGGGAATGGAGGGGCTTGACTATGTAGACAGATTAGACAAGTTAGGGCTGTTTACATTGGAGAAGCGGTGTTTGCGCAGGGATATGATCACTGTATACATTACATTAATGGATTAATGGGCCATATAATAAACTCTCTGGTGTATTGTTCACTAACAGAGGACTCTGGGACATCCTTTATGATTAAAAGACAAGTTTTATTTTCAGGTTAAGAAAGGTTTCTTTAAAGTGAAAATGTGGAACTGTCTACCAGCAGATGCGGTCATGGCAGGTTCATTAAATAGCTTCAAGAGTGGGCTGGATAAGTTTCTAAAATTCAAAAATATTAAAACTTACTGGTATTAATAAATATAGCTCTAGTTGATCCCAGGATCCTATTCAATTGCCATTTGGAGTCAGGAAGGAATTCCCCCCCCCCCATGTTTCAGGTGTGTTTTTGTTTTGTATTTTGCCTTCCTGTGGATCAATGATTAGAGAGGGCTCATAAGTAGGCTTAGAAGGTTGGACAAGATGTATGTATGTCTATTCCATCTGAAATACTAGGTTACTGGGTGCAGATGCCGGTACTTCAATGCACGTAGTTTCATTTCCTAACAAACTTCCATCAGTATGCGGTCGTTTCCTGTTTGTACCCTTTTTTATAGATCCCATTTGGTGTGCCACATAGCCTTAAGGATAGAAAAAGACTCATTGGCTGACAGGTTGTTATATTGAAACACCAAAAGACAACCTTTATTTGGCTTTATCTAGTTTAATAAACTTTCCACTATATTCCTGAAGGCAACATGCCCTTCTGTATTAAGAGATGATTTTGAGTGCCTGGGTGACTGTCCATGTTTTACAAAAATTACCACAGATTGTGCCATGTGGTCCTTTGGATGCCTTGCGGGTGTTCGGAGCATTTTGGAAGGCGGGCTTGTAGTGTACTTTAAATCTAGGGCAGGATCACTAGGTCTCCTTGCTCTGGCACATGCTTTGCACTAATTTAATCTGCCATGGCTTATGTTCACTCCATTTCGATCCAGTCTACAGACATCTATCTCCAGCCTGTTCTGCAATATGTTCTTTAGCAATATAAAGCTCACCAACATTTTCAGTCCAGTAGATACCACAGTGCTTTGCAAAACTTCGTGTTTTTACATGTGATTTAATTTTTAGAAGAAATGCAGATCCTTTGAAACCTCTATTTTTTTAACTGATAGATATAAAATAAGCATGCATCCAAATAAATCCCAAACTACAAAATAGTTGTTGTATTTTATTTTATTCATCTCAAAATTTCACAGCAGTTTTCCATTGTGATCATAGTAACCCAGATGGAATTTCATTGGTATTGGTCTAGAACAATGACACACATTGTATTCTTACCACTGTAGAAAAGAGTTGATGTACGGGAAGCTTTGCCCAGTCCCCATTAATTTCAAGGGGAATAAATCAAACAATAAAACAAAACACATGTTTATGATTATTCACTAAACCTATTACTTATTAACTTATTATTAGAATAGACTAGAGAATAAACAGTAAAAAGAAGAAACTCAAAATGCAGAACAATTACGTCTATTCAAAATTCTACTTATTTTACAGCAGACTGAAATAAACAATGCTAATGTATGTTCTTCACTAGAAGCTGGCTGTGGAATTTAAGACCTTAAAAGAACAGTGGTCTAGTGCAGTCTAACAATGTTACAGAGAAAGCAGAAATCTTACCGTTCCAGTTTAAGCAAAAAAGTTACATGGATCTGAAAGAGCAAAAACACAGGTCTAAGTCATTCATACTAAACAGTCAATCCTACAGAAGATTATTTTAAAAGGAGATAAACATAGCTATGGTAACGGAATGCACCCAATGAGGGCTACACAGTAATAACTCTCCCGTGATGAGTCACTTAGAGAATCACGTAGCAGTGTCTGTTTTTCGCCAATTCATGACCAGATTTAAACACGTTATAATTTCATAGGCCATGTCTCAGCTGAATACAGGAAGGATCATCCAGATATTAGAAAGTGATACTATTACATCAGTGGGCCACAAGCAGAGGTTCCAGATCAGTGAATTTGGTAGGGACACATGTAAGAAACACACGCAGCATGGCTAAGTTAGAATAAATATTGTAAGTGCAATCACTTTGCAATCAGTGCAGCCCTGATAATTACATTTATTAAGTGTGTCCCTACTAGACCAAATGATCTGGCAACCAATGCCACAATTAAGAACTAGGTAAGCTCCACTCCTATGGCTGTTTTGGTTATGTAAAGAAAAATGTGACCATTGAATGGAAGAAATGTGTAAAGTGTGGCTACAATCTATTTTGCCATTTCAATAGAAATTCAGGGCTGCTTTGACGGATTTGATAATGACTTCTCTACTGAAAGCTATACAAATGATCATGTGAAGATGTGCGCAGTATTATACATGAGCGTTAAATACTAAGAAACACCCACACCTGTTACTGCGCATTCAGGCTCCCAGAAAGAGTCCAGCCTGTTGATTTTTCTAGGTCAGGGGTAAGTTACAAGGTACAGACACACAGCTAGTCAAGCTGCAGAACCAAGCAGCCTTTTCCCCAGACCACAACACACAGAAGCAGCTATATGGATAGTCCAACTGATTTTCTCAAAAGAATCCCATTGGCTATGGAGTTAGTTAAACATTCACCATTTTAATGCAATGTAAATTAAAAGGAAAGTGTCCAATGTATTGATTAATCTTAACACAGACATGATTATTGGTACTTGAAGGAGGAATCCTGACCAGCCACTGAGAATGGGCACTATTTTGGTATTTTTTTGCACTAAAATGTAAAAATGTGCATTTACAGTTGTTTCATTGGTCAGAAGTTGAATAATAAATGAAAAGCAAAGTCTGAACGATGGACTTTGGAACTGGATATTATTTATTGTCACTTATTTCTCAGCAAATTGGGATTATTTGGGAAAATGCAGAAGTGGATTTTATTAATTTAATATAATACAACTAGACGCCTCCCCCTTCCAATAACAGAATCATCTTATTATATCTTATTATCGTATTAAAGTTTTAGATAAGCACAATGTTCTTACCAATGTGCCTCGAAGAAAAATACAGGTGCACAGGAACCTGAAAGAATGAAAGGTTATAAGGTCAGTGAAATCCATTTAAATGTCTCCAAACTGTATCATAAAAATACAATATTCCAGAGAAACAAACCAGAAAGCCAAGACAATAAAACGTAACCAGTATTCAAAACCTGCCCAGCAGACAGACCTACACTTGCTGGCCCTTCCCAATCGTGGGCCGTGTCCCCTCCCCTTGCAGCCCCCTGTGGCCCCTCACACTCACGGACTGTGGCTCCGCACACTTGCGGGTCCTGTGGCCCCTCCCCACTTGCCCCAGGGGCCTGAGTGGGAGGGGCCTGCAAGAGGGAGGGGCCCTTCCCACTTGTGGGCCCCTCCAACTTGCAGGCCCCAGGGCCCCACCCACTCAGGGGCTCACAAGTGGGAGGGGCCCTGGGGGCCTGCAAGTGGGAGGGGCCACAGAACACATGAGTGAGAGGGGCCTCGGGAGGCTGCAAGGGAAAGGCCCAAGGGGCTGCAAGGGGAGGGGCCATGGGGGCCCACGAAAAGGAGAAAACACGGAAGAGGGACTGTCACATGGTTTCAGTGCAGGAAGCAGGAAGTGCAGGGGATCTGCTGATGCTGCAACCATATCACACATATAAATGTAAATATCTTCAAAACTATGTAAAATAAATAATGAAAGTAAATTGCAAAAATCCTCAGGAAAGCAATTCCTGTCAATTTACCTAATGTCATTTTTGGACCACAGTTACCCTTTAAGACCTGAAAATGTCCTGCTATTTCTTTCTTAACTCAAGCTACACCACTTGGGCAGCACAAATCTTAAAATATTTGCTGCTTTTGATCAATTCTCCTTTATAAACACAAACAAACTAATATGCATAAAAAGTGATGCATCGTGATAAAAGGCCGACAAAATTAAAAGAAAAAATTAACACAGAGCAATGCAGCAGACTGAACAAAATCTTACAATGCTGATTTTCAATAACTCCCAATAACAAGCAGAATAACAAAAGTACTGGTACAGAAGTTCATTTGTGAGTTTCCACACAACAAAGGAGTGTAACATTTTTCATAAACAGAATCGCAAAGCCTATTGGTCACCAAAATCCTCACCTGTGTATTACCACACAGATACTCACTGGGCACGCAAACAAAACAAGTCTACTTTGAGTATCCATTGTACTGTATTCCTTTTACATAACTCCCCCATCACAAAGAAGGGCTTATAATAACCGTTATCCCAATAAAGTCACTCATTCCAAACATGCCCACAGGTTTAAACACTGAATACAGCTGTATGAATGGTCTACAGCTGCTTGTATCTACAATACAGGTTTAAAGTTAATCGAAGGTTCACAGATATTAAGTTGAATTACAAAAACACTGGTATTCAACGCAGACAGCAAAGAAATTAGCTAACCACACACACATGTGGTCTGTACACCGACCATCACAGGAATAATGTAACTACACTGCTGTTCGAATGAACGAGAATGTGTTTCAAAGGTCTTTCTTAAAAAACAACAGTGAACAGGTGTTCACTGCTGTTTTAACCTCAAATAAGAAGTGGCATTGACTTGTCACAATACAAATATTTGCATTCTACTCTTTTCACATGTTTGACAAACTCCACTAGTTACTTTATAAAAATTTTTTTATCAACATTAGGCTTTTGGAGGTTCTCATTCATCCAGGTCACCATATCTGAGGTATTCAGTTAGATCAACTGGACTTGAAGTTTACTTCTTGAAACCGAGGACTAGACTAGATTAGTCCAGTTGATCTAATTGAATACCACAGATATTTTATAGACAACACCAAGCAGAGAACTAAAGTAGATGGAAAAAATTGCAATGCAATTCGCCAATCTTGCATTATAGGAGCATTATTGCATGCGCTCTGAGAAGCGGGTCACAGCGCACCTTGTGTGGCCAAGTTCAAAGATGTTCACATTTTATAACTGCGCTTTAAAGGTTATAAACATTAATGGATAAAAGTGCTTTAGTTTTCCTTTAAGAGTTAAGGTTTGTACACACTTACGATCGTGGGTGCCAACCCGCAACGCACAATGTGTACGGTCGGTCATTTCAGGCAAGTATCGATCCGTGTATGGGCACTTTATTGGCTGTTCGTTCGGAGATCGTTGCCCGATCCACTGGGCGGATCTCCAAACGTGCGGCCATTATGGCCAATAAAGTGCCCATACACAGGGTATTTATTGGTCGAAACAGACGTTTGTACACATCGTGCGTCGCGGGTCGGCACCCGTCACGAACCTTTAGGTGTCATTTCTCCTAATTATCCCACACATAAACAGCCATTTACTAAGTATAGTGATTAGCACAGTGATGGATTACATTCACAGTAAATTTAAACAACCCAGAATCCACAGAAATCTATGCAAAGCATAAGCAAAAAGAACAGATTGTGTAAAAGAATCTGAGCACAATCTTAAAATAGCAAAAATAATATCTGCATTTTAGATGCTTTAAATTAAAAGCAGTTATTTATATATAAATTATAATCAGTCCAATAGGTACATAAATTAAACACAAACATTTATTTCATAAAATCAGGACAGGTAAACAAAAATCAAAATTCTGAATAAATTAAACATAAGTTACTGCAAGCTTAACCGAACACCCACATACTCATGGGTGTTACAAAACCTTTAGAAAACACTTCTTGGGTAGCTTCAAGTGCTTATGTGGGGTTACTTTTAACAGGCTCTTTCCCCTCTTTTAATCAATATTTTCTCCCATGCACCATTGTCAATAACGATAGTCAACTTACTAATTTATGATTAATTTGGTATGCAGATCCCCCTGCTATATATTATCTGGGGTAGGGAGGTAAGACTGGTAATTCCTACCTGCCAATATAATTTCTGTGGGGAGTGCGAGCATAAAGAAAACTGCTTCTGTCAGGCTTCCTCTGTGCTTCAGCACTATCTTTAATACAAGAAAGTCCAGGGCACTAACCTGGCAGATAAAAACTGTTGTACTGGTGCTTTCCAACAAAATAATATTGGGAGGCTCGTTTTATTTTTAAAATGTTAATTTTAACAGTGGAGTTGTCCAGTTTCACAACAGAAATGGACTTAAAACAATGTAAAACCACCAACACACATTTATTCTTTTGTGGGTAGTATTCCAGCTGATCAGTTAAGTACCCAGGGGTTGAGGACTGGGTACTAGTTAGGTGTTTATCAGGGAAAAGTATAATTATCCACACTAGTGCACTTTTAATCGACCTGATCGCTTTTAAACATTGCCTGATCGCTGCCCACTGACTTGCATGAACGTTTCCGGAGCGCTCAGATACGCTCTAGTGTGGCCTCGGCCTTAAAATCTTTCACAGCTTGTACACTAAACAGTTAACTATAACCTAAACATTGTAATAAATGTTGTAGCAAAGCTAGAAAGAAAAAAGCTGAAGACAAAATTTAAAAACCTGTATTTTAAATACACAAATTTAAAATATATTTAAGACCTTTGAATGTGGGCCAATCAAATAACGAATGGTACTTTTACAGGGTCCATGGAGACAAAAAGGAACAAAACCGTTTATATTTTTGCGCATATACAACAAACCAACATGATACTGAAACTGGAGAACAGTAATAGATTAGTAGAAACAAAATTCCACATCCCATTAACAATACTGGTAAGTTATTTATAAACCTTTTAAACCTGATGAAATCCAGAAATGAGACCGGAGATCTGCTTTATCTATGTGGTTTCTCAAATTCTCAGGTTGCATGTAGATTAGAAAAAAAGCGAATGAAATATCAACATTCAAAAACGGCATACAATGAAGTTGTGTACACGCCAGACTCATTGCAGTTTATACAGCAGGTTCCAATGGAATCTGTAATACACATTCACCAGATCAACCTCCCCTTACTGTATATTTGAAGCAAACAGGTGAATATAGATTTTGACAATTACTATTGGCTCAGATTTCAGGTGGCCGGCCAATAATCTGCAAATACTTTCAGATGGACATGACTGGTCAGTTATTAGCTGTGTATG
Organism: Hymenochirus boettgeri; assembly: GCA_019447015.1. Classification (NCBI taxonomy): domain Eukaryota; kingdom Metazoa; phylum Chordata; class Amphibia; order Anura; family Pipidae; genus Hymenochirus; species Hymenochirus boettgeri. The sequence continues at coordinate 20,888,596 of CM033476.1, read as the reverse complement.
TCCCCAGGTTAGGAGCCTGATTTTAATCCTATACAGGGGAACGATGCATAAAAGTTTATCAAATGGCATAATCAGGATTGTGTTAAGTAGAATTAACTTCTAAGCTCCAATTTTAATTGATGTACAAGACGGAGATGTAATGAGACCTGTGTAATATTTCTGTGACACAGCATTGTCACACAGATGTTATGGAGGTTGGTTTAACCTTTTCATCAGGGGGTTAAAATATCTAAAAAGCTACTAGTGCTCTAAATTGGACTTTTCTTTTTAGGTAAAACCCTGTCATAGGGGGTCCAGATAATTTATGCAGCTAAAAGGTATAGTAACCACAAAACTGCTGCAGAAACAGATGAACCAGCAAGATTGCCTCACATAAAAAACCGGTAGAGCTTTAAGTGAGAAAATAATACTGATCTTTATGAATTAATAGTGAGGCCCTGTTAAGATATTTAGATCAGACTGCAATCCAGCAGAAGAGCAACAAAAATAATAAAAGAAATGGAGGATCTCGGCAAGCTAATGCTTGGTTTTTGACAACATTGGTCTGGTGTTTTCATTCAAAAAATTGTAAATGTATCTGACAAAGTATTGAGATGCTTTACCACACAAGGTCATGCAAAACCCTTTAAAGCAAATATAAAGTATAAGGTTAATTAAAACAATTGCAGATAATGTAATGGCATAAGATGTGCTATTTTAGCTTTGAAACCGTATCTTTGATGATGGCTCACTCTGTTCCTCATGGTCCTGTGGCCAATAAAAGGGCAAACTCAAATCTATGGGGCAAGTACTAAAAGATGTGTCTGGCATAATATAGGGGCCGACCTAAATACCAACAAATTTTTGCCCGTCAGCATCTAGGTCAGGGGCGACTAAAACAGCCCCCTTTACTTTAAAGGACATGTCCACAACCAAAATAAAATTGTGTATGCGGATAGAACATGCCCAATACATAAAAACCAGAATACTTTACACCTCAAAATTACTATTAGGAGTTATGCTACCTAATCTCACAACATACCAAATGTATGCTGCAGTTATGGCCCTAACAGATGACGTCACAGCTAACGACTGCAGAATATTCCCAGGCTCTCTCTCCCAAGTGGTGCAAAAGCAGGGTTAGCACGCATAAAAAGCTTGTGTGCTGCAATGCTCAAATGCGTGGGCAGCAGGGATGAGTCAGTATAACTCTTCTACAAGCAGTATTAAACTATAGAAGCATTCCGGTTTGTAGGTTTTGGGTGTTCTATCTGCATACAAGATTTGATTTTAGGAAGGACAAGCCATTTCAATGGAAGGAGTCGCTATAATCGTCCCATCCATGGGCACTCAGCCTAGCAAGCCATATACTGCATTTTGCAATATGTGTATGGCCACCATTAAAAGTCAATGATTCTAAATTCATAAATTGTCCATAATTGCAAACTAAAACTCTTTCCAATCACTACCATTTTTTTTATCTGTCAAGTTTCTTTAGATATCGAATCTGAAGCATCTTACATTTCAGTAGTCAATCAATTTCCATATTATCCAACTCGTCTGCTATTTGCAGTTAGGGATGACAGCATGTGAAATGCACTGTGGGAAATTTCATCTCCCAGTGCTTGATCAGTGATTACTAAGCATGCTTGCCTTCAGAGTTGTTTTTGCTAAAGCAAGTGTTGGTTACGAGTGGAATGCCTGAGCAAAACAAGTATTAGGTAAAGGCATGCAGTAACACATACAATTCAGACTAAGGGCTATTTAGAAGTATTCATTTATAGAGTAAGATGAGGCAAAGTCGTCCGTTTCAGTTTACATATGCTTTTATACAGGGTTTTTTCCGTTTGGTCTAAACTGGACTTCAATATTTTGGGAATTGGAGGAAGGTAACTTTTAGACAAAACTGGCATTAATGGCAGGGGGAAAGGGGTAAACTTGTCTTTACCTTTGACTTCTAGATTAACCATAGATGTCCAACCTAAAAACTTCCAGCATTCCCCTGACCAAAGAGGGCAGCCAGGGAATGATGAGAATTGCAGCATTCAAACATCCGGAAGGTTGCACATCCTTTATATAAACACATTAACCCACAAATACTTTCCATTGGCATAAGAAAAAAATCTAATACACCTGTTGGAAGAATCAAAACCTCTCTAACTTCCAAAACAAAGTCTAAACCGGCAATGACAATGAAAAGTTCTGATAAGCTTTTTCTGTTTTTCACCTACTGAAATGATTAGGCATTGACCCAGAGACTAGTATTGTAAAACCATGACTAGGGACACAATGTTTTGAACAAAACTTAACAAGGAACTTCATATTATATAGAACACATTGCCAGGCATAAGTTTCTATCTACTTCAATTATTATTTATTTATAAGGTAAGTGGCCAGCTACCTTAAATCTGTTATCTACTCACAGTACTCTCAAACAAGACAAAGAAGGTAACTGGTTTTTGTGTGAACAGGCCTTATGTGGTTGGAGGTCATAAGGCCCACTGCACTCAGTTAGTAAGGGAGATGTTAGCATTAGTTATTCTGCATTAGGGTTTATTGATGTTTGTGTAACAGGGATTCTTTACACTGGACATAAGTAAGAAGCCTCTTAACAAAAAGTTTAGTAATTAAGGGTTGCATTATTAAGTAGGATAAGTTAGATTTTCTAGCTTGGCAAAATCCTTGTAAGACTCTGGGGTTCACTTCAACTCGGCGCTCTCATTCACATACGAAAAATTTAAGACCTCATACTGTTCTCTCTCATATTTGCCACAAGCTTAAGACTCTGGCCTGTTGTCAGTAACTATCCTCTTCTAAACAAGTAGTGTTAGGCCTGTTTGTATCTTTGGTGTGGGGGATAGGTGTTCATCTTGGCAAAGGCTAAAATGCCCCTGGCTGTCATATCCAGTACTTCACCTTGGCGGACATTTGCTGAATCGGCAGGTTTGCAGAGTTTTCATCGATGAGCAGGTAGACATGAATCACTGATGCTTACGGTTAATATTTAACATTTATAGTGACTTGTAAACCTTTGTAACCTTGGGCTAAAAAACACAAACTTACCTGGTGCCTAAAATGAACATTACAGAAATGTTTAATGTATTTTTTATATGACAATCACCCAAATAAAGTGTATACCCAAATTTACTCTGTAAACCTCTCATTAGCTTCTATAAACATAGAACAGGCATGCTTATTGGTGGGTCTATTCCGAAAATCAGAACACGAAGCGCACAACATCAGCATATGTAGCATATGGGTAAAAAACTTTTGTTGTAAATAAAAACTTAAGAATTACATAATTAGTTAAGTAGTTTGACATCCCTGTTGACAGCTAACTTGAAATTTCCAATGATATAATGATGCAATTCGTGGGTCAGATTACTTTATCAATTGATTATCCTGATATTGTTAAGTACAAGCCATTCTACCACATAACTAGAGTAAAGCTGCTCATACACTGGAACAATATTACAATTACTCAGACATGCAAGGAGATTTTTCCATTGATTGGCCCAAAAATTTTACATTTTCCTGGTCTCATGCCGATCAGGAAAGTGAATTTTTTTGAAAGTCAATCGGTTAAATGATAAATGAGTATTCTCTGAAGTTCTAATTAAATGTAATGTAACCTTACAATAGACGACAGCCATAAAATCGCCAAACTAATTGAATGTCGAACAATATGTATGGTAAATCTATGTATAATTAACATCTGTGCATCTGTCTATCAAGGTATCGGTCGGTGTTACTATTGCAATAACCTTTTGTAATGTATGGCCCCCTTTAGTCACCAACTGTGTCTTTTTGATCTCCAATAAGGACCCCATCAACAATATGTTGTAATTTCATATCAATGTCCTTGAAAAAAGCAAAAGCTTGGGTAAATTGGTATAACTTATTTTACTAGGGTTGGTACACACAGGCCAACCAGCCCTATTTGTCCGATTTAATTTTTTAAGATTCACACACAAAAAGCCAACCAACCTAAATATCAGCCATGAAGGTTGACCGAGCTGAAATGTAAAAATCCTGTTTCTATGTCTAACATAAAAAAAAAAGTTGTATATCTTGTATTTTGCCCATTATTGCAGTGTTTTATCCTATACAGCCAGGAGCATAACGATAGGGGCCCGGGCCCTCCCGCAGGCTTGGAGGCCAGGCCCCTGAACCCCCCCCCCCCCCGCTGATCACATGTATGTTTAATGAGGACGCATGGTCGGTTGTTTAAAATACGCTAAAATGACAGCAGAGGCAGCTGTAGCATAGTTACGCTACTGCATATAGCAGCCATCTTTCTGGTCTATAGTATCTATTTCCCACTAGTCTTTTTAAGGTTGCACATTTCCAGTGTTCCATGGGCCCTCTTTGCTTGGACTTTAGTTTTTGACCAAGGGTAAATTTTCAGAAACAGCCTTTTCATTTTACACTCCACTCACTTGATCATAAACATGCTTTTCCCATGTTAGAACTGAACATACTTAACACACAATTCAGTAGCAACATAGTTTGCAATCCTCCATCTATTGATTTGGATTTTATTACCCTTTGGGGTAAGGTCAGGGACTTTTCTAGGCATTGGCGACTTTGTCAAAAGGCTGGGGGAGCCGTTCAAATGTAGAGTGTGCTATTCAAGATTTGTTGGTTTTTTATGGCAGGGATCCTTACCAGCCATAGAGCAATAACCTGTTACCAATCTAGTTTCCCATAGCCTCTCTACTTGCATATAACAATCTGCTCTTCCAATCTATGCAAAGAATAGTCCAAGAGGTAGTTGGGGGAAATTTCAGTTGGAAAGGGGGAACTGGGGGAGGCTTGCATAGGGCACCAAAATGGCTAAAACCAGCCCTGGGTAAGTGTCAAGGAGTGTCAGCACCCACATAAGAGAATGTGCATAGGGTACCTATTTCTATTTCTAAGTTTCTGGAGCTCAAAGACATCAGGCAGCCACAATATTTTGGGTGTTCAGGTCAAAATGTATGGCATGGCCAACAATTGCGTCCTCAAACTGGACAAAAGTTTGATTGAACCAATCAGTGAATTTTTGCCAATTGTGCAGTCTTCAAAGGACCTCATGATTGGTCATGTTAAAATGTCCACTGCCCCGTTTTTTCTCCCAACCAGCAGACTACTATTTAGTTATTTAGTTCGGTAGAAAGATAGGGCAAAACTGAAGAGTATGTATCTGGCCTTTTTTAGAGAGAGAGAGTTTCAACGTTTCGGTACTAATATAGCAGTGATGAATCATTTATTATAAATGTTTCTGTGCTGATATAGCACCTTTCTCAAGACACAACAATCTGATGTTGTGTCTTAAGTCCGATGTGCAGTGGACCTTATTTGTTTACTTACTAAATAAAATCAGGAGGCAGGAAATGTATGCAAATATGTTTTAGAAAATGGCAGAAAAAATAAAATCTAGTATTTAAAACAATGGCAGACTGAAGTTCTCAAAGCAAACTTGCTATTTTTCTATTGTTTTGTTTCTTGTCCTTTACAAATTATTTGCTGCTATCCTCTTATCATTTTGCAACCTAAAAATGAAACACGGACTGCAAGTTAAAACTCACATGTATTTCAAATGGCAAGCAGATGGTGTCTTTGCACGCAAAGATAATGTTCTTACAACTTTAAAGGGCAAGTCCAGCCCTAGAATGAAAACTTACATACAGGTAAATCACCCCCTAAAACCCTAAACGGTAATAGTTTGAAATCTGAAATATATAAGTGTAACCTGAAATGCTGCACAATGTCCTGTTTCCCGTTTCTGCTTCCTGGTTTTTCCAGTTAGTAACTGTCAGTTATGGATTTGACAGTTGACATCACAGCCAATGACTGAATGTTAATCCCCTATCTGCCTCTTCTGAGCATGCCCAGGCTCAGTAAAGGCTCGGTACAGGTTTCTAAATTGCTCAGTCTCCATGAGGCATCCAGAAGCATAGCAGGCACAGTAATGAATTCATAGGACAAAGTATGATATATGAACACATTTCAAAGAGGCCGTTCTTTCTGAAAGATGTTCTTATGAGGGTGGAGTTGTCCTTTAATATTGTAAGAATGTTTTCAGTCCAAGAAAAAAAATTTCAGCATGGCAGACTATCAATATTGTGCAATATTGTGAGTACATTGACACTGTACTATTGTAAAGTTTGCGTAAAGCTACTCATACACAGGCAGGTGGTTTTCCAATCAACTGCAACAATCAGACGTTTCCCCTTGAAATCTGCAGTAGATTGCTAAAAATATCAATGGCGGGTATGGGGGGGCTTTAGATCGATTTCAGGCTGAAAATGTCGGAAATTACTTTTATTTTCAAATGTAAATTAATTTGCGCATGACAAAATGCAATCTGTACTACTTGTTTATATCACTAAAGATTCCCAACTTCACTTCTCATTTTGTAAAATCACAAGGGGAGGAGAAAATTTCCTCCCTCTCATAATAGGAGAGAGGAGGTAATTATCTTTGCATGGCCAGATATTCTTTTATCTTCTATTCTGCCTATTCAGTTTGGCATAACTAGCATTAAAGGGCATCTCCATGCTCTAAATAGTTTTTTTTTCTATAATGTTGGGCCACCCTTAACTGCTATGTTAGATTGCTAAAAAACAGAATTCTAATTTCAGCCCCTCGCCAGCCCTTTCTTTGCCAGAACTTGTAAACAGGGGCTAGACCAGCAGCCATGGCTGTGACTGGCTGAGAGGAAAGAGAGCAGCCAAACTCAGATGCAGCTGCCGGCAATGCAGAGTTCCATGGGAGCAAAGAGCTGTTAAGTAGAGTTCCAATTCTTTTTTTTAGCAATCTAACATAGCTGTTGGGGGTGGGTAGGGATGCCCTAGATTATATAAAAAAAACTTTTTACGCTAGGTGAAGAGGAGGGATGGAGAGATCAGGTGGGGAAGGGGGGGGGGGGGTCAGGGGAGTGCTCCCCTGCGCATTCCACTATCCTCTCAGAGGACATGGAGGCAAAAATCTTTACCACAGGAAGATACCTAGTACTTCAGTTTTATGGACTTTGGACGAGCACTGCATGAGAACGATAATGAGCAGAGGAGTAAGGTAAGAATTTTTTCTAAACTACACAGTATGTTAAATTTTAGTTTTGGGGGTGGACATGCCCTTTAAAAGCAGGTTTATAAACCCAGATTTGTTTTTTACATAAATTCCAAGATCCCAGTAACTCAGGGCTCTTTAGCTGCTGATCTGCAATAGCAGCTGTTAATCTCAAGGAATGCCAGGGAACCTTGTTTAGTAAAAGGTCGTCAAAGACTAATGTTTCAGTGCAAGGTCGCATGTTTCATTTACTACGCAAGGCTGAAACAGCTTTTTATTTGTTTCTATATTTAAATTCAGCAACGGGTTTGAGTTTAGAGATTTGCATTGCTGGTGATTAATTTGCAATACGGTTTTACTCTTCTCCCCATAGCACAATTATTATACTGCCGATTTCAATGCGATCCTACTGCTTTTGTTTAACACACTCACAAGCAGGTAAATGTAGGTGAGGGAGACATCACAAAATCAGTGTGAGTTCATCCCACAATAAGGATGAGATTGATGGAATACCTCACAACAGCTTCTTGTAGACAGATAAGCAGCCATGCAATTGTTCATACCGATTTTGTGAAAAACTAAAAAGACTGAAGTGACACTACCATAGCATCTATTGGGGGACAATATGTGTATTTATTAAAAAGAAGGGGCGGGAAGGCAAAAGTGATTTGTTTCTGATTAAAGGATATGTTCACTCAAAAAGTGAACCTATTAGTTTCTCATTAACTGCATGCACGCTATAGTATAGTATAGCCCAGAAGCAGTTGGGAGCTTTCAGAAGAATCTGTGGAGAAGTGCAATCATGGGTATGGGTAAAGGGTATGTACACTGTAAAAACAACTTAGTTACTGGATAGCTGTGACTTTAAATCTCCAACTTGCCCTGTGGCAAATAATATCGCGGCCGTTTAAAGAGCGTGCGCACATCGCAGTGTCGTTGCTGCAAGTGTGTGCCATTTTGGCATCACGCTCTTTAAACGGCTGCACTATCATTTAGCACAGGGCAAGTTAGAGATTTATAGAATCTTGTGGGAGCAGTCCCCCACAACCCCTTTATATTTAAAGCCACAGCTATCCAGTACCAAAGTTTTTACACTGTACATACCCTTTAAAGGTTTCATTTCCGGCTCCTGATTAATTGAAGAACAGGGGGTAAGACATAGCTCCTTTAACTCAAATTTAATGATATATGTTAAATTTGAGGGAACCAATCCTTTAACATGACAGGCAGCACCGAAGCAGTCTATAGTGGTAAAAAAGCCTGTTTGTCCATCCAATATGCAATGCATTACTTTGTGGAGGTCTTAAGCAAAATCAACAACTTTCACCTACACACCTAACCATTGACATTTCTTTCAAAATATTTTTTAAAATGAGAGAAACAAATTTGCATTCACCAGGGATGGGTAAATCCCAGGATCCGAGAAGCCAATGCACCAGGAAATAAACTGGCAGCTTTTTTTAAAGGGCTTTCTATGTAACAAGCCAACTAAAAAAAAAAAGAAAAGATAGAACCATTCCGATGCTGCCTGCCTTAGTAGTAGGTTGTGTCAAACAAAAACCTATTAATTTTATGTGGTACTAGAGTGGTTTGATTCAACTTTCCCCTGGCTTTAATTAGAGAGAGCTTTAATTCATTCTTTGTCACCACTATTGAAGGACAACAATACTGTAAGAAAAAACTTTTTAAAAATAAAAAACCCAGGACAGGGAGGTTGGATTGATTATTTTCACCTCCCAAAATTGTTTTGTTGAGAAGCTACAGCACATACAGTTTTCATCTGCGAGCTTATGGCCCTGGGCTTTCCTGTATTAAAGCTGTAGCACTCTGTAAAAACCTGGCAGAAGCAGTTTCCTTATGCTGCCACTCCTCATAGCAATGATACTGGGAGGTACAAAGTACCATTTCTACCTTCCTTCCCCAGGCACTTTTCATTCAAAGGTTTTTGAAAAAGGTTTATATGCAATATAGTTCTCCTTTAAGACTGTACCACTGTCTAATGCCTAGGTAACAAAGGCTGCAGTTATCTGCTTGCAATTTTTTTCCATTTCTATCTGCTGCTAGTTTAGAGCAGAATCCATTTACCAAGTACGCCTTTTAGCATCTCTTAAACATCAAAATGCAATTAAAAAAAAAAAAAGATTTTAAAGAGAAAATTGTGGGGTATTAGCAGGAAATTTAGCTGTTAAAACAAATGAGAAAAGTATGTGTGTAAAGCATACCTCCAACTTTATATTAGGAAATGCATTTTGCACATTTAAAGAGAGGCAAATTTCCAGTAATCTGCATCATTCGGAAACATTGTCCCAAATACTCATATATAACATTTTCAGATTTCAGAAGTTTATACTCCATTGTAAATCTGTAGTTTTTAAGATTTTTAGTTGTGTGAGGTTTGTTTTCATGTTTGTAATCAAAGTGTTCTAATAAAAATGTTCATGTATCCATGACTGAGGATTCAGTCACTAAACACAAGGGTACACAAAAAATTCAATGCATTTCACAACACATTTTGTGCTTTTTTCCCCCCAAGTAAAATGGACCTAAATGTGCAAAGTGTGAACACAGAAATAAATTCCTAACCAAATAGTAACCTGTGTGTAGTCAATACAATCTTTAATTACAGCAACATTCATTTTCACCCCTCCTGCACCAACTGACATGAAGAAACTTATAAAACAGTTGTTTACTTTCTACCCCGAGGAAGCACACATCATGCCTATCCAACTTGCAGTGGAGAGACGTGAGGAAGTAAATATTTTTGGTTAGAAAATACTTTGGAATGCCAATGAGAGGTTTTGATAAGCAATTTATGGGCTACAAAAAAAAGGACAAAATGACAATAGTTCTTATTTAAAATGAAAAACATTGGAAAGAAATGGAAACAAAAATACTGAATTATATCCAATCCAAGAAATGCAGTATTTCCACCAAGGAACACAAGTCACTAACATTGTTCTATTTTCAACAAAGCACAAGTGCTGCAAATGTTTCTGTATTCCTTTATCTGCATCCTTTTTGTTTTATCTAATTCAGAGGAGGGAAATAAAATAATTTGAGCTCCAAACAAATGAAATATGTTGAAGGCTCTGTCCACACCACCACTAAAATCTTATCTTCAAGTTATACATACATACCCCATGCAATCCCTAAAGCCCCTTTATACCTTCTTCTCTCTGCTGGCACTAGACTCCCGAGCCATAACATTACCAGGTCTTTGAATGGCAGCCACAACCTGGAAGATCGCATGCAGATACCAGGGGAAGACCACGTTAGAGAGAAGTAGGTATGAGGAGCATTTGGACTGTGGGGGATACAACAAGATATACCAATTTCAGAGTTTGGTGGGAGTGGAAAATAAACAGTATGTATCAATAAAATTGACAGAGATCATTAATGTTTTGTTGCAGTCTGAAATGTATATTTACACCATTTATAATTCTCATGTAATAAAGTCTGCATGTTTATTCAATGTTTATTTGCATTTACACACATTAAGGCACTACATTAAGGAAGCGGTCATTATTGTGGGCTTTTATAGCTGCAGAAAGCAGTGTAGCAGATTTCTTACTTCAAATTTTCAGCTTCTATTTGAGTATTTTATTATATGTACTGAAAATACTGCTAGGATGTTACATTTTCCTTTGTACATTAAAAAGTTCTATCTATTCTATATGAATTCCAAAATAGAAAGGGGATGGTCTATATAGGGGAACCCATTTTATTAGTAATATACTTAAAAATTGCCATTTTTAGCTTCTCTAGATCTTAAGTTACAGGCTTGTAAAGGTATGCTTTTGTCTGTCCTAATTGAGTCTGTGAGTCACATGTGCTGTGTAAGAAGTTTCACTCTGCGCTCAGGTCAGTCCCACCTCTCTGCCACTGTTAGAGAGAGTCCGTGATATAACCAATGGGAAGACATTCTTTTTTGCAAAGCGTGTGTAACCATTGGCTTTATCGCGGACTGTGGAAGAGGACCAGAACACAGAGGGAAACTTAATCTAAGTTAGTGCAGCTGTTAGGTAAAATACACAGGGTGAAGACTTAGCAGTTTGGGTCCTTACTCTGGTACATTCAGCTATGAAAGAGGAACAAGTGGGGGGCGAGTATAATTGTACTTTAAAGGGCATGTCCACCCCTTTTGAAAATTTTTGTAGGGCTAGTTCCCCCAGCCGCTGTATTATATTTTTAAGAAAGTGCCCCAATCATTACTTACCTTCCCTCTCTCTCCTCTGCCTTCTTCTTGCCTGGAACTGCAAGCAGGGGACCGGACCGGCTTTCAGTGTGATTTGCGGAGACGCGGCTGCCGGCAGTTCAGAACGCCGGAGGAGAGAGGGAAGGTAAGGAAAGATCAGGGGACTTTCTTATAAATATTTTATTGCGGTTGGGTCTAGGGGAACTATCCCTAATGTGTGGGAAAGGGGATTTAAACTAGGGGGAGGGAGAACAAAACGGGAGAAGGGGGGGGAGAGGGAGTGAATGGCTGCTCTGGGCAAGCCAAAAAAAAAAGCCAGCTCAGAGGCGAAAACAATTTCCCTGGTGGTCAGTTTTGTTAACTTTGGGGGGACATTAGAGGAGAACCATTTTGAGCTGGGATGTAAGGTAAGGATTTTTATACACTACAGAGTGGGGCCAGTAGTGGGTTAAATTTTAGTTCTGGGGTGGACATGCCCTTTAATAAAGGCTTCTTGTATGATTACCACAGTTCCCCTTTAATTAGATTTTACAAACACCACTCCTGATAATTAATCTAGTTGAAGATCAGCAGACAATCAATAGGCAGAAAGGACTAAGTTTTGGGGGTTTTTTTGAATAAGACTAAAGCTGGCTATACACTAAAATGTTTGACTTTAACCGTTGCATCTTACAAAAGCAGGAGGTAGCTTACTAAATTCCCAAAATGTTTTTCACTCAGGTCCCTTTATTTGAGATTACACGATCGCAAAAAAAAAAAAAAAAATGGCAAGGTGAAAAAGAAAGTGTATAGGCAGCTTTACTAAGAACATACATGATTAGACAGACCTATGGACATTCTAAAAACTGCCTGGGCTGATCTTTTGTAATTGACATTTTTCAATGCAGACTCTACAAATGAATCATCTGGGCCATATTTCAATCAATACAAAGCACCTATAAAATGTCAAATGAATCTAATATTAATGGCCAGCAATAGATTCTACAACCGGAATAGCATGTACATGTTTGTCTTGTACATTACCAACACATTTATTTTATTTTAAAATAAACTGGTTCTAGAGCATTATTACTTGAATGTTTTGGGGTTCCTGAACATGTTTTTTTTGGAAAAGCATTTAAAATATACTTACCCTTGAACTCTTAGCTTATTTTAAAAATATATGTACTGGATTTCCATGTATTTCCTATCCCCAGTATGGATAATTATATGTCAGAGGGTTGCCACCTCTCCCAATATCTTGACAAGCAGAATGCAAATTATTTTGTGCCAGAAAAGAGACCGTAAAACACCTACAAGTTAATACGAACAACAAATTTCATCGAAACTAAATTACAAACTACCACTAGTAAATGTTTTAAAGGTTAGAGGAAACCTAAAAAAAAATATAACGCAAGAACCAAAATTCACCATTCAAATCATCTGGAAAAGTAGGTTGGCCATTCTGTGATTATATAAAACAAAAAGATCCAGTAAACAGAAAAGAACTCTTTCCCATACAGTCTAATGCAAAAATAAAAGTCATGTAGAGGATGAACAATAAAGTTTTTCAAACATACCAGCAAAAATCATGCATAAAATAATTTCATTTGTCAAATGTAAAACAAAAATATACATTTAAAATAAAACACTTTACAAAAAATAAGAATCAACTGTTTCCTATACATTTGTCAATATTTTTGAAAATTTTAGATACACAATTTTTTTTTCAGAACTAGAATTCCTTTAACATTCCCAAATCAATAACAGTACCCCAAATAAAAGGTCACAATCAGTCAGGTCAGAGTGAACATCTTTATATGAGAGTTCAGTTTATTAAGAGAACAAACATCTTTAACAATATGTACAAGTCAGAAAGTTTCAAAGCTAGAAGAAAAAAAAAGACAAAAAAAAAAAAAAAAGATCCTTTTGATCAGATGAAAAATATATTTAAGTTATGAAATCTCTGTACTGCACCCAAATGTATCGGTTTGAACAATCTTCTCAAATGCTAACAAATTATTTCCACCCTGCATTGGGATATTCTCAGTTGACAAACACAGGGCATTGGGAATCTGAAAATCAGATCACAAGCTAGTTGAATAAAAGTTTTGCCGCTTATTTATTTAAATGCACACTATATATTTATAAATTAGTGTTCTATATGCTATTCCTCAAGAGGCACTAAATTCACATCATTAACAAATAAAAATGGAGGGCATACATTTTGCTTCCATTATCAACTAGGAAAAGCCCTACATTTCACACCAGATGCAATACACAGGACCCATGCTAAAAATTGTTTTAAGCCTACTGTTATTTTCTCGTTCAATTCTTTTCATTTTAGCTTATTCCTTAAAACAATAGGCAACATACAATTTGAACATAAGCTCTGTTTATTGGGATGAGTGGTGCTGATTTTTTTTTCTTTTGCATTGACTAATATAAAAAGGAAAGTTTAGTATAAAAAGAACCCTTTTATCGACATCCTATTAAGGGTTTATAGGGCAGCAAAAATCTTATTCCACATAAATATTTGACAATATAAATAAGTCAAAAGTGAAATCAGTTTTCATCATACAAAAAACAAGTTTCTTATTGCAACAGGATTTTTAAGACATGTTCTCTCCATTGCCTGATGCAATGTACACATAAGTGAAACATGTAGGGAACAGATCAGCATACACCAATGAAGATGTAAAACAGTAATTGTGCAAAGCTTTTGACATTAAAAAAAAACAGTTAACCAGCTTTAATCCTAAGACTTTTCAGCAAAGCAGTGTAATATAGGAGTTTTGCAAAATTAACTATCAACAGATGTGAAACAAATGAAAAACAAAACTAAGAAAACTTGAGCTTTAACATGAAGAGTAGGTATCCAAGTATTTCTGTGAACAAACATTCTGTGAACCAACAGCACTCATTAACTGCAGAGATTTATTCTGTAAACTATCAAGCCATATCCCTGTGTCTTAGCAACTCTATATACAGTTTTAAGCTTAACTCTGGCAAACAATGATGTTCTAATTTCAGGCAAAGTACAAAGCAGGAAGTATACATATAAAGGACAATTTATCCTAAAATAAGCTTTACTTTTCTTGAGCCAATAGGTCTATCATTAAGATCAACCACAGCAGCCATTGCCTCATCACGGGATTCAAAAGCAACCATGGCTTCCCCTGTTGGCATCCCCTTATCACTGTATTTTAAGCAGACAGAGCCTGGAATTAACTGGTAGCCATAAAAGAAGTCTAATATTTCATCCACTGTAACTGTAAAAGGCATATTTTGGACCCGGATTATGGTTGGCCCTGGCTTACCAGACCCAGCTGCAAAGCCAGGGGGTCCACTTCCAGGCATGTTTCCTTGACCAAACCCTGGGGGCGCATTTAATATGGCAGGACCACTTGCAAGATTAGGAGGGGCTGTGTTAAAGTTGGATGGTATGTTTGCATTGGAAGGTCCACTACCAAATGGTGGAGGACCACTTCCAAATGGAGCAGGAGGTCCACTGAAATTATTGGAGCTACTCCCAAAACTAGGAGGATCAGATGTAGCACTTGTTACATTTGATTGGACTGGAGGTGGTGGTCTTGGGTCCCCAAAACTATTTCCCATGACTGGAGGGGGGACTGGAGGACCAAAATTATTATTGGGCCCTGGAAAGTTACCAGGGAAGTTAAAATTTGGACCATTATCTTTTCCACTACTATTAATAAATGAAAAATCATCACCCCCAGAACTGGTATCTCCAGATAGGGGGTTTCCATAAACAGGCATTTTAAACCCTCTCCTACCATGTACTGGAGGGTTGTTTTCAATGTCCTTTCTCTCTTCGGCATTAATAGCATGTAACAGCACATCTCTCCCGTTTAACTGTTTACGGTGCAAGCGTTCAGATTTCCGAGCATCCTCTTCACTCCTAAACTGAACTACTGCCTGTCCTATGCATTGCCCATTGTTATCTGAAAGGATACGCACAAAGTTCTCATCAACTGCAATACCTTCCAACATGAAGAAATGAGCCACTTCTTTCCTAAGGATATTATATGGTAAATTGGAAAGATGTGCCCATAACTTAGGCCCATGTTTATCAAACTCTGCATCAAAAGACGCATCTTTATGGTCACCATAATTATAACTATGCATTTTTTTGCGAAGCGAGTCTATCTTTTCTAGCATTGCTTTTTTAGTTACTGGATGGACTTGGACAAAACGATTACCCATGTACTGCTTGTGCCGACACAAAGCTGACTTATAGTCATCCTCATTCCTAAACTCAAGAAAACCTTCCCCTGTTGCTTTTCCATTGGGTCCATAAGCTATATATATGCTGTCTTCAATAATGTCGAGCTTTTTAAAGAAATCTATGACATGCTTGTTTTCAGCCTCATATGGCAATCCTTTCAGATAAATGCAAAAACCATGTTCATGTGGGGATCTGGACCTAGGACGAGACTGCATATTGGGTGACTTGGATCTGGGTATGGGCGGCTGCATTAAATGAGGTGGACCATGATGCCCTAAATTCTGTGGTTTAAGCATGTGACCACCAGATACTACCCACTGTCGCTCAGTTGAAGGACTCACTTCAATAAAACGCTGACCCATTAACATTCTATTTCTTTTCAGGGCTTCAAATGTATCATGAGGGGTCAAGAGTTTCACTAAAGCACTGCCACTGGGCCGGCCCATGTGATCCTTTAAAATAAGTATTCCGTCAATTCTTAATCCATGGAAAAACTCTTTAATGTCTGTTTCAGAGACTGAAAGGGGCAAGCCATGAAGACACACATATGGGTCATCATGGTTAATTGGGGGTGGTTTGACTGAACTTGGAGAATTTATTGACATTGTATTTACTGGGCCCAAAAACAGCGGGTTAATATTACTGTTCATTGAAGACCCAGAACCGTTCATCCCAGCAGGCACTGGTCCCACAGGTGGTGGGTTCAAGGGTGGCATTCCAGAGAGTGGTGGAAGAGGAGCCATAGGTGGCACTGGTGGTACAGGAGGTATAGGTGGAACAGGGGGCACTGGTGGCAGTGTCGGTACTGGAGGCAGAACTGGCATGGGGGGAATAGCTGGAATAGCAGGCATGGGTGGCAATGCTGGAATTGCTGGCATTGGAGGAATTGGTGGTGGTGGTACAGCAGTCAAAGGGGCTGGTGCACTAGGAACTGTACTAGCCATTGCAGAAGAAAATGTTGGATTACCATAAGGAGTACTAAGAGTTGGTGGAACATTTCCCATGCTTGATGTTGAGAATGTTGTGATGCTCTTACTGCTTTCCATCACAGAAGTAACTGCAGCAACTGTGCTAGTTGGAGGGCTACTAAAACTGGGCACTGTTGTTGGCATATTAACCCTGCTCATCCCAGGAGTGCTGACCATTCCAGTGCTTACCATTCCAGTGCTAACCATTCCAGTGCTAACCATTCCAGAGGCAGTAGGCAACACTGGTCTGTTAGCATTTGCAGGTGGCAGCTCCGCATTTGCCGTTTCAAACCGCCTACGACTAAGCTCAATCATATTTTGCATTTCAGTTTTACTGCTTAACAATAATGACACCTTCGACCCTTTGATTGTACCACCGGTACGCATCATACCAAGCCGTGCATCTTCATCAGTGGCAAAAACGATGAAAGCCTCACCAAGTTCACCCCCTACAATATGCACACCACCATCAGGAATGGTTAATCCAGAGAAGAAATGGCGAATGTCCATGGTCCCTGCCACAATTGGCAAACCTTGCAAACGTATGACCACAGCCATGCTGCTCTGTAACAAAACACACCTGTAGATGAAAAAAGGCAACGTCTACATCAGACTCCAGAACAGAAATTGTCTTTGTTTTGAGGTAAAAACGACATTTAAATATAATAAAAGTAAACAGCAGAACAAAAAAATCCTAACAAAACATTCAATGTAAATTTAATTTAAAACACATTTGAGTTTGCAGTATTTAAATTTCAAAACATCAGATTTAGATTTCTGAATTTATGAGCCACTCACACAAAAAAACAGAAGTCCTTTTTAAATACACAAAAAAAAAAACTTTTAGGCAACATGTTAATGATACATATTTGTATGCTCATTTAAAGCAACACTGATCATCACACCAATAACCTTTTTCAGAATGTTGATTTTCTTTATCAAATGGAAAGAAATTTGTTCCTATTATAACCTCGTGTTTGCTAATGTCACATTATCTTAAAAAAATGTTTTATTTTGTGAAGTGAAACATGGTTAAACATTTTGTTAAGGCTGTGGAGCAAGTAACTGATTACATCATAAAAAACAGCACTAACCAATATGAAAAATCTCCACTCCATCCACTTTATTCACGTGTGCATCATCATACTGAAGTGCAACATTTAAAGGTATACATGAGTATACTTAGTGCAACATGTGGATGGACATTTTGGTCATATTCTAATTATGCAGATCCACTTTCTCGTTTCCAACCAGCTGCATATACCAAAAAATAAGGAAGTGCAGTATTGCACAGAAGAGTTACATTTTAGCAAGAAAAAGAAAAGCAAACTACAGTAAACACAAATTTGTCATCTCAGGTGAAGTGAAGGTTCAAAGTTTTATACTGCCAACATATGTGCAGCCCCAAAAGTAGTCTAAAAAGGTCCTTCTTGAGTGTAAAAAATCTAGATATTTAAAGTTATTTTGCTTACACCTGGGACCCTCTAGCAGACTTGGATTTTAAAAACGAGGGTATTCTTTACTACAAGCATTAGAAAAGTTCATTAAAATTGCAATCCTAAGTTAAAGGACAGAGTTAAACAAAATAATTATAACAAAATAACCATATTGTTATACATTATATTGCCTAAAATGTACTCACTGAGATGAAAAGTGCTTACAAATATAAATTGTTTTAAAAGAAAAAAAGTTACACCATAGCCTAACTGAACCCCTCAGAAAGGCACCAAAGGCTTCATTTAAAGTTTTCTGTAGTGTAGGGATCCCCCTTCCCAACCTTAACCACCAGGTTTGAATTGTAAAAAGTGCTGAGACATACTTACCAGCCTTAATTCCGGCAGCCTCTAATGCCGGAGTAGCATTAGGGGCCGGACCAGCAGCTGTGTCTAATTGACAGTCACTACAGACAAGATTTTAATTTTATTACAGTGTAACAGTTACAACAGGGAGTGTGTGTGTGGGGGGTGCTCCCCTGTGCATGCCTCCAGGATGACAGGGAAGGGGCAGAAACCTTTTATCATACAGGAAGTCTCCTACTATTTATCTTCCTGGACCTTGAATAAAAAATACAGGATAACCATATGGAGCAAAGGAGAAAGGTAAGGATTTTTTTTAAAATTACAGTGGGGCCAGCAGTGGGTTAAATTTTAGTTTTGGGGTGACATGCCCTTTAAACATGATGACATGCTTCCTTAAAACAAACCCTTATTTGTTGTTTCCCCAGTCATGCTACCAAGTCATCTACTGTACAATCAATCAATTTACTTTTTATTATCGTTATAATTTACGTTTTTTTAAAGCTACCGGTTTTGGTAATACACAATCAACAGCAATTATATGCCATTCATTTCAAGGGCATGAAAAGTGTTCACTATAAAATGCAGTTAAACACATCTGGCAATATGCTTAAGGGGAACTGTGGTCACCATACAAGAGGCCTTTATTAAAAAAGGCTCACTCCTACCTTTACAATGACTCCTAGATGCTTATCATGCTTCTAGCTTCAGTATATCCAAAGCTACAACATTATATAAAAGTGTTTCTTCTTGCTAGTACTGTAATATGTGACATCACCAGATCTTTGGGGTCTGGCTCCAAGTTTAAAGTTGGAGCATGCTGGTATAGAGCATCATCAGCGGTATCATAAGCCCCGCTCCCAAACTTCTAAATCATTTTTAAAGAAAACTGTTTCCCTGAGGTAGAGGAAAGAAGAGATAATAGTTGCAGGTTTGTAAGGCTGCGTATACACCATGCAATAGTTCAGTGTATCGGTCGATTGTGCCAAAAACATTGCATGGGTTGTTGGGCAGATATGACCAACCGGTCGTATCAGACGAATAGGCGATCGGACAGGTCTGAAAACCACAGCCGATCATGCGGTCCTGGCTGACTGGTCAGTCAGCACAAAGAAATTTCAAGCTGTGTACCCAGCTTTAATACCTTCAGAACAGATCAATTTTTGGGGGTGGGGCTTCTCATACTCATCATGTCACTGTCAGAGGTAGCATATGGCCTAAAAAGGGTTACACTGCGTAATTCCCAACAGACCCCTTATAACTAGGCACATCCACCTGTACTGTCATTATACTTTAAAGCATAATACTTTATCAAAGGTATATTGGATATGAATGAATTCAAACATTCTCTTTTGATGTCATGATGGTACAAGTAGGTGCGCCTGGTTATAAGGGGTCGGTTCCGGATTACCTGGTGTAACTCTTTTAGGCCATATATAGACCCCCCACGCATAATGCTTCCTCTCGCCTTTAATCTCTCTCTCTTGTGGCTCCCATCCTCTGGAATTCTATCCCCCCCCCCCCTACAAGAAACCTCAATTAGCAGGTTTAAAGCTAGCCTTACATCCTACCTATCTGGGTAGATATGATCTGGGTATATCACAGTATATGATTGTTTTATTTACACCACATACGCCAGCACGTATACCCATTCCATTGTATCTGTATGTTACCCTCCCAACTAGATTGTAAGCTTTACGGGGCAGGGACCTCCTTTTCTCTTGTGGCAAAGCTCTAGCCCTTCTATATAATTTATGTACCGAGCTATTTATGTATTTGTTTCCCTTGTACGACTATTGTATTTTGTTAATGTACAGCGCTGCATTCCCAAGTGGCGCTTTATAAATAAACTATACATACATACACTTTTCCCCCCTTATAGGCAACGCTGATACACCAGCGCTCCACAGGACTAATGTCACTGTCAAAGACTCAGAGACTGACAGAACTGACAGTTCTGTAACTTTACAAGTCTATAACATAAGATCTAGAGAAGCTAGGCTTGTTTAAAAGGTATAAAAATAGAGGGCATTTGTATGGAGGCCACAGTTACCATTTATTGATCATTTGTAACCTAGCTTTTTCCTACCCAGTATGAACCACTAGACAGTACAGGCATGATTAAGTAGCAATAACAGGTTCAACACTGCCTTTCAAGGAGTCATAACTTATACTGGAAATATACTTGTATGATATTAGAGAGTAGATGTTTGATAGTCAAATCTAATTTCTAAAAACAGAGACATCAGTTTTATGCCTTGAAGTTGATCATCCTATCCTTTTCCTATCCAATGTAGATAAACTGGAATATTGGGAGGTAAGTCTTTAATGTATGGTCAGAATTACAGAGTTCAGTTCTAGTGACATCAGCACTGTAAACACCCTATTTTCTTCAAACTCTTTAGTTAATCCATTGTTTTAAAGTTACTTTGTTGCAAGCTGTTTCTAGATGTAAGCATGTACCAAATCCCATTCATCACAAGTGCAAGCTTTTTAATCAGTACAGGGTATAATACCAGGCTCTGCTATTTTACTATACACAAATGGGATAACCAGATATTACAATTTACTGGCAAAGCATGCCACAATTTAATAGATATTAATCTATTAACATGTGCTAGGGGTAGACAAATTTATCAGGAGGAAACTTTTGCAGAACCCAAAAAGCCAACACTCAGTCATGTTTCCCGCGTGGAGCTCTTGCGACTAAATCATCATTTTCATGGCTGCATCTACTTTAAATCATCCGTATATGTATGTATTTACACACACATCAAATTATATACTGTACAGACAAAAATGCACATTAAAACTTAACTGATCTAGAGTAAGCCAAAGCATAAAAAAAGTTTGTTACATTTAGATTTTTTGCGTAACATTTGGCAAATATTTATTCTTTCCATTTACATCCTTTTCATATCCTTTACCAGCAGATTGTCATTTAACACTTGAGGCTGCCACAAAAACACACACAAAGAATGGTATTTAGTCCCTATGTCGCTTACCTGTTACAACTAGCTGTTTTTTCTTTATCAGGAGGACAGTCAATCCTGTAGATTACCAATTAAAAAATCTTTTACTGCAAAAAAAAATGAATCAAGGCAAAAATCAAAAAACAAGCACAAATAAATAATTTCAAAATATAAACTGCATTTTGTAAGAAACCCATAAAGACTGGTTATCGTTCAACTTCCTGAGAGCACACACTAAAAGCAGTTAGATTTTAAGGTTGGTATCCTATAAACTTTTAAACTTGTATTAATCTAACTCTCTAAAGCTACAATTAGGCAGCAGCAGCCCCAAAATGCAAAACAAAAACTAAATGAAATAAATGACATGTAAAACCAAGTTTCTAGATTCTTAATCATTTTTAAAACTAGCCGCACGCTTGAAAAGAAAAAGTATGGGTATTGATTGGAAGCCTGTAAATTGTCCTGATCACAGAACCTCTACTACACAGAAATGCACAGCAGATTACCATACTAGCTACAGACATGCACAGTATTTGAGATAAGAAAGCTTGTATTGGAGAGCTGGTGTTTATTATTGAACACGCTGCTCCCAATCTTGATGTAACAATTACAATGGGTCACTTTCCTCTGACAGCAAAGAGAATCACTGAACAGCCCTACACATACCAGTCGACATTTTACTTGGTAACAAATAATGTAGGGATACCATAGAAATATGCTTCCAGGCATTTAGGTTTGTAAAGCTGCATTGTGCTGCTTCAATTTTTTGCAGACCTTGTACGAACAGTCAAAGAGCATCTATACTGGAAAAATATTCATTGCCAAATACCGGGAACTATAATGCTACTTTCACAATTTATTTTTTCGGTAGATTAAGATGTGGCAAAGTCATTTTTCAGTATAGTTGCACTTCAAGTTTAAGTAAAGTTAAAATATTCAAAGAAAGATTTTGTCCACTGTGGCAAAAAAGGCTAATTTGTCAATATAAAAATATCAACTATTCCTCAAACTTTCCTCCAAGGTAAAGTTAACATGTAACTAATAATGTGATGCATATCACAATTATAAGCAATTCCTAAATTACAAAGTGATCTGGCCTGTCAAAAAAATGAATTTAAGCAATTGTGCCCAAGATTATGAAACTGATAATCAGTAATTAAACAGTACTACTCTGATTTCTTACAGAAAATTCAGATTAGGAACAGTTAATCCAAGAAATACCCTGTAGCACCAATATCTCAATAATTATTTTTAAACTCAGCCATAATTTGCCAAAACATCAATTCCGGTAATTTAACTCATTTAGACAAAAGCACAGAATATAGTTAACATACAGGGGGAAAGCATGAGTTTACAGTATAAAAAGTGAAGGGAAAATTGTATTGTAATGTTTTTACTCATATATGAATGCCATATGTACATTTTTAAAGTAAATTACTACGCTGAAAATCTCAAACAAGCTAAAAAAAACCTGCTGCAAAAACTAACTATAGAAAGGCAGGAATGAATGCAATTAGTAAGTGGAAGTCAACATCTACTGAAAAGTAAGAATGGAAATAGCATACAGGGTAAATCTTTATGCACCTAACACAAAGAAATATGCATACACAGTAAAGCTCTAAAAAAAAAAAAAGCATTATGTATTTGAAAACTGGTGGTCCTTACTATTTTGTTTTAGCGGCTATATCTGGAAAGATTTTTGATCATCTACCTTAAATTGCATTACTTCCCCCCTATATTTTATGCCCATGGCTTAAAACAAAGGTCACTTTTATTCATGACCTATAATAAAACATTACATGTAGGTAAACAGAAGTAAAAATGTATTTGCAATTAGCTTTGCTGATCCCTTATAAAGGGCTTCTGAGGTCAGCTACAAACACAAGTCTCCAACACATTGAATTCCAGTACAAAAAAAGCAACGGATTTCAAATTCACACAAATTTATGTGGATTTCATGATTTCTACTAGGTTACAAAACTTAGTGTTCAATTTGTACATACAATATTTTTTTAAAAATGATCTACAAAGGAGATTCAGGCTGCTATACATGAGGAACAAGGCACCACAGAGGGGTAAGACACCAGTTCTGGATGCCTTAAATTTAAAAAAAAAAAATCAATTGTAGGTACAGGTTTTACTTCATGAATTTAAGCGTGCAAAAAACATAAGCAAATATATATGGAACCATCTCAAATATATGCGCACATTTCACCTTCAATATTAGTTCTTGAGCCCAAAATTTGTGCCGGCTGAAAACACATTGCTTGCATAAGGTTTCTGTACAGAATGACAGCATTCTAAAGTTCACCCTTCTTTCCTGTAGATTAGCCCCTTGTTTCTACCCAATACCATGCTATACAGGGTGTGCTCCATGAGCTTCAACTAAGAGAGAGAAGCTCTCATACGCAAAGTTGGCCACTTTGTCTGACTGGGCAAAAACATCAGATCCCAATGGCATCAAACTACCACAGAAAGTTTACATTAATTAAATAATTTAATTTCTTTATAATGCGTATTTTTGTGAAGAAATCAAGTAGAAGGAAAAGCGATACATTGTTTTTGATCTCTAATAGCTGCTGGTGGTAAGTACCATGCAAACATAATACAAGTACCTGAAGACAATTGCAACAACGCACGAGAAAAGTACAACAGTTGTCATAGTTGAAGATACACAACAAACAAATCAGTAATTTTTAGAGCAAACCTGGGTCTACCACCATAAACAAAGAGTAACAAAAAAGAATACAGTAACTATTCATATATTTCATCAACTGAAAAAAGCTCCATATTATAAGCACAGTGCTTTTAATGGCAAACGAAAACACCAGAATAATACTAAGACAAGAATCAGTCACTGTACTTCCAGCAAACATTGACATCTTTCCTTTTCATTGCTTTGAATAAAAATATGGCAGTTTGAACAGGGGTTAAATCTGTAATCATTTAAAAGACTCATCACACAAATAAATGCATCCTAAACTGAAAGCCACACAAGTAAGATTGCACACTTATGGCTACTGGGTTTTTTAATTTTAATATGGTAGTTAAATGTTCATCTAATAAAAGAAGACATTTACTCCCAAGGAAAATGTATCAAGTCATGCCTTCATTCAGGTAACAATACAATTGTCAATAGTTTTAAAGTAATCCCAATAGAACCATATTTTCTAGGTAACAAAAAGAATTTTGTTTTCATGTAGATCCCCTAAAACAAAGGAATTCATAAACTTTATGGGCAAATCAGTCAAAACAAATAAAAGATCCAGACACAAGCTGCAGCACTTAATCTGGTCCCTTGCAGACAAAGATGAACATAAACAATCATTGCAACTAACATAACAGATTATATTGTAATCTGTCAGTACTTTGCATCAATGTACAAACATTTCCCCAGATCGACCTCCCTACATATGGACTGGTTGTCTAGGTGATTAACATTACCACAATCTCTATACACACCCTTTAACTAAAAAGCTGGCTTCTAATGACAGTAACATTCTGCCAGAAACAACAAACCCATTAGAAAAACAGCAATGGTTTATCAGCACTTAGACTGACACACATGCCCAAGAATCAGCAATGGGTTTAACAGTTCTTGGCTATGTGTAATCCCACCTAAATATTTTTATTGTATGACAAGGCCAATTATCCCAAATAGTTTTTGCTTAACAAAACAGGGTCACAATTCCCCCCACAAATGTAGATTCTATTCTGTTCTATTTTTAGGCCAGTGATAATGAATGCTATTTAATTAGACTGGTGCTGTGTGGTTGGCTTTAGAACTAAATCAAAAAGCTAAAGGAGCGTTAAGGATCTATAATTCCTAAGTAGCAGACAGCTGTAACTACTATGAACTCTTAATTCTTTGGAATTCCTCTTAATGTATCCAGTCTTTCTAGTAAGAATTGTGAGAGGGCACAGGCCGGACACTACAGTCCAGATTCACTCTAGTACAATGTTGCTGGCCTTGGCCTAGTACTCTGTAGGTGCATCCTAAACACACCCTACCCGGAAGGTCATGGTAATCCAATAGAAGAACAAGCAAGAGATGCACACTACTTCTTGTGAAATCGGTTTATTTAGTGCAAAAACATTAGAACGTTTCAATGGAGCAGGTATAACAGATGAAGGGGGCAGATTGCTCCACAAAACCATTCTGATGTTTTTGCACTAAATACAATTAAAAAAAAATATATAAAATGGTGCTAATTTTGCCCTAACCAATCAGATGTTAGATTTTTAAATGGAAACAAACAATGGATTGGTTAGGGAAAAATTAGCACCATTTTTAACGATAAGAGCTTTTATTACATCTCTCCGAGTTCACAGGAGGTAGTGTGCTCCTCTTGCTTGTTTGTCCACTGGCAGGACACCCTGTAGTTGACTGACAACTGGAGAGGTGTGTAGGAGAGGGGGTAGAGGACTCACTGAGCACAGGCAGCTGTCTCTGTAATAACCAGGTCCCTGCAGAATATGGAAATTTTATATCCATTTATATGGATAATGAGCCCCCAACTGCAAATCACAAAGATACATAGTGGATAATGAGCCCCCAACTGCAAATCACAAAGATACATAGTGGATAATGCATCCCCAACTGTTAATCATAAGGATACATAGTGGATAATGCACCCCCAACTGTAAATTATAAGGATAGTGGATAATGTACCCCAACTGTAAATTATAAGGATATAAAGTGGATAATGCACCCCAACTGTAAAATATGCTATAGTGGATAAAGCACCCCCAACTGAAAGTTATAAGGATACATAGTGGATAATGCACCCCAACTGTAAATTATAAGGATATTAGAAGTCACTGAGTTTTGTGACCATATAAAAGCACGAGGCCGCAGGTTGAGTACCTTTTATACAGGGCACGGAACTCCAGTTTAACTCCTTTAATTTACAGTGGGAGTGCATTATTTATTATAACCTACCCTTTTGTGGCTTCTGGTTTCCTTCTCCTCCTGGAACTGTAAGATTATAATCTTACAGTTCCTCCCACAGAAATCTAATACAGGGGTAGGTTATAAGGCTATAATCTTACAGTTCCTCCCATAGAAATCCACTACAGGGGTAGGTTATAAGGCTATAATCTTACAGTTCCTCCCATAGAAATCCACTACAGGGGTCCCATAGAAATCCACTACAGGGGTAGGTTATAATCTTACAGTTCCTCCCTACAGAGGTTACCAGCCAGGGACAATTTGCTGTGGCAGTGATTGTTTAGAGGGTCCAGCAGTGGAACCATCATCCCTCAGAACCCTCACTACAGCCATTTCCCTCCCAGCCAGGCCGGTTATTGTCATGCGCGCTCCCGCGTCTCCCCTCACACAGACACTACTGAGCTTCTTACCGCTGGGATCGGTTATTATTGAAACAAAACAAGAAAGACAAAGACTGGGGGGGAGAAGGACCGGGCCCCCCGTGTCCTCTCCCTCGCTCTTTCTTCGGGTAGGAGGAGGGGGGGAAATGTCGGTGTTATCGCCTCCCTGCCTTCTCTTTCTCTCTCTCTCTCCACCACAGCCGCACGAAATGGCGTCCAAACAGATCGCTCGCGCTTCTGACGTCTGCGTCACGAGTTCGTGCATCCAAACCGCGTAAGCGGCGCGACGAATGAAAGTGAAGAGGCGTGGCCGAAAAGGGAAACGTGTGCGTTCGAGGCCATCCAATATGGCGTAGCCTGGGAATCCATTTCCTTAACACACATGAACATAGACATGTATTGGTGTTATAATGGGTTGTTTTTTGTGTGTGTAATACAATCAATAGTGTTTATGGGGAAATGGATAAGGGGATAGGGTGTTGTTAGATTCTTTACCATGGTTTGGTGCCATCACAAAGTCATTTTAAAGGGCAATTACAACAACTTTATTAATGACCAACCGTGACTTTAAATATAAAGGTGTGAGCATGCGATGTGTACGCGTGTTAGTGTGCACCCCTGTGATGTCATCACACCACCCCTGAGGTGTGTCACATGGCCTTGGCATTCTAAAGGTTCGTACACACGTGAGATACGCGACGCACGACGTGTACGAACGGACGTTTCATCCAATAATCGACCCCTTGTATGGGCACTTTATCAGCCGAAACAGCGGTTCGTTCGGAGATCATTGCCCGATCCACCAGGCAAACCTCCAAACAAGCGGCCGTTTCGGCAAATAAAGTGCCCATACACGGGCCGATTATCGGATGAAACGTCCCTTTCGGATGAACCTTTAGACCTAGTAGATGTCAGAGATTTGGAGAATCTTGTGGGGCGGAGCTAAAAACATCATTACAGTGGAGGAGGAAGCCAGCAATGTTCAGGCACTAAAAGTAGGTTATGGAAGGCCAAAACAAAAACACCTTTATATTTAAAGCCAAAGCTAGCCAGTAAGGTAAAGTTGTTTTTACAGTGTACATACAACTCCCATCATTCCCTGTCGGGAGTTTTAGTTTTCAAATCATCTGGAGGGCCGCGTGTTTGACATCCCTGTTGAATCTTTATTGCGCTTAATGGTCTCGGACAAATAATATGATTTTTAAAAGGTCAGACTAAACCGCCCCAATTCTGCACACAAAAATCTCACGGCCAATATAGATAAACAATGCAAAAATAATGTCCAGGGTCACTGGCTCTATGAAAGCTTGATGGGTGGTTGGGATTCAAGTACAAACACCTAGTTTGCCTACAAATAGCACACAGTTAAATAATCACCTTGCCAATCAAGGTAATGAATATACAATGGTGACAATGAGATCCTTCAGTCACGGCTCAATTGATCGATACATTGAACTATCAGTCGATCGGGTCAAATGTTGCATTGTGTGTACACAGCTTAACTGTGTACTAGGGAAGGTGGGGAACATGGATAACATCTAGGACTTAGTGGTTATACATATTGCCGATATCCGACAAATCCCAATAGATCTGATGGGATTAGCTGATTATTGCCAAGATGCGGAGGCCATAAACAGTCAACGCCAAAAGAATACCGCCATCGGCATATCTGTCAATCGTTCCCTATATAGTAAAGGGAAACAATATGTTCGGCCATGGGTGTCGGAACTTGTATAAGGTGATAAGCAGCAAATTAATGGTTGTCTTATTATGTCTCTAACAGATCTTTCTCTGTCTCTTTTGCTAATAAGACTTCCTCTCCTGTTCCGCTTAGTGTGGGGGTCCCTCAGGGCTCGGTTTTAGGACCCTTGCTGTTCTCCCTCTACACTATCTCTCTGGGAGAAATAATCAGCTCATTGAGCTTTAAGTATCACTTATATGCTGAAGTATCACTAACCCCTGAAGTTCAATCCAACATCTCTAAATGTTTGCTCTCTATCTCTTCCTGAATGGCGCACTTAAACTCAATCTATTTAAAACGGAATTAATCATTTCCCCCCCCTAAACTGGGACATACTCCACCCTTCTCCATCTCTATTGACAATATGGTCATTAACCGGGTTGAATCTGCACGCTGCCTTGGAGTGATCTTAGAATCCTCTCTCTCCTTCCATCATCACATTAACAATGTCGCTAGGACCTGTCGTTTTCTCCTTCGCAATATTGCCAAGATCTGCCCTTTTCTCTCTCTCTCCACTACTAAAATGCTCATCCATGCCCTTATAATCTCCCGTCTTGACTACTGTAACATTCTACTGCTTGGACTCCCGGCCTCTCATCTCTCTCCTCTCCAGTCTATCTTAAACTCAGCAGCTCGGATCATCTCGCGCTCCTCCAAAAGAGAACCCCCAACCCCGATACTTCAGTCCATAAGCTGGCTTCCCATCAAACAAAGAATCATATTCAATACCCTTCTTTTAACCTTTAAATCCCTTCGCTCTACTGCACCTCCCTACTTATCTTCTCTCTTGGTCCCTTATGTTCCAGGCCGTGCCCTCCGTTCCTCGCAAGAAAATCTTCTCCACAGACCCCCAACAAACACTGCTGCCTCCTGCCTTAAACCGTTTTCTCTTGCTGCTCCCTACCTTTGAAACTCTCTCCCACTCTCGCTTCGCCTGGTGACATCCATTAATACTTTCAAATCTAGACTGTTATCCTACCTTTCTGAGCAACAACGTGGAAGCCTTCTCAGTTACAGACTCTTCCTTACATGTACTAAATGCAACTTAATAGAGAATAATCTTACAATGTATAGGTGTTCTGGGAAGGAAAGCTTTCCTACTAGGATTTTTAAAAATTACATTTAGTTCTCCTTTAAACATTACAGTCATCAATAGAAGTCAATTGGACTCACCAATTGCATGTCACCATGTTTTGTGCAATTGTCCCACAACCACTAGCAAACAAAAACACTAAATACACTTAAATCCACTTTTCCTCATACATCAAACTGGCTTACTGTTAGACAAGTTGTATTTTGAGAGGTCTTAAAGGCACAGTGCCCCTTAGGTTGGGTACACATGGAGGGACAATTTGTCCCGAGCTCGGCTGGGACAAATGTCCGTCGGTCGTGGCCGAATTTGCGAGTGATTGACCGTGCAGTTCCCTAAGGAGTTGTTTTCCTGACATGTCTGATCCGGACGATCGAGGCCGCCCGCCCCACACCAGCCAATATTTTCGGCCAATCTACTGAAAGTGCCGTGAATCGGCCGTTCGCTCGAAAATATTGGCTGGTGTGTAACCAGCCTTAAACCCTTAAAAGGTAATTTTATTCATCTTTACTGTACCTCTGGAATAGCGAATAAAGTTTTTGAATAACATTTGCGAGTGGACCTTTACTTTATGCCAGAACTAAGTGTGGGTACTTTTATATGTTTTATCTGATTTTAATGAAGGTTAGAACTTTTAAAACATATTGATCATTTTAGTATTTATTATTTTACATATCCTATAGCTCAACTAAATATCAAAAACTAGTACTACAAAAATACATGTGATACATATATATTGGAGGTTAAATAAGCCGAAAACCGATGTTAATGGAACATTCGTTAGAATTGGTTAACATTTGATTGGACAGTGCAGTAAAATCCGTCCGATTGTGCTGTTTATTGAAGATAGGTCACCTGACATTTTGTCTGAGGTCTGTTTGCCGCCCTCTGTTCCGGTCACCTAGTCAAAACTTACCATCAGTCTATTGGGTCTGTGTGTACCCAGCATAAGTTTCAAGTCCATCAAAAAGGAGCAGATCAGTCTAAGCAAAGTAAACCAGGCGCATGTCTCACATTCCTGCCTCAAGGAACAATGAATGAATAAGGGCTAGGCCACACTAGCGCGTTTGCGCATGACATTACGTGTGCAATTTTGTTTATAATGGAATTAGCGGGAAAATTGCGATTTCAGATGCGTTACGTTTTGCACATCCGCCCTTTTTTACCGCATGCGCGCAATCACATGCAATATTATAGCGCAAAATTGCAAAATCACATAGCAAACGCGTTATGTGTAGAAATTCAACAAAGTAACAAAAGTTTACTGTGAAAAAACAGACATATTACCACATAATGGTAATAGGGCCCATACACGGGCCGATTATTGGCCGAATGAACATTAGTACGCATCGTGCGTCGCGCCCCCCGATCGCACGTGTGTATGAACCTTTACTCCCTTTCCTCAGGTGTCCACCAGTAACTTTCAATACTTTTGGAACTATATCTAAATGCCCAAAAATCACAAGCATTAATTCACGTGGATAGTGTGAACACATCCTTAATGAATAATAGTCTGGGAATGGTTTAATTAACTAGAGCTTGTACAGGGTAACTAGGTACACATTATTTATTCCTACACTGGGAACCTTTAATAAACTCCTATACAGCAAACTGTATTTTTCAATAGTCCAGTGGTTAAGATACTGACATCTGGTGGCTAATAAGAGAAAAAAACATCATGTTCTTTCTTTCCATTTTCTGCCAGTTTTTTTTTTTCTTTTTTTGCTGTGCCACAGAGTAAATTGCTCCTCTATATAAAACATCTTATCTATTCATTCACAGCCTAACATTAAATCATATTAAATTGGCATTGGGTGTAAAATATGTATATAATTATATATTAAACCAGATATTGTGCGCACTAACAGGGTTATTCAATAAAAGTTCTTATCGTTTAAAATGGTGCTAATTTTGCCCCAACCAATCAGATGTTAGCTTTCAAATGTTAAATAAGATCTGATTGGTTGGGGCAAGATTAGCACCATTTTAAACGATAAGACCTTTTATTGAATTTTCCTGCAGGTCCATAGATTGTTGAGTTGCCTGATGCTGCTGACAGTATCCAGATACAAAATAATTTTCCCAGTATCAGTGCCCCACAGGTCTTTCAAGAAAGTGCTTTTTACTAAAACATAGTGGAAAAGTAGCACAGCACTTGTATCAAGCTCATATACAAGGTATCAACAAAAGTCCCAAATGCACACTAGGCCTAGTAGTGTGCAGACGTCTCAAACCCCCACACCAAGGGGCAAAGGAATACTGTATATCAAAACAAGGTGAGATAGTCACACTCCAAATGTTACCCCCTTCATCAGATGATCACCCGATAAAGAGGTTACACCCCTGAAACGTTGTGATTCTGTGGTTCACTAGTCTGTGGTTCACTAGTTTGGAGTGCGACTATCTTGCCTTGTTTTGGTAGCTGATATACAAGGGCCTGAAACATTAGTATTTTTAGCACTTTAATGAAAGACCTGTGGGGTGCTGATACTTTGTGAAAATAATTATATATATATTGCTCTAATAGTGTACTTGGAGCAATAGTGACCTTTCAATTACCTTATTTCTCCATGCCTTACGCTCTTTCCCATAATGCAATTCAGTGCCAAGTAACACAAGTTAGTTTTGCCCAATAAACTGTTAGCATAGCAATGTAACAGTTTTCTTGCCCTATATCTTTTTGCCCTTAATAATTCAATAGTGGTCTCCCTGTGCTTTATTAGAAACTTTTATTTTCTGGCAAGTAAAATACATGTAAGCCACAATTAATATATTTGTACAATCCTGAGTAAAAAGAAACAGACACACAAAAAACAAATCACACAGCAGAACATTGTGTAACTGAGCCTGTGGGTGTGGGATAGCTTTAAGGCCTCTTATTTGTTTGCAATTACAGAATATCTGTAACAAGATTTACAAAAACTCAAATTAAGAGTCTGTACACGACCCAAGAAAATCAAATAAAGATGTCTGTAGCTTACAAAAGCCAATCCACACAATGATATTACACAAGTGAGTTAGAGCACGCATTGGTGCATCCTTGTGCGTATAGAGAGTGCAATATCTGTGTGTGTCTTGTTTTGAGTTCAAGCTAAGATCCAAATTAGTGTCAAACAAACAAAAACAGGCAGGTATCTGGGAATAGCACGGAACTTTAGGAGATGGAATGATTTCAAAACCTTTCATGAATACATCAATACAGGCAAATCTCCGGGAAGGCCACATTAAAGCATGAAGATTACAGAGTAACATTAAATCTTAGTTGAAGCAAATAGTTTTGTATATAATGTAGAACTACATTTTTAATCTTATTATTGAAACGAGAACAAGCTGATAAAACTATGATAGCATTTTAATTTGGGGACCAGCAAGTCCTTATTCACTTTCCCTTAATTCCTTTAAAAATAAAGATTCTTTTCATAAAGCCTGTTATGTCAGAAAAGGATTCCAGTGGTTGAATGGCATGGCTACACCCCTAGAGGGGAACACCATAGCAAGCAATCAACTTCCCCAACTTGAAGGTATTTCAGACATTCAACAGGCTATGTTAAAGGAAAAATAAGAAAAAGATTTTAAGGACATGACGTGCATTTTATAAAATTTTACTTGCCTTCTCATATCATTAATTTGTTTTTTTCCAAAAATTTTTTTACAGGCTCTAAATTTCTGTTAAGTTCTGCAACAGGGCCACACAGAGTACAAATGTTGCTCAGTGTGGCCCCAGGTTAAGGGGAATTGCAGACATCTTTCAAAGCACTTTCCTGTAAGAAGACTGATCCATACTAAGATCAAATGTAGGCAGCCGAGTATGTAAGGTGCTAAGGCATCACTAATGGCTCCATTATCAATATTCACCAAGCCTCCCTTCCCCTACAGGACCAATGTACACATAAAACACCATAGTATTAGACAGAATTTGAAGTTTAACATCATAACACGGCTTAACATTTTAACTTAAATATCTAAAATATTTACATGCTTTGTGACACTTAATGGTTAAGTTAGGTCAGATGCTTACCTGTGTGTACATTTAAATTGATAAAGAACTTTAGTTGACACACAGTTGTTATATGCAGCATTTTAAAAGCTGTATACTGCAGATCGCTAAAGAGTACATTTTTACATCAGTTCTTTCCCCGACTTCCCACTTTACGGTACAGAAATTTCCAGCAGTTTGTTCCTTTTCTGCACCATATAGTAAAATAAATGTATCTCCTCTTATTATTACCGAAACCTTCTTACACTATGCGCACGATAGTAAAAGGAAGCAGTTACTTCAACACAAAGCTCACGCAATCTGCTCCTCCAAACTAAATGCTTATAGATTTACAGAAATTGTGTAACAGAAGCCAAGCAGCTAATCTGTAGGACACAGTTGCTCGCAGTCCCAAATCCTCAGTGGTGCCACATATCAGTGTTGAGTCCACTTTATATTCTTTAGGTCAATACCATCCTGTACCATTTCCCATAATGGACTGCAAATAAAGGAAAAAGTTACATAGTATTGGAGATCAAATAAAGCTATATGAACAATCTTTCAACCTAGCCCTGAACCCTAACAGCTGTTCCAGAGGAAGGCAAAAAAAAAGCAGGGATCACAAATATGCCTGGATCAACTAGAACTATATGTATTAATATCAGTATTTTTCAATTTTAGAAACCTATTCAGCCCACTCTTGAAAATATCCAATGATATCCATTACCATATTTATACCAGAAAATAGACTGTTCTCAATTTAAGAAATATGGGACATTAAACTCTTAATACAATTTACTGAAGTGGGATTTTATAGCTTATTGGGGTTTTTAGGGGGGTTGTTTTCAGATTCTGGGGTATAAAAAATGGGTTTAGTTCTCCTTTAAAAGGTGTTAATATTTTTCAGAGAGGTAGGAAACTCACATCTCATTCTTACTGTATATCAGAGTTAACTTTTTTTTAAGAATGACAGCACAATGCTACGTCAGACAGATATCCACTC
Source organism: Hymenochirus boettgeri (assembly GCA_019447015.1). Taxonomy (NCBI): domain Eukaryota; kingdom Metazoa; phylum Chordata; class Amphibia; order Anura; family Pipidae; genus Hymenochirus; species Hymenochirus boettgeri. The sequence continues at coordinate 20,854,264 of CM033476.1, read as the reverse complement.
CTCCCCATCCGACACAATGACACACCCACTATCTCTTATAAAGAATTGCATTCACCCTTTATGGGGGAAGCGGAAGCTGTCAAGCTGAACTCTGCTATAAGGTAACAACAGGAAGTAGAAGGTGGGTTGCCTGCCTCCCTGAAAAATAACTCTTTAAGCTTTTTGAATATCTTTGTTATTATTGCAATTAATGTTATCCCATAAAAATGTTACTAATTTAAATTTAAATAAAGAGGGGTGGTGTCACCTCAGATGGTGCTGGTTGGAGAGCCCAGCAAACAGAGCTCTCCAGGTAGAAAACACAGTAGGCAGCCATACAGCTGTAGGGGGCGACATTACAAGAATTCCAATGAAACTTTGAAGCCAACTAGAAATGTTTTTCCATAAACATACTACCATATTATGGTTATTTCTGTACATTATACAGCTCTATGGCCATTACCTCATTTCCCTTAACCGTTTCACTTCCTGGATACATTTGTTCACAGTAAAATCAACTTCTTCTTCTGTTGTGAAACGCCCAATTCCAAACCTGCGGGGAAAAAATGTCGCCTTTCAATGAAATACAGAGCAAAAGTCCAAAGTAATTTCTTAATTAAACCAGCTTCCATGATATAAATTAGCCCCATAAACATTGCTTTGAACTGGCAAATTGGAAAGGTGATTGGCCCCCTTGTACATGTGATTTCAGAATAATACAAGTAAAGGGTTAACATGAAACGAAAGCAAAAACAAACCTTATGGAGGAATGTGCTAAATCTTCATCTGTACCAATAGCGCGAAGCACATAGGAAGGCTCCAGAGAGGCTGATGTACAAGCACTAAAGGCAACAAGTGAGAACTCATTTACTACTAACAAAAACATGGAAATTATTTAATGGAGAACTATGGTCTAATAATTAGGTTCAGGTTATTACCGATGTCTATTGGACCTGAACTGTTTATCTTTAAATGAAACGTATGAATTAGAGAGAGGCTCCATAAATAGTACATTGGATTTGTTTCCCACATACCTCTTCACCTGGAGAAGCCGGAACCATTTAAAGTGAAGGTTCAGCACAAATACATAACACAAGGCAGAATGAGGGGGAAATGTTTTTTTTCTCCTTCCACCAAGCTTAAATCTTTGCATTCAATGAATGAGGTCGTATACAGCACTTCAGGACATTTGAAAATATTATAGCTTTATTATGTCATATGCCACCTGTGGCAACAGAGCAGCAGAACCGTTGACAGTGTCCCCTTTCTCAAGCTGAACAGATAGCAATGAAGAAAGGGTAGGCACACCCACATTTAAACCACATTACAGGAAATGAGGTCATTTCCTGTCAAACAAACAATTTGCATATCACATGACATTATGAATAAAGTGCTAATCCCACAACACAGTGAACCCATATATTCCAAGTGACAATGCACTTGAGTGTATCACACTGAACTCTTATCATTAAACATATCAGGATAGAGCAAACCACTAAACTCTGCACCTCTACAAAAACAGATAATATCATAGTCCTTATTGAGGCCATGTGGTGCTAGGGTGTTAAGTTTGTGCACCCACCAGACCTCCCTTTGTTTAAGTTTCAGTCCTCGATCCCCACCCCTTTGTGGCATTGTTACTAATTCCAATGTCAAGAATTTCAGTTCTGATTCATTGTGGCCCAAATTTTATAATGTTTTGACACTGGAATTTTTTCATCCTTATGGCAGATGCTGGACCTGTGTAGTGATATCCTTGCCTTGAGGGGCTGCGTAGATGCCAATGCCTGGTGGGGGTAGTGCGCAGGCATTGGCATCTATTGAAAAAAGCATTCTGGACATAGGGAGTTTCAGGAGGCCCCCCAAGTGTCGTATAGAAAAGGACAGTGAGATCTGAGTTTAGGACGCATAAGCCCACACAAGACACCTTTTTAGGAAGTAAGAGGGTGGACATGTACCCCTACCTACATTGCACGCAGTAAATAAGGGTTTGTAAATAAGGGTGCAACATTTCAGCATCCGAAACCCGGAATCAGTTATAAGATTAATAGTTATATAACGTGTGATTCCTCCTATGTGGTGTATGTCCAGCCTTTACATCTCCTTTAAAGTATGCTGCAATTTAAATTGTTAGGTAGGATAAAATGGTTGAACTTGATGAGGGATGTATTTTTTTTTATTCCATCTCACGGTTATATACAATCAGTACTCAATGTACACGGAACTAAATGTATAATCATCCACATAAATATACTTTTTACCTTCCAGATGACAGTGCCACGTCTTTTAAAGCCATCAGTAAACTCTCCCCTTCCACATACGCAAATGAAAGGTTTATGCAGCCTGATGGGTAAAAAGGTTTGGTTAGTTCCAAGTCAATGAATTTACATAATCCCCATCACAGGCAAAACTCTCCTTGTGCATTTATTTTAGTACTTAGAATGCACTAGTTATGGCATTATGTTATAGGGGTTGGGTGGGGTGTGGATGGGTTAGTGGGGGGGGGGTAGGGTCACCTCTGGCTTGGTTTAAAGGGAATGTCCACCCCTGAATTTTTTTTTAATGTTTTTAGCCCAATTCAAAGCTCCAATACAAACTTTACCATCAGGAAATCGGTTCAGCCATTTAATAGATACATACCTGTTTAGCTGGCATGTTTCTGCAACAAGGATAAATCCGGTGTCTAAGCAAGTGCAGTTATGTCAGCTATTTTCTGTTTCCGCACATGACTCTTAGGAGTTCAGAGGGCTGGGAATGGAAGTGTCCATTGATTTACAGCAGAGGGTTGAACCTTACATCCTGTTTTCCCACAGTAAATCAACCAATCGCGAGAAAGTCAGGTTTATTTATGTAAGTATATCTTATAAAATAGCCTCTTTACATTGTTATCCATAATCAAAGTCATTGTAAGTATAGTTCCTGCTGACATTCTAAAGGATTTATTATTTACCTATAATCGGTAAGCAGCTCTATGCTTGGTCCAGTCTAGGAATGGTTTGTTCTGATTGGTGCATAAAGTATGACGCGTGAGAGGGGGCGTGGTCGTTTCTGGGGAAAATAGACGCGTGGGGTCAGGCAACATAGACGTAACATGTTCTGGGAATGGAAATGCAGGCTTAGTGCGGGCTGCTGCATATCGGGTGTGATATCTCGGAAAGTAAAATGTTTTTACAAATTCTGTTTCGGCAGATCAGGTAAGTGGTCATGACTGAACAAAATATCAAAAAACATTTTTTGGGGTGGACATACCCTTTAAGTTGGTCTATCGGGTTGTTGTGTCTGAGTTGACCCACATATCCCATATTTTATTGTATTTGCTAGGACAGCGTCTGTGGAGATAGAGGATTTTATGGTATGCAAGATCCTTATTTACTAATTCCATCCATTGTTTTTTGCTTGGAGTGTCTGGTGACATCAACTTAAGGACTATGGCTTTACGTGCGTAGAACAGCAGGTGGTAGGGTTGTGGATGCAGATTTCTGGTGTGCTTGATATGGGCAAGTTGCATCGTAATGAAGTTTATTATTTTTGACCAGTAGGAGGATATTTGGGGGCAGGACCATATAAAGTGCCAGAAGTCGGCATTTTGTGTTTTACATTTGGGGCATAGTATTTGCCTTTATGGGGAGGAAAAACTCTTAACACAGATGTACATTTATTTCCGGTTAAGCTTTTCCCCACATCCAGCAATTATTTTCCCGTAGTATAACAGTGATAAAATGATATGAATGACTTAGTTGCTATTTATATTGTGTACATTGGGATCGTATTTATCAGTAATATCATATACCGTTCATTTACAGCATGCAGGAAAGTAACTGGGCAGTATTGAAATACATGGCAATGGGACTGATTCCGGCTGGTAACGACTTACCAGCCCATGTCTGTCTGTATGGCCATAGCAAAGATTTTTGCCACAGTTGATCTTCTGACTGCTTTTGGACAGTAATGAACCTTTATAAATACCATCGTAGTACAATCAGTGCAATGTAAGTACACCGGACTATACAAGGGTGTCTTTTCAAATAGGAGTGGGGGGCTGGTGTCCATAGAGGAAACTGACAAAAACAACAAACCCATAACCTAAAGCCAATAGTGCTAAAAGGGTTTGTAAATCTATAGACAGTTGGATAGTCAAAATACAATTGTATCAGGACCAGGGCTGCCAGATGTGCTGATTTGAGCAGGACTGCCAGCATTGGGGAGAACATATCCAGAGTCCTGCAGTCAGGGCTTTAGTGGCCTTCTTATCCATCCCATATAAGTAAAGGAGAGAAGATCAGACAGTCGCAGCCCTAACTCTCCAACACCCCTTCCCCCTGGTCCCAACAGGGAAAACCACAATTTTGGCAACTCTAATCTGGACGCTCCACTTAAATATAATGATATAGCAATGTTCCCTTGGTAAGATCTAATAGTTTACAAAGAGCAGCAACGCGCGTATCCTAGGTGTCCACTATGGTTTTCCGCTGTTTTGTTACCTGGGTAACGATGTGTTGGGTCTCCATTTAAAACAACGTCTGGAATTTGACTCATTATATTCTTGATCAGTTTCTCGGCCAGAAAATTGATCCTTTTGTGATCATACTAGAATATAGAAAATCCCAGAATGGACGTCACATGGTGACAATACAAGGAACAATACGGTAACAACTAAACATCTGGACAAATAAAAAATATTCATAAGAACCAAGACCCCTTGTACAGAATATGTCAATAATAACACTGGTATTTATGGAAAATAAAAGTAAATGTAAACTAGTTCTTAACTGGGGAAACAATTTTAGTTGTGTGGAAAGTTATGTAGGTTTCTGAACAAGTTCTTACCTCCATCTCCTCTTGAGCCACTTCGCAGGCAACCCCAAGTCCAACTGTAAGGGGAGCTGGTACAGTCCCAGATCTTAAGCCTCTCTCCTGCCCACCACCACTGATCAAGGCCTCCAATCGGACTCTGGGTCTGCGCCGAACGTAGATAGCTCCAACCCCTGAACATAAAGAGTAAGTAACAGTGTGTATAGTTATTCCATAACCATAGGAGATAAAGAGGCCTGGATAATGTTTGACATTGCAATGATTAGACATTCGATCCAAGATGAATATAGAGCAGCAGTTTTACCTGCCAACGTTTCCCAGCCAGATCATATTTCTGAATGTATTTTGCAAAAACAATTGCTTCAAGAGGTGGTTGGAACATTGTTTGTAACGTATGGTCAGCATAAGAATGTGTTCAACTTAAAGAGTACAAAATCGTGGAACAACTCAAAGCAGCAACAAGAGTAAACTTCATAATGCACTTATAGCTTTGTATAGTGAGATTTAATCTGTATTCCCCCATACGGAGCATATTATACAGATACAGTCTGATGTCAGGAAGGAGACCCTGTTACCCTGCATTGTTTTTTATATGCAGCCATGTTTTATTTCAGGCTGCTGTGATGGAAGAGATTGAACCCATTACCATATATAGTACCAGTATATGATGTTGGTTGAAGTGTTTCTACCTGTACTATATTCTTGTCAGGCTATGCAGGTGAACCAGACGTGCCATGTAGAACTCTCCCACACAGGGGGTCTCTATTTAACACTTGGATACAGTTTTTTCATTAGGAAAGAACTTTGGGTCTTTCACCAAAAATCATAAACCTATTTTTTTTTTTTTTACAGTAAAACAGAGTTCAGAATTATGAATCCTCTATTGCAACCATATTAGGAACAATCCCCTCATTCCCAAGGTATCGTTTAGTTTTCAATAGAAGTGCTCTTTCCTTAACCAGAAAGACACCACTAGATCCTTTGTCCCGACCAACCATGATGAAGCACTGTTGGTCGCAGCAAAAGTAGCCATAGGGGGCGCACGATCGCCCTTTCATCTGGTCAGTTGGTGGCAGCTGCAAACCCATGCAATTTTTTCAGCCTTATCGACCGATAAACTAGTATTGGTCGATCAGGTCAAAAATTTGCATGGTGTGCACACCTTACACCACTGGGAGAGAGGGCTGCTGACATCACTCAAGCTGCTGGAAGAAGAAAAACAAAGAGCCATAAAGAAGCAATGCTGGGTGCATTTCAAACAGTGATGCCCAACTTGTGACCTGCATTCTTTTTGGCCTGCACTGACCCATGAGTGGGTGTGGCTTGGACATTCCAGAGAAGGGCGTGGATCGGGGCTATGCCCACGGCCTGGTCACAGCATGGCTCAGGTTGGGCACCCCCGATATAGAAAGTAAGACAGTAACTTATTAATTTTTAGGTTTTAGTTATATATTGTATTAAATCCTAAATTGTCTAAAGGCCACAGCTCCCCTTAAAGGGACACATTACTTTTTTGACTTACTATGGTTATAACCATGATTACATATGTACAGTGCAGAGAGATAAATATACAGAGATCCTTCCAGTACCTTTGGGTCCGTATATTTTATGCCCACTTATACTCATCAGATCAATCTTCATTTGGTTGACGTTAAGGGGAATTTTGCCAACAGCCTGTGCTGCATCCGTGTGGAAAAATATTTTGCGGGAGCTGCAGAGTTGTCCTGTGGGTAAAGGTGAACGGCACAGTAAGAAAAATGTGAAGTATGAGATATTGCACCAACAATCCCTAGAAAGCTATTCACATCAATATTAATACACAGGGTCAAGGTGACTAACAAATCAATTCTCAGTTACCTGCCCCTAACGGATATATTTTGCACTTTATTACCTGCAATACTAACCAAATATTTAAGGATTATTGCAGTCTCCATTCTGGCAGAGTAAGCTGGCCCCTCCCTCCATGCAGTCAATCAAGGCTGTGTAAACTCTTATCATAGCCAATGACTGCTGTTTCCTCTCCACATGCTCAAGCTTATAAAAATCTCATTGAGCAGAGGGAGAAGACAAATACCTTTACCAGAAAAGAATAGAAATTATCATTAAATATCTGGTTACAAATTCATGTAATAAACAGGTAAAGATGTCAGTTGGGATTGGGGGCAGAAAACGGACAGGTCACCAGTTTTTTGGACATGCCCTTTAAGTAGCATAAGGAATAAATTCAGGGGGCAGTAGTACCCAATGCGGAGAGGCTGGCAGAGGTTCCACCCAAACAAGTAATTATTAGTAAGGATACACACTACTTTTTATTCATTTTATTATGTTTCCCAGCAGATCAATTAGATTACAGATTTATACAACTTTGTTTAAAGCTGTGATATCTGATACACATATTGTATATTATTATTGTGGGAATTAGTAGTACTAAAACAATAAACATTTAGATAACATTGTTAATAATCAATCGAAACGTTCTTGTCCGTGTCCTCAAACCACTTCTCGTCTCTGATTTGCTTTTTCTAATAAATTTCCCATGTTCACACGCTGTGTGGTTCTCATATTCTATGCACAACTTAGTATCAAAGTGTAGTTGGTGTTGTCAGAGAAGATTTGCACCATGTTTTTACTCTATGTGTGTAAACCGGTGTAAGATGGGGTATATTCTTTATGTATAAGGTAAAGGCCACCCTGTATTCCCATCCAGCACATCACCACCTCCTTTTGTGCATAGAATAGTGTTCCTTTAATCAGTGTGGTGGGATACCTGGTGGCAAGCTCCTCCCCCCCTATAATACAGAATGGGCGGGGGGAATTATAGGTAGACCTGTGACCTCTGATATTATTTAGCTTCCTCTGTCCAAAAAGTGGAAACCCCTGGACATGACCACAGTAGATGCCAGAAGGTAGCATTTGGGTATTGGCATTTTGGGCACAATTGTTTGGCCACTGGTCCCATATACTTTAGTCTGTTAGGGGCAAGGTATGCTTGGTGGGTATATAAAGGGGGAGTTCGCTGCTGGTAATACCTGTATGTGGGAGGAGATAAGGTCTAAGTAGTCTTCTCCATCCAGAAGACTGGTGGACCATTTTGCTTTTAGTTTCAAGTTGTCCTTTTACTCTAGCCAGAAGGTTATGCCCTGCAGGGCCTGTGTTCTGATGATCCCTAAAGTCAGGTTGGAGGAAAGTCCCTGGTCTTAAAACCCACCTCTTTAGGCTAACATATAACCTGGCCTAAACATTACCCCTTTTACTACCCAACATGATCCAGCCCACCTTTCACACTCCACTGCCAAGTGCCACAGAAGATGTTGGCGCTAGATAAATCAATAATAATAATCTTTTTTTTAAGTAAATCCCGGGCACACTGGATTCATGTGTCTGTTTTATTTTTAACGTTTCGACGACACGTTGGTTGTCTTCATCGGGATATCCTGATGACCAATGTGTCGTCGAAACGTTGAAAATAAAACTGGCACATGAATCCAGTGTGCCCGGGATTTACTTATATATGAGTGCAATTGTTGGGTGTAACACACTGAGTTACACAACCTGGTGGCACCTGAGTGGGAATGAAGGATGAGTGCAGAAACCTACATCATATAATCTTTTTTAAGGTTATGAACAATGGAAAATGTGTTTTTTTTAAATTGCCCTTATTGGAAACTATAATTCATCCCAACTATCACTGTACCGTTTTTTTTGTGATCTGCCCCTATTTCTTTAGATATCCAATCTGAAACATCTTACATTTAGCATTTCGTGTAAGCAGTTTTGCTGTAGCTGGATGGTTTGACAGTTGGTGTGCTGTATACTGTATGCAGTATTGACAGTTGGTATGGGGGAAAATAGTTAGGTCAGTGGTCAGAGCCTGAGCAAAACAAGTATTGTATTGCATGCAACACACACACACCTCAGAGTAAGTGCTACTTACATGTATTTATTTGTAGATGAAGACGACGCAAACTCAGTTGTTTAGTATACATACACTTTAAGGATATCACAATTCAAACAGTGCTTAAACTGTAAATATTTTAATCAAAGACCTCCTGGAAGTTTGGGACGAACTGTATCAGAGGGGTGATGTTAAGAGAGTAGAACAACTGGGGGGGTCTAGTAATGTGGATGCCGAGGTATTTGAAGGACCTGACTATTGGGATTTGATATTGTAGGCCAGGGAGGGAGGGATTGTCTAGGGGGTATAGTGCAGATTTTTCCTGATTGATAAATAGGCCAGAGTAGAAATAAAATTCCATAATTGTTACATAGACATAAGGGAGGTAGTTTGATCGTTCAGGTATAAAATTAGGGTTGTCTGCATATAACCCCATTAGCTCTCTATATGGGCCCAGTTGCAGACCCTTAATGGTTGTATAGTTTCTAATCTTTATGGCCAAGGACTCTATGGAAATGGTGAACAAATAGAAGTGTGAGTATTAAAAATTTTTGTAATTTGTGTTTCTATTCTGTCTGATTGGTTGAGTAAAGATAGCCAAAATGGATTGAGTTTCCATGGTTTTGGCCTAGGTGGGGTTGTAGGGAGTTCTAGTTGTAAGTATAGGGGGAATGGTCAGTTATCCCTCTGGGGAGGTGTTTAATGTTTTTTTCCTATTGTGCCATTTTCCCATCTACAAAAGTATAATCAATTCTAGACAGTAGGAGAATAACAAGTAAACCCTTTTGCTAAAGGATATCTCTCTTTCCACAGATCCACCAAGCCCCGGCTTGTGGCCCACCCCTTCAGTCTCGTCTCCTGGCCTATTGAGTGCAGTCTCAACCGGTCCAAAGCTGGTGACAAAACAATGTTTTGTATCGGAGAAATATGAAACCTGTTGTAGTACCGCTAGGGCCGTCAGAGGCAGGTTATATATTGCAGTTATTGTAGATGCATGATTTCTATTGCCAGGCAGATATATTTGCCCTGGGGGTCTGTGAGCACCTTGACTATGTTGTATTTTAGGGATTTTGTTGAAGTAGGACGACACTCCTCGGGAATAGGAGTATGCCAACTATGGCTGGCCGACTCACCCAATACCGTGGGTATAGTGGGAGGATTGTTTTGTCAGGTCTGTCTCTTGGAGGGAAACTATATCTGCCTGGGTCTAGTCAAATACCTGTATATGTTTGTGGGGAATGTTCATTCCTCTCACATTCCATGATATAACCTTTAAATTAGCCATTTATTATTTCTTAGGTGGCAAATCAGGACATACCAACCAATGGCGTATGTCGGTTAAACTATCTGGACAGCATAATATCTATAGTTAAATTGTCCACAGAGCATGTCACACAAGTCCTCCCACTGCTGTGCATTACAATAGACCCAGACAACAGTTCTAGCCAAATTCGGAGATCTTTCTGCATTATATATTGTTAATTTTAAAAACAATATAAGAAAATAAACAACCAGAACTGCAAGCCACATTTTAATAAAACAGAGTAAAACATTAACATGCCCTTTGCCCATGTTTATGGACTGATAACCCGTGGCTTATAGGGTATGGGGGAGTCTCAGGTATAGGTGTCCCTTTTGGGGGCCGGCGTTGTTTGGGGCTGAGTGGAAAGAAAGGGCTATGGGGAATGTGCTCCCTCAACAGTAACATTGGGGGAAAGGGAGCCCCCTCTGAATTGCTGCATGATCCACTAAAGTTCTGGGGCGTTTCCCTCTACCCCCAACCCACAAGCCTGATGTTACAATTGTAGCTCTAACTCTCAAACCGGAAGCATTTCTAACTCCTCACAGAATTCCCACAGCCATTTCAAAGAAAAAGAACTCCAAAACTGAATGGTAAAATGTCATATAATCCTAAATGAATCAACATACACATATAGACCAGACATGGGCACAGCCTAGGGCCACATCTGAAAAGGAGCACGTCTTCCCATTGGCCAGGCCCCAGGCTGAGGGAGGGGGATGGGCCAAACCTAGTGCACGAGCACAACTTTAAAGCATCGGTAAGGGGGATCTAGACAAAACCCTGGGGTGGTTTATGTCCTCGCCCTGGGCACTTTTCAGGGGGTATTGAATTGAGTATAAGTGCTCTTCAGGCAATTAGTCTGAACCTCTACAAGAGTCACAGTTTAAAATGCAGACCCCTGAGAAAATGAATTGCCCACACTGTACTCTGATCACCGTTTCTTCTTTACCTATCTAAACTACTTGGTAAACATTAAGAAACGGACCTAAGGCAACTCCCCTCATCCCACTCACATATCCCCTTTTTCTGGTATACGAACGGTACCCACATTTACCTATTTCTTGTATTGGCTGCTTCACACCAATCTCGTTATTTACAGTCATTACAGATACGAGGCCTGTGTCTGGTCGGATGGAATTTTCCAACACCTAAGAACAAGAGTTCGGTTTTAAGTAAGAACGGAAAAGCACAGTCTATACAAGAGTGGACACATGACTCTCACACCTGTAAGTTTATAATCCCATTACTCTGAACAGGAAGGTAAGTTACTTCAAACCCTTCCATCTCCAATGACCGACATGAATCCAGCACACATTTGTGTTCCGTCTGGGTCGTTATGATGTGCCTCTTCCGTGATTTGTAGAATCTGGCAACACCCTTTACAGGACACAAAAAACACAAACACAATGTGATATGTGACATACATTTCTGAACCTTTTATATAATTATTGCAATGGAGAAAGACAAACATCTAATGCTTATATAACATGTTACTATGCTGCAACTTTCCCTTGTACAATTAGCAGAAGCAAAAGCCGAAAAACTAGAGACACAGGCAGCAGGGAATAGGGTTGGAGTATTAGGGTAACATTCAGAATCCTTACAACATTACACAAGCAGGACACTAAAACTTGCTGTCTAGGCTGAAGATGCCTGCCAGTCATCCAAATAGAAGAAATGCGCAGCTAAAATAGCACAACAAGTAGGCTGGGTTGTGGTTGCCTGTCTGGACTGTAATCTTTACAGTAATGACTCACACAGAACTAACGTCAGTTACCTTAATTGCGAGATTGTTGGATTCTGTTGCTCCACTGGTAAAAACGATCTCTCTGGGATCAGCTCCAATAAGAGAGGCAACTTGCTGTGGGAAGGAAGGAAATCAGTTTTGAGATGTAAACAAATGCTGCTGCTCTGTTGATATCTAAAGACAAGTGAATAGTAGGACAGGAATTCCCTCTATTACATACAGCACAATCAAGTGTGCACACAGAGTTCTTTGTCTTCTTATGGTATAGAAAAGTATAGAGAATAAAAAATATCATCTATGTCTAAATCTTACCTCTCGTGCTTTCTCCACTGCCTTTTCGCTTTCCCAGCCATATGCATGAGTCCTTGAGTGAGGGTTTCCATAATAGCTCACCAGGTATGGTAACATCCTGTCCAGCACTCTGGGATCCTAAACAACAAAAGGATAAATGCAAAATCCCATTAACTGAAGGTAATTACTGCTGCTAATTTACATCTTTTTGGGTGCCATGCAAAAAACTAATATATATTTAGGGAAAAGTAAGGTCTCCATGGCCAGTATCATGTCAGGATATATTGTGTTTAATGTTTCCTGCTACTGTTTAGCCTCTGTCCTGCAGCCCCTGCTTTTCGATAGCACCAGTGCCAATCATTTCAATAACCAGATCACAGATTTTCGTCTATCCCAGCAAAAGATCTGGAATGTGCAGGCTAGCAATGCAGAGAGAGGGATGCTGGGGACATTAATAATGCTACCAAAGCTGGAAAATATTGACTTCTTAGCTGCATATCTTCTGACAAGTTGCATATAGAGCTACGATCCAAGGCTTGTTTTAAAGTAAGGCAGCGGTCTTTCACGTACTTCTAAATTCAATTCATTTCAATCCAATCAGAAGTAATTGGAAAGGAATGTGTGTATGTGTGACTCTGGCCAAGATTTTTTACACCGATTGGGTTTTTTTCACTTAGGGCTGTACTCACTTTTGTTGCCAGCATTGTGTGATGAGTTATTTTGAGGGGACAGAAAATTGAGTGTGGAGTGTACTTATTTTGTGAGATAGAGTAATACAAAAAAAATCAGAAAAGTTTAATTTACAATAAATTGCTCCATCAGATACAGAGTTTTTTTGTCAATGCACCTTACATTATCTTTTAAAGGGCATGTCCACCCTTAATTAGAACTTTTGCCATTTAATAGAATACTGCCCCCCAGCCCTAACCGCTATAAAAATAATTTCAGAAAGTGCCCAGATGTTTACTTACCTTCCCTCTCTCCTCCGACGCCCGGCCCGGCCTTCTGCTTGCGAGACACTGCAAGCAGGGGGCGGGACCGGCTTCTCAGAACGCCGGGGGAGCGAGGGAAGGTAAGTAGAGTTCTGGGGACTTTCTAAAAATAATTTTTATGCGGTTGGGGCTGGGGGAACATATTTTATTATATATGTAGAATCCTATGAGTAGTATATATAGCCTCTGCTAGCCTCCTGGTGGGCAGTTTTTGGGACTTGGGGGGTGGGGACTACAGGAGAACCATATGGAGCTGGGATGTGAGGTAAGGATTAAACTACACTACATGGTGGGGCCAGTAGTGGGGGGGATTATAGTTTTGGGGGTGGACATGCCCTTTAAACAGGTGTGATGTTTGTACGTGATCTAAACGTGGCCATACACGTTACGGATAATGTATTACTGGCAGTGTGTAGGGGCCGAAACCGACCAACCGAAATGCCAACAAACAACCCGTAGTCAGCATTACAGTTGGTCCGGAAAGACAGAAAATTTCTGTCAGTCAGTATAGGCTGCATTAAGACACCAATGTGATATGTTGGCACAATGCAATAGGGATTGCATGTGTATAGCCACTTTAAGAAATTAACAGAACTCTTATACTCAAGGAGACAGAAACCAACAGACCAGTGGGGTAGTTGCCTGAACATCCATATACAAAGGTCTTGGCTCCGATGCCTCTGGTAGCTTACGAGCATTTCTTTCTGCAAGATAAATGGTAAAAAGAAAAAAAAATATTTGTCTTAACATTTCTGCCCTGCAATTGGTTATAATAAGTTTACTCACAGTGCCCCATTATCCTTAACATAATATGTGTCACGTTTTATAATGGGAGCTGCAGTGGAATAAAGCATTGTATGTACAGTATAGCTACATTGCTTAGTGAGTTTTATAGGAATATATTTCTCTACATGTGTCACTACCTCTAACAACTAAAACCATCTTTTATCTGCTGTCCTAAAAAAATACATTTCACAAACTGCCCCAGAAGCCAAAAGTTTACCGGCTAATACATTGAAGAAACTGAGTGTGAGTCCTAGGGAAGGAATATGTAGAATCCTATGAGTCCTAGGGAAGGAATATGTAGAATCCTATGAGTCCTAGGAAGGATATGTAGAATCCTATGAGTCCTAGGGAAGGAATATGTAGAATCCTATGAGTCCTAGGGAAGGAATATGTAGAATCCTATGAGTCCTAGGGAAGGAATATGTAGAATCCTATGAGTCCTAGGAAAGGAATATGTAGAATCCTATGAGTCCTAGGGAAGGAATATGTAGACTCCTATGAGTCCTAGGGAAGGAATATGTAGAATCCTATGAGTCCTAGGGAAGGAATATGTAGACTCCTATGAGTCCTAGGGAAGGAATATGTAGAATCCTATGAGTCCTAGGGAAGGAATAGTATGTAGAATCCTATGAGTCCTAGGGGAAGGAATATGTAGACTCCTATGAGTCCTAGGAAGGAATATGTAGAATCCTATGAATCCTAGGGAAGGAATAGTAGAATCCTATGAGTTCTAGGGAAGGAATATGTAGAATCTATGAGTCCTAGGAGGAAACAGGAATATGTGAATCCTATGAGTCCTAGGAAGGAATATGTAGAATCCTAATGAGTCCTAGGGAAGGAATATGTAGAATCCTATGAGTCCTAGGGAAGGAATATGTAGAATCCTATGAGTCCTAGGGAAGGAATATGTAGAATCCTATGAGGTCCTAGGGAAAGGAAATGTAGAATCATGAGTCCAGGAAGGAATATGTTTCCTAGAGTCCTAGGAAGGAATATGTGATCCTATGAGTCCTAGGAGGATATGTGCCTATGGTCCTAGGGAGGAATATGTAGAATCCTATGAGTTCTAGGGAAGGAATATGTAGACTCCTATGAGTCCTAGGGAAGGAATATGTAGAATCCTATGAGTCCTAGGGAAGGAATACCGTATGTAGAATCCTATGAGTCCTAGGGAAGGAATATGTAGAATCCTATGAGTCCTAGGGAAGGAATACCGTATGTAGAATCCTATGAGTCCTAGGAAGGAATGTGAGAATCCTATGAGTCTAGGGAAGGAATATGTAGAATCCTATGAATCCTAGGGAAGGAATATGTAGAACCTAGAGTCTAGGAAGGAATAAGTAGAATCCTATGAGTCCTAGGGAAGGAAATGTAGAATCCTATGAGTCCTAGGGAAGGAATATGTGTAGAATCCTATGAGTCCTAGGGAAGGAATAGTAGAATCCTATGACCTAGGGAAGGAATATGTAGAATCTATGAGCCTGGGAAGGAATATGTAGAATCCTATGAGTCCAGGGAAGGAATATGTAGAATCCTATGAGTCCTAGGGAAGGAATATGTAGAATCCTATGATCCTAGGGAAGAATATGGAGATCCGATGAGTCCTAGGGAAGGAATATGTAGAATCCTATGAGTCCTAGGGAAGGAATATGTAGAATCCTATGAGTCCTAGGGAAGGAATATGTAGAATCCTATGAGTCCTAGGGAAGGAATATGTAGAATCCTATGAGTCCTAGGGAAGGAATAGTGTAGAATCTATGGTCCTAGGGGAGAATATGTAGAATCCTATGAGTCCTAGGAAGGAATATGTAGAATCCTATGAGTCCTAGGGAAGGAATATGTAGAATCCATGGCTAGGGAAGAATCGTGAGAATTATGAGTCCTAGGGAAGGAATATGTAGAATCCTATGAGTCCTAGGGAAGGAATATGTAGAATCCTATGAATCCTAGGGAAGGAATATGTAGAATCCTATGAGTCCTAGGGAAGGAATATGTAGAATCCTATGAGTCCTAGGGAAGGAATATGTAGAATCCTATGAGTTCTAGGGAAGGAATATGTAGAATCCTATGAGTTCTAGGGAAGGAATAATGTAGAATCCTATGAGTCCTAGGGAAGGATATGTAGAATCATGAGTCTAGGGAAGGAATATGTAGAATCCTATGAGTTCTAGGGAAGAATATGTAGAATCCTATGAGTCCTAGGGAAGGTATGTAGAATTCTATGAGTCCTAGGGAAGGAATATGTAGAATCCTATGAATCCTGGAAGGAATATGTAGAATCCTATGAGTCCTAGGGAAGGAATATGTAGAATCCTATGAGTCCTAGGGAAGGAATATGTAGAATGTTTTCTGTATCGAATTACCAACAGTTGTTCTAGCTTTTTAAACAAGGAGTAAATCTGGTCATTTTTTAAGAAAATTTTTATTTATAGCGTGTTATTGGATTTTTATTTACTTCAAATGGACAAGTTTGTATTTTTTATAAGAACACACATTAACCAAGAAAAAAAAAAAATGTAAATTAAATCACAAAATATTATATTGCTAAGTGTCACATTATAAGAACTAATGTGCCCCATAACAATATAATATAAAATTACCTCAAAGATTCCGGACCTGCATTGAAGCACTTGGCCTTACACAATATCCTTATATTACACTGTAAGGGGCTTAGTTTCCCTAGTAGAAAAACATCTAAGGCTTGGTACATACAATACAATGTTTTAGGCCAACCAAGCAATAGTGGTGTGTATTGGTCGGTTGGTGGGAAATTTGCATGGTGTGGGTGGGGGCGACTGTGACCGAGCTCGGTCCCCTTTTCATCTGGATCAGAAGAACGGGTGATTGGGCCTGCTGGTGAATCATGGCCGATTTTGCAGCTCCTTATGGGACCACACGATTGGCCGCCTCCACTATTGCCGCAACCGATAGTCATTTGTCCTGGCCAAGCGCTTGCTAGTAGTGAACGCTCAGTCAGGACGGAATGATCCCTAATGTATACCCACCTAATAGTGCCCAAAGACGCTACAATCCAGGGATAGTTTGACTAAATTGATCAATGATCAAAAAATCTCAATATCGTACAGCCGTGATTGTTGCGTCTATTTCCAACATAAACCCGGACTTGCCCAATCACAGGATACAAGGAATTTCTCTTAACGTCACTACCACATCCCCTTTATAACCAAACCGTTGACCGTTACTTACCCATGCAGTGTGTGCATGTTGTGTGTGTGCAGTGTGTGCATGTCATGTGTGTGCCGTGTGTACATGTCATGTGTGTCGTGTGTACATGTCATGTGTGTGTCGTGTGTACATGTCGTGTGTGTCGTGTGTACATGTCATGTGTGTGTCGTGTGTACATGTCATGTGTGTGCCGTGTGTACACGCCGTGTGTACACGCCGTGTGTACATGTCATGTGTGGCAGTTTGTACATGTCGTGTGTGCTGTGTGTACATGTCGTGGTGCTGTGTGTACATGTCATGTGTGTGCTGTGTGACATGTCATGTGTGTGCTTGTGTGTACATGTCATGTGTGTGCTGTGTACATGTCATGTGTGTGCAGTGTACGTCATGTGTGTGCAGTGTACGTCATGTGTGTGTCTGTGTACATGTCATGTGTGTGCTGTGTGTACATGTCCTGTGTGTGCAGTGTGTAAAGGGAAGTGGTGGAACTGGTTACATAAAAGTCCCACAGGATCCTAGATTGTCTGATTGGTTCCTACCGTCAAAACGAACTGAGTCCCTCCCCTGTTATATCACATGACCTTTCTACTAGGCATGCTGGGATTGTAGTTTCTAAACATCTGGAGTTCCGACCGGTCTCCCCCATACTAACCCATCGTATAGTTCCCTCCCATCACCCCCCAGTACCTCTCCTCTCTCCATGACAGGCCGGACCACCCGACTCGCCTACACCCGCCTGACAAACTGGAGGCTCGCCACGCGGCCCGAACAACATCGCGAACCAACCGCGTCCGGAAACTGTCCGTGTGTGTGTCCGTGTGACCGAACCAGAGGGACAGGGGGCGGGGCCAAGAGGGAAAACTTCCAGTCGGGGACAAAAGACGTCACAGCCCAGAAAGTCGGCCTGTGTGAGGGAGACCGTTCGGAGGTGAGTGAGAGGGAAGGTGAGTGCATGGGGAAGGTGAGTGTGAGGGGTAGGGTGAGTGAGGGGGGAAGGTGAGTGATGAGTGACAAGGGGAAGGTGAGGTGAGGGGGAGGTAAGTGAGAGGGGTAGGGTGAGTGAGAGGGGTAGGGTGAGTGAGGGGTGGAAGGTGGTGAGAGGGAAGGGTGAGTGACAGGGGTAGGGTGGGTGAGGGGGTAGAGTGAGTGAGATGGGTAGGGCGAGGGTGTACACTGATCTAGTGACCATCGATACGGCGGGTGTACCCTGATCCAGTAACCATCGATACGGCGGGTGTACCCTGATCCAGTAACCATCTATACGGCGGGTGTACCCTGATCTAGTAACCATCGATAAGGCGGGTGTACCCTGATCCAGAACATCGTACGGCGGGTACCCTGATCCAGTAACCATCGATACGGCGGGTGTACCCTGATCCAGTAACCATCGATAGGGCGGGTGTACCCTGATCCAGTAACCATCGATACGGCGGGTGTACCCTGATCCAGTAACCATCGATACGGCGGGTGTACCCTGATCCGGTAACCATCGATACGGCGGGTGTACCCTGATCCGGTAACCATCGATACGGCGGCTGTACCCTGATCCTGTAACCATCGATACGGCGGCTGTACCCTGATCCGGTAACCATCGATACGGCGGGTGTACCCTGATCCGGTAACCATAGATGCGGCGGGTGTACTGAGTGGTAACCATAGATGCGGCGGGTGTACCGAGCGTGGTAACCGTAGATGCGGCGGGTTAACCTGAGCTGGTAACCGTAGATGCGGCGGGTGTACCCTGAGCTGGTAACCGTAGATGCGGCGGGTGTACCCTGAGCTGGTAACCGTAGATGCGGCGGGTGTACCCTGAGCTGGTAACCGTAGATGCGGCGGGTGTACCCTGAGCTGGTAACCGTAGATGCGGGGGTTTACCCTGAGCTGGTAACCGTAGATGCGCGGGTGTACCCTGAGCTGGTAACCGTAGATGCGGCGGGTGTACCCTGAGCTGGTAACCGTAGAGCGGCGGGTGTACCCTGAGCTGGTAACGTAGAGCGGCGGGTGTACCCTGAGCTGGTAACCGTAGATGCGGCGGGTGTACCCTGAGCTGGTAACCGTAGATGCGGGGGTGTACCCTGAGGTGGTAACCGTGGAGGCGGCGGGTGTTACCCTGAGCTGGTAACCGTGGATGCGGCGGGTGTACCTGAGCTGGTAACCGTGATGCGGCGGGTGTACCCGCGATGGTAACCGTGGATGCGGCGGGTGTCTGAGTGGTAACCGTAGATGGGCGGTGTACCCTGAGCTGGCAACCGTAGATGCGGCGGGTGTGTACCTGAGCTGGCAACCGTAGATGCGGCGGGTGTACCCTGAACTGGTAACCGTAGATACGGCGGGTGTACCCTGAGCATGGATACGGTGGGTGTAAATTGATCCAGTCACTATAAGTATGGCATCCAAGGTTAACCAAGAAGGGGACGCCACGCATGAGTACTGCAAACACCTTTATTCAGTTCAAACATGTTTCAACCACACAAACGGGCCTTGTGATAGGCCCGTTTGTGGGTTGAAACATGTTGGATTGAATAAACACACGGTGTTTGCCGTACTCCTGCGTGGCGTCCCCTTCTTGGTTAATCTTGGATTTAAACACTGCAGGGGAAGCAACAGTAAGAAGGCGCGACCCCCTAACCATTGACCCGGCAGCGAAGCGTGCACTCCCCACATTGCACTGTAAGTATGGCAGGTGTACCCTGTTCTAGTCACCCTGGATACAGAGGGTATACCCTGATCTAGTCACCATGGATACAGCAGGTATACCCTGATCTAGTCACCATGGATACGACAGCTGTACCTAAAAATTAGAGAGTTGTAGCCCACACAGTATGATGGCTGTATAGTTTTTTCCTTGTGGAAAAATGTAATGAAACTTGAGCATTAAAGCCATAGAGAGAGAAGCAGAATTTTGAGTAAAAGTTTAACCCATCTTTTTCTTGTAGATGCCAGTGGCTGTAGGACCGTATGGGCAGTCACAGCCCAGCTGTTTTGACAGAGTGAAAATGGGCTTCATGATGGGTTTTGCAGTAGGCATGGCAGCTGGCGCTTTGTTTGGTACTTTCTCATGCCTCAGGTGAGCAAAAAAATGTATATTTTTTGCCCAACTAATCCTTAAGTTCCAAAATTGTCAAATTATATCTGATAAAGTCAATACAATTCTACTTATTGTCCAGTGTTGTCGAGTAGACACACCTTGCCCTGTTTTCCTATCCATGAATTAATTTACAGCAACCAATTAAATAAGAAATCCAGTTAAAAGCAATCATCTGATTGGTTGATGCAGATTAATCGCACAGGCAAACATTTGCACCTTTTATTGTATCAGCTCCACAATGTTAACATACTAACGGGGTTATTCAATAAAAGTTCTTATCGTTTAAAACGGTGCTAATTTTGCCCCAACCAATCAGATCTTATTTAACATTTGAAAGCTAAGATCTTATTGGTTGGGGCAAATTTAGCACCATTTTAAACGATAAGAACTTTTATTGAATAACCCTGTATGTACATTGATACTCTTTCCGGCCTAATAAATTGCGTTCATGGGGAATTTCCCATGTAATTTATCAAAACTGAAACATTTATAACCTTATTTAACAAGTAAAATTGGTGTCATTGCGTTCGCTACATGTTCACTTCCTCCTAATATCCTTTGCTGAACTCCTTCTACCTCTTCTAATAGTCATTTGGAACCAGCCGGGAACTGCTCTATTTTTGTCTTTAGAAAATGATGGAATTGCAGGTTCTACGCCTCTATTTCTACCCCAGCTCCTCATAGACCATGGTGCTGCCATTCCCAGCTGCAGATAACCATGAGAAATCTCCTTAACTTAAAGGAGAACTAAACCAAATTGTTTATACACCATAATCTAAAAGCATTCTTCCCAAAGAAACCAATAAACTACCACTCCAGTAAATAGTGTTAAATGCAATAAGACTGATTAAATACCAGTGTGCATGTTCATTGTCTGGCCACACCTCCTGACTTCATTCACATACTCCCCCACCTCATATTGACTGTATGAGGATTGGCTAGCGAATACTGGTAGGTGTGGCCTGTTGTAACAAGTTCCTGCAGTAAGCTTTGCATTTAGCATGTGCAATAAAACAGTGGTCAGTGACCACTGGAATGCTGGGAAATAAAACATAAACACCATGTTAGAAAGGCCCATTTCCAAGCACCTTTCTCAAAATCAGAGGTGATACACATATTACTTATTTTATATTAAGATGTTCTGCCTTAGCGTTGTCCTTTAACTTCTTATTAGCTGTTCGTTCTGTTTTCTGTACATGCATACTCCCTCACTGTCAGTCAAATGTTCTCCGACTCTCCTGTTTTTCAGATTTGGAATGAGAGGACGGGAGCTAATGGGTGGAGTTGGAAAGACCATGATGCAAAGTGGTGGCACATTTGGAACATTTATGGCTATAGGGATGGGAATTCGGTGTTGATCTGCCTTTGTTTTGTCAATTCAAGTGATTTCTGTACATTAATCTATAAATGCATTAATCATTCACATGATCTGTGTCCCCTTTGTGTGATTAAGTTACTACTAAAGGTTTGATCCACAGGCCATGTAGTGAATGGGAAAAACCTTCTATTGAGCAATGTATCAAAAAGAAATCGTACATTGGTATCTTAAATAAACACCACTGTATTTTCTAAAGCAAATCAGATCCAGGCAAAGTCCAGCTTAGAAATATAATATAAGGGCAACTATACTCTAATCTTTCCGTTTTACAACTTAAGTACCTACCCCAGTTTTCTTTCTATGATTCTCCTATTTAAAAGGCCAAGCTGAAGCAGGGAGGAAATCTGTGTACACACATAAAAGATCTTCGAAAGATGACACACAATCTGCTCAATCCTGTTTATCATTTTTCTAAGATCCCCCTAGACACAGCCCAGAGTGTTCTCCTTATGTAAAGCATAGAGAGAATGCTCGGGACTGCACTTTTCCCTCAGCGACTCCTTAAACTAGTACAGGAAGACGACCACGGGGAGTTTTCGGGCAATTCTGAACAATTGCAAGGCCGACCGTGAACGTACGTCGGCCTCGCGATTAATAAAGCGCCAAAACCTACCGATCCGACGCTATCACCGAATTATCGTTCGGATGTGTGCCCTCCTTAAGATTGGCAGATGTAAAAGACTAGCACAAAGCAGTTTTCCTGAAAGAAAGGAAATACAGAGGTAGGAATCCTACATCCCTGCCTGTGGTGCTTTTCATTTTTATTTGTTAGTTTTTTTGCAAAACCTAGTTTTGTTAGGACACATAAGGTAAGGTCCTATGTCATTATTTTAAAGGGTAAAACATTCTATTAAAACAGTCCTAATTATAAAGGAAGAGCATTGGTCAAGATATTCTCTAAGCCCCAGTCAAATCTTGGAAATCTTGGTTACTGTACACACACCAGGGTTTGTGATGGATATGGTGTACACCCTTTAAATACCATTAAAATAAAGATGTGATCTTTCTGCTCAGTATTGCATGGAGGTTTGACAAGTTAGCAAGGTAACAAGTATGGCCATTTGCAATAAGCGGGGCAAAAAGTTAGCCAAGCTTTGAACCTCTTACTGCATAAGCCCTCATATCCACATAACTCACTCAGAGCCGCAGTATTAAAATATAGGGTTAAAGTCTGCTAAACAATTTAAAGGTAAACTCCACCCTCATAAGAACATCTTTTAGAAAGAATGGCCTCTTTAAAATATATTGATATCAGTTTGTCCTATGAATTCATTACTGTACCTGCTATGCTTCTGGATGCCTCATGGAAACTGAGCAATTTAGAAACCTGTAGTGAGCCTGTACTGAGCCTGGGCATGCTCAGAAGAGGCAGATAGAGGATTAACATTCAGTCATTGGCTGTGATGTCAACTGTCTAATCCATAACTGACAGTTACTAACTGGAAGAACCAGGAAGCAGAAACGGGACATTGTGCAGGATTTCAGGTTAGACTTATATATTTCACATTTCAAACTATTACCGTTTAGGGTTTTGGAGGGTGATTTACCTGTATGTAAGTTTTCATTTTGGGGCTGGACTTGCCCTTTAATACCAGCTAGCGTGGCTTTAACCCCTTACTAGCAGCTGCGTGGGTTTAGCAAAAGACACTTGTGCACCGGTTCCAATCTATTCAAAGGGCATGTACACTGTAATTTGTTTTGGTCATTACCTTTAAATAAAAAGTGGCATGATAATTTTGTTCCTACTACCCTGGCAGACCTTACCTCTTTGCTGGGATCTTGCTGCCCTCGCTCCTTCACTGCTAGATCGTCACATGGGAGCGTGTTTCTCTATCAGACTGCCGAAAAATCTTAAAGTGGCAGTGCTTACAACGTGAATTCAGTGTAGGAGCAAGGGCAGCAAGATCCATACTGCCAGAGTAGTAGGAACAAAATAATTATGGTGCTTTTTATTTAATGGCACAGCTAACCAAAACATGTAATTAGTGTACTTGCCCTTTAATAGCAGCTTTGCTGTTCTTCCTGCACGAATATTTAACTCCAACTAATAGAAGTTGGGTGTTTACTCACACAGGGTTAATTAACCCAGCTCTACTGCAGTTTTGGGTAAATCTCACGGATTTCCTGTTTTAAGTTTATTTTTCCTTGTTAAGTGGATCGCTTATGTATCAAAAATATTGAACAATAAGTCTTTAAAAAGCCATATTCCTATTTACAGGTCTGTACCTCATCCAACATTCTTTATGGGTAGAACCTTCAAACTAAGGGTGGGGCCACACTAGCGCGTTTTTTGAGCATTTGCGCACGTGTTTCGCGGTTGCGCCCACGATTTTCGCTAAAATGGAAATCGCGGGAATTTTCGCATTCCCGATGTTTCCATTTTAGTGAAAATCACGGGCGCGAGTGCAAAAAACGCGCTAGTGTGGCCTGCACATACGCGTCCGTTCGCGTTTTGGTAAGGCATGTGTTTCCGTAACGCAAAAACGCACAAGCATTGTGCACACAATCACGTGCGATAATGCTTGCGATTCCTGTGCGTTGCAGTGTGGCCTTACCCTAAAGTTCCGTTCAGGGATCGTGGGTAGGCTAAAAGGGTTGGATGTATGTCTTTATTCAACCTTCCATACTATCCAACATTTTGAGTCTTAAATGAAGTTTGAAATTTATACACCCGCTTATCGATGGTATTGAATTTTAAAACTCACAGCATTAAAGGGCAAGTCCAGCCCTAAAATGAAAATCTATATACAGGTAAATCACCCCCAAAACGGTAATAGTTTGAAATGTGAAATATTAAGTCTAACCTGAAATCCTGCACAATGTCCTGTTTCCCGTTTCTGCTTCCTGATTCTTCCAGGTAGTAACTGTCAGTTATGGATTTGACAGTTGACATCACAGCCAATGACTGAATGTTAACCCCTGTCTGCCTCTTCTGAGCATGCCCAGGCTCAGTACAGGTTTCTAAATTGCTCAGTTTCCATGAGGCATCCAGAAGCATAGCAGGCATACAGTAACGAATTCATAGGACTATCTGTTGTATTCAATTAGATCAACTGGACTTGAAGTTTAGACGGTTCGCTAGTCATCCGACTGGATCTCTCAATTCAGAATGGCTTGTACAAGAATCTTTGGCAATTATGTACCCTGGAAAATCCCAATTAGCATATCACAGCCAAGTGTTAAAGCAGATGGGACGTGGCTAAGTGGTGTTATAGGAACGCCCAGAGTAAGGTGTCAAAACAGCATTGTACATGGCAGACAGATGGTGTTGAACCCCCCCACCTCTATTTAAGCTTGGTTTCTTTATTTTCACATAAATGGCCTCCTTAACACCTCTCTTGAACCAGTCACGTTCCTTTGCCAATATGTTAACATTACAATCTTCAAAGGTATGTCCTTTATCCTTAAGATGCAGGTACACGGCTGAGTCCTGACCCGAGGAATTGGCTCTTCTGTGCTGGGCCATATGTTGATGCAGTTGTTGTTTTGTCTCCCCCACATACAAATCAGAGCATTCTTCACTGCACTGCAGTTACAATGCTGTTTTGACACCTTACTCTGGGCGTTCCTTTAACACCTCTTAGCCACTATCCAATCATGCCTTTAACACTTGGCTGTGATATGCTAATTGGGATTTTCCAGGGTACATAATTGCCAAAGATTCTTGTACAAGCCATTCTGAATTGAGAAAGCCAGTCGGATGACTAGCGAAACGTCTTCAAGAACTACATTTCAAGTCCAGTTGATCTAATTGAATACAACAGATATACCATGACCTGGATGAATGAGAACCTTCACAAGCGAATTCATAGGACAAACTATATCAAAGTATTTTAAAGAGGCCATTCTTTCTAAAGCTAGGTACACACCTAGCGATTTTTCCTCCTGATAGACCGTTCGATACTTTTGACCGGTCGGCCAGGAGGAAGGCCTGTCTGTTTTCCACCATGTCCGATTCAGACTAACGGTCGGTTGGACATGGCCGCATTCGGATGTGATAATTTCGGTTGATCGGACCGAAATATTTCTGTGTACCCAGCTTAAAAGATATTAGGAGGCTGAAGTTGTCCTTTAAAGGGCATGTCCACCCTTTAAAAAAAATTTGATATAGTATAGGGCTTCCTCCCCCAACTGCCATAATAGAATTATCAGAAACTCCCCTGATCTTTACTTACCTTCCCTCTCTCCTCTGCCGCACTGCCCGGCCTTTTGCTTGCATGAAACTGCAAGCAGGGGGCCGGACCGGCAGCCGCGTCCCTGATTGGCTGAGAGGCAGACAATCACGGACGCAGCTGCTTAGAACGTCGGGGGAGTGAGAGAAGGTAAGTAGAGTTCGTGGGAATTTTTTGATAATTCTATTGTTGGGGGAAGAAGCACTACTATATGACCAAGGGGATTTTAGCTAGGGGGAGCGAGAACAAAACGGGTGGGAGGGCTGCAGTGCGCATGGCAAAATTCTCCCGGAGAGACAGGAGGCAAAATCCTATATGGACTCTGCTAGGCTCCTGGGTGTCAGTTTTTTGGACTTAGTGGGAACATTACAGGAGAACCATTTGGAGCTGGAATGTAAGGTAAGGATTTTATTACACTACACAGTGTAACATTTAAGACCTTTGATAGTCACACACTCCATTTGAAACCAAGGGTCCTATTTATTAACCCGCTGCCGCACATTTAGTGCCATGGTCATACAATTACAACCTTACAAGACCACCGCAATGTTATTGTATGTGCGATGGGTCCAATGACTGACAATTTTCTTTTCTTACAATTCTGAAAAGAAATAAGGTTGTTATAGGCGAGGGCTATGCCACACTAACGCGAATGTGATTTGGAAAGGATAGAAATCACGACAACGCAAGCGCACGAAAATCGCATCGGAAACCCATGAAGTGTGGCCTAGGCCCTGACCCATCGCAAAATAGGTTTGTCGCTCCTTTATAAATATGGCCCAAAGTCTAAAATGACAAAACAAAAGCACTGTATTAAATGTTCTTGCGAAGGTATTTGCATGCCATGTTTCAGAATTAAAACCTGTAGCAAACAAACATTGAGGCATTGTGCAGCCTTTCAAGCCAAATTTAATATTGACAACCAAAAGGTCCTGCCTGTACCAATTACTGGATGTTTAGCCCAATGTTCCTGCTCCTCCTTTACCTCCGGCCACAACAGATGACATCACAGCCAATGACAGACTGCTGTTTCCAAAGCTGGAGGGGCAACTTATAAACCATTTTTTGTTTGGGGAAGACATGCCATTTAATGTTAATGCTAACAATACACAAAATGTAGAAAATGTCAAATATTTACCACATCAGGTCAGAGTTAGGCCTAGGCCACATTGCTGCATTCTCATGCACTATCAAGCTTGTAATCCGTAAGCGTGAGAACCACAGGGCAGTTTGTCACTGCGTTGTCACACTACATGCGCTGTGATACGATTTCAGATCGCTTGCGACTATGCAAAATTGTGCAGTGAAAAAAAAAAAAAAAGAATGAACCTTTATTACAATAATGCCTCTCCAATTCAAAGGCTTTGTTCGCATTACATGCTATTAAATGCATATGCATTAGAATGCAGTTTCTTTGCTCCAAAAAAAAAAAATCAAAGCCAGTAATTGTCAAAACATCACATTTGTGGTGTAATAAGCATTGTGATTTTCTTCAGTCCTATTGATTTCTATTGATGTCCACAATGTATAAAAATACATGAATCTGTTATTGCACCACTATTCAACGCAACATAACGTGTATAGAAAAATTAATGCCTCTGTGTAATCCAACGTAGTCAGTGTAAACAAGCCCTTTACAGGCTACAGCTAGGTACACACGTGCAACTTTTGTTGTGGGGATGTGGGATAATTTGTAAATATATACACAACTACACATACTGCATTCCTTAAAGGGTATGTCCATTCAAAAATTAACTTTCTATCTTTTACTGAAGAATAGGAGGTAAATGCACTATTTCTTACCTCCCGTTCTTCAGTAAATCTTGCAGGAGAGCAGGAGAACTTACCGGGATCGTTCCAGCGCTGACAGAGCCGCGGCCGAAATCCCCGACAATCTAACAAGTCCTTTGCACAGTGCACGCATGCGCACATTGTGCTAAGGAGAGTGGAAGCGCCGGAGGTATCGGGGATTTCGGCCGCAGCTCTCTCAGCGCTGGAACGATCCCGGTAAGTTCTCCTGCAAGATTTACTGAAGAACGGCATGTAAGAAATAGTGCATTTACCTCCTATTCTTCAGTAAAACAGATAGAAAGTTAATTTTTGAATGGACATACCCTTTAAAGGATCCCTATACATTAATATAGAGGGATGTTAACTACCAAACAGTAAAGTTCCAGCAAAACAGGCTATGGTCATAAATGTGTTTATATACACAGCTAATAGCAAAACAGATCTGATAAGATTTGCCTATTATTGGGCATGTGTACAAAATGTAGGTACAAAATGATACCAGTGCACATTAGAAAAATCTGTGTGAAGCAGTACATATCCCCACATTGTAACAATTGTAAACAGTGTACTCATTCATATAGTAAAGGACACACCTTTGTGAGTCTGGCTCTTGTGTGATAAAGATTGAACAATAATTTCCAATATTAGTAATTTTGAAAAGCAAAGCAAATAAATGGAAAGGAGACTTGTATGCCAAACACACCATCATACCCACCTCACAACATATTAACACCATTTTAAAGCAATCAGACCAACACAATTTGGAAAGTGAAAAGCTCAAACAGCCATTTTTCCAAAGATCTTTATTTAGAGAGCGTCTTTACAAAGATTGTTGAAATATGAAAGTTGTTTGATAGAAATATCAAGCGGTCTTGTCAACAACATCAAATTAACAACAACAAAAAAAAAATTATATATAATTCAGAGCTCACAGAGCTTAAAAAGAGCAAAATATATGCAGCCAGCCAAAATATCCCTGCATTCCCTGGCAGCTCTCTGTATCTGCTGCAATTCCTCACACACTTGCCTGGAAAAACAGTGGCAATTTTGACTGGTAATAAAAACAGTGACATTATGTACAGAAGGAAGATACATAAATCTGGCTGCCAATACTAAGGGTAACATGCCATTTGTATTGTTACAATTAGTCTTACAGTGGTCTTGCATCACTTCCTGTACAGCAAATAAGTATCACTGGGGCTTAGACAAGTATTAGTAAGGAATCCACAGTAATATGGGCACCAATTTTACGAGCAGCAGCTGTTTAAATGCAACAAACCAACTCCCATTTACAGGATCTGATCACTCCTGGTGCTCCAATGCTTCACTTTTAACAGCTTTGCAACAATAAGTATTGGTTCCAACTTGCAAAATATAATCAATTGCATTTTGTGCTCAAATTAACATGTTTTATTAGCATTTTCAAAATAATGGCTAGAATTACCAGTATCAAATGATTTATGCCACTGTAACAGATGTTTAGTATCTTAAAACCTTCTGTAAATACAAACGTTTAAACTAATAATTTCCTCCTATATATGCTGGGCTTGCAAAGAAAGATGATCTTTTTAAACTGCCCTTTTTCTTTTCTATCTATTCCTACACAGACAGCAAAGGCAGTATAGAGAATGAATGGGGTTGAAAGCGAATTAGCCAGTACAATGCATTCACTCTTTATTTCACTTAGAATTATACACAAAAATGACATTACATCCTCTCTTCACCTCCATCTAAATAAAAAGACCATTCTCCCTCAAATTTAAAAAAAAAAAAAGTTTTTATATATATACAAAACATTTTGCTACAAATTCATCGGCGAACAGGAAACAGAAGTTGAGTCGAGGTCATGGAGTCGGGGAACAGGCTGTGGTAAGTAGGGAGTGGAACGTAAGCAGCGGTGATCATCTTGCCTATTGAAAGGAAAGAAGTTAAAACACGCACCTTGATCACACTTCACACAATCTAAAATGGCAATTGCCAGTCATACTCACCAGCGAACCACCTCCCATGCAGAGCATTCACTGCTGCTATAGCCGCTGCAATGGTTGGACATTTTACATACACGTTGCCCTGTTTGCAGTGAAGAGTTTGCATGTTAGTTTTTTGGTTTGAGTTTGTTTTACAGAACTTAGGACTAAAAGCTAATTTATGGGAGAACAATTGCTACATATGAATATTAAGACTGAATAAGAATTTATACTTTAACCAGCTATAAACAGACCTAGTGTAATGGGAATCTAGCAGGTTAACGCAAGTTCTGATATTAAAGGCTTGTGTAGGATGTTTTATTTGGGGGACATTGATTTCAGAGGCAATGGGGGATTTAAAGACAACTCTTTACAATAACACATTGTGCAAAAGAAGCAGGGATGGAAGCAATCTTACCTGAGGTGAACTTTTATCTACATAAATATGAACAACCCCGCCATGTTTATTGCATTCTTCAATTACATCATCTTTAATTTCTGTGTCCCAGCCTGGCTCATCTTCTCTGTAGAGGAAAAAGCCAAAGTAAATCTAACATACAAACAAAATCCTAAAAAGCTCAGCAGTAAGTTACCTAAAACATTTTGTCCAAAACCAACACTAACATGAGGAAAGGTTTATGTTGGACACCGGCCAACTATACAATTCATTATCAGGCTTTAATTGCTTATTTAGACCGATCACTTTCAAGGTCCACAATGACCCAGTGATGCATGGAGGTTAGTGTTGTAGCAGACTGCTCAAGGCAAGATTTCACAGGGATTTTAGATCTTCCATTCCCAAGGGCTCTAACAAGTGACAGTGCCCTCCAATATTAAACAATGACAACACCAAAAAAAGAGCATTTTTGAGGTTAATCAATTACTCCCAAAAAGGCTGGGATAGCACTTTCAGATAACTTCCTGAACCATAGGCCTTTGGAGAACCGATTGAGACTGCCCACCAACACATATTAAAGACCTACATTAGGAACATTATTTCTTCTTGCCAGTTGGTCAGGTGCCATGGAAAAATATACCTACAAGTTGCACTATTTTGGGGTCACGTTTACTGGACTGTAGGATATACTAACGTTTGGGGGTTGAACATGTTGGAAAGCTGGAAGCACTGTGTAGCTATTGGTTGAGATGTTGCTGGCATTGATACAGGAGATGACGACAGGGAAATGGCAGCTGCAGAAGCAGCAGCAGCAGCCAATGCTAGAATAAAGAAAATAGTTAAAATGTTAGTTTTTCTGTTTATAATCGCATGTGAATATCAGTAAAGAAAACAACAAAAAAAAATATCTATGTTCTAACAGATTACCGTATATACACTCGATTATAAGCCGAGGTTTACACACTTTAAAAGTAGCCTTAAAAACGAACCTCAGCTTATACTCTAGTCGATTGCCTCAGAGGGAAAGCCGGCTGCCCCTCGCTCCGCATCTCCCACCCGATGTCGTTATGCGGCGCGAGAGGCAACTGGGTTACCCTCGGGGGGGTGAGCGGCCAGATTTCACACTGAGTGCATACTGAAGTACCTTACCATCCTCGTGATTTTGTATTATGAGGCACTAGTTGCCCTTTAAATGGACAGTAACCCCCCAATTCCTTGCCACTGCAGATGTTTACAAAACTACAACTCCCAGCAACTAAAGCATGCTGGGAGTTGTAGTTTCCAAACCTCTGAAGTGCCAAGGAATCGGGGTTATTGTATGGCATTACTTTCCATTTAAAAGGCAACTAATGCCTCAAAACAATACAGAATGAGGAGGATAGTATCTATTGTAAAAAAAGATTGCCTTCTGATTCTGTATTGTTTTGAAGCTTTAGTTGCCCTTTAAATGAACAGCAGAATTCCCATACCATACTGGATTTAGCTATTACTGTATGGGAATTCTGCTGTCCATTTAAAGGGTAACTAAAGCCTCAAAACAATACAGAATCAGAAGGCAGTAGTGGTCATAATTTGAACCCTCGTCTTATACTCAAGTCAATCATGTTTTCCTAATTTTTCAGGCAAAAATGGGTACTTCGGCTTATAATCAGGTCGGCTTATACTTGATTATATACGGTAATGATTAGTTCATGTTGTTAGTGTTTAAATGCTTTTGTCTGCATGTGTTCATTCTAAAATACAAGGACATTTTGAAAAACTGCATAAAAATGAATATACATATGGGTTTTGCCACTGTAGCATAAAAATACACTGCCAACAAAGGCACTACAAACTGCACACAAATGCTAAAAGCATTTGCATGTGTTTTTTATATGCATTGTTGCGTGAACGTAGTCCAATACTTCTAATCAGTGTAATTAGCAGATTGACATCCGTCGCAGCAACTAAAGGGTATCTCCACTGGAAATAAAAAATTTGGCCATTTAGTCTTATTGAAGAACGGGAGGTAAAGGAGCGGGGTCTTACCTCCCGTTCTTCAACAAAACCTGCAGGAGCCAGGAGAGAAGGTAAGCTACTTACCCAATAGATCGCTCCTCTGCCACATAGTCTTACAGGTCCCAACGTCTTCTATGTGCATGTGCAAGTATGATGCGCATAGAAACAGTGTTTATCACACGGTGGAGGAGTGATCGATCGGGTAAGTAGCTTACCTTCTCTCCTGGCTCCTGCAGGTTTTATTGAGGAACGGGAGGTAAGACACAGCTCCTTTACCTCCTGTTCTTCAATAAAACTAAATGGCAAAAAAAAATTCCAGTGGAGATTCCCTTTACGAAACAAAAAAAAAAACAAAAAAAACTTCACCAGCACTTTTATCAGTCTCTCAATGTAATCAATGTAATGTGATTTAATATAAAGCTCTGGTGTAAATATGAAAAAAAAATTGCTGCTATAATGAAAGGCCACAGGGCAGAAAAGAAAATTTCCATTGTAAATATTTCATTGACATTTTAAATCTAAGGACCCTATAAATTACCTAGTGAATCACTGAATGGAATTTCTCCGGTATGGCCAGTCACAAGCCCTGTGGAAAATGATACTGTTCAATGTTACATAAAAGGCTAAAACCAGCATCTCTGTCATTTCCACCTTTTAACACACAGTTTCTGAAAAAGTACAAATTGTTTCAACAACTCATGCAACCAATTACTTACCTTCACTTTGCTGGGAAATCCTTGTCTGGAGATCTGTCAATAAGGAAAACAGATAATTAAAAACCTTTGCAGAACCACTGAAACGGCTGTTAAATAGCAAGAGCATGTTCTATCAATGTTAGTTTTCCTTTAAGTGCTAGCCAGTAAATGTAGTAGTATAGCATAGGGTTGGTCTCAAATACACATGGAATCAACTCAGTCCATCAACAATATTAGTTACAATAATTCTAAAGATAACACAGTAACAAGTGTGCAGCAATAGAAAAAGGTCAGATTTGTGGGGGTGCTTGTCTTCCTTATAACCCACTAAAAGATTAGCTCACTCAATGTGAATGTTGGCTTTCAAGCTTTAGGTGTACTTAATGTACCAGGAGAACATACCCGCATCGCGATCCACCACTGGAACTTTTGACAGGTAACGACCGCTTCCAGGTGTAAGTAGACTATAGCGCGCATTCACACATGCACACTATAGTTTACTTACAGCTGGAAGCGGTGGTGACCCTTCCGGAGACAGCGGTGGATGGCAATGCAGGTAAATTCGCTCATCTCTCCTGGTACATTAAGTACGGTAGGCAAAACATAGCTAGTTTACCCCCGTTCTTCATTTCAAGGACACTGTAAAAATAACTTAGCTTAGTAGATAGCTGTGGCTTTAAATATAAAAAGTGTTTTTCTATTCCCCTCCCATAGCCTACCTTGCCTCCATGAATGTTGCTGGCTTCCTCCTCCTCTGAATGCAGGTTTTCGCTCCGCCCCCTGCAGCAGCTTCCTGGGTCAGGAAACTGAATTGTGCGTGTGACGTCTTGTTGCGTGCCCAATTCAAACATTCCTGACCAAGGAAGCTGTTGCAGATAGCCACAATCTCGTGGGGACAGAGCAAAAACCTGCACTTCAGAGCATGAGGAAGCCAGCAACTTTTAAGGAGTAAAAGTAGTCTATGGGAGGGGAATAGAAAAAAAAAAAAAAAAGACCTTTATATTTAAAGCCACAGCTATCCACTAAGCTCAAGTTGTTTTTACAGTGTACATATCCTTTAAAGCTTACAAGCCAAAGCTTAAAAGCTGCATTAATTTAACTCTGGTAACCAGCTATTAGCTTTGCTCAATCATCTGCAATAAGAATAGATTTAAAACAATTTTTATACAAGCAACAAATTAATGCAGCATGTTCAGCTTTATTCTGTTAGTGTTACGGTCACTAAAACCCCACTGAAGTTATCAGAGCCTTAAAAGGGTAAAATAATACACTATACCAGTTCAGCTATTACCATTGCCATTCTTATGACCACTCAAAATAAAAAATCTTAACTGAAACTACCCACCTGCGACAGCTCCAAAAGCTATTGAGCCGCTCATCTGCAGAGCTTGTTGAGCTGCTGGGGGGATTTGCAAACCTGTGCCTGTATAAAAACAAAAAAATTACAAAAAAGGTCAACTCACACAACTTTGTTTCTGGTTTAGAATAATGTGCAGTGCTCTCAAATAGGGAGAGTACCAACCCTATCCAAAACTTAGATTAGATGGTAGAGCTCCTTGATATAGATGGTAGAGCTCCTTGATATAAAGGCAGTAATCTGTGCCTCACCTCGTTTCAGCATGGGTGCTGGGGAATTTACCTTAATTACCTTTATTTTCCAATATTCTAGCATTCCAGAGTTTGGTCAATGACCATTATGTTTTCACACATGCCCAGTCCTAAGCTACTGCAGGAAGTTGTTACACACCCACTAGTGGTCTATATCCAATGCTGTGACAGTCCAGATTAATTAAGGGAGTGTGTAACTGGTTAGTGCACATGCTCAGTTATCTTACCCAGCTGTAAGGTGGTTAACATTGCTTTACTGCATTTTAATGGAGTGGTATTTTGTTTGTTTTCTGGGTGGGGATATTTTCACATTAAGTATAAAAATTAGGTTTAGTTCTCCTTTAAAAAGGAGAGTATCCACCCTTAAATAGGGAGACTATCCACTAAGTTTGGGCACGCGTCACTATATTTTTACTTAAAGGCTAAGTGCTACTTCGCTGACGTTTGGTAGATTCATCCCAGACAGAACTGTCTAAATACAAATAGGACATTGAGATTACAGACAACACTACATATGGAATGTTCAGAGAAATCTAAAGGGGACATTTTTACATAATGTCAGTATATCTTGTTTGAAATTTTGATCAACACCAGGGGCGTCTTTAGGGTAAGCTATTCATAAGCTATGGGGCATTTCTGGGCACCCTATCCACTGTGCGAAGCGCAAATTTTTAAGCCATGCCCCTTCCCCACCCAATTAAATCATATCAACAGATTCTTTTATCATTACAAATACTGACATTGTCTGGCCTGTTATAGTGAGTGGATTGC
This sequence comes from Hymenochirus boettgeri, assembly GCA_019447015.1. NCBI lineage: Eukaryota > Metazoa > Chordata > Amphibia > Anura > Pipidae > Hymenochirus > Hymenochirus boettgeri. The sequence goes on along the minus strand of CM033476.1, from coordinate 20,819,408 downwards.
ACTGCACATGGGGTAGGTAATAGCCCTATTAAGCTAGAGCAATCAGTTCACTATAATAGGGCAGGCAGTGTGGCAGCATTTGGTAGTGTGCACTCACTAGAGCAGAATCTGTGCTGCCACACTGCCTTCCATAGTTATAGTGAGTGGATTGCAGTGCAGATTTGAAAATCTCACTATAACATGAAAGGCAGTGTGGCAGCATTTGGCAATGTGCCCTATTAGGCAGGATGAGTGAGGGTGGATTGCCCTGCACATAGCTATTACCTACCCCAATGTGCAGTTCAATTCACTCACTATAAAAGAGCAGGCAGCACTTGGTGGGTATAAAATTACAATGGTAAGTAGCACCCAGCTACTTACCAAATTAAAAGTGAGACATTCGGAGCCCAGGCAGCACAGGGGTGGCCCATTATTGGCGTAGGTTGTGACGTCATCGTGCAGCCGCGGACTGGCAGTTAACTGAAAATTTGGAGGTTTTGTGCCACCTCTATGTAAGAGTTAAAATATTCGGGGCACATGCACCATGTTTTAAAATAGCAACGCCACTGATCAACACATAGCTGGTAATGTCAAATTTATCACACTGAGGAGCCAGTCAAGATGAAATATAAACCCGTATGCACCTACCCTAAAATCTCTACACACCATCAATGCAACCACATAACATGCTATAAAAAGTCACAGCAACTCGCTAAAGGTGAAGCACAACTGTTACTTCTTAACATCCAACATAAGTTGTCAAAACATTAATTCACAAAAAGTGTTCCTTACCTTCTGCAAGCCTAGCCATTAACTGAAGACGTCCAGTAGTTCCAAGATCAATCCCTGTCCTTTCCAGTTCATCACTATCCAAAAATGAGCTTGCATTGGATGCGTCTGTTCGTTCGGTTACATGGCCAACTTTCATCGGCCGACCAGCCAATTCAAAGCCATTCAACTGCTCCAATGCTTTTTTGGCACATTCCGAATCAGAAAACTACAACAGAGACAATCATTAGGTTCTTTTTACAGATCAGAAGCAGATTTAGCTTGTGTGGAATCAGGAATGTTCAAAAACTTACAGTAATAAAGCCATAGCCTTTGGAGCGGCCAGTTTCACTATCCATCATTAACTGGATGCTTTCAATCTAAGAGTATTTAAAAAAAAGGGGGGGGGGGGTTATGAACAACTTAGTGTCAGCACTGGAGAAAATAACCATTAACCACCATGGAACGGTTAAATTAAAGGGGAACTGTGGTCTCCAAACAAGTGGCTTTTATTAAAAAGGGCACACTCCTACCTTTAAACTCACTACAGGATTATGCTTTTAGCTACAGCTCATCCAAAGTTACAACAGTAAAAAGTGTAATCTTTTCTTGCTAGTACTATGAGCAGCACTACTAGTCTGCCCCCAAATTTAAGGTTGGTGTATGCCCACTGCTGGGATAGAGCATCATCAGCCGCATCAAAAGCCCCGTCCCCAAACTTCTAAAAGAAATACTTCACTGCTAAAGTGAACTATTCCTTTAACATAATGAATGAAGCCCAGGTGGTTAAAAGGGGCTATATGCCTCCCATTCTTCAATCAATAGCGCAGGCTCCGGATTCACTTTGGGAGTGAACTATTCCTTTAATCCTTTTTTAAGCCAGCAATAAGCCTCCCCTACAGATCTGTAACTAGCTTCACTAAAGATTTATTTTGGGGGCTAGGGCTTATGAGACAGTGCAGTCTACAAAGTAACTTTACAAGCCTATAACTTAAGATCCAGAGAAGCTTGACACTTCATGCTAGGATTGTTAATATGACAGCTCTTTTCAATAGGAGACTTGTATGGAGAGCAGTTACCCTTGAAGCAAGTATAAAAAATCCATATATGGTTTCAATCGAAATAAAATTCAGACCTTTTCATGCTTGTACAGATGGGCTTCAACATACTAGATGAACAGCTTGATATTTTAGAACCGTCATATGTACATGTAGCCATTCTGCATGTTATATACTCACCCTGCCAAATGGTTCAAATATCCCACGAAGCATGTCTTCTGTTATATTGAAATGTAACGATCCTACATATAAGCGCATTGGTCCAGCAGTGCCTTTCTGTAGGTTATTGGCCAGTGCAGCAGCCCTGTTTTTCTCTGCCTGAAAGATTGAAAATCAAACAAAGAAAAATCACCCCAGGTAAGAAGATATATGAAATGATTGCAAAGCTATACAAGAAACTCTCATAAAAACTAAAATATTGAATATGATTTAGCAAAACTTAGTTTTGATTTACATACCTGAGAGGCCTGCACTACAATTGGAACTCCCAGAACTCTCTGGCCTGTGAGGCCAATTGCTAGAGCCACAGAACTCACATCTACAAATTCCACATATGCAATTCCCTTAGAACGCCTGGAATTCCTGTCTGAAATCATTCTCACATCGCGAACCTATAATAAAGAAAACCTGTCAAAAATCTGTATTGTCACAACAGATGGAGCAGAGCTACAATCCTTCCACTAAAACAAAAAGACAAACAGTTCACACTAAGGGAAATGTACAGTAAAAACCAAATGAGGCTATTCAGAGCCGCTAGGCTAAAATCCTGTCTGAAACATATGCTAAACATTTTACTGCAATTTGAAAAAGCATTAGCGCATTAATGACTATTTGTTTCCGCATTGCACAGGGGAACGGCTAGGAGACGAATGCTAAAAGCTTTGCTACAAAACGAGGTACTTTTGAGCAAGTAGAACGGTTTAGGGGGGTAAGTTAGTTATAAATGGAATATCATCTTGGGGATGAACATGCAAACACATTGTGACTATTTTGTATGTGATTTTTATACATTTTTAAGTAGGTAACATTGCCATTTAGCGAAAAACGCAAAACCGGTATAGCGATCACAGGGGAGACAACATTAATTTCTTATATTTCAATTTCCTATGTCCTGGACACAACCACACTTCAGTAAGCTTTAAAAATGCACAGCACTGGTACCTGTATGTTGCATTTCCCGAGGCCCTGGTGTGAATGATTTGGACAATGCATTCCAGTTTCTAAACACACCCACTTACCTTGCCCACTGTAGAAAAGAATTCTTCCAAGTCTCTTGGACGAATCCGAGCAGCCAACTGCATACAAAACACAGTGCGTGAATCTCGCTCTTCAGGTGACAGATTATCAATGGGTTCTCTGTTAAGAAAAAAAAATATTTTAACTCCAGCACCTAAAAAAAAACAGTTTGAAGATCAGTGCAGGGAGATGTTAATCGGTGGACATGAACAGTAATATTTAGGCAAAATGATGGATTCCGTGCACCATGTAAGGTTTAATGAATCCCACAAGTTTATACTTGATTTAGTCCTGATCTGTCAGCTTATAGCACCCAATGCTAAATGGGAAATAAAGGTTGGTGTAAATAGGCTTATGAACTTGACCCAGGCCAACCAGGACCCAGTAAATTCAGTAACTAGAGACTCCTGTACCCCCCTAAGCACTGAAGTTCTGCCACCTAGAAAAACAAAAAAGGGGCAATTAACTACCAACTACATTTACTTTAAAACTTTTGTTCTACGTTTCGAACTACTAACAAATCACAGTGTTACCTAACAGTGCCTCGATCTTTGCTTGGAGGACTCTTGCTCTTTGACCTACGCCTATGGAAAAAACAAAAAGATTAAAAAATAAAGTTAACGCTGGCAATTTTGTGTTGCTTCCTTGTTTTAGTGATAGGAAAATACACAAACCTTAATTTCACGCCATGGGGTATTCCACCCATTTTGCCTCCTCGCATCGACCCACCAAACTTTGGCCCAGAGCTAAAATTTAACACACACAAAAAAAAAAAAAAAAAAAGTATTAGAGAACTTTTACAATAACCATCTTCCACAAAAAAAGTAACTACATTTTTCCAATGGCAATCCCATTATACATTTGATCAATGTCTTCATTTCTGTTACTGCCAGTCAAATACAGGAATTCGATTATGTAGAGTTTTAGAATATATTAAGTTAAAATGCCCCAGCAATTGTTTATCAAGCTAATATAACAAAAATAACCACTGCATGAAAATTACTGTAAACCACTGGGCCCCAGCCCCAACACTGGCTGTTAAAACTGTAATAGCCTCAACCTGGGGAATGAATAACTTTAGTTCTAATATAAAAATCTTCTTTATAAAGACTAAGATGTATTTTACAATTAATGGTTTACAGCGAAATATTGTATATGGACTGCAAGGAAAAATGCATCATCCAATAAAAATTGACCAAAACATTTTCTTGCAGAGACATTTACTTTGCAATCCCTTGTGTGTGGTTTAAATGAAGCGACCAGAACATTTCGTACTAGTTTTAAACCAAAACAAAAACAAACACTGCCTGTAATGATTGACTTCCATGAATGGTTAAGCTGTCTGTGCTTTTTAAAAGGAGAACTACGGTCTAAACACATTTATCCTTATCGCTCCAAAACAGCTGATGGGGGGGGGGGGATATAATCAATGCTTTTCCAAGACTTTCCTTACCAAAGATTTGAAAGTAACTGCAGTAGTTCTGTTGTCATCTTTCCCCTTCCCATCAGTAAAAATAAACCTTTTCTCTACATGGAACACAGAGCATATTTGTTCCAGGAAGCATACCCAACGACATTGTTTAGGTTACACCCATTTTAAAGACCACTATCATCATGTTCAAGTGTAAAATGTATGATGTGGTTAAAATAACAATAACATGCCAATAAACTGGAGGCTGGAAATTTGAGGCTGACTGACACTTGCTGGAGGAGCGGAGTGTGACCCTGGCAGGAGGGATTATTTAAACACTGGCCAGTGGAAGGGATGAGAACTGGCAATACTGATTAAAGAGTTATTTCCCCGAGACCCAAAAACATTATTTTGCTCTCACCTCCCTCTAAAGTACCTGCCCAGACTGTCAGACAGTCATACACTGGAAACAAACTTTAGGCACTGTTTTACTGCTTCTATTACTCTGACTGACAGGAGTTTGAACGAAGCAGAGAGTACAGCAATATATAAATATATAGAGATAGGTACAGAGACTAGCCAACCCTTCCTTCCACCCAGGCATCACATAATGGATCATATCAAGGTGGTCCGTTAAAACAAACAAACAAAAAAAAAAAAAAAACTGCAGCACGCATTTGTCTGGAAAAAAACAGGTTTAAATTAAAAAGAAACAAAAACCGAACACTAAAAACAGACAAAAAAAATTGATCCGCGTCTACCGTGAACAAAGCCTAATAAGAGCAGCAGCATCTCCCAAACCTACTGACCTAAGGACTCGTTTCACACTACATTCGTTTCTGGACAAAACTGGCGATGTATCTATACTTCCAAAAATCAAATTTTCAAAAATCATACCTTTAGATAGTGTAATGGTCCACTACTTCATCACATTTTTCAGATTTGAAATCCGAGCTGTAGATACTCAGAAATCTTCATTTTAAATAACAGCATGTACTGGGTAAGACCTGTCACTCAAACCAGGTATGCTAATTTGTGTCCCTCCAGTGACCTCTTAGAGGATCTCCCAAATCATTTATTAATACAACCCCAAATATAATGAGCGGATTAACCATATTGCTCTCCGTCGCCTGTCTGATCTAGCTCTCCGTCGCCTGTCTGATCTAGCTCTCCGTCGCCTGTCTGATCTAGCTCTCCTTCTAATCAATCTATATATCTGTCTATTGCTCTGTGTATATTATATATCAATCTATATATCTGTCTATTGCTCTGTGCCTATTATATATCAATCTATATATATGTCTTTCCAATATATATTCGAGTATAAGTCGAATTTTCCAGGCTTTAAAATTAGCCTGAAAACCTAACCTCGACTTATACTCGGGTCAAGTCTTAATTTAGATCCAAATTCTGCAATTGCGGATAGTAACCAGTAGGTTTTGCTGTGTTAACCTGCATAGAAAGTTACAGGAGCTGATCTGCCTTTACACTTCCTGCTTCCTGTAGTCTGGCTGCTGGACTCACTCAGCACGGTCTCTGCTCATCTGGATGCTGTAAATCTGATGGGTCTCCTCAGTTTGGGGCAAAAAACAGCTGCTAGTTCAGTGCAAATGACAGCTTGAAACTACAAGTCTCAGGTGACATTTTTAACTATTGGGGTCAGAGAGTCCTTTACTATATGGGGTCAGAGGGCCCTTTACAATATGGGGGTCAGGAGAATTGTAAATGGTAAGCTTAATTAAAAGTTTACTGAACCTTGCCACTCCACATGTTTAGAAAAACTCCCAACAACAAAGCATGCTGGGAGTTGTAGTTTCCAAACATCTGGAGTGCCAAGGATTTGGAGGTTACTGGTACTGTATTTGGCTATTACTGTATGGGATTCATGTATGGGAACTCTGCTGTCTATCGAAAGCCTAAAAACAACACAGAATCAGAAGGCAGTAGTGGTGAGAATTTCTACCCTCGACTTATACTCGAGAATCCTTTTTTTACTAATTTTTCAGGTAAAAATAGGTACCTCGACTTATACTCGGATCGACTTATACTAGGGTATATACAGTAAATATATATATATATATATATACACACACACACCTGTCTATCTATCTCTATGTGTCTAATCTGTCAGATCTATCTATCACTGTGTCTATTATATATCAATCTATAGATCTGTCTTTCCATTATATATCAATCTATAGATCTGTCTTTCCATTACATATCAATCAAAAATCTGTCTTTCCATTATATATATTAATCTATAGATCTGTCTGTCTCTATCTCTCTGCCTGTCTGTGTGTCAATCTATCTACAGAAGGAATAAGTGTCTCACAGTAGCAGCAGCCCCTTCCCCACCAACTTTCCCAGAATGTACTAAGAGAGGGTACTTAGCAGCAGCAGCCACACCCACTCAGCAATGTCAGGAAGATATGTTAAGGAGCTCTATAGTGTGGGGCTGAATAGGCTCATTATTATGTAAATGAATGTATCCAGTGTCGGCTTGCTTACAAGTGGGCAGTGACTAAGGGAGGTGGGGGCCATTTTGGAGCAGTTAAACATTGACAATTCACTAACAAAGCAGGCACATCATTGTACTACCCTAACATTGTACTTTTACATTATACAAAATTGTTTCAGCGAGTATAGTGACCCTTTAAAAAGATACAAAACATGAACACTAAAAATGGACCACAATGGACTGTCCGTTGTGGCGCATGTCTAGTGTGAACAAAGGCCAATTAATCCTTAGCATGCTTACTCCTCCATAGTCTTTCCCCAGCAACCCCAGTCGCTCTCAGCAGATACATATCCAGGGGTTGCCCTGTCCCACTTCAGCGAATTCCTAGCCCAGTCATTAACTACCTTCTGGCTGGGCAGTCAGTTGTCAGTAAAGTTTTTTTTTTTTTTTTTTTTAATTAATATAAAACTGAACTTACTTTGCTGGGACAAGTCCTGTAAAACAGGACAATCCCAGCAAAAACAGATTTTTGGGAGCTATTCAGGAACTATACTAGGGTATCTTTAGTAAGTAATTGCTTAGAAAGAAAAGTGATCATCAGGTGGTAAAGAGTAAATAAAACGATTTAGTAAAAAAGGTATAGCCAGTAAAATATTCAAAAAGCTAAGTAAGCATTTCAAATATGTCAGACTTGCCACAGCTATTATAAACAGTGTACCATAACAGCACATTCTACTGCAGGGTAACAATAAGCTTGTGCATCAAGAGTGTATTACATCTTTGTGTGTATGTGATCTAAGCTATATGTGCAATCAGAATGGAGGAAAAGAGATGAAAAAAATAGCAACTAAATAGAATACATACAAAGGGCTCCTGTAACGGCCTCTGAACCTGCGTTCTTTGCTTCTGGATCGGCTCTTTCGTCGCTCTCGGCTGCGACTTCGTTTCCTTTCACGGCTTTTGCTAGATTTTCTTTCACGGTCTTTGCTGCGCTTACGTTCCTTACTTCTGCTGCGTTTCTTCTCGCGGCTACGGCTCCTACTTTTACTCTTTTTTTTCCTGGAAAGTAAAAAAAGAAAGCTGCATTTAGTAACCACTTTATAGGGTCAAAGGTTTTCCAACTTGCTCAATGAACAAAAACATGGGCTTTACAGTTACTAACATTTTCCAAGCAGATAGGAAATGCACATAGGCAGCCATTCCAGCAGCTGCCAACTGGATAAACCTGAAAAACCACTCTACTGAAGTTACACCAAGTTAAAAGAATGGGAGTTTAATCAATGACTTTTTATTAATTCTGCAAAAGAGACGCTGCAGGTAAATTTTCTGCTAAGACTACCATATCCAACAAGCACACTACAGGACCACTGTAATGAATCACAAAATATATTGAAAGGGGAATTTGTGATTTCTTTTGTTAGCTAACCAGGGCCGGTTCTAGCCATTTTGGTGTCCTAAGCACCCTGGTACCCCATTCCTAACTGAAACTTCCCCCAACCACCTTTTAGACTTTTAGCCAAGATGATTGAAAAAGAAAGGCTAAATGACAATAGAATAGTAACAGCTGGATACACACATTCCTGATAAAGGACCAATTCCTTTATCGGGAATGTGTGTAGGGGCCGAATGATTGTTTTCAGACACCGACAAACACTCTGTGTTGGCAGCAATTGTTGCAAATAGTAAATTTCTCTCGTTTGTCGTCGGCCCCTCATACTAAGGTATAGGGAGTCGGACACAATCATAGGGAGTATGGGCAGTCACAAACGTTCTCACTATGCTTTATATAGGGAGAACGGTCATGATGGTCTGTACTCCCATCTGTCAAAGGTGACAAACAGAATCTTGCAGATGCAAGTGCAGTGTGTACCCAGCTTATGGCTGATTAGGATCCAGATCTTAACTGAATGGTGTCCTAGCTTTTTACCTAGACGTCTATGCATAGAAACGGCTCTGTAGCCAATATCCTACTTGCCCTCTGGTCCCTTATTAGAAAATATGGGAACCCTGACCAAAAACATGCCACGTGTAACAGCACAACAAACCATAACTAGCAGTTATTCTACATGTTATCTTGTCAGTATTTTTTTCCTTAATTTTTTATACATTGCAGTAACTTGGAAAAATAAATGTTTTGCAAATAGTGAAAAGTTAAGCTGTGAAATATCTTCCCTATCGCCGGTGTTGTGTCAATAAATTATTAGTTTTCCTATTCACATCCGATAGATGCCTCCCTTTGTTCTACTAGAATAAACCAGTATGGTACATTTAGAGTTGGTTAAAGGAGTGCTATGCTCTATGCACTGCATTGTAAGTTAGAGTGTTACTGCGAACATTTGTTTACTATAGCAACTTCTCTACCAACAAATAAATTAGAATAAGGGATAAAAACACTTAAAGACAGTGCTGAAGCATACAGGAAGACTGGCAGAAACAGTTTTCTTTGTCCTGCTGTTCCTCATAGAAATAAAATTGGAAGGTAAAAACACCAATCCTACCTCCCTGCCTCAAGTACTTTTTATTTTAATGTTTTTTAAAAAAAAAAAAACTCTATACGCACTATAGTTTCCCTTTAAGACTCTGTCAGCTTGGGAAACCGTCATGGTTGACATTTTCATTTAAAGCATAGGTGTGTTGGGAATTGTAAAGAGAAAGGGTCCATGTGACCCGAAACACGTTCAGGGAGATTCAATAAAAGTTCTTATGGTTTAAAATGGTGATAATTTTGCCCCAACCAATCAGATTTTAGCTTTCAAATGTTAAATACGACCTGATTGGTTGGGGCAAAATTAGCAACATTTTAAACGATAAGAACTTTTATTGAATAACCGATTGTGTTTTAAGTTGCCAACAATAAATAGCCATTTGCAGTTATTCTGCCTCAGCCTGTTTGTTACCCCTAACCTATCTTAAGTGAATTATCAAAAGTAAAGCCTGCTGATGATCTTGGTAAGGTTTTTAGAAGGCCCCAATAAGGTTTTTCCAAAAAAGGCCCAACACATAAGAAACAATGCCCGAGAAAAATAAAAAAAAATAATCAAGAGCCAAGGCAGCATTAATATTTTAGAGTTTGTTCAAGTTTATGTTTTTTGTTTTTTTTTTAAATGTCCCAATTATGTGCCCATAAAATGATATAGTAAAGAGTCTGTGCAAGGGATTTACTTACTTCTTGCTGCGTTCTTCATGTCCGTTGGCACTGCTCAACTTGTTCTCATCCTAAGCAAGGTTGATAGAAGAACATCATGAGGACGAGGTGGAAATATTTCAAGTGGTCAAAAGGTAAAGGGGATTGGAATGAGAGAGTACAAAAAAAAAATTTTAATGGCTAAGTAATTATTTAACTATGCGGAGGGCTAGAGAATATGTGAATTTTTAAAAAATACTACTATGGTATAAAATTTAAAAACAGTCATTCTAATTTTAGTAAAGGTCTAAGTTTAAAGTCTGAAGTTCAGGCTTGGTTTAAAAACCAACCTAGATTTCTAGCACCAAGTGGTATATGCTAAACATTGTACTATTTGTACATATTAAAGGGGAAAAAACAAAAAAAAAATTGTATTGTTTAAACATTGAATTGGTGCAGTTTTCCCTAATATCAGTACCAAAGCTACTGTTTGACTAAGGCCCATGAGGCCATGCTAGCAGCCAGCCACTATCCATTTCCTGTGATGGATGCCATTCCAGTGATCTTCGCCCATTTTCGTTGGAGGGTTGGGACTGTAAGAGCTTGGTGCCACCTCTGTCACACTTTTCGCCCTGAAGCAAACAGGGATTCACACTGCTTTAGTTATGTTGACTCCCAAGAAATGTCAGCAAATAAGAACCTGTCCAACCTACACATTTCCCTAATGCCATACCTGTTTATATGGAAAATCCATCTAAAGGCCACATGTAGATAAATTTAAGACTTGTGTACTTAATGCAAATATACTAAGCCCTGTTGGTTTAATTAGTCCTAATGACTATGAGCTAAAAAAAAAAACCACTAAATATCAAATGGCCTTTAAAATTCTTGTGCTTTCAGGCGTCATTCTGTGTTTTAACATGCAAACATGACAAGGCCCAAAGTGTGGTTAAAGTTAAAAGGGCCAATTTGTTTTTTAAATCTCCAAAACTGGACACTAATAACAATGCAAACAGATAAACAATATGCCTCAGTTTGAATCCTACATTTTCACTACAAAAATGAGCTGCAGTAAGTGGCTTTTAACAGCACACCAGATATTTTAGGTTACTGCACTTGCTAAGAAAAGAATGTGGGAGATCCAAGAATCATTTATTAAGAAGCTGTCTGTGTGAGGCTTACACCAGCCTTTATTTTTTTTTCCACTTTAAAAAATAAAAAGGTTCCTCATCTGGAATCTGCTGAAAATTGGTGAAAGTGGATATTCTTGGAACCCCGAATTTCCCAAAAACCACTGCATTCACCTTGTTCCTATGCCAAACCGGAGCTCGGCAGTTCATAGGCAAGTCTTTTTACCTAGGGGACCACGGTACAGCGATACGTCACTCAATTACTACCTTATGATTGACAGTTCACACTGGAATCAAAGGTGAATTCATGGGAGTAGAGGTGATATATCGTTAGGCAAGTCTACAAAAAGAGATAGATGGGCATTTATTTATCATGCTGAAGTCAAACTACTGCACAAAATCATCACATCAACAGTAAATATTTACTCTGCAAGTTATGCAATACTTCCAAGGGGTAAGTCATGGCTCCAGGGGTGTTAGCTTACATTTCAGAAGTAGTTTTATAAAACTACGCTCTGAACAGAATCTACTAGCAGATGTTCTCACCTTCTTATAAGGAGCTTCCAGCATTGCTTCTATATCAAAGTCATCAGCCATTTTGGTATTTCTAAAGACAAAAAGAAAATTAAAAACACACTAGAGTTTTCTGGTAGGAAAGAAAATAACATTCACACCGTTACAGTAAATAATTTTACACAAATTCAGACAGTGATACTTTGGAAGGTGTTTTATAAAAGATTTGTTATATCTTAGCTAATCATACTACACATATTCAAAGGTAAAAATTACCAGGACTGTGGAGCCAGTCGTGGAGGTGGAATCAATTTTTGGGTACCTGAAGTTGGTAAAAATGTCCCGACACCTAAAAAATTTAAATTGCAATGAAAATGGACCTGACCACTCACACTACTCTAGCATAGGAATCAATGGCAATTGCCACTAACTTAGTAACTTTTCACCACGGGTGCAACCCTTCTGGAGAATAGAAGCAAAGTGATTTTCAACACAAATAAGATATAGGCTCATGGTGCTATAGATACTTCAAGCATTCCAATGCTTCTATATTTGCCTAGACATGTTAAATGTTAGGTTAATTTAATTTATCTTTTGACTGTTTTAATTTGTTGCAAAATAACAAAATGTTAAAAGAAAACCATACCAGTGCATAGTTACCCCAGTGGTCATTTGTTGGTCACTTTAGCCAAGAGCACACATTAAAGGGTATCTCCCCCTTACAATTTTTTTGCTGTAGTGTAGGGCCCCCTATCCCACCCCCAACTGCCAGGTTCGATTGTCCCAAAGAATATCAGAATGATATATACAATCCTTCGCTCCCCCGAAGCTCAGATCTCTGCCCTCTGCTTGCTGGAACTGCAAGCAGGGGGCCGGGCACCGCGTCTGTGATTGGCTGAGAGGCAGCCAAGCACGGACGCGGCTGCCAGCTTTACTGAACACCTGGGGAATGAAGGATTGTAAGTATCGTTCTGATATTTTTTGGGACAATCGACCCTGGCGGTTGGGGGTGGGATAGGGGACCCTACACTACAGAAACATGGTTTAATGCTAGTGCATCATTTAACAATGTTAGCTCGAGCAGGAGGGAGGGAGGGGCTCCTCTGCGCACATCAGCTACCTTGTTGAGGTAAGGAAATCCCAGAGACAGAGTGACTCACTGATAGGCTCCTACACTACACTTTCAACAGGCACAGCAAGAGAACCATTTGGAGCAGAGATGTAAAGTAAGGATTTTTATATACTACATAGTGGGGCCACAAGTTTAGCTATAAATGTTACAGAAGAGGTGTGCCAGAACGCGGAGTTAGTCATTGGCCATGACATCAGTGACTGCTGCAATTTGACTTCAGCTTTCCTGAAGTGGAGAAAGGCAAAGAATATGGACTTCAGGGTCCGAGGGGAAGTAAGTAACTAAATCACAGGTGTGGGGAAGGGTAAGTAAGTGCTGGGAATGCGCTTTAATTATGCATGGAATGGGCAATAAAAAAAGTTGCAAATTTCAGACCATTGTCACATGACAGCTGTTGATCACTGCTTACCATTACATAAATATAAACCGAATATGTTAATTCCCCAGTTCAGCAATTTCCCAATATTTCTTTAGGTGAAATTATATTAATTTAAAGGAAATGTTCACCCAAAAAACAACTGCAACCCCATTGCTAGATCACAAATAGTTAATGAAATAGAGTTAACTTTCAACTTTCCATGTGCTTTGGTTCCAGAGATCTAAGTAGAAAACCTTCTTTCAATCATGGTGTCTCCCCTCCCTGTCCCCACTGGCAACATGCATGCATGATTTTCCAATGCTTTTCCTAGCAGTAAAACACCTTCCAATGTTCAGTAAATATGACAGCCTGGTAGGGGAGCTAGTACAGATTGAGGTCTGCAGTGTGATTTACTGATAGAAGTATATAAGATTAATTTTTGCTCACTTAGTCATTAATGAATTTAGTGCTGTTGTGTGATTGGCCAGTAGTGTAAAGGGATGGGGCTTCCATTAAAAACAGCATAAACAGAAAATACATTTGTCAGCATATATCTCTGGAACCATAGTACATAGAAGGGTGAGTGTTGTCTATTTAATAACCTCTCTGTGGCCTACCAATAGAAGTGAAGTTTTTTGGGTGAACATTTCCTCTAAGCATTAAAATAACAGTTAAAGCAGTATAAAATAGTTTTTGATATTAGGGCCCAGACAGAAAAATCTGTTTCAAACCCTGGAACATTCCCTCTGCTAACTGATGTCACCCTGGTTGCAGCAGGTTCCCCCGGTTCTTTAGAATACTCCATCGAAACCAAGGGCTGATACAAAACTGCATGAAATGTTCCTAAATTAAAAAAATAAACTTTATTAACAACTCATCTTCTTAAAGATAGACTATAATAAACTAAAATTGTACTTTGCCTTATTTTAATCTGTAATTGCATTTACTGAGGTGTGCGTTGCTACATGCCTTCAATCCAGTACTTTTTTGCTCAGACTTGGTATCCCCCCTACCTCTCAACAGACACCTCCTTTATAATACCCAACTATCTGCATAGTATAGACATGCTCAGTAATCCCTATCAGACAGAAAATGGGAGATTTTGCAGTTTACGCATAGAAAATTATCTTGCCCTCTTGTCACCCTGCAAATGCTTACAGCTGGCTACACACCAGAAGAGTGTTCATACAGAGGAATAACTATCGCAGTGCACTGTAACCTATCTCGCAGTTCAAAAGGAACCGCATGCTCGGCCGTGATTACCAGCACGTCCATTCTTTTGATCCGGACCTCTTTGGTCCCAACTGCAAAAAAAAAACAGATTTATCGGCTAACTGACCAATATTTCCGTATATTGGTCGCTTGTTGTAAAAATGTGCATGTGTACCCAGGCTAACATTTCAGTACAGCAATTAAGTTAATTGTGTTTTACACAACTTCAGTATGGTGAAATGACACGTGTAGATGAAGTTGTTTTCCTTTGATATAGGCTTCAAAATCTGTACTTGGTGGAAACTGTTTTAATGCCTTTGAATGGTAGTTATTTATGCTGGGCAACTCAGGGTGCTTCCAATTTACATTGATTAAAGAAGCACCCAGACACTTTGAATAAAATTTACCTACTTAAGCCTACATGCAAATTTGATCTTCAGGCTAAGGTAGGGATTTTTGAAGATATGTCTGCCTCAAATTTCCTTCCATAAACCCTTCACATAACTAAAGAACAAACATGAATTACTTAAACTATACAAGTATATACAGATGCAAAAGTTTCAATGCTGAAAGCACAGCGCCTTTCATCTTGTGTATACAGCTGGCTAAGTACTAACAATTAAAAATAACATTAAAATTGAATAAATAAATACAATATGCACATTAAGACTAAAGCTGCCCAAATCTGGGGGGAATCATCTAACCCAATCTTTATCTTTTCGATGAACCAGTCAATATTGTCGAGCAGTCGATCGGAAAAATGGAAAACCACTATCGATGTTTTGCCAAATCACTCAAAATATTGATGCAGTGTACTGGGGGGCTGCGCAATGTCTCACACGCTAGAGATCCGTGAGTGAGAATCGCAGAACAGTGCATGTCAATGTGGGTTGCCCCATCGCAATTACCAATGTTTTGAAGAACGCAGCGCAAATAAACAGCAATAAGCGTGAAACGTGTGATGTCGTCAGGCACACTCGCCTCTGCATTAGTTGTAAATTCCCCTCTCACCATTAACTGCATGAAGAAAAAGTTAACAGCATCATTGTTGAATCTAAGTACAGATGGCAATACCACAAATATACATGCTCTCGCTGTATTAAAAAAAAAAAAGTTCTGGAGCATGCTTAAACCAGAGATCTCACACAAACTCCAAAGACTGGACAGAAAGGGGAAAGCAACTTCAGTGATAGCCATGTGTAGATGTCTGCAATGCAAAAATACCATTATCAGGACTGGACAAATCCAAGGAGCATATACTGGTATGTCTAGTGACTAATTTCCTAGTGTGCCTTCTATTGATGTCTATTGCAGGGATTCTTAAACTGTGCGCCTCCAGAAGTTTGACAACTACAACTCCCAGCATTCCATGGCTTCCCTGTGTAGTTCAGGAATGCTGGGAGTTAAAGTTTTCAAACATCGGGAGACAAACCGTTTGAGAATCCCTAGCTTATTTAACTGGCTATACTAAAAATGTAAGATTGGCTTCTAAGGACCCTATTTCATATATAGGTGCTATTTGATCACTGTCCCATAACTGGAACTTGCAAACTATAAAGAATATTATCTCCTATATTGGTGTTGAACGTTTGTTCTCTTCATCCATACAAATTCCTCACAACACACCTGTGTCCTTAATGTTGGACCTAATGCACTTTTACAAGGTATACCATAATAAAATTTAATTATAACCAATGCAGTGTTGAATGCAGTCAATATTATGTAACTTATTTTCTCAATATATTTTTTTTTTTTTTTTAGATTATAACCAGTTATTCTGGTTAAAATATTTCCAGTACCAAAACTATGTACCATGGCAACAAACCTCTTTAAAAAAAAAACTTGGGGCACTCAAGGATTACAACGATGATCAATAAAAATAGCAAAAACAGCTTTACCGGCAACGGTCTAACTTCTGCTATCCCATGAGGCCCCAAGCCTTTTCATATACAAGGATAGTATGAGTCACCAAAAGTTTCACAAAACAAAAAACTCAAGTGTGAAAACATTTACATAGATATTCAGAGGTACAAGATATAACATTAAATTAAACGCATTACTCACCAATTACTTAAATTACATTGATAATGAGCCATCCTGTTAATTACATTCCTACATACATCTATAGGTGTCTATATATTTATATCTCCTACATCTATAGGTCCCTCTATATATATTTATATATATTTATCCTAAGCCTATAGGTTTCTCTTTATTTATATCTTCTACGTCTAAAGGTATCACTATATATTTATATCTCCTACATCTATAGAAGATTTCTATATTTATCTCATACATCTATAGGTCTTTCTATATTTATATCTCCTACATCTATAGGTATCTAATCATGAACACAATTGCTGTACCATGCAAGTTTCTATACCATGTGTAGATAACAGTGTACATAGTAACTTTCTATACCACATGTAGATAACATAGTGTACACACATAGTAACTTTCTATACCATATGTTGATAACATACAGTGTACACACATAGTAACTTTCTATACCACTATAGATAACATACCGTGTACACACAAAGTTAACGTCTCTACATACATGTACTTTACATCTATATTCACCATATCTACACACATGGGGTCTCGTGCTCTTCTACCGCCACTTCCTCATTCATACACACACACACAGAATGGTCACACACTGGTGACAATGGTCTCTAGGCCTCCGACCAGGGCCCGGATTTAATAGGCCGCACCGTGTGATCCCCGGACCTAACACTGCCCCAACCAATAGCGGGTGGAGATAAAGACCGAGCGCGGTTACCTGGGTGTCTCCCCCTGTCGGGCCTAGCGGGGGGTTCGGCGGTCGGTAGTTGTCGCGGTCCCCGGGTTAGAGAGAGGGAAGGAAGTACTAGATGTAAATAGAGAAGAACAAGGCTTCGTTACTGGCGGGAATGAAGAGGAGGAGGAGGAGGGGAGGGTAGAAGGATTGACACAGCGGTGTACGGACAAGTCTTGCGAACTCCCTGAAATGGCGGACGCCACCAGACTCTGTTCGCTCGGGAGCGCGGGGTTTCCGGGGCAACGTCTCAGGGGCTGCGCGACGTCAGAAGGCGGGGCGGGAAGCGAGAGGGATTGTGGGGGAGGTCACATGGGGTCCCAGTTCAGTGTGGGATTGTTTGTTAGAAGTTCCTACATGGGAAATGACGGAGTTTTCACCACAACTGACATTTCTGTATGTTTGAATTATTCATTGGGATATAAATTGGACAAGGCTGGAAATGTTGGCCAATCATGCAGACGATAGGACAAAATCGTACGATCCCCAACCACGACGCACACGGACGATAAACGGATATCTCGTCCGATAATCGTACGTGTGTGTGCGTTCGGTCGATGGCAGATCAACAAACGCCGCCCCGAACTGCTGTTCATCGTGCGTGTGTACGCGCTCCGGGGTCGGTGGTGAGATCGTACGTGTGTACGCGATCCGGGGTCGGTGGTGAGATTGTACGTGTGAACGCACTCTGGGGTCGGTGGTGAGATTGTACGTGTGAACGCACTCTGGGGTCGGTGGTGAGATTGTACGTGTATATGCACTCGGGTCGGTGGTGAGATTGTGCGTGTGTACGTGATCTGGGGTTGGTGGTGAGATTCTATGTGTGTACGCACTCCAGGGTCGGTGGTGAGATTGTGCATGTGTACGCGATCCGGGGTCGGATTTATATATGGGTTTTATAAGAATGGGAGGTAAGACACAGCTCCTTTACCTCCTGTTCTGCAATAAAACTGAATACTAAAAAATGATTTTACCAGTGGAGATACCCTTTGAGGGCACGGCCACACTGCGCAATCGTACACGGAATCGCATGTGATTTCATGTGCTATTTTGATGCTTTTGCGCGTGCGCTTTTTCATTAGAAATAGAAAACCGTGTGCGATTGTGCAAAAAATGCGGAATGCAAATCGCAGTCCCATGCGCAATCCCATCACACCCGAAAACGTTCATTTTCAATGCGTTGCCGCTATTGCAATGATCGGAAAGAAACTGCATGCACAAACACATAAAAACGCGCTAGTGTGGCCTAGCCCTAAGTCCCTCATATGTGAAAGACAGTATGCACTTTTGGCACAGAAAATACTGACAAGCTTGGACAGCCCTAATCCCCTTTATGATGTATTCTGATTTAATATAGCTTTTACTAGCGCAATGATATAGGAAATCGCATGCAATTTCGCATAGAATTGGTGATTGCATTCGATTGTGTATCACAAATGGATGTGCAATCGCAACGCACCCAAAATCACACGATTTCAGAGCGTTGCCAAGATCCAAGTGTTTGAAAAAAAAATGTGCCGTTTCGGGTGCGTTGCAGTTGCACAACCATTTGTGATACACAAGCGCATGCAATCACCATCTTAATGCTTTCATACTGTATTCATTTGTACTGAGGAGTATCTTGTTTCTCTCCATTCTGTCCTTCAATAAAAAATAACATTCTTTTTTTCTGCAGTTTTTTTTTCTCTTAAACACAATAGCTCAGCGCACGACCCGTATTTTGTGCAAAAATATTTTTTGATTTTGAAACAGCGATAGTTTGTCAGGTGTCTTTCTTTTGCCAGCAGTGTTAGTTTTCCTTACTGGGAAAAGAAGTGCTCTTAGCCAAGTTGTTATAATAGCTGGGCAGTTTGTCAGGAATTCATATGAATCTCAATCGCTGGTCTGTTTGTAGCATCAGATTGCATCCTGAATAGCCAATCATTCATAAGGTCTTCATTGGGCCACATTTTTTTCCCAACCAGTAGAAAACCAATTGGTTTATTTAAAAAATAAGGTAAAGATTGGCCCTATTGAGTTTGCTGATGTGGCTATGCATGTACACGATCATTATTAGGGTCCTGGAAACGATCCAACGGAATTTTTTCGTGATTTACTAAATATCGGATGGACACCTTAATACTGGATCAAAATTGTAAAGATGATATCACCTCCTCCAACCCCCCCCCCCCCCAATATCTCTATTTCATTCAAAGTCCAAGTCACAGTAAACAATAAGATTAAAAGGAGTAGTTGATGCTTTGTTACAGATAAGAAAGCATTCGGGTGTGCAAGGAATTTGTTAATGAGTGGCCTGCGATGTCCTGCTGATTCAGTTAAAAGGTGACCATTAAATTGCGGGTTTGGGTCAGACTGATAAGAGTTGTTCAAACACAAGTTTTTGTTTTACTATAAACAGTAATGCTAGAGAGGGTGGGAAAAACATCTATTCCAGGGCTGTGTACACACAGTACTATGGTACTTTAAGCCTGGAATAAACCATTGGATCCTGCAGGCCCTTCCGATCTCGACGAACGGTTGCTCACTGCCATGAAATTTTTTTGCCCCGATAGGGCGGTGTTCACAGGGCACGGCCACACTGCAACGCAATCGCACACGGAATCGCATGCAATTTCATGTGCGATTTTGTTGCGTTTGCGCGTGTGGTTTTTTTAATTAAATATTGAAAACCGCATGTGATTGCGATTTAAAATGCGGATCGCAACCGCAACGCACCCGAAAGCGCGTGTTTTCGGTGCGTTGACACCTTTTCAATGATATGAATGAAGCACAAACGCAGAAAAAGCGCAGCAGTGTGGAATAGACAAAATAATACAAAGTCCTCTGCACTCGCACCAAGCGTGGGTGCTCACTACTCAAAATAATCCAACCCTTAGTGGATAAATTTCACAGGAACAACGGATGGCAAGGGTGGCACTCCAAATAAGTGTGTTTGTGGACACTTAGGTCACACTGCCGCATTTTAACTCGTGTTCCGATCACACGTTAAGCACACACACTAGTGTTTGACAATTGGTGTATGAACAGCTATTCTGTCCAAGGGGAAATGTTTACCTTTTGAGATTTTGCCACATCACACAAATTGGGAATGTGGAATAAACTAAAATATTTAATGTAAGACATAAACTTGCCACAAAATACCAACTTTTCTTACTATTTTATTGAAACATATTAAGAGTCAATGTCAATTACACTTCAAAATTACTGCCTGCAAGTAGACAAAACAGAAATTGTATTGCTCGGATAAATACCCGTTCTTGTGTGTATGTACTGTAACATCGTCCTTAAAGCATACTGAAAAGTAAGGTAACCAGGGCAACGGTTCCTGCTTGCTTAAGGTGGGTACACACTATATATACAATCCTTCCTCCTGACTGACCATTTGTGGCTTTCAACCAGTTGGCCAAGAGGAAGGAATGTCGGTCGCGACAAAAGCAGCCACGTCCGACAGGCGAGACCGACCGTGTGGTCCAAAGAGAACCGCACGATCGGTTGTGATTTTCCGACCTGTCCGATCGTTCGTATGTCTGTTTTGGATGAACGAATGGTCGGTGGTCGTTTGAGGTCGCAAAAAGACGCCATACAATAATTCGGCCCCACCAACCGAAACACTGAAATGTCGGTCGGTCCGGCCGAATTATTGTATCCTGTGTACCTAGCATAAGTCTGCTCTGTGTGAAGGCGGCCAATGAAAAAGAAGTTTCTGTTTTGGGCGTAAGGAAGAAAAAGTAAAGGTTTGTAAGCACGTGCTATCATGGTCCTGGTCCGCAACGCACAATGTGTCCGAACATCGATTATCGGCCTAAACACGCTTGTACACGCCGTGGGTCAGGACCCACGATCGCACGTATGTACGAACTTTTAGAAGGGACAGAGGTCTCTGAGGTAAAGAAAGATAAGAGGGTGCTGTGTATGGACTCCTGAGGAACAGGAAAGGATCTCTGCTGCCCTAGGTGGGAAAAGATTCTGGATCCTGATAAGGTTCTCAGTGGAGCCACTAAGTACGGTGAAGATTGGAGCTCTTTCCTGAATAAAGCTGACCAGGACCTGAACTGCTTCCATTTAGTGACAGACATCAGACTGGGAGCAGTGAGTATAATAGAGAAAACAGCTAAGGAGACTGTTAAGGTTCTTACACATGTGAAATTGCAGGTCCCGACCCGAGACACATGATTCTGGGTACTTAATTGGCCAAAACGGTCGCTCGTTCGGTGACCTGCCCGGCAGATTAGGCAATGATCGCAGAACGAACGCCTGTTTTGGCCAATAAAGTGCCCATACACTGGCCGATTATCAGCCGAAAACGCTAGTTCATACACTGGGCCGACCTCAAGCCTAAAAAGTTGCAAACAGTGCACAATCTTAAACCATGGTCACATGATCTTTTTATCACGGGTCGGGACACGTGATCGCACGTGTGTACTTACCTTAGGTAGGGACAGAACTGCCATCATAGAAAGCTGTGGTGAGTGATATTCCTGTTAGAGCATACAGATCCTGAGACAGTGGCGTAACTATGAATCACTGGGCCCCCAGCAAAACTATAATGGGGCCCCTAGCCCTGTTTCATCCACAGTGGTTTTCTGGGAGGAGACTATATCTGTCATAAGTAAAATTAAAAGATGGGGCCCCCTTGGCCCCCCTGCGGTTGCTCCCCGTTCTCTGGTAGGTACACCTATGTAGGTACACACCTAGCGATTTTTCCTCCTGACCGACCGTTCGATACTTTCGACCGGTTGGTCAGGAAGAAGGACTGTCAGTCGCGGCAAAAGCAGCCGCGTCTGATAGTTACCGCGACCAATCGTGCGGTCCATAGAGGACGAGGTTTTCCACCATGTCCGATCATCCTTTCGCCCCATGTCCGACCGACTTTCCGGTTGGTCGGACATGGGCACATTCAGATGCGATAAATCCGATCGACCGATACGCTGAACTATCAGTCGATCAGACCGAAATATCTCATTGTGTGTACCCAGCTTAACAGGTTCCGATAGACCCTGTCCTCTATGTGTATTGCACTTGAACATGCGCATAGAAGACAATCAGGGTTATTCAATAAAAGTTCTTATTTAAAATGGTGCTAATTTTGCCCCAACCAATCAGATGTTAGCTTTCAAATGTTAAATAAGATCTGATTGGTTGGGGCAAAATTAGCATCATTTTAAACGACCTTTTATTGAATCTCCCTAAATGTCCTTAGGGACACTTCTCTCCTGGCTCCTACAGATTTTATTGAAGAACAGGAGGTAAGACACAGCTTCTTTACCTCCCGTTCTTTAATAAAACTGAATTCAAAAATTTTTTTAAGCAGTGGAGATACCCTTTAATATATATATTTATTTATTTGTTATAATTACATGCAGTAAATTGTTTAGAACAGAAGCGTGTTATTAATAAATACTATGTTAGGAATTGCATAGCTTGGAAATTTTCATTTTGTGTTCCTTTGGGGGTTTGGATGTTGCCAGAGGCAAAAGTGATCCCAGTTATACAAGCCTACTTACCGCAATGTCGCTCCTCCGCTGTTCCTCTTACAGGTGCCGATGCTCCCTTGCACTGTATGTGCAAGCGCATATATTGGAAGGGCGCATCGGGATCTTTCAGATGAACAGCCGAGGAGCGCAATCGCTGGTAAGTTCTCTGTGTTTGCTCCTGGCTGTTTAATTGAAGAATGAGAGGAAAGACATAGGGCCATATTTATAAATGCATAGTATCACTATTTTGTGATACCGTGCCTTTAACTGCCGTCGCTGCCATAGTAAATTTACGATCGCCCATATAATACCATTGTGGTATTTTGCATTCATATCGCACTTTTACGATAACCCGCACCATCACAAATTTTTTAAATTACTTAGACATTTTACTTACAAGGGTAATGAATTTAATTTAAAGGACAACTAAAGCCACAGAACAACACTGAACCAGAAGGCAGAACACCTTAATATAAAACCACTAATCTGTGTCTTACCTCTCATTTTGATACGGGCGCTGGGAAATTTACCTAAATAACATATGGTTTGTGCTTTACTTCACAGCATTCTAGAATCACACAGTTTGGTCAATGACCATTATATGTTCTGCACATGCTCAGTCCTTAGCTATGGCAGAAACTTGTTACAGTTGGTCACACCCATTGATAATCTCTATCCAATCCATTTACAGGACAGATAAAGCAAGGAAGCATGTGACTGAGGTCAGGAGGTGTGGTCTGACATTGCACATACACACAGATACTTCATCCAGTTCTTAAGAGGCTTACATTTACTTTAATACAATTTACTGAAGTGGGATTTTATAGCTTATTGGTGTTTTTAGGGGAGTTGTTTTCAGATTCTGGAGTATAAAAAATTGGGTTTACTTCTCCTTTAAGTGTACAAAGAGAGGAGGTAATTCACAGCAATACCATGATACACAAGGAAAGAGGGCCCTTACAATCAGCTATACAACCACCTCCAGAATTTCTAAATGTCTCCTTTTCCTGATCACTAAGCTCGATCACAATGTAGTAGGTACAGTGAGTACTGTATATAGATCCAGTCCCAGTAACCACCTCAGGGCAACACTGTGTGTTAACACAACAAACTGCTGCATGCATTTTTAAAACACACTATATCGCAGCAGTGCAATGTGAATGGTGCCATTCACTAACATTACGCATGCGTTTTGGTGCGATGACATTGCACCAAAACACAGCATAGTGTAAACGAAGCCTAAATATCTATGGAAGAGACTATGTAACAATCTTTGTCTATGCCTGGGCATCAAGAGAAGTGGAACAGCAGACAGCACTGAACAGACAGAAAGAGGGGATTCCAGGCACCAGTAATCCCCTCCTAAACACCCCACTGCCTCTGGGTAAGAATAGTTGTCTCTGAGAATAGTTGTTCCCTGGGTAAGAATAGTTGTCCCCTGGGTAAGAATAGTTGTCCCCTGGGTGAAAATAGTTTTCTCCTGGGTAAGAATAGTTGTCCCCTGGGTGAAAATAGTTGTCCCCTGGGTGAGAATAGTTGTCCCCTGGGTAAGAATAGTTGTTTCCTGGGTAAGAATAGTTGTTTCCTGTGTAAGAATAGTTGTCCCCTGGGTGAAAATAGTTGTTCCCTGGGTAAGAATAGTTGTTTCCTGGGTAAGAATAGTTGTTTCCTGCAACGTACTGTAACTACTTTTAATAGTTTCATCTGTCAGACAATTCACTGGGAGGATATGTATGTATGTATGTATAATTTATTTATAAAGCGCCACTTGGGTACGCATCATTGTACATTATAAATACAGATGTATACAAACAGATATTTACAAAACACGCTGTGTTCGAGCGATCTGAACAGTCGGTGCACTTTTTGCAGAGCTTTAACTTTCTGACAGCCTTCTATGTAGGTCAGGAAATTTAAACCAGAACAGTTAAGGATCTTTTACTTTGTGCATCTGATTTCTTTTGTGTTGTAAAAATTCTATGCTTAACAATCACAAAAGAAACACGGAAACCTTCTGTAAGGATATGGCTGGTTTGTACACTGGCGCCTACAATGGTAACGCTGCAGAGTCAGCCAAGTTCATTGCCATTTTTTACTGACAGCCAACAGGTGGTGCCCATAACTACTGCAATGTATAATACTGGCACATTTAGCAAAGGGTAAATACTACATTTTGATTGGTGCTTTTTTAATTTTGAACATTTAGACCATTCACAGGCAATCAAATCAAGATGCATTGTTAAAATCATCCAATCTGTTATATGATATGTAATATTCATTTTACATCATTGAGCCATAATATTTAGGCACCTTCATAACACCTTTAGGGGCTTATGCAGTAAAAAGTGCAAAATTTGCCTGCGCTGTCAGTTAGTCGGAGTATACACTATGCAATTTCTGTACATCGGATCAAAAAAAATTGCATGGATTTGCGGCATCCAAGCGACCAACTCCCACCTTTTGTTCAAATTAGACGAATGGGCAATCGGACTTGTCGGAAAACCACAGGCGATCGTGCATGTCCGCAAGTTCGGTCCCATCGAACTGACGTAAGCACCAATTTTGCTGCAACCGTCAGTCTTCGTTCTGGCCTGGAAACTTCTGATTGGTCACTGCAAATGAAAAGCACGACAAACTTTTGCACCCCTAACTTTATCATCCCTTTAGCTTCGTACACACATATGATCTTCGCCCCAATGACCGTCCCCCGATTGGTGCGCACAGGTGACAAATGTGATAATTGCACGTGTATGAGTTCCGTTGGGTGGCATTCGTAGATCCCCCATGGCGGATCAATGGACGGAACGCATACACACGAGCATTATCCCCCAAAATGGCTGTCCGTCACCCATGTTTTTTGTGGTCAGTGGTCGTTCGCGGAGCAAATATCATATGTGTGTACAAGCTTTTGGCTGTTTTCACATGAATGGGATTGTGGCCTGGTTTTTTCCCCTGCCATTTCAACTCGCAAACACTGACATCTAGAGGTAACATTACAGGGTGGTCTGTTGTTTAGACATCATTGAAAGACAAGCAGCTTATTAAGCTAAGGCCCCACTGCAATGCACAAAAATGTGTGTTTTAATAATATTAATAACATGCATTGTTAAATGTCTATAAAACGATATGACATTATACTGTCACAGTTTTATTTCTCCCTCAGAAAATGTAAAGCATTTAATTGGGCAGGTGTTATCAGTAATCCTAAGGCAATGTCCTTTAGTTCGGGCATAGTTAATGATCCACTGGTGCGGATCATCAACAGGCCATATTGACTGAGTCCCATATATGAAATGATACTTGGCAGAGCACAACTACCCAGGGACAACAATTCTTACCCAGGGGACAACATTCTTACCCAGGGGACAACTATTCTCACCCAGGGGACAACAATTCTTACCCAGGGACAACTATTCTTACCCAGGGACAACTATTCTCACCCAGGGGACAACTATTCCCACCCAGGGGACAACAATTCTTACCCAGGGACACTATTCTCACCCAGGGGACAACTTTCTTACCCAGGGGCAACTATTCCCACCCAGGGGACAACTATTCCCACCCAGGGGACAACAATTCTTACCCAGGGACAACTATTCCCACCCAGGGACAACTATCCCACCCAGGGACAACATTCTTACCAGACAACTATCCCACCCAGGGACAACTATTCTCACCCGGAACAACTATTCTCACCCAGGGATCAACATTCTCTCCAGGATCACTATTTACCAGGGGACAATATTCTTAGTAATAGATGATGAGGAGACATAGTTTTCTCCGAAACGTTGTGTGTTTTGTGATCAATAAAACAGAATTTTTCTGACAAACGTGTGGCGCTTCCAACAACCCTTTTTTGCTTGTGCGACAACTATTCTTACACAGGAAACAACTATTCTTACCCAGGGACACTATCTCAACCAGGGGACAACTATTCTCACCCAGGGGACATCTATTCTCACCCAGAACAACTATTTTTCCAGGGAACAACTATTCTTACCCAGGCAACTATGCAACTATTCTCATCCAGGGGACAACTATTCTTACCCAGGGGACACATTCTCCACCCGGGACAACTATTCCCACCCAGGGACACTATTCTCACCCAGGGACAACTATTCTTACCCAGGGAACAACTATTCTCACCCAGGGGACAACTATTCTCACCCAGGGAGCAACTATTCTTACCCAGGGGACAACTATACAACTATTCTCACCCAGGGGACAACTATTCTTACCCAGGGGACAACTATTCTTACCCAGGGGACAACTATACAACTATTCCCACCCAGGGGACTATACAACTATTCTCACCCAGGGGACAACTATTCCCACCCATGGACAACTATTCTCACCCAGGGGACAACTATTCTTACCCAGGAAACAGCTATCTCACCCAGGGGACAACTATTCTCACCCGGGAGCAACTATTCTTACCCAGGGACAACTATACAACTATTCTCACCCAGGGGACAACTATTCTTACCCAGGGACAACTATACAACTATTCTCACCCAGGGGACTATACAACTATTCTCACCCAGGGGCAACTACCACCCATGGGACAACTATTCTCACCCAGGGGACAACTATCTTACCCAGGGGAAAACTATTCTTACCCAGGGAACAACTATTCTCACCCAGGACAACTATTTCACCCAGGGAGCAACTATTTTTACCCGGGGGCAACTATCTCCCCAGGGGACAACTATTCTCACCCAGGGACAACTATTCCCACCCAGGGGACAACTATTCTCACCCAGGGGACAACTATACAACTATTCTCACCCAGGGGACAACTATTCTTACCCAGGGGACAACTATTCTCACCCAGGGGACAACTATTCTCACCCAGGGGACAACTATTCTCACCAGGGGACAACTATTCTCACCCAGGGACAACTATCTCACCCAGGGAGCAACTATTCTCATCCAGGGGACAACTATTCTCACCCAGGACACTTTCTCACCCAGGGACAACTATTCTCACCAGGGCACATACAACTATTCTTACCCAGGGACAACTTTTCTCACCAGGGGACACATTCTTACCAGGGGACACTATTCTTACCCAGGAGAAAACTATTTAAACCAGGGGACAACTTTCTTACACGGAAACAACTATTCTTACCCAGGGACATATTCTCACCAGGACAACTATTCTTACCAGGGGAACAACTATTCTCCACCAGGGGACAACTATTCTCACCCAGGGGACACTATTCTCACCCAGGGACACTATTCCTTACCCAGGGGACAACTATTCTTACCCAGGGGACAACTATTCTCACCCAGGGAACAGCTTTCTCACCCAGGGGACAACTATTCTACCCAGGGAACAACTATTCTTACCCAGGGACAGCTATTCTCCCGGGACAACTATTCTCACCAGGGGACAGCTATTCTCACCCAGGGGACAACTATTCTCACCCAGGGAACAACTATTTTTATCCAGGGAACAACTATTCTTACCCAGGGGACAACTATTCTCACCCAGGGGACAACTATTCTTACCCAGGGGCAACTATTCTTACCAGGGGACAACTATTCTACCCAGGGAACAGCTATTCTCACCCAGGAGACATCTATTCTCACCCAGGGAACAACTATTTTTATCCAGGGAACAACTATTCTTCCCAGGGGACAACTATTTCACACAGGGGACAACTATTCTCACCCAGGGGACAACTATTCTTACCCAGGGGACAACTATTTCACACAGGGTGACAACTATTCTCACCCAGGGGACAACTATTCTTACCCAGGGGACAACTATTCTTACCAGGGGGACAACTATTTTCACACGGGACAACTATTCTTACCCAGGGGACAACTATTTTCACCAGGGGACAACTATTTTCACCCAGGGGACAACTATTCTTACCCAGGGGACAACTATTTCACACCAGGGGACAACTATTATTACCCAGGGGACAACTATTTTCACCAGGGGACAACTATTTTTCACCCAGGGACAACTATTCTTACCCAGGGGACAACTTTTTTCACACAGGGGACAACTATTCTACCCAGGGACAATATTTTTCACCCAGGGGACAACTATTCTTACCCAGGGGACAACTATTTTCACCCAGGGGACAACTATTTTCACCCAGGGAGACAACTATTCTTACCCAGGAGAAAACTATTTTCACCCAGGGACAACTATTCTTACACAGGAAACAACTATTCTTACCCAGGAAAACAAACTATTCTTACCCGGGAAACAACTATTTTCCCCCAGGGGACAAACTATTCTTACACAGGAAACAACTATTCTTACCCAGGAAAACAACTATTCTTACCCAGGGGACAAACTATTCTCACCCAGGGGACAACTATTTTCACCCAGGGGACAACTATTCTTACCCAGGAGAAAACTATTTTCACCCAGGGGACAACTATTCTTACCCAGGGGCAACTATTCTTACCCAGGGAACAACTATTCTCAGAGACAACTATTCTTACCCAGAGGCCGTGGGGTGTTTAGGAGGGGATTACTGGTGCCTGGAATCCCCTCTTTCTGTCTGTTCAGTGCTGTCTGCTGTTCCACTTCTCTTGATGCCCACAGCATAGACAAAGATTGTTACATAGTCTCTTCCATAGATATTTAGGCTTCGTTTACACTATGCTGTGTTTTGGTGCAATGTCATCGCACCAAAACGCATGCGTAATGTTAGTGAATGGCACCATTCACATTGCACTGCTGCGATATAGTGTGTTTTAAAAATGCATGCAGCGTTTGTTGTGTTAACACACAGTGTTGCCTGAGGTGGTTAATGGGACTGGAATATACAGTACCACTGTACCTACTACATTGTGATCGAGCTTAGTGATCAGGAAAAGGAGACATTTAGAAATTCTGGAGGTGGTTGTATAGCTGATTGTAAGGGCCCTCCTCCTGTGTTATCATGGTATTGCTGTGAATTACCTCCTCTCTTTGTACACTTAAAGGAGAAGTAAACCCAATTTTTTATACTCCAGAATCTGAAAACAACCCCCTAAAAACACCAATAAGCTATAAAATCCCACTTCAGTAAATTGTATTAAAGTAAATGTAAGCCTCTTAAGAACTGGATGAAGTATCTGTGTTGTATGTGCAATGTCAGACCACACCTCCTGACCTCAGTCACATGCTTCTTCTTGCTTATCTGTCCTGTAAATGGATTGGAGAGAGATTATCAATGGGTGTGACCAACTGTAACAAGTTTCTGCCATAGCTAAGGACTGAGCATGTGCAGAACATATATGGTCATTGACCAAACTGTGTGATTCTAGAATGCTGTGAAGTAAAGCACAAACCATTGTATTTAGGTAAATTTCCCAGCGCCCGTACAAAATGGGGAGGTAAGACACAGATTAGTGGTTTTATATTAAGGTGTTCTGCCTTCTGGTTCAGTGTTGTTCTGTGGCTTTAGTTGTCCTTTAAATTAAATTCATTACCCTTGTAAGTAAAATGCTAAGTAATTTAAAAAATTTGTGATGGTGCGGGTTATCGTAAAAGTGCGTATGAATGCAAAATACCACAATGGTATTATATGGGCGATCGTAAATTTACTATGGCAGCGACGGCAGTTAAAGGCACGGTATCACAAAAATAGTGATACTATGCATTATAATATGGCCCTATGTCTTTCCTCTCATTCTTCAATTAAACAGCCAGGAGCAAACCAGAGAACTTACCAGCGATTGCGCTCCTCGGCTGTTCATCTGAAAGATCCCGATGCGCCCTTCCAATATATGCGCTTGCACATACAGTGCAAGGAGGCATCGGCACCTGTAAGAGGAACAGCGGAGGAGAGGACATTGCGGTAAATAGGCTTGTATAACTGGGATCACTTTTGCCTCTGGCAACATCCAAACCCCCAAAGGAACACAAAATGAAAATCCAAGCTATGCAATTCCTAACATAGTATTTATTAATAACACGCTTCTGTTTAAACATTTACTGCATGTAATTATAACAAATAAATAAATATATATATTAAAGGGTATTCCTGTTAAAAAATTTTTGAATTCAGTTTTATTAAAGAACGGGAGGTAAAGAAGCTGTGTCTTACCTCCTGTTCTTCAATAAAATCTGTAGGCAGAGAGAGAAGTGTCCCTAAGGACATTTAGGGAGATTCAATAAAAGGTCGTTTAAAATGATGCTAATTTGCCCCAACCAATCAGATCTTATTTAACATTTGAAAGCTAACATCTGATGGTTGGGGCAAAATTAGCACCATTTTAAATAAGAACTTTTATTGAATAACCTGATTGTCTTTATGCGCATGTCAAGTGCAAACACATAGAGGACAGGGTCTATCGGAACCTGTTAAGCTGGGTACACACAATGAGATATTTCGGTTGATCGACAGATAGTTCAGCGTACGGTCGATGATTTATCGCATCTGAATGTGCCCATGTCCGACCAACCGGAAAGTCGGTCGGACATGGGGCGAAAGGATGATCGGACATGGTGGAAAACCTCGTCCCTCATGGACCGCACGATTGGTCGCGGGGTAAATATCAGACGCGGTGCTTTTGCCGCGACTGACAGTCCTTCTTCCTGACAACAACGGTCGAAAGTATCGAACGGTCGGTCAGGAGGAAAAATCGCTAGGTGTGTACCTACATAGGTGTACCTACCAGGGAACGGGGAGCAACCGCAGGGGGGCCAAGGGGGCCCATCTTTTAATTTATATTATGACAGATATAGTCTCCTCCCAGAAAACACTGTGGATGAAACAGGGCTAGGGGGCCCATTATAGTTTTGCTGGGGGCCCAGTGATTCATAGTTACGCCACTGTCTCAGGATCTGTATGCTCTAACAGGAATATCATCACCACAGCTTTCTATGATGGCAGTTCTGTCCCTACCTAAGGTAGTACACACGTGCGATCACGTGTCCCGACCCGTGATAAAAAGATCATGTGACCATGGTTTAAGATTGTGCCATGTTTGCAACTTTTTAGGCTTGAGGTCGGCCCAGTGTTAGAACTAGGTTTTTTGGTGATAATCGGCAGTGTATGGGCACTTTATTGGCCAAAACAGGCGTTCGTTCTGCGATCATTGCCTAATCTGCCGGGCAGGTCACCGAACGCGACCGTTTTGGCCAATTAAGTACCCAGAATCATGTGTCTCGGGGTCGGGACCTGCAATTTCACATGTGGAGAACCTTAACAGTCTCCTTAGCTGTTTTCTCTATTATACTCACTGCTCCCAGTCTGATGTTCGTCACTAAATGGAAGCAGTTCAGGTCCTGGGTCAGCTTTATTCAGGAAAGAGCTCCAATCTTCCACTACTTAGGGCTCCACTGAGAACCTTATCGGATCCAGAATCTTTTCCCACCTAGGGCAGCAGAGATCCTTTCCTGTTCCTCAGGAGCCCTAACAGCACCCTCTTATTTCTTTACCTCAGAGACCTCTGTCCCTTCTAAAAGTTCGTACATACGTGCGATCGTGGGTCCTGACCCACGGCGTGTACAAGCGTGTTTAGGCCGATAATCGATGTTCGGAAACATTGTGCGTTGCGGACCAGGACCATGATAGCACGTGCTTACAAACCTTCTTTTTCTCCTTACGCCCAAAACAGAAACTTCTTTTTCATTGGCCGCCTTCACACAGAGCAGACTTATGCTAGGTACACAGGATACCATAAATTCGGCCGGACCGAAGACATTTCAGTGTTTCGGTTGGTGGGGCCGAATTATTGTATGGCGTCTTTTTGCGACCTCAAAGACCACGACCATTCGTTCATCCAAAACAGACATACGAACGATCGGACAGGTCGGAAAATCACAAACGATCGTGCGGTTCTCTTGGACCACACGGTCGGTCTCGCCTGTCGGACGTGGCTGCTTTTGTCGCGACCGACATTCCTTCCTCTTGGCCAACTGGTTGAAAGCCACAAATGGTCAGTCAGGAGGAAGGATTGTATATATAGTGTGTACCCACCTTAAGCAAGCAGGAAACCGTTGCCCTGGTTACCTTACTTTTCAGTATGCTTTAGGACGATGTTACAGTACATACACACAAGAAAGCGGTATTTATCCGAGCAATACAATTTCTGTTTTGTCTACTTGCAGGCAGTAATTTTGAAGTGTAATTGACATTGACTCTTAATATGTTTCAATAAAATAGTAAGAAAAGTTGGTATTTTGTGGCAAGTTTATGTCTTACATTAAATATTTTAGTTTATTCCACATTCCCAATTGTGTGATGTGGCAAAATCTCAAAAGGTAAACATTTCCCCTTGGACAGAATAGCTGTTCACTACACCAATTGTCAAACACTAGTGTGTGCTTAACGTGTGTATCGGAACACGAGTTAAAATGCGGCAGTGTGACCTAAGTGTCCACAAACACACTTATTTGGAGTGCCACCCTTGCCATCCGTTGTTCTGTTGAAATTATCCACTAAGGGTTGGATTATTTTGAGTAGTGAGCACCCACGCTTGGTGCGAGTGGCAGAGGACTTTGTATTTTTTGTCTATTCCACATGCTGCGCTTTTTTCGCGTTTGTGCTTCATTCATATCATTGAAAAGGTGGTCAACGCACCGAAAACACGCGCTTTGGGTGCGTTGGGTTGCGATCCGCATTTTAAATCGCAATCACATGCGGTTTTCAATATTTAATTAAAAAAACCACACGCGCACAACGCAACAAAATCGCA
This sequence comes from Hymenochirus boettgeri, assembly GCA_019447015.1. Lineage (NCBI taxonomy): Eukaryota > Metazoa > Chordata > Amphibia > Anura > Pipidae > Hymenochirus > Hymenochirus boettgeri. Next base: position 20,786,099 of record CM033476.1, on the reverse strand, counting down.
CATGAAATTGCATGCGATTCCGTGTGGATTGCGTTGCAGTGTGGCCGTGCCCTGTGAACACCGCTATCGGGGCAAAAAAATTTCATGGCAGTGAGCAAACGTTCGTCGAGATCGGAAGGGCCTGCAGGATCCAATGGTTTATTCCAGGCTTAAAGTACCATAGTACTGTGTGTGTACACAGCCCTGGAATAGATGTTTTTCCCACCCTCTCTAGCATTACGTTTATAGTAAAACAAAAACTTGTGTTGAACAACTCTTATCAGTCTGACCCAAACCGCAATTTAATGGTCACCTTTTAACTGAATCAGCAGGACATCGCAGGCCACTCATTAACAAATTCCTTGCACACCCCGAATGCTTCTTATCTGTAACAAAGCATCAACTACTCCTTTTAATCTTATTGTTTACTGTGACTTGGACTTTGAATGAAATAGATATTGGGGGGGGGGGGGGGGGGGGGTTGGAGGAGGTGATATCATCTTACGTATTGATCCAGTATAAGGTGTCCATCCGATATTTAGTAAATCACGAAAAAAATTCCGTTGGATCGTTTCCAGGACCCTAATAATGATCGTGTACATGGATAGCCAACTCAGCAAACTCAATAGGGCCAATCTTACCTTATTTTTAAATAAACCAATTGGTTTTCTACTGGTTGGGAAAAAAATGTGGCCCATGCATGAAGACTATGAATGATTGGCTATTCAGGATGCAATCTGATGCTACAAACAGACCAGCGATTGAGATTCATATGAATTCCTGACAAACTGCCCAGCTATTATAACAACTTGGCTAAGAGCACTTCTTTTCCAGTAAGGAAAACTAACACTGCTGGCAAAAGAAGACACCTGACAAACTATCGCTGTTTCAAAATCAAAAAATATTTTTGCACAAATACGGGTCGTGCGTGGCTATTGTGTTTAAGAGAAAAAAAAACTGCAGAAAAAAGAATGTTATTTTTTATTGAAGGACAGAAGGGAGAGAAACAAGATACTCCTCAGTACAAATGAATACAGTATGAAAGCATTAAGATGGTGATTGCATGCGCTTGTGTATCACAAATGGTTGTGCAACTGCAACGCACCGAAACGGCACATTTTTTTTCAAACACTTGGATCTTGGCAACGCTCTGAAATCGTGTGATTTGGGGTGCGTTGCGATTGCACATCCATTTGTGATACACAATCGAATGCAATCACCAATTCTATGCGAAATTGCATGCGATTTCCTATATCATTGCGCTAGTAAAAGCTATATTAAATCAGAATACATCATAAAGGGGATTAGGGCTGTCCAAGTTGTCAGTATTTTCTGTGCCAAAAGTGCATACTGTCTTTCACATATGAGGGACTTAGGGCTAGGCCACTAGCGCGTTTTTAGTGTTTGTGCATGCAGTTTCTTTCGATCATTGCAATAGCGGCAACGCATTGAAAATGAACGTTTCGGGTGTGATGGGATTGCGCATGGGACTGCGATTTGCATTCTGCATTTTTTGCACAATCGCACACGGTTTTCTATTTCTAATGAAAAAGCGCACGCGCAAAAGCATCAAAATAGCACATGAAATCACATGCGATTCCGTGTACGATTGCGCAGTGTGGCCGTGCCCTCAAAGGGTATCTCACTGGTAAAATCATTTTTTAGTATTCAGTTTATTGCAGAACAGGAGGTAAAGGAGTGTGTCTTACCTCCCATTCTTTAAAACCCATATATAAATCCGACCCGGATCGCGTACACATGCACAATCTCACCACCGACCCGGAGTGCGTACACACATAGAATCTCACCACCAACCCCAGATCCCGTACACACGCACAATCTCACCACCGACCCGAGTGCTATACACGTACAATCTCACCACCGACCCCAGAGTGGTTCACAAGTACAATCTCACCACGACCCCAGAGTGCGTTCACACGTACAATCTCACCACCGACCCCTGAGTGCGTTCACACGTACATTTCACCACCCGACCCCAGAGTGCGTTCCACGTACAATCTCACCACCGCCCCAGAGGTGCGTTCACACGTACAATCTCACCACCGACCCAGAGTGCGTTCACACGTACAATCTCACCACCGACCCAGAGTGCGTTCACACGTACAATCTCACCACCGACCCTAGAGCACATACGCACGTACAATCTACCTCGACCCCCACGTACACGATCTCACCGACCCCGGATCGCGTACACACGTACGATCTCACCACCGACCCCGGAGGCGTACACACGCACGATGAACAGCAGTTCGGGGGCGGCGTTTGTTGATCTGCCATCGACCGAACGCACACACACGTACGATTATCGGACGAGATATCCGTTTATCGTCCGTGTGCGTCGTGGTTGGGGATCGTACGATTTTGTCCTATCGTCTCGCATGATTGGCCAACATTTCCAGCCTTGTCCAATTTATATCCCAATGAATAATTCAAACATACAGAAAAGTTAGTTGTGGTGAAAACTCCGTCATTTCCCATGTAGGAACTTCTAACAAACAATCCCACACTGAACTGGGACCCCATGTGACCTCCCCCACAATCCTCTCGCTTCCCGCCCGCCTTCTGACGTCGCGCAGCCCTGAGACGTTGCCCCGGAAACCCCGCGCTCCCGAGCGAACAGAGTCTGGTGGCGTCCGCCATTTCAGGGAGTTCGCAAGACTTGTCCGTACACCGCTGTGTCAATCCTTCTACCCTCCCCCTCCTCCTCCTCCTCTCATTCCCGCCAGTAACGAAGTGTTCTCTCTATTTACATCTAGTACTTCCTTTCCTCTCTCTAACCCGGGGACCGCGACAACTACCGACCGCCGAACCCCCGCTAGGCCCGACAGGGGGAGACACCCAGGTAACCGCGCTCGGTCTTTATTATCCACGCTATTGGTTGGGGCAGTGTTAGGTCCGGGGATCACACGGTGCGGCCTATAAATCCGGGCCCTGGTCGGAGGCCTAGAGACCATTGTCACCAGTGTGTGACCATTCTGTGTGTGTGGTATGAATGAGGAAGTGGCGGTGTGTAGAAGAGCACGAGACCCCATGGTGTAGATATGTGTGAATATAGATGTAAAGTACAGTTGTAGAGAGTTAACTTTGTGTGTACACGGATATGTTATCTATAGTGGTATAGAAAGTTACTATGTGTGTACACTGTATGTTATCAACATTAGGTATAGAAAGTTACTATGTGTGTACACTATGTTATCTACATAGTACAGGAATGTATGTTATCTACATGTATGGTATAGAAAGTTACGTGTACACTGTTATCTACACATGGTATAGAAACTTGCATGGTACAGCAATTGTGTTACTGATTAGATACCTATAGATGTAGGAGATATAAATATAGAAAGACCTATAGATGTATGAGATAAATATAGAAATCTTCTATAGATGTAGGAGATATAAATATATAGTGATACCTTTAGACGTGAGAAGATATAAATAAAGAGAAACCTATAGGCTTAGAGATAAATATAATAAATATATAGAGGGACCATAGATGTAGGAGATATAAATATATAGACACCTATAGATGTATGTAGGAATGTATAATAAACAGGATGGCATTTTCAATGTAATTAAGTAATTGGTGAGTAATGCGTTTAATTTAATGTTATCTTGTTTGTCACTCTGAATATTCTATGTAATGTTTTCACACTTGAGTTTTTTGTTTTGTGAAACTTTTGGTGACTCATACTATCCTTGTATATGAAAAGGCTTGGGGCCTCATGGGATAGCAGAAGTTAGACCGTTGCCGGGTAAAGCTGTTTTTGCTATTTTTTGATCATCGTTGTAATCCTTGAGTGCCCCAAGTTTTTTTTTTAAAGAGGTTTGTTGCCATGGCGTAGCTGGATATCTGGAGGAAAATGTTAACCCAGAAAACTGGGGAATCAAAAAAAAAAAAAAAAAATGGAGAACAAAGTGACAAAAGACTGCATCACGAGGTACGGTGAAATAAATTTATTATTGGTATACCTTGTTTATCAAGTGATTAGGTCCAACACCCTAATTGGAAGGGTGACACAGGAGTAGAATTTAAAAGGATGAATGAACAAACGTCCAAATATAGGAGATAATATTCTTATAGTTTGCAAGTTCCATGTTATTCGGACATGATAAAAATACATCCACGTAATTAGCAATAATAAGTCTAAATTTGTTACTAGAGCCAATCTACATTTTAGTAGTAGTAGCCAGTTTCTCAAATAAACGATAGAGGTTTGTGTCGGTCTGGTATTAAAGAACACAATTTGCCATCTGAAATAAACAGCAGATTCCGAACACTACGGACATTGAATGATGGGAGTTGTAGTTGTCAAAATCTGGAGGCGCACAGATTAAGAATCAGCTGCACATCTAGACATAATAGTAAGGACACTTAGGAAATTACGTATAGACATACCAGTATCATGCCCTTGGTTGTCCAGTCCTGATAATGGTTATTTTTGCATAGCAGCACATCTTACACATGGCTATCACTGAAGTTGCTCTCCCTTTCTGCACCAGTCTTTGGAGTTGTGTGAGATCTCTGGTTTGTTAAGCATGCCCCAGAAACTTTTTTTTTTTTAAATATTACAGCGAGAGATGTATATTTGTGGTTTGCCATCTGTACTTAGATTCAACAATGATGCTGTTAAACTTTCTTTCATGCGTTAATGGTGAGAGGGGAATTGAACAATAATGCAGAGCGAGTGTGTCCTGAGGACATCAACACGTTTCACGTTATTGCTGTTTATTGCGCTGCGTTCTTCAAAACATGGTAATTGCGATGGGGCAACCCACATGACATGACACGTTCTGCGATTCTCACTCACGGATCTCTAGCGTGTGAGAGACATTGCGCAGCACCCCAGTACATGCATCACTATTTTGAGTGATTTGGCAAAACATCGCTAGTGGTTTTCCATTTCCGATTGATCTCTGCGACAATATTGACTGGTTCATCGAAAAAAGATAAAGATTGGGTTAGATGATTCCCCCAGATTTGGGCAGCTTTAGAGTCTTAATGTGAATATGTATTATATTTAATTTATTCAATTTTAATGTTATTTTTACTTGTAGTACTAGCCAGCTGTATAACAAGATGAAAGGCGCTGTGCGATTCAGCATTGACGTTTTTGTTTTTTTTTTTTTTGTTTTTTTTTTCCTGTAATTACTTGTATCAGCTTTACAAGTACATTCATGTCCCTTGTTCTTTAGTATGTGAAGGAGGGTTTATGGAAGGGAAATTTGAGGCATGAAATATCTCAAAAATCCTACCTTAGTCCTGAAGAATCAAAATTTGCATGTAGGCTTTACAGGAAAATTTTATTCAAAGTAGTTGTTTCCTGTGTAAGAATAGTTGTCCCCTGGGTGAAAATAGTTTTCTCCTGGGTAAGAATAGTTGTTCCCTGGGTGAAAATAGTTGTCCCCTGGGTGAAAATAGTTGTCCCCTGGGTAAGAATAGTTGTCCCCTGTGTGAAAATAGTTGTCCCCTGGGTAAGAATAGTTGTCCCCTGTGTGAAAAAAGTTGTCCCCTGGGTAAGAATAGTTGTCCCCTGGGTGAAAATAGTTGTCCCCTGGGTGAAAATAGTTGTCCCCTGGGTAATAATAGTTGTCCCCTGTGTGAAAATAGTTGTCCCCTGGGTAAGAATAGTTGTCCCCTGGGTGAAAATAGTTGTCCCCTGGGTGAAAATAGTTGTCCCCTGGGTAAGAATAGTTGTCCCCTGTGTGAAAATAGTTGTCCCCTGGGTAAGAATAGTTGTCCCCTGGGTAAGAATAGTTGTCCCCTGGGTGAGAATAGTTGTCCCCTGTGTGAAAATAGTTGTCCCCTGGGTAAGAATAGTTGTTCCCTGGATAAAAATAGTTGTTCCCTGGGTGAGAATAGATGTCTCCTGGGTGAGAATAGCTGTTCCCTGGGTAAGAATAGTTGTCCCCTGGGTAAGAATAGTTGTCCCCTGGGTAAGAATAGTTGTCCCCTGGGTGAGAATAGTTGTCCCCTGGGTAAGAATAGTTGTTCCCTGGATAAAAATAGTTGTTCCCTGGGTGAGAATAGTTGTCCCCTGGGTGAGAATAGCTGTCCCCTGGGTGAGAATAGTTGTCCCCTGGGTGAGAATAGCTGTCCCCTGGGTAAGAATAGTTGTTCCCTGGGTGAGAATAGTTGTCCCCTGGGTGAGAATAGTTGTTCCCTGGGTAAGAATAGTTGTCCCCTGGGTGAGAATAGTTGTCCCCTGGGTGGGAATAGTTGTCCCCTGGGTGAGAATAGTTGTCCCCTGGGTAAGAATAGTTGTCCCCTGGATGAGAATAGTTGCATAGTTGTCCCCTGGGTAAGAATAGTTGTTCCCTGGATAAAAATAGTTGTTCCCTGGGTGAGAATAGATGTCCCCTGGGTGAGAATAGTTGTCCCCTGGTTGAGAATAGTTGTCCCCTGGGTAAGAATAGTTGTTTCCTGTGTAAGAATAGTTGTCGCACAAGCAAAAAAGGGTTGTTGGAAGCGCACACCGTTTGTCAGAAAAATTCTGTTTTATTGCATCACACAAACACACAACGTTTCGGAGAACACTATGTCTCCTTCATCATCTATTACATAAGAATAGTTGTCCCCTGGGTAAGAATAGTTGATCCCTGGATGAGAATAGTTGATCCCTGGGTGAGAATAGTTGTTCCCTGGGTGAGAATAGTTGTCCCCTGGGTGGGAATAGTTGTCCCTGGGTAAGAATTGTTGTCCCCTGGGTGGGAATAGTTGTCCCCTGGGTGGGAATAGTTGTCCCCTGGGTAAGAAAAGTTGTCCCCTGGGTGAGAATAGTTGTCCCTGGGTAAGAATTGTTGTCCCCTGGGTGGGAATAGTTGTCCCCTGGGTGAGAATAGTTGTCCCTGGGTAAGAATAGTTGTCCCCTGGGTAAGAATTGTTGTCCCCTGGGTGAGAATAGTTGTCCCCTGGGTAAGAATTGTTGTCCCCTGGGTAAGAATTGTTGTCCCCTGGGTAGTTGTGCTTCTGCCAAGTATCATTTCATATATGGGCACTCAGTCAATATGGCCTTGTTGATGATCCGACCCAGTGGATCATTAACTATGCCCGAACTAAAGGACATTTGCCTATTAGGATTACTGATAACACCTGCCCAATTAAATGCTTTACATTTTCTGAGGGAGAAATAAAACTGTGACAGTATAATGTCCATATCGTTTTTATAGACATTTAACAATGCATGTTATTTAATATTATTAAAACACACATTTCTTGTGCATTGCAGTGGGGCCTTAGCCTTATATAAGCTGCTTGTCTTTCAATGATGTCTAAACAACAGACCACGCTGTAATGTTACCTCTAGATGTCAGTGTTTGCGCAGTTGAAATGGCAGGGGAAAAAAACCAGGCCACAATCCCATTCATGTGAAAACAGCCAAAAGCCTTGTACACACATATGATATTTGCTCCGACGAACGACCACTGACCACAACAAACATGGGTGACGGACAGCCATTTTGGGGGATAATTGCTCGTGTGTATGCGTTCCGTCCATTGATCCGCCATGGGGGATCTACGAATGCCACCCAACGGAACTCATACACGTGCAATTATCACATTTGTCACCTGTGCGCACACACTCGGGGGACGTTCATTGGGGCGAAGATCATATGTGTGTACGAAGCTAAAGGGGATGATAAAAGTTAGGGGTGCAAAAGTTTGTCTGTGCTTTTCATTTGCAGTGACCAATCAGAAGTTTCCCAGGCCAGAACGAATGACTGACGGTTGCAGCAAAATTTGGTGCTTACGTCAGTTCGATGGGACCGAACTTGCGGACTGCACGATCGCCTGTGGTTTCCCGACACGTCCGATTGCCCATTCGTCTAATTTGAACAAAAGGTGGGATGTTGGTCGCTGGATGCCGCAAATCCATGCAATTTTTTTTGATCCGATGTACAGAAATTGCATAGTGTATACTCAGACTAACTGACAGCGCAGGCAAATTTTGCACTTTTTACTGCATAAGCCCCTAAAGGTGTTATGAAGGTGCCTAAATATTATGGCTCAATGATGTAAAATGAATATTTACATATCATATAACAGATTGGATGATTTTAACAATGCATCTTGATTTGATTGCCTGTGAATGGTCTAAATGTTCAACAATCTAAAAAAGCACCAATCAAAATGTAGTATTTACCCTTTGCTAAATGTGCCAGTATTATACATTGCAGTAGTTATGGGCACCACCTGTTGGCTGTCAGTAAAAAATGGCAATGAACTTGGCTGACTCTGCAGCGTCTACCATTGTAGGCGCCAGTGTACAAACCAGCCATATCCTTACAGAAAGGTTTCCTGTGTTTCCTTTTGTGATTGTTAAGCAATAGAATTTTTACAACACAAAAGAAATCAGATGCACAAAGTAAAAGATCCTTAACTGTTCCTGGTTTTAAATTTTCCTGACCTACATAGAAGGCTGTCAGAAAGTTAAAGCTCTGCAAAAAGTGCACCGACTGTTCAGATCGCTCGAACACAGCGTGTTTTGTAAATATCCTTGTTTGTATACTCTGTATTTTATAATGTACAATGATGCGTACCCAAGTGGCGCTTTATAAATAAAATTATACATACATACATACATATCCTCCCAGTGAATTGTCTGACAGATGAAACTATTACATAGTAGTTACAGTACGTTTTAAATAAATACATATGGATTGTCAGGTTGAACCTGTTGCCTTAACATTTTAATTGTCTGTGTGCCCAAGTGTATGACCTGGAGATACTAAGGCTACGTTCACACTACACAACCAAAAAATGCATTAAATTAAATTGCATTGTGATTTAAAGCATTTTTACAATGCATTTTTATGCAATGCGTTTTAGGGTTAAATGGCATTAAATGCGCATCTATGTGTTTTTTTCCTCTTCCCTATAGACTTTCATTGAGTCCGTTAATGCACTAAACTGCTGCAAGCAGTGCGTTACAAAAATGCAACATACAAAAACACAGTAGTGTGAACGTTATTATGACATCCTATGTGAAATTTATGTCCTTGCTTTTTTCTAAATGCTTGTAATAGAAAAACAGACCAAAAAGCAATAAAACGCGTTGTGTGAACGAGCCCTAAGGGTGGTTACACACATTGGGATCCTTTTTCCCGACCAGTCGACACTTGCGACCAAAGGACTGTTGGTCACGGCATAAGTAGCAGAATCTCACACGTTTTCACATTTTCAAGAAAAATCTTTTAAAAATCTCCTTGACTTTTTTTTATATTTTGTTAATATAATATTTTGCTATATTATATTAATAAAGGAGCATGGGAAAATTTTAAACAAATATTGATTTTTAAATACTATTTCCAGCCAAGACCCCCAAGCAAGCCTTCTCACCACTACAGATTTAGACATATTTACTGACTATTTTTCAATTCCAGATTTTTGATTTTTTATAATTAACGCTAACAAGGTTTAAAGGACAATTCCACCCTCATAATAACTTGTTTTAGAAAGAATGGCCTCTTTAAAATATATTGATATATTATAGTTTGTCCTATGAATTCATTACTGTGTGCCTGCTATGCTTCTGGATGCCTCATGGAAACTGAGTAGTTTAGTGACCTGGTACTGAGCCTGGGCATGCTCAGAAGAGGCAGCTAGGGGATTAGCATTCAGTCATTGGCTGTGATGTCAACTGTCAAATCCATAACTGACAGTTGCTAACTGAAAGAACCAGGAAGCAGAAACAGGGGCAACAGGACATTGTGCAGGATTTTAGGTTAGACTTATATATTTCACATTTCAAACTATTACCGTTTAGGGTTTTGGGGGGTCATTTACCTATATATATATATATAAGTTTTCATTTGTGAATGTGGCAAAAAGCCAAATTTTGTGTGAGTAATGCCGGCAAATAGACTATTTAGATAGATTAGACGTTTGAACATCAAATTTATATAATGACGTAAGCTGGCCATACACAGCTCCAAGTTCCCCACCTTGAGGAGGAACTTTCCCCCAGATTTACCCTTGAAATCTGCAGAGATGGGGGACTGAAGATGGGGTCGGCGGAAAATTTTCCACTTGGCACGATCTTCGTTTGCGCGATACACTGCTTCATTTTCGGAGCAGCGGCTCTTACCTCCATAACGTTCCCCCTACCCATTCGTTTTGCGACCATGAGTTGATCACAAAAATACAAATCAGGTGGTTCTTCGTACATCACAGAAATGGGTGAAGAAAGTCACTGGAATTTCGGAAGGTAAGTGCATAGTACATGGGCACATTTAAGCCTTATACAGTTGTGCGATTGCAGGGGCCGTCCCGCGACTCACAATGTTTATGCACGACGTTTCGCCCAATAATCGTGCAGTGTATGGGCACTTTGTTGGCCAAAACCACCGTTTACTCGGGGCTAGGTTTTGCCCAATAATCGTGCCATACACGGTGCGATTATTGGGCGAACCAGTTGTGCACACAAATCGTGCTTTGCGGGTAAACCCCCCCAATCACACATGTGTATGAATCTTAAGTGATGAACAGTTATATTCTGTCTAAATCCGGGGGGGGGTGTCTTATCTTATCTTAAAGGAGAACTAAACCCAATTTTTTATACTCCAGAATCTGAAAACAACCCCCCTAAAAACACCAATAAACTATAAAATCCCACTTTAGTAAACTCTGTTAAAGTAAATCAAAACCTGTTAAGAACTGGATGAAGTATCTGTGTTTATGTGCAGTGTGAGACCACACCTCCTGACCTCAGTCACATGCTTCCTTGCTTTATCTGTCCTGTAAAATGATTGGCTAGATATTATTAATGGGTGTGACCAACTGTAACAAGTTTGTGCCATAGCTAAGGACTGAGCATGTGCAGAACATAATGGTCGTTGACCAAACAGTGTGATACTAGAATGCTGAGAAGTAAAGCACAAACCATATTTTATTTAGGTAAATTTTCCAGAGCCTGTATCAAAATGAGAGGTAAGACACAGATTACTGGTTTTATATCAAGGTGTTCTGCCTTCTGGTTCAGTGTTGTTCTGTGGCTTTAGTTGCCCTTTAAGGGGCCTACTATAATTCAGTCCGACAATTCACATATGGCCCTTGGGAAAATGATATGGACTGTCCCATGGGTAAGTCATTCCTTGTAGAAGGAAGATCCTTATTTCTTTAAATCAGACAGTGAAATGGATTCCTATACGAGTGTAGAGCGTTTCATTATCCTGAAAGGTTTTCAGGTCTGGGATCAAACAGGAGGACTTGTTTCTTTTTCTGTATTCCCATGAGAAATAGAGGAGAAAATGCAACCAGTTCCATCGTTTTAGGTCTTTGCTAATATATCTAGTTAAATGGCAAGTCCAGCCCTCAAATGAAATATATAAGTCTAACCTGAAATCCTGCACAATGTCCTGTTTCCCCTGTTTCTGCTTCCTGGTTCTTCCAGTTAGTAACTGTCAGTTATGAATTTGACAGTTGACATCACAGCCAATGACTGAATGTTAATCCACTATCTGCCTCTTCTGAGCATGCCCAGGCTCAGTACAGTTCACTAAGTAGCTCAGTTTCCATGAGGCATCCAGAAGCATAGCAAGCAGAAGAGGCCATTCTTTATAAAGATGTTCTTATGAGGGTGGAGTTGTCTTTTAACACAGGCGGAATGGGAACAATTCCAGCAAAATGGTATCATGGTTTATATTGGGGTGTATTGATCATTATTTACATATTTATATTATGATTATTTTTTGCAACAGACAATTCATAATTACCGTAACATTACAAACATGGGTTCCTTGTAAGCAAATGTCAATAGTCCCAATAGAGAAATCAATATGGAGAATCCAATAAGTGAATATGATGAAAAATCTCACATCATATTTGAGGGGTAAATTAGCTAAATATGAACAAATTTGGGGGTCTCTGAATAGTCTATAAAGGGGATAAACCAGAGATGGGGACACAAACAGGCAGGAGGGAATTCAGTGATATAAGCAATTATTACATCTCAACTGCTCCTGTTTCGAAGGGACTGTCCCATTTAAAGGACAACTCCACACTCAGAAGAACATCTTTTAGAAAGAATGGCCTCTTTAAAATATGTTGATATATCATAGTTTGTCTTATGAATTCATTACTGTTTGCCTGCTATGCTTCTGGATGTCTCATGGAAACTGAGCAATTTAGAAACCTGTACTGAGCATTTACTGAGCCTGGGCATGCTCAGAAGAGGCTGACTAACATTCAGATTAACATTCAGTCATTGGCTATGATGTCAACTGTCAAATCCATAACTGACAGTTGCTAACTGGAAGAATCAGGAAGCAGAAACAGGGGGGGAAAGGACATTGAGCAGGATTTCAGGTTAGACTTATATATTTCAGATTTCAAACTATTACCATTTAGGGTTTTGGGGGGTGATTTACCTGTATGTAAGTTTTCATTTTGGGGCTGGACTTGCCCTTTAAGGCTGGGTACACACTAAACAATATTTTCGGGTTGCCCTATGTCAGGGTGTTATTAACTTGATTTAAATACATTCATTACATATTTTAATGAAATAGTATTTACAATTTCATTTACATAGACATAGGAACCTGGTCAAGTATCCACCACAGATTTTGTACTGTACTTAGGTTGAGTTTAGGGGGCCACCCAACATTTCATATCTCAATTACCATTTATATATCTGACTACTACTGACTCCTATTGTTTATTAAAATGCATCTCTTTCTGTCCCCTTAGCTCTGTATTTAAATTTGAGCAGTTTTCTCTGTTTTTTTTTCCCTTGGGTGAATGGGCTGTGGGCCCACCAGGGGATTCCCCTGTAACCCTGTGGGCCAGTCCGATGCTGCTAAGTTGCCAGTAATAACTACGGTAATGAAAAAAATCAGTATGCAAAAATCTTTGCCAGCATCAGTAAATGAACATGTCCTTGGTCATATCCCATGACTGCTTATAAGCAACCTGCCTATGTATCTAGGGATTCAATCCATATACCAAACAAAAGTAAGGGGAAGTAAGGTCAATGTCGCTACTCAGGAAGAAATTCTGAAATCAGCTCAAGCAAAGGTCATTTTCATACGTTAAAACTATTCTAAATACTTTCATTGGAATCAGGGATATCAAGATGGAAGAAGCTTTGTAGCAACTTTTTACCTTTAAGTAAAATAAAAATGAGTTTGAATCTGCGGCCATACAATCAACTCGCAATAATCGGTTATCGGAGCGCATGCGATCCGCACCAGACATGGTGATCAGAGCAGTCTGCTGAACATCTAACCTTTAATGGGCAAGTCCAGCCCCAAAATAAAAACTTACATACAGGTAAATCACCCCCTAAACGGTAATAGTTTGAAATGTGAAATATATAAGTCTAACCTGAAATCCTGCACAATGTCCTGTTTCCCCTGTTTCTGCTTCCTGGTTCTTCCAGTTAGTAACTGTCAGTTATGGATTTGACAGTTGACATCACAGCCAATGACTGAATGTTAACCCCCTATCTGCCTCTTCTGAGCATGCCCAGGCTCAGTACAGGCTCAGTACAGGTTTCTAAATTGCTCAGTTTCCATGAGACATCCAGAAGCATAGCAGGCATACAGTAATGAATTCATAGGACAAACTATGATATATCAACATATTTTAAAGAGGCCATTCTTAATAAAAGATGTTCTTATGAGGGTGGAGTTGTCCTTTAACATGGGTACCCATATCAAAGATGTTTGAAAGATGACAGACAGGATGTGCAAGGTTTGTCTGTCATTTTTTAAGATCAGGATACCCACAGTCCCAAGTGCACTCGCTATACGCAGCATAGGGAGAACGCTCGGGACAGTGTGTTTCCCACGACCGCGGCCGACTCCCCTATATTTTAGTACAGGGAGATTTAATTTTTCAAACGATTGCGAGGTCAACAGGAACATCCATCGGCCTTGCGATCGTTCGGAAAAAGTGCTACACACGGTTCCGATCCAACGGTATCAGCGCTTTTTCCTCACTGTGTGTACCCAGCTTAACAGTTGCTAACTGGATGAACCAGGAAGTAGAAACAGGGGCGAACAGGACATTGTGCAGGATTTCAGGTTAGACTTATATATTTCACATTTCAAACTATTACCGTTTAGGGTTTTGGGGGGTCATTTACCTGTATATAAGTTTTCATTTGGGGGCAGGACTTGCCCTTTAAGTTTTGACAGTTGACATCACAGCCAATGACTGAATGCTAACCCCCCCTAGCTGAGTCATCCAGAAGCATAGCAGGCATACAGTAATGAATTCATAGGACAAACTATGATATATCAACATATTTTAAAGAGGCCATTCTTTCTAAAAGATGTTATTATAAGGGTGGAGTTGTCCTTTAATTTGGAGATTGCATTTATAAATATCCTGTGCTACAATGGAAACTTTCCATAAAAAAAGTACATACTGATTGTCATTCAAAAGTGTGTAATTATATTATTATTATTGTGGATTTATAGAGCGCCAACATCTTCTGTATCGCTTTACAATAACATGGATACATTCACATCAGACCCTGCCCCCTGAAGAGCTTACAATCTAAGCACATTTATTTAACACATACAACCTATCAGTATGTCTTTATGATTGTGGGAGAAAGCAGAGTGACTGGAGGAAACCCACGCAAGCACGGGGAGAACATACAATCTCCTTACAGATGTGTCCAAGAAAAAGTTAACACTGGACAGATCATACACTTAGAATAATCACCGCTTGCATCACTTCAATATTGTCATTTTATTGCACACACACACACAAAATAAAGGTTAAAAAAGATTGCAATAAAGCTGTCAGTGTCTAAGTTAACAAGCCCCTGAAAATATATACCTCCAAATCTAGGATGCACTTGTTATACTTGCTTTGGGCACCATAAATTCTGACAGCATTGACAGCTCATATAACCATTTTGCAAAGTAACGCTGGATAGACATCTGTCTTTATCTGGTTATTGGCTGTGCTTGTACACATTCAGTATTAAACTGTGACCTTGCTCGGGGGGAATCCTAACCAAGTCCGATGCAGTGTGGATCAATGGAACATAATGGAAAGGCCCCACTCTTCCAATAAATGTTAAGAATAAATAAATAAAGCTACTACTGGGATAAAATGTTTTTTTTTTTTTTTATTTAAAAAAAGCAATAACAATAATAAGGTTAAATTATCGTTAATAGCCTGGCAGCATCTGTCCAGTCAATATTTACAGTTCTGTTATAGGACTGAACTGAACTAAAATCTATTAACTGCCTGGGAAGTCAAACAGCTGTATAAACTTCTAGTATCTAGACAATGTACCTCGGCTGCCATTTTGTTTTTTTTTTAACAAATATTTTAGGAGATTTAAAGGCATATAAGACTGCAATTCTTCACACTGTAATGAATAGGGTTGTCTAATCGTTTATATTATTGCAAGGGGTAATCCCATTTTATTGTAGATATATCCCCCTTGCAATAATGTAAACGACTGGATCACCTGTAGAAGGGGGCACCTTGAACCCCCGAAATGTTGTGAGTGTATGTGTGGTCACTAATAAAGTTTGAATTCACCTTGGAGTGCGACCCCCCACCTTGTTTTTTGTTTCGAGTTCTATATTCCAGAGGGAGGAATTCTTGAGGTGTGAGCCAAGGGGGCCCCATCTTAATTTTTCTTATAACAGATATAGCCTGCTTCCAGAAAACCACTGTGGGTGAAGCAGGGATCATATTTTTGCAGGGGCCCCCAGTGATTCCTAGCTACAACACACAGCCCTGTGCCTATACAGGAGATCAATATGTTAAGGTGGCCACACTGTCAGCTCCCTCTTCTATAGTATAAGTCTATCGAGAGCGGCCTACAGAAACTTCTGGTTAGAACTGACTGATGCCGTGGCCGACAGCAGATTATAGACAGGACCTCACAATTTCTCGACACGTGCAACTTATAATAGTCTAATCTGGTCGGACCCAATAGGATTGGCCTATTATCGGTTCTGTGTGTTCCCATCTTTAGGTATAGGGAAACTTAGCTACTGTGTTGCTTACCATAAAATTAAACTGCATGTTTGGCTTGAGTTTCAAAGCAAACAATACTGTATTTGTCTGCCTTATTCCTCCTACTCCTACCTGAGAAGTAGTCTAGGGTACTGGAGAACATATAATTGTGTTCATTTCAGCTAAAACCACTTTTGGAAATATCTTGTATATACCAGGTGGCGGTGTTTATTGGTGCAGTATTCTAAAGCGCTATGGCTTCTAGCATGTATGGTCATTATGAAGCTCCCCCCCATTCAATAATGGGATCTTCCTTTACCCAAAGGAAATGCACTTTACAAATCTAAACAGCTTATTGGCAGTGTGGTTGGTATATTTATGTCTAGAATAGGTAGGGGTGCTGCCTCCTCACTTTAACACAGAACACATGTAATCTGCAGCAACCAATCAAATGTTTTTTTACTGTAATGGATCAGTAAAAAGGGTAAAATCTCATTGGTTGAGGCAACTTAATAGCCCGGGCAAAGTTTTGCACCTCTTATTAAATAAGCTGGCTATATTGTTAGATTTGGCCCTATGTGATAAACAGCTATAGCTAGCCTGGTCCGGTGTTTATTGCATGTGGTTGTCAAAAAGAAGACCTAGTAGACTCCAAGCAAGGACCCCAAGATTAAAACACAGGCTGGAACAAATGGCTCACATAGCGTTCAGTTCAGTCTCATCCTATATGCAGCACCTGCTAATAGCTGGAATGAACACAGCAACTTCATAAGTATTGCTTAGTGAGCAGAATCTCTGGGGCATGCAGCCTGGCAAGCAGCTTTTCAGAACAAGCCAATTTAAAGCCAGCCTGTCTGTGCTAATCATAAGGATGTACCCTGTAAATAATTTGCCAGGTTATTCTTGTGTTAGGATAATATTTCAACCCAATCAACTGCCACAACCAATATTTCTGTCGACCAGGTCAAAATATCGGCTAAAATCTTCACCCGTGTCCCGTATAAATAACATAATTGTATTGGACACATCAGACCGTGTGGTTTTCAATAGCCCAACAATACATTGGTGGTACCGATGAAATTCCCATGAGACATACTACAGATTGGGTTGGCGGATCAGTACTGTCTGTAAGGAATATTGGGCCAGTTTTGCCCATGTGTATACAGCCTAAGGCTAGGTACATACTTTCCAATTCTTCCTCCAGACCGACTGTTTGGCCCTTCCGACCAGTTGTATAGGAGAAAGGACTGTCGGTCAAGGCAAAAGAAGCCGAGTCCGACAGTTTGCCGAGACTGAGCGTGTGGTCCATAGAGGACCATACGATTGGTCATGGTTTTCCGACACAGCCGATCATTCATTCATCTGATTTGGACAAACAAACAATTGGACGTCGGTACCGTCCGGCCCCAAAAAACATCCAATAATTCGACCCCCAAACGACATTTCAATGTTTCGCTTAAACAGGGGCCAAATTATTGGATGTTTTTTGAGGCCGGACACTACCGACGTCCAATTGTTCATTTGTCCAAATCGTTGGATATGTGTACCCAGCTTTACACATCTAATTATCAGACAACCCTAAAACACAAACAGGCTGTACAAATATGTATTCATGTTCTTAATCTCCAAGAAACTAATCAGATGTCATCAGATGTTTTCTAACTGTAGCAGACCAGTAAAAAGACATCACCTGATTGGTTACTGCAGATTAAGAGATTAACATTTTGTATTTGACTTGCCTTGTGTCTCTTTCCAATATAAGAAATTATTATTGATACTTTTTTCTCTCCATCTCATCCCCTCTCCATCTCTCCCAATCTCTCTCCATCTCACCCCGTCTCTCCATCTCTCCCAATCTCTCTCCATCTCACCCCGTCTCTCCATCTCTCTCCATCTCACCCCCTCTCTCTCCATCTCTCTCTATCTCTATCCATCCCACCCCCTCTCTCTCCATCTCACCCCATCTCTCCATCTCACCCCCTCTCTCTCCATCTCTATCTCTATCCATCCCACCCCCTCGCTCTCCATCTCACCCCATCTCTCCCTCTTCATCTCTCCCTATCTCACCCCGTCTCTTCATCTCTCCCTATCTCTCTCCATCTTCCCCTATCTCTCCATCTCTCCCTATCTCTCTCCATCTCCCCCTATCTCTCTCCATCTCGCCACGCTGTCCCTCCGCCTCTCCCCATCTCCATTTCTCTCCATCTTAACCTCTCTCTCTCTCTCCATCTCAACTTCTCTCTCTCTCCTTCTACCCCCCCCTCTCTCTCTCCCTATCACTCTTTCTCCATCTCTCCCTCTCCCTTTCTCTATATATATATAATATAATGATTTAGGGCTGGCATAGGAATGTTGCAAACAAACCTGAATAATACATAACTGCATATAACTGTGACTAACACACGTTTGCTCATACATTGGGTTGATCCTGTACCAGAAAAACCAGTTTGTCTTCAATTTCTCCCACAGAGAATAATGAGGTGTAGGAGTATAGTATTTATTAAAACAAACTACAGCATGTTCGCTATGTAAAGACGGTTCTTTTTTAAAGCTTCAGCACAAATGTCAACATAAAAAAGACAGAGAATGTAAGACAGATGTGGCGTTTTGTAATTTTGTCATCAACTGAAACAGTGAAGGACAGAACAATGAGCTGTTGTCAAACCAATTGCCTAGTATAAGTACGGATTGGTAAGATGAAAGGGGCCCATCTAAAGGCTAAGATACAGTATTATTGTTCAATCTGTTCCCCCGTGTCCGATTGACCAAATGGACAGATTTGGTCACTGATAAGCTTATCGAATGTGACCCAGTAAAAACCTAACATATAATTGGTTGTTGCACAGGCAAACTCATGCACCTCGTATTGCTTACAGTAGAACCGATAATTATTTAGGTGACATTGACTTATGTAATAAGATGGGCAAAAACGTTTCCTTGCTATTATAACCTGAAGCAGCCAGGTGGTTTAAATCACAGTACACCAATGAAAGCTAAAGCTAGACATACATGGGCAGATCAGATTTCCAATTGAGCTCCCCACCTTGAGCTTCCCTATCTTTCTGCAAATTTCCCTTTGAAACCTGCAGAGAGACAGGGACTTGAAGACAGGATTGGCGTAACTGAATTTTTTTTGCCTGGCCCGACCTCTGTTTTTCTGGTCAATCAGAAAGACAGAAAACTGTTTTCGATATGTTGAGCGATTCAGTGGAATTTACCGAATTGCTCAAAATATCCAGCCTGTGTATAAGGGACTTAACAGCTGATTGGCTGATATAGAGTAACATCATTGGCCTGTTTAGAAATCACTGGCCATTCAAAACCCTCTCAACCAAAATTGAAATTGTAACTAATCTGATGATGAAGGGCTTTACGTAGTCGTTATTCAGCATTTCCCTAGAAAAAGGCTTGTGCATTCTTTACGAACAAATGTCTGAACTGGCTTTCTCGCTCCTGTGGCTTGTCCGTATCAGACTAAAGTTTATTTCCTGGGATTTTCCTGTGTTGTACAAGAAATGTCAAAAAAAAAGTCACATGACCTTCACAACCAAATAAACAGTTTGACCTCAGTAGGGATCAATCCATTGAACGTGTTAGAGCTTGTTTTATTCTTTCTGTTTTGCAAATATAGATCTATAAACCAGCCATTCTTCATAAGGCTCACGTATACTGTGTAAGGTATGACCTCACTGTCTCTCTATTCTGTAACTGGATCTGGGTTTGTGTTTAAGGCTGTTTGGGGAATTCACAAGCCTGGTAAAATATCACAGAGCGGATCTCTCAATGCCAAATAGCGCAAGGTAGGAGGTACGAGAGGGGTTCCATTTAATGTTATTCTGTCATGATGAGAAAACTGACACAAATATACAACTTAGAAAATAGCTTTGGAAGAATAAAATGGATTTCAGCGCAATGCGTCTGTCTGTGATAAGGGCCTAGGGATTTATGGGGGGAAATTATGTTTGTATCTATAAGAATATGATAAATGGAAAACAAGAAAGATAGAGATGCTAAAAAAAGTGGATAAAAAGATAGATAGATATAGATATATAGAGATAGATAGAGAGAGAGAGAGAGAGATAGATAGATAGATAATAGATAGACAGACAGACAGATAGATAGATAATAGATAGATGGATAGATAGATAGACAGACACAGATACATAGAGCGAGAGAGAGATAGATAGATAGATAGATAGATAGATAGATAGATAGATGATAGATAGATAGATAGATAGATAGATAGATAGGTAGATAGATATATAGAAAGGGAGATAGATAGATAAAGATAGGTTGATATATAGATAGATAGATAGACACATATAGATAGATAGATAGATGATAGATAGACACAGATATATATATATATATATATATATAGAGATCTATAGATAGATAGATAGATAGATGATAGAGAGAAATATAGATAATAGATTAATAGATAGACACAGATAGATAGATAGATAGATAGATAGATAGATAGATAGATTATAGATAGATAATAGATAGATTAATAGATAAATAGGTAGATAGATTAATAGATAGATATATACATTATTGATAGATTAATAAATAGATACTGTAGATGATAGATAGGTAGATAGAACATTTATAGATAATAGATAGCTAAATAATTGATAGATGATAGATAGATAGGTAGATAGATGATAGATAGATAGAACATTTATAGATAATAGATAGCTAGATAATTGATAGATGATAGATAGATAATAGAAAGATAGATAATTGATAGATGATAGATAGAAATATAGAACATTGATAGATAATAGATAGATAATTAATAGATATTAGATAGATAGAAAATTGATAGATAATAGATAAACCCCCCGATATATCCCTATATATTACTTTCCATATATTAATTATATCCATTGATCCCCATTACCCCCTACTGTGAACCCATCTATAATATTCACCCTACCAAAGTGTTTTCTTGTGTTTTTGTTTGCTTTGGCAATTTCAGCTTGTAAATTGATCCTGCCAATAGTTTTTCATTACAGATGGGGACCAGGTCCAGGTGGTGATGGAGCCTATTTAAACCCTGCCAGGCTGACTGGCTTTGTCCCCAGGTTTAAAGGGTATGTCTACTGAAAAAGTAAAGATACTATTTTCATTTAAGATAGCATATTAAATACCATTCAAGAATGGGAGGTAATGTAGCTAAAGGTCTGTACACACGTGCGATTGCCGAATTGACTGTTCGTTCACCATTGTGCATTGTTGGGTGGGCCCCGCAATCGCGCGTGTGTAAGAAGCTCCTCTGCTGCTTCCTCTGACAGGAGACAACCACATTCACGCACCCTTATATGCGCATATTTATAATATATAATATACTGTATAATATACTGTATATTTGAAATGGAAATTCCTCTCTCTATATACAGTTCATATATTTACATACACTACTACACTGTATTTATTTAAAATTAATAACAAAATAATACTAACAGTAGCCCATAAAGTGGCACAAGTAAAAGAGACCTTCCTCACAATAAGAGCTTCCAAACAGCATTGTGTTTCCCATCTAACGATCGGCAGTGATTGTTCGACTAGTTTGGGCGTTCCCAATCTGTATTCAATGAAACCCGAAATTTCATACGGCCCAAACATTCCACCTCTATTCACTCTCACTTGATACGTGACTGAAGAAACGCAGTTAATCCCCTTTTATATGAGGATAAAAAGTGATATGTCCTTGTACTAAAATGATTTACACAGGTAGTAGCTTTTTAATCCCTGGATATATATCAGAGAGTGATTTACCATGTCTAAAAATGGAAAACAGAACTTTCCAAGACATAAATGTAATTTACTGAACATACATTTCAGATGGGTACATACTATTTTTTTTTTCTGTATCATCATTGGAAAATAAAATTTTCACATAGGAACATTGGGTTATTAGTAAACAGAGATGTGGCAAGTACAGAGAATTCTGGGGGAAACACGACTTCTGGGAAGAAAGAAAATGGCGGTTTGAGGCTAAGCACATTTTAAATAAAAAACCTGTCCTTGATCTAACTTGATGTTAAAGGGCATGTCCACCCCCAAAACTATAATTTAACCCACTGCTGGCCCCACTTTGTAGTTTAAAATAAACCTTACCTTACATCTCTGCTCCTTATTGTTCTCCAGCTATGCCTTTTTAAAGTCCAGAAAACTGAAGACTCCAAGCTGTGAGGCATCTGGTCCATGCTGATTCCTCATCCTCATCAAGGTCTGGAGCATGCGCAGTACACTAGTTACTTACCCGTAACATTCCTTTAACGTTCCCCAAACCGAATTTCCTAATCCACTTTACAGCTGACGTTGCAGCTGTAAACATCAATATTACAGTGTAATGTGGATGCGGAACATTGCAGGAACATCACAGGTAAGAACTGCAGGTTATTGAATTGACCACCAAGACAACATTAATATCTTATTAGTGTATGGCTAGCTTTAGTGAAGATGGCTATATACCTGTACATGATACCTGTTTACCAATAATCTATCCAACCCTAAAAGGCCAGCCATAGAAAAATAATAGTCGTCAGAGCAGGAACCAGGGTGTTGCTACCAGAAGTGTAGGAGGTACGACCACCAGGGACTCGACTTTATACCCTCCCACAGATACAATGTACCACCCCAGCAGCAACTGTACATGACACAGGAAGGGGCCCAGGCCTCAATTCTGCCTCAGGTCCTTAGCTTTGTAGCCTTGCCTTATTACTGAGAATGAACCCTGAATAGTCGGTTTTAAACAGCCGCTTTCAGGGTTCCTCTGTGGCAGTCCTGGACTATGGCAGGGCTGATCAATGGTAAGATCAAGTTTCGCTCTTGGTTGATACCGGAAAGTGAAGGGGACGTGTCCAGAGCTGGCTTTCAGAAGTCAACTTTTAAGTACTAAGATAAGGATTCTTTGAATCCTAAAAACAAGTTCTAGGTTAATATTTCTAGCCTTTGTTAAGAGTTAGAAGGAGAAACGTCTTTAATGCAAGATGGACACAGTGATATAAGTAATAATTCATTTAAAAAAAGATCTTAAAGGGTATCTCCACTGGTTAAAAAAAATGCGCATAGAA
Source organism: Hymenochirus boettgeri (assembly GCA_019447015.1). Taxonomy (NCBI): domain Eukaryota; kingdom Metazoa; phylum Chordata; class Amphibia; order Anura; family Pipidae; genus Hymenochirus; species Hymenochirus boettgeri. The sequence goes on along the minus strand of CM033476.1, from coordinate 20,763,084 downwards.
TACAGAGTCTGTTAGGAGCTCTCCGAGGAGGAGCGAGCGATACCTTCGTCCCGGCTCCTGATTGGGAGGTAAGACACAGCTCCTTCAATAAAACCGAATACCAACATTTTTTTTTACCATTTATCATTTTAACTTTGTTGCAACTACTACAAACATAAGGGTTTCTCTCTAAGGCACAGCTGTAACATTTACATTGTTACATAATAAAAGTTCCTTTTATCTGTTGATAATCTTTTAAGACTTGGACACCTTTTTATTGGATTTTGCCTACTTACTCCTCTGGAACAGTATAAGGTTTTTACATTTACTAGTTCCCAATAGGGAGAATGGCTGCTGTGAGCATGCCAAACTTCTCCCGGAAGGGAGACAGGAGGCAGAGTCCTATATGGTGGTCACTTTTTTTTACTTTGGGGGGGACTACAGGAGAACCATTTGGAGCTGGGATGTAAGGTAAGGATTTTTATTTACTACAAAGTGGGGCCAGTGCTGGGGGAAATTATAGTTTTGGGGGTGGACATGCCCTTTAATATCATAAACTCTTCTGTTATGTATCATTTTGTTGGAATAGTGACAGTTGGTATGTGAACCAGGGAAGAGGAAAATTTCCTCTCCGAGTGCTACCTCATAGGGATTACTGAGCATGCTTGCACTCACAGAGAGTCAAATAGTCTGACTGGGGGACTGAGCTTGAGCAAAACAAGTACTAGATTTAAGTCATGCAGCAACACAAACACATCAGTTTAAGTGCTGCTTACATGTATTCATTTATAAATTGAAATGAGGCAAAGTACATATTTTCAGTGTACAATTCCTTTAAGGATTGTATATATTATATTGCAATAATATTGGTTTTATTTGTTCTTTATGTATAGGTAATAAAGGGTGTATTTTTATAATACACAGTGTAAATATACATATATTGGCATTTGCACCGAAAATCTTTTTTTAATATATTTTAATTTTTCCGATAGCAACTTCTGTCTATAGTCTCCGAGCACAGGTAGAAATACTATAGGTAAGGGTATAAATAGTACGGCTGAACAATCACAGTTTTGTATAATAGGTTAAAGTGTCTCTGAAAAACTCCCATAATTCAGCCTGTTTGTTTCAGGGTTGTTCTCCCTTTGCAAAATAGGATTCCATAGGCGTAAAATACAGAAACCTAAAAGGAACTGTTCCTAAGCCCAAATAACAGCTGCTTAGTATCTTTCCCTAGAGATTCCATCGCTCCCTGCCTAGCAACAGATGCAGCTCCGGACCTTACAATTGGGTATTAAGACAAGACAATAACATGATTGACATTGCCACTTGCCCTATTTATATGGGAAACCATCTGAATGTTATTGAAAATGTCATGGAGGGGAAAGTAGATAGAGCCCTTTAATGCTCTATGGCTGGGAATTCGACAGCCAGAAAACTTTCCAGTGATCCGTTTCCTTTTATATATAAACAGGGGTTCCATATATATATATATATATATTTTATTACAGGGTTATTCAATAAAAGTTCTCATCGTTTAAAATGGTGCTAGTTTTGCCCCAACCAATCAGATGTTAGCTTTCAAATGTTAAATAACTTCTGATTGGTTGGGGCAAAATTAGCACCATTTTAAATGATAAGAACTTTTATTGAATCTCCCTGTTTATTCATTAATAGTAATTCAACTTACTGTTTTTTAGCCTATAAATATTAACAACCAGGAACCAATGACATAGCTTTAATACTTCCCTATAGTAAACATCTAACTATATTGTTACAAACCCCAATAACGGCGATGTATTAAAGTGTTTGCACAATATAAGGCTTGCCTGTGCAATAAATTTGCAGCTACGCCTCAGATATTAGCTTTTTACTGGGTTACTACAGTTAGATAATATCCGATTGGTTGCTGCAGATTATAAACACAAGTTTTTGCACCTTTTGATGTAATAAGTTTTGCAATAAATAAACGCCTTTTTAATTGGGGCTTTAAAGTCACGCTCATTATTTTCTAAAGTTTGAAAAACTTTACATTAAATTGCATTTCTTATACTAGGTGGCCATAACATAGCACTATTGGTAAATTAAATTCAGTGTTTATGGTATTAAATGGTACCGTGTCATTTTCAGCTGAATAATTCTGCTAGTTAATTTTAATGGGAGTTTTATTTGCTGATATTATTATCCTCCTGACCTAGGAGCAAAGAAAGTGTGACCTCCAGCAAATAGGCTATTGATCAACGAGCAATAAAAAAAATGTGCTTTATTTATTACTACATGTCGGGGGGCTTTTACTTTTAACCTAACCTGACAAATTGAGATGGAGAGCCCCCAAATATCTTTTCCTTTGTGATTCATATTAATGGGGTATTATAAGTTGGATAATAATTTGTACACACTCGTGAGTATTAAAATTGAATTCAGTAGACAATACTAACACTAATGTTTATTAATTGTCTTTTCTAGTTTGAATTTTACATAAGGGAGAATGAAGTTTTGAGGCTTGATGCATTATTTTGAAGGAAAGCTTTTAGTTTTATAAACTCAAGTTCAACAGCATACAAACTACAAACCCCTGGACCCCCACAAAGGTTTAGGCAAGCCCCCCCACAACAACATCATTGCCCCCCCACAAACACACACACACTTATGGTGCCCATACATTAGTATTTACCCTCTGACCGATCCATGACATTCAATCAATATTCCTGGAACCGCCTTTCCCGTTCTACTTTGCAACATACGATTGTGAGGTCTCGTCTGGCCCTATTCATTTTGTCGCAAAAGAAGAAGCCAATCTGTTGGAGGGTAAGTACTAATGTATGGGCACATTTACACTGGAGCAAGCACAGAACAATTAGCCTTTTAGATGCTGTGATCAGCTGTTCAGTAGAAATGAATCAAACCAACGATTTTCGTTCACCGAAATTTTAATCAAAGTGGAATTTTCAAATTTTCAACACTGATTTCCAAAATGTAACACTGAATTTTAGGTTTGGACACTGCATTTTGAATTTCTGACACTGCATTTTGAATTTTAGAAACTTTATATTGAATTTCTGAAATCACATTTCGGATTTTCGACACCACATTTCAAATTTTCAAAATCCACAAAGTTCACAGCCTTTTGAAATCCCAAAAGTTCCACCAGATCTGTGAGTTTTCGAAACCTGCAATTCTGTCTCGAAATAATAACTGCTGTTCAGGCAATAACTGGGTTTGCAACAACAGCTATAAGCCAGACCCCTTTGCCCCCAGCCCATGAGGATGGTAGTTATGTTACTGCTCAAGCTATTGGATCTATCGCTCTAGATTGAAAATGTATTTTGTGTGGTTATCAGCTGTCTTTACTAAAGTAGAGGGAGCAAATACCATGGGTGAGTTGTGTCCGCTTAATGCTTGCTCCCTATCTATAGACTATAGAGCATAGGGAGGTATTGTATTTGCGATAAAGTTGCATGTGTATGGCCACCTTCACTGATGGTAATTATGCATTGAGAGTCTTTTATTGTCTGCCTGTCTGTAGACTCAGACATTTTTCCAGTACTTCGGTATTTTTCAGTCACTAGAAAATGGCCTTTGCATTAGATGTTACAATACACACTAATCCATTCAACAGAGAATGAACACCAAACAGCTAATAACACAGGGAGAGCTCAGTCATGAATAGGTGATTAATTCTACAACACGGGGAGCGCAAAGTAGCAGCAGGAAAAACATCTAATATACACTATTCACATCTGCAAATCATCAACTGGGAAGAAGCCTAAATAGACAATAAAACTAAAATAACGATAGCTCATAGGAAAAGCATGTTTAGCTAGCACAAGGTGATAATTATAGAACGTCAGGCTTCTACTTTAACTAAGAAGGCATATAAAAAAGTGTAAAAATGGCAGGCACCATAGCAAATGTTTTGTTAAAGGGAAAGTTAGCTGCAGGTTGATGTATTTTTCTATGGACATAGGTTTATTTATTTATCTTTATTTGTATAGAAATTCATACACACATTTGTAAATCAGCATTTTCCATATGCAACTGTAAATTGGTATTTGTGTATTTCAATGAGTCATTTTAAAGGAAAAGCTCTGAAACAAGACTGTTTAAATAGCTCTACCTACTCTGGTTAAGGAGATACATGTAAGCAAATTCTCTGTTTATCGACAAATCCTGCGAATCCCGGCCCCTACCGCTTAAAAGTCATAATGGTCTAATGCTGGCCATACACTAATATGACGTTAGACTGATTAGTCATCCATAGTTGAGCATCTAATCTATCTAATGTCAAATTACTTCCCCTTAAACACAGCAGTTCTTACCTTACAACGTTACAGCTAACTGAAAAGTTCAGTATATGGGCAACGTAGATATGAGTTAGATTAGATGTTGCTGATGTTGAATGCCGTTGGCCTCGGGAATACTTGTTTATGCAGTAAACATTTTAACGATTAAGGGGTCATTCCGTCGGATCAAAAAGAATTGTCCCTTTATCACTAAAGTCTGTCCCCGCCTTAAGGCTGTGGGCTTCCGAGCATGTGTGTTCACCGCCCTTATTAAAGGGATGTGGTGGGTATCATATACATCTGGCCATACAATAACAAAAATCCTGACAGATTTACCCAATATCTGGACTTATATATTTATTATATATATACAGGGAGATTCAATAAAAGTTCTTATCGTTTAAAATGGTGCTAATTTTGCCCCAACCAATCAGATGTTAGCTTTCAAATGTTGGGGCAAAAGTAGCACCATTTTTATTGAATCTCCCTGATATTATCTTACATACTAACCTAGGGCTGTAAATACGCACGGACGCCGGACACATATGCTCGAGCGCCGTGTCACAATGCGAGAAGGATGGAGGTGGTGCACGTGGAGGGATGCGCACAGGGGGGTGCGTGCGTGAGGTGCGTGCGCCGCAGGGTTTGCTAGTATATTACTAAAGGGACGACTGATCCTAAACACCATTCAGTGGATTCTGGGAATGTTAGGAACATATTATTACCATTTGAAGACAAAGGTCATTTAATTAAAACTTAACTCCACAGCACTGTTCACACACGTCCGCATGAAGCCGATGTGGAATTCACTAACTTTTTGGTTATATTTTAAAACGGGGCGTTGAAAAAGAGAATTCTAACCACTGGCTGGTCTCCAAACAACTGTGCTAACCGTGGCTTGTTATATTCTATCTGATTAGAGGAGACAGGATAGATCTGAACAATAGCACCATTCAATTCTCTATATACTAGAGGAATGCAGAGCTCTACAACAGTGTGCCCCAAGCTTTGTCAGACTGAATGCTGTATATGGAAGGGAAATCTTATTACGTTTATTATACATCCCAATTAAATTATGGGCCCTTTATTGGAGAGTCACTGCTGTATGACTGTCTGAAATTCCAATGCAATCCCAGGGGCCCTTTTGTGGAAAAGATCAATAGATTAATAGATAAATGTATGCATAGATGTATTTCTGCTGATTAAAACCGAATTGTTTTAATGTTATGGAGAATTCTGTTGTGAAACAGCATGGCAACTACATTCTTATCTTGTGAAACAGTATGGCAGCTCCTAGTAATGTGATTTAAGGTGGCCATACACCGTGGCGTTCTTTGACCAATCCATAGGATTCCGACAGAATTTCCCTTATGGTGTATGGTACAAAAATGACTGACTCATAGTGCAGATAAAATACCGCCATAAGCATTGTGGTTGTGAGCACTGTGGTCAGTACAGATGGAAAATTACGGTCTGTCTGCATGACAGATACGATTGTTCGATGTATGAGAGCACAACCAACCAAACCCCATGAAAAGTATGTAAGGCCGGTCATGGCAGTGTAAAAGTTCGTACACACATTACATTTTGACCAGACCCCCAAGCCCCGAACAACTGGCCGTCGCGGGTGTTTGCCGGGATCAGCGGTCAGTCGTGGCTCGGGGGTCTGGTGAAAATCTTTAGGTGTGAACGAACCTTAAGCACTGTATGGGGCTGTGTACAAACAGGATGATATTTTCAACCAAATTTTTTTCAACCCGACCAAAATATCAGCAAATATTTTTGCTGCAATCTATTTTTCGACTGATTTTTTTTTACCAAAATAAGACAAAAAAAAAAAAGTGTGTGTATTATCCTGATTTCTTTGTTTTAAATCGATAGCACAGTTGGTGGCATTTTAATTCCCAAATGAATGGGATTTTGCGATTGCATGTCGGTCGCATAGAAGAACGGGAGAAGCGGCTCTGGCAGGATCGATCAAATATTGCAGGAAAGTAAAATCTAATATATGTATGGCCACCTTAAAGCTTCATACACACATGCACACAATCACGGGGGGTGACCCATGACGCATGATGTGTATGGCACTTTGTTGGACGAAACAACTGTTAGGTCAGGGATCGTTGCCTGACCAGCCATATCTTCAACCGGATGTCCGACAAAGTGCCCATACACTGCACGATTATCAAAGAAAATAAATTGTCAGTGCACAAGTTAAGTCAATATTAATTGCAAACATGCTATATTACCATTGTTTTACTGTATAAAGCCTCCCCTTCTCTGGGGAGGATATGGATAACTGAGAGTAATTAGCTTAATAAATTAGCCAAATTATATTAGTCCCAGCTACCAGTGCCAGTATTTTATGAGCAGAAAGTTCCCGTTGTGTGTCTTGTCCTTATAGTGCCCATAGACTACATCTTAGTGTACCTAGCGGTTTAGGTCCTCACCCTGGGTAATTTGCATTGGTAAAGGAAGAAAAGTCGGATTTAGGTGAGTAAAACTTTCCTTTAACAATTAGATTACATGTGTACAATGCTTGTGTACAAATATCACAGTGTGCCTTTAAATGACAAGCTGTTCCAGCCCACCCCCTCCAGTGGGCAATATTCCTTCAATGCTCAAGATCTGGCCAAAGCAAAGATCTGCCTTTTGCACAGCATGTCTACCCATTGACCTGGCCTCAAACCCAAGCAGGGGTGTGGATTACCAGTTTGGCGAACGCAATATTAAAGGCACACAGCCCATGATCAGAGGTAAACCCAGAGGTGATAGGTCTTTGTGTTGACATTAGAGGTGACCAACTTGCAACCGTCAAGCCAAAGCCTGATATTAAATGATGGGATCTGGAGATTAAAGGGGAAGTAAAGTTGAATAATTAAGATCAGGTGGGTGAGCTGGACTGCTATATTTTTACTTTTAAGCATGAGGCCTGCAACGCACCAAAGCACACGCATAATCGAGTGATTGCGTGTGCAATTCTGGTGCGTTCTCGTGCATCGTTCCCTGTGCGGTTTTGTAATTTACAATTATAGAAATGCATGTGTTTGCCTAAAAAAATGGTGCACGCAAAACGCAATCGTGGGAATTTTTGTGTTCCCGTGATTTCTAACCAAAATAGCATGCGCAATCATGTGCGCAAATACGCAAGAAACGCGCTAGTTTGGCCTAGCCCTAATACTTACCTTATTTGCAAATAAATACTTGCAGGGAGATTCAATAAAAGTTCTTATCGTTTAAAATGGTGCTAATCATGCCCCAACCAATCAGATCTTATTTAACATTTGAAAGCTAACATCTGATTGGTTGGGGCAAAATTAGCACCATTTTAAACGATAAGAACTTTTATTGAATAACCCCCTTGGTGTGATATTTTTTTTTTTTTTTTTTTCTCCACAGCTGTTGACTCATTCCAGTCTATGATGCTGGTGCCAAACAATTGCACCCCATTTAAAGTAATGAGGTAACACATATTGGCTGTATGTATTTTTGTGTAAATTTTGTGTGCTTCATACCACATCACCTCGGTTTTTATGTGCGCCCTATTTTAACCTGTGTATGCAGGCCTACTGAATTGTGTACGCAAGCACAGCATAGAGCAAACATTGAATGTGGGGTGCGATTCTGTACTCATAGGTAAAGTAGCTTACCTCAGGCACACTCTACCCCCATAAACGCTGTAGAGGATGGAACACTGTACTGAGCCCGATTAACTTGGGTCCAGACAGATCTTCCTTTAGGCTGAGGCTACACTACAGAGCGCCCTAGCACGCACGAAAGCGCACATTTCCGATGTGCCAGTGCGCTGTGTTTGCAAAAAACTGCACATCACATGCACTCAGATTAGCAGATGGCAGTGCAATGAGCAATTGAGCAACCCTAGTGTGTGCTTTTTAATGCCAATCAGATTGCACGTTAAAGCACGGCAGTGTGGCCTAGCCCTTAGGGCTCAGAAATTAACCAAGCATGGGGCCCAGAAATTAACCAAGCATGGGGCTCGTGGCCTTCTTCGTCTCTGCGCTCCCTTTCCTCCCGCCCCCGCCGTCCCTCGCCCTGACGTGTCCTGTCCGCTGTCCCTCCCGGTCGCGCTTTCTTCCCACCCTATTCCCTTGCTCCTCCTCCACCCCTCTCCTCTCTGCCTTGACTCTCAAAGACCGTAATGGATACTCCAACCTGCTATTGACTTGAGTGTCATCACCACCGCACTAAAAAACAATGACTTTCTGTTTCCTTCCAAGAATTGAGTTGTTCATTGTTTTCAGCAAAACTGCCAGCATCTTTAATAGACAGCAAACCACAGAATGGGGGATTAACAATCCTCACCAAAAACAGCAACCAGTTATCAGCCAAATAATAAGTGATGTATTAATCAATTGAAAGATTGTTGTATAATGATTTTTGGGCAATGAAAGACACGTGGCTCCTGTAACCTTAAAATGAAAAGAAAAAAAGGTGAGATGACTTATTCTGGGGGTTTGCACCATTGGGCAAAGGAACCCCTCGATATCCGCAATCACATCATCCTGGATCGAACAAAATTTACCAGTTTGATCAGCCTTTCCCATCATTTTTCAATGAGTGCATAACTAGTAATGGTAGAGTTGGGTAGCTACTTACATCCTTAAGGCCGACCGATTCACCTGGTGGCTGGCGCGACCGTCCTTGATCGTCCGGATCGGACAAACGGTCATGTCGGAAAATCCTGATCATCATGCGGTTCCCTATGGGACCGCTGGTCGATCGTTCACAAATGTGGCCGAATTTGCACCGACCGGGACATTTGTCCCGTCTGAGCGCTTGCTGGGACAAATAATTCCTCTATGTGTACCCAGCCTTACGGATACAAGCAACTGACTGTTAAAGGGGATATCCACAAGATTATTAGATTATTCAGCAATACTTATAACAAAGACATGTTCGTCATTGGCCTTCCCTACAAATGCCCCTCAGCTCCTGTCTGAGTATCCCAAGCATGGCTATTTAAGTTCTAAACTTTAAACCTCGGGTGCTGTTCATCTTCTCACGATGTGAAATCATTCCTGCTTGCGATTGCGAACCCATTGTCCACGGAGCAAAAAAAACCATAGGCTCGTTCACACTACATCAGTTTTCTCGTTTTAACAGCAGGTACGTTAAAAAAAATGGACAGACAGTAAAACCCCAGGTATTTATATATCATCACATAAAACGCACTGCATGCCATTTTGTCAGTTTTCATGCATTCTATAGAAATCTATGGAATACACATGGTTAAAAATGGATACAAATGTATGAAAAAAATGGATACAAACTGACAAACACATGCTGTGCGTTTCTGTCATTTTCAGTGTAAACAAGCTCAGAGAGTTCTGCCTAAAATTGTCAGTAACAATAGCAATGGTAACTTACTGTAAATGACTTAGAGACCTGGGAAATGGCACCTATCAATGCTAAAATTGAAAAAAAAATGCACCATCCAGAAACTTCATGTGCTTCTTGTTTTAGCATTCCGCACAGTATTTCAGAGATTTCAAGGAATTGAATTTAAAAATCGATTTTTAAATTAAAAATTTCTAATAATATCGAAATATCTGTTTTTTTAATTTAAAAATTCTCAATCGTTCAATAATTATCTATGTTACATGATTCAGAAAAATCCGAAAAATCAGAGATCTGCAAAGTTCGAGTTCTGGGTTGGGTTCTATCTCTACTCATGATTTTACAATATTTAAAAACCCCTGTGCATTACCCTAACTTCTGTTAATTGCCAGACAGGAAACACAAACAGTAAGTCACACGGGGACCAGTAAGACATTGCACAATGTAAACACTAACTTTCTCTTTGCAAAATAAGATAATATTAACTTTTTCCTAAAATAAGATGACTTTACACACAACATAACATCAGTTCATGCTGACTTACGTATCTTTAACTTACCACAGGGGAGAGAGCACAATTTTCCAGTTTAAAATGTATTGCAGACAAAATTTATTTTTTTATTTAAAAATAAAAACCTAGTCTTGTTTTAAATTATTATTGTGGATTTAAACAGCACCAACATCTTCCATAGCCCTTTACAATGTATACATTCACATCAGGCCTGCCCTGAAGAGCTTAAAGGGCATGTCCACCATGAAAACATTCTTTTTTTTTTTCTGTAATGTAGCGCTCCCCCTCCAACCCAAACCACATTGTCCTTTTGTAAAAAAAACCTGAGAACATTACTTACCAGCCAGGGATCCCACGGCCTCAGTCCCCAATGCAACTTCCGAGAACGGAGTTGCATTGGGGGTTTGGCCGGCAGCCACATCAACCACAGATGCGGCTGCTGGCTATTGAGTTAGCTGCGGGATCCCGGCTGGTAAGTAATGTTGTGAGAGTGTTTTTTACAAAAGGACAGTCGTGTCGCGTTGTGAGGAAGCACTAAATTACAGAAAAGGGTTTCTGCAGCCCAATGGACGGGAAGGAGGGGGAATCTGCTCCACTGCGCATCCACTTTTCCCTGGGAGGCTACAGGAGGCAGATATGTTTACATAGGAAGACTGGATCCTACTATTCTCTTGTGGAGAACCATGTGGAGCAGAGCTGTAAGGAAAGGTTTTTTTTAACACTAAATACTGGGTAGTGGGTTAAATTATACATTTGGGGGTGGACATCCCCTTTAAAATATAACACATTTATTTGACACATACACCCTACTATATGTCTTTATGATGTGTGGGGAAACCCATGCAAGCATGGGAAACATTCAAACTCCTTTGGATGTGTCCAAAGGTGGATTCAAACTCAGGACTTCAGCACTGCAAGGCATCAGTGGCACAGTGCTAGCCAATTGCAGAGTGGCATTTAAAAGGGAAACTAAATGTGCCCATAAATTACAGCTTACCTGGCTGACCGATCCACAGCATGCATAAATTTTGGAGGAACCGCCTTTTTTTCGATCATCTTTTTCATCTTTCGATCGTATGTCATCACAAAAACCGGAAAGGCGGCTCCACCAAAATTGATTGTTATCGAGGATCGGTCTGCCAGGTAAGCTGTAATGTATGGGCACCTTAAATCAAATGAAACGTTTTGATAGACATTGCCCATTCACTGGGTAAATAAACTTACTGTGGATATATCCTTGTTTACCATTATCTCAGCAAGAAAGATCAGCTACCAGAAGTGCAATGCTGAAATCAATAGGATATTAGCAAGAATAACTGTGACATGTAAGCAGAATGTTACGCATGCAAGAAAAATTAATCCATGCAAAGTTTCACTCTGCAATCAGGTAATAATTACACTGCATAACGGCCATTTCTATAATTCCCAACACCTGGATTATACTAGTTTCACTACGTCAGAGACCAGGAAGCTGAGACATTCTTGATTTATAAAATATCAGTCATCTTGTTATGGTCTAAGAAAAAGAAAGTTAGACTTTTATTAAGCAGGGTGAAAAAAGATAATACTACGTATATTTATTTAAAAGCAGTTTTTTGCAATGAGATACTATCCCAAGTGTAGAGAGAAAAGCTGCATATTTTAGACAAGAAGCACAGGACTGGAGAGGTGTATGCCCACAAACAAGCTTGACACGTTAACTTCATTTGCGAATCGTGCAGCCTTAGGGACTGAACATGAATGCGCCTCTTTCAATGCCTTATCGGAAATTACCCATAAGGTGCCAGAGAAAACTAAAGGCATAAGCAGAAAAGTAATGTTCCTCGAAATGAAAGCAAATTACCAAATATATTTAATTCATTTTAATTTAACCAGTCTTTGATATTTATTTTCTAACCTTTACCCTGAAAAGGTATAGCAGGCATAGCACAAGTACATATGCCTTGACTTCCAAAGTAGTGAATCCTGTTTGCAGGACCCTTTGGGCCAAGCCACACTACAGCATGTAGTAGCGGAAACTATTGAATGCGCTCTAATGCAGGGGAGCACACCTATTGTGGCCAGACCAATTGGCCAACAATAGTTTGTCTTTTTAACATGTGATCGGATATTAAAACCTCTTCGTGTGGCCTAGCCTTTATAGTGTCCATTATGGTCACTGGGTTGGTTCTGTTGCTCAGTAGAGATCTCAAAAAGGTTTGACCCATCCAACAGCCAATCAGTAGAAATTACTATTAAGCTTAGTAACCACAGGATGCCCAATAAACAACGTCCATAAAACAGCCTTCTGGGTCACAATTTTGGGTGACATTCACACGTGTGGCTGCTTATCGGCATTAATGATAGTCCGACCTGCCCATCAACAAAAGATGCAGATTTGCCACACGTGTGATTGGTCGTTTATCACGTTGCATGTGTACTAGGCTTATGGAACATTTCAAACAAGTGTGACCCCTAGAAAGAAACGTCTTCAAGAACTAATCTTTAAGTCCAGTTGATCTAACTGAATACAACATATAAGAGAGCATTACAATCTAAAATTGCAGCTCACCCACAGAAAGCATAGCAAAGTGTTTGAAATCAATTGATTTTTTATAAATGAACCACAATAGTGTAATCCAGATAATAATTTAAATAATAATGCTTTTCCACTGATCTTGAATTAGATAGACACTGCAGAATGATGTGTAAACACACACACTGGAGAACTATAATCACATTCAGATACCTAGAGATTTAAATCCTGTTTACACTTTACCCACCATTGTCTGTGAAGTCATCAACCAATCAACAAGTGACAAACTTTGCACCTCCCTGTGTGAACTGACCATTCATCATATTAACCAGATGAGCTAAAAAAAAAAACAGCCATGTGACTAGAAAGTACTGTTGGCATCCATTCAAATAAAGCGCTTGACATTTAAACGCCTTATTAATAGACGCTAATTACTAATCCAGTTAGTACCATGCACGACCTAGTATAGGTATACAGTCATCCGCCTTTGTTTTGTATTTTTACAGAAATGAAGGGAATATGCCTTTTGAGTGATGTCCTAAGAAGATCGCTGAAGCTCGGTAGTGCTCCCGTCCAGACTCTGTAAACACTGACACAATACACCAGTTCGCAAATAGCCAACTTTAGTACAGGGAATGCACAGCAGTTGGGCCATTTGTCACTTCGAGTCAATTTGTTAACAGCTGTCCCTGGATTACACACTGTCAGACAGACTTCCTGGCCTGAATGTTAGAATGGCAGTTTGTGCAATACACCCAATTCACAAAATATATGTGGGCTACGCATCTATCATGTAAGTGTGCATGTGATAGGCCATTGAGATTTCAAGCAATGTTCCCTCTTAAAGGAAAACTATTGTTTATAAAGTTTTTTTGAACAACGGTTAAAATGAAAAGTACTTGGGACAGGGATATAGGGCTGGTAATTCCTACCTCCCAATATTGTTTCTGTGCCCAAAGAAAACTGATTCTGCCAGTCTTCCTCCTGGCTTCAGCACTATCTTTATACAGGAATAGTCCAGGACTAACCTGGCAAATAAAAACCGTTAGTGCTGTAGCTCCTCAACGAAACAATATTGTAAGGTTGGAATAACAACCCAACCTCCCTACCCCGGTACTTTCATTTTTAAAAAGTTAATTTTTTAATATAGATATCCTTTAAACTCCAACACACGCTAAATTCGCTTGGACCAATGGCCAATTTAGCATCCAGATGAGAATGCCTGTGAATTGGCGCTCAGAATGACAGCCCTTGGCATTTTGCTGTGTGTGTGCATGAAATTTGAACACTGCAATAATATATACCTGCACACAGGTATATAAAAAGTAAAGGGAACATTAATTGCAAGCTTTTTGGGACAGGGCCTTATGTAATGTGGTAAACTCACCACCAAACACTGCAGAACAAATTCAATATATTCAATACTAGACAGATAATCCAATATAACACAGATTAATGTTTGCTGAAACCTCATGGGATTGGAGGACCATAGGACTAATGCTGGCCTACACTATTTAGTGGATCATTTGTACCATGGGACAAGTGTAAATAGGATTTGAAATAAATTGTACTATTTGATGCACTTTAGTGGCCACACATGCCTCTCCTGTACCTGATTGGGCAAATATTTGGATCAATGATCTGTCCAAAATCAACCAGGCAGTTTTACATTTTTAAAATCAAAGTGATCGACTCACTTGTGAGTTTTTGTGCCTATTCGATCTTTTGATTGGACCTGCCAGGGATAGAAAAACAACAGCAATCAACTGATTAGTCCTAAACATACCAGGTCTTCTTGGGACGCGGAAGTGCTGGTAAATAATGGCTGATGGTGCAAATTTTTATTGGTCGGGTCAAGATGTCATCTGTTTCCAACCAGTAAGTCACTCGGGAGAATTATTGACAAAAAATCTCAATGTGCATTCCAGCCTTGAGAATAAAGTTAGGCTCCCTGTGGTGGTGTATGGTATGTTTATGTCACCCATGTACAGGGATATGTCATATACTGGCACTTTATAAACATACTAACAGTGGAGATTAAGGGTGAGGCCACACTGCTACGCAAGAAATGTTTTCCAATCGGAATGCTTGCGATTGCGCAAAAAAATGCGGATCACGTGTGCTCCGGTTAACGGATTGCACGCGCGCGCAAAGTAGCACACTAGAGTGGCCACATCCATTGGGCCACACTAGTGTGCGCTTTTAGGCGCAATCGGATCACGTTTTAAAAGCGCATCAGTGTGGCCTAGCCCTAAGGAGACATAGAGCCACAGTTAATACATGGAGGAAGGAAGTTTGTCCGGGATGTTCACACACCCACAGATAAACAACTGTGCACCGCAGTAATTTCAGGCTTGGCAGTTTTTCAATCATAACCCTCATATGAACGATGTCACCCATGAGTTTCATATTTCCCTAATCCTCTCCTTCATCTTTTTCACTCCTGCAATCAGGCATCTTTCTCACTCGGACCAAGGAATGTCTAATCTAAGGAGGCAAATATCGCCAACATTCTCAGTGAACCTGGCCTTCCATCACTCACAGCAATTCCATACATACTAACTGTACGTATAATAAACTGTTTGTTTATGAAAGGTTGTGGCTGTCAAGGGAGAGTGGGTCCCGTAAACCCATAAACGCCCAGATTGACCCTGGGTGGGCTGGTGTGACCCTGGAACTATTCCCGAGAATACAATAACAGGCCTGTGCTAGGAAGGATGTCCTTCCAAGATGGACAGGAGTAAATCAGACTCACATCTGAACAAACACTGGGATATCCATTCAGGCTCTCCCTGGGGACTGCGTTGCGCCACTACCCTTGACATTATGGATCATCAGGAAAAGGATGCAGGGTCACTGAACTTCTGCAAGGAAATATATTTTTCGCACAGAGAAATTTTTTTGTTTGTGCGTGATTGTGCGTAATTGTGCTTTCACTCATTTATTAGAATTTCATATGGGGGACCATCCTGACTGTATGTGTGTCAGCCGAATCGTAATGCTCCAAGCCCACATACATGTGCGATTCTAGGTTGTTAAGGTTGAGCGAAATTTGACTTGTTTTACAGGTCTTTATGCTGACAGTTCCCAGTTCCTAGAAAGCATAAAGGGTTAACAGAGATTACAGCCCCGAACATAAGGATTTAATTAAATTTTGCAATAATGCAGATCAGTGGAGCCAGTTTAACAAGATATGTTATTGAAGCTCTGAACTCCTGGCTGTGGTATCTGCATTACCGCCTATAAAATGATTCTGCAGCTGTTCAGGTCTAAAATCTACAATCCCCAATATAGAATTAACCCACACCCTGCCATTCAGCAATTTTACAGGTAGTAACAACAGCAAATGACAAATATGACAGTGTGTTGCTATGCAAACATCTGAACCTCATACTGTAATTGTCCAGACCTAAAGGGCAACTGTGCCCAAAAATAACTTTTGTGCATGTAAAGTCCTAACCCACGGTGGTATTAGGAAATTCTACCTGTACCCTCCTGGGTTGTTGCTTGTACAATTGTGTAGCAATCGGCAACATTCAGTCCCAGCAACACTACCATTGGAAAATTTTTTTCCTAAAACAAACAATCCCCCACTGATAGATGGTGTCATGATGATGTCATGTTTGGATGTTCCATAAGCACAGACAGATAACAGGTTTCCACGGGATACATTGGCATTCACGCCATGTATGGCCAACTCTACAGAGACAAATGCTCTTACATACAATGGAATGCAAAATTCAAGTGTTAACCTCCATAGGCATAAGTTTCCGTGACTTAGTGGAACTGAGTTATCTGATACTTTGAACATTTTAAGCAGATTTATTTCCTGCAAAAAGCGAAGCCTATAGCATCACGCTTGTTATCACCATTATGTCATGTCACCAAACATTTGTTAACTTAAGGCTATACCATCAGCTACAAAGTCCAAGGCTCCATTAGTTTATCCTCCAGCAGAGCTCTCTATTGCCCCCTGTAGGCAATCACCGAGCCGCTAGCTGCTCTCAGTGTATTGCGGATGGGGTTTACCCATTCCGAATCTTTAATACCACGCATCTGCTGTCATTAAATATTTCATTTTAAAGAGCCGTTATGGGTAACTGCTTAAAGACGCTTTAAGACACAAATAGCCAATAATGTCTTTCCATACATAGCCCTAATAGTATCTACTGGGTTTAGGCAGGATAAAAATAGAAGCTTCTTGTCTTTAAACACTGGACCTACACATTAAATGGTATCTCCACGCTCTCAACAAAACTGGTACCGGTATCGGGTAAGAACCCCCTTAAACCCAGTTTTCCTTATATTTACCTTTTCCAAAGATGCCGTTACTTACTGAACCCAACCTGCCCAACGTCTCTCTCCTATTCAGCTTCCTAGTAGTGCCAATCAGTAATACCGTAGATTTTGACACGAAGGCCAATGCCAAAGCTGCTACTCTGTTGCTGTGTGAGCTCGTAACCAGCTCAGAAGAGGTGTGAACCTGCCAGCGAGAGATCGGTTCTGTAAGTACGTTTTCAAGCATCTTTGCAAAACACTAACACGGAGATTCAATAAAAGTTCTTATTGTTTAAAATGGTGCTAATTTTTCCACAACCAATCAGATCTTATTTACCATTTGAAAGCTAACATCTGATTGGTTGAGGCTAAATTAGCACCATTTTAGACGATAAGAAATTTTATTGATAACCCTGTAAGTGTAATGGAAACTGGGTTTGGTTGGGTTCTTATACTATATACCAATTTTTGTTGAATGGTTGAATTATGCACCCGCTATACTAAAATATAAGAATATTAAGTCACTAAGGAGTACAATGTCGATATTACATGTCTATAATCTTAATTATTTTATTTTATACGGTGACTTTTAATAACCTGATATTTTAAAGAGGGTTTGTGTTGTTTCCTAGATAACATATGACCTCGATGAGATAGCTAAGCGCCATTTATAGAATATAATTTACAGTATTTTCATGCACTTCTTAGGCTATAAAACAGTAATTCGGGCCAAGACCTGCCTGACATTAACATCTCAATGTTTGATCTGACCTGGGCGTTGAATTGATAGTCACATCGGGTTAGGTACCAGCGTCTTACCTTGTGACATTTCTGGATAGATATTCTTTTGTGACCAACATTACACCTGCAACATCAGTCACAAAGTAACCGGCATGTTTAGAACATTGAAATGTTAGTCTAACATATGAGCAGCGTTATCTTCCTTTACAAATATTACACTTTATTTACATATACGGGATAATGTTCCCTAGGCCCTATAAAACCATTGGGCCTTGGGAACTCCTAATATTAAGGGGTGTATTATTTCCTTTGATATTTAAATCTAACCTGATCTCCCCTTTCCTTCCTTCTCTTTCAGGTCCTTCTCAATGATGGGTACACACCAGCAGATTCTTCGCTATGTGGTGAATATTCGCCTGGGATGAATGCCTGTCGGATGTGGCAGGGCGGTTTCTAGTCATAGGCCACTTAGGCAAAGAACTATAGTGCCTCATTACAGCTGAAAAAACTGTCCTTGAAAGTGTAACTCGTAGCACAACTTCCAATCTGTGTTTTGTTGGTGGCCATGACGCAGAATTAGCACGTGACGGCATTGTACTGTCAGAAGAAATCAGTGGGAAATCATATAACGATTGCTGGCCAATGTCAGAGGCTCAGGAACTTTTCCCTAGGTATATTTATTTTGTTACAGGTTAGCCATTACTGTAAACTGTAATTTGGATGGTTGTCTTTTTTTTTGCCTAATGGCTAGAAACAGCCCTCTGTGCGGCAAGTGAACGGACTTGGTAGTGGCTGCCTGCAAAAACCAGCAGGTTTTTCAGGCTGACCGACCAATCAATACACAGTAATTTCGGTCAGTCAGCCTAGAAAATGGCATAGCGTGTACCCAGTCTGAGTTAAGGTGGCCATACACTATTACGATCGTAATTACGATCTTAAACCAACCGATACTTTGATAGACAGATGTACAATGTTAATTGTACTAAATGTACCTAAATATTGTTCGACATTCAATTTGTTTATTGATTAATGTCGAATGTCATCTATTGTGAGATTACCTTACATTAACATTTAATGGAACTTCAGGAAACACTACAATCATTTTACCAATCAACTTAAAAAAACGACTTTCCCGAGCGTAATTACGATCGATTTTACGATCTAATGTAGCATGATAAAAACGGGAAAATCGATTTCGGCCAATCGATGGAAATGTCTGATTGTATGTCAAATTGTCATAAAATCGGCCTAATGTATGGTCACCTTTACTGAGTATGAGACGGTCTCGTCTGTTTGTTTTCAGTTTATTTTAATAACTGGAGCAACAGGGATATACTTTTTATATGTCACCGATTATGAAGCTATGTGACTATTATAGGGAAATATTCCACTTTTGCACCTGTTATATTTGCTACATGTTATACATTTATTAACTCACAACCTGGCTTTACCATACATAAAAATACAGACTGCTGTATTCCAAAATAGGAACTCTAAGGACTAGGCCACACTGACGCGCTTTTAAGCGCGTTCCAATTGTGATTGCACACGCACTGCAATACGCAACAGGAACGCGCGCACAATTGTTGCAGTGTGGCCTCACCCGAAGACTGCATTTGGTGTTTCTTGTTGTCATTTATCAAAAATTTCCAGATTCTTTAGTTTCCCAGTTTCAATAAACCACACGATAGGTACAAATAGTTCCTAGAGAAAGTAACAATTCATCACAACGTCCCCCAGAATTCCCACATCCTGTATTATTTACACAATGTATGAAACATTTCTACCTTCTCAAATAAAAACAACTTAATTATCCCACCAATGCGCCCATATATCCATACACGTTACAATATTATTACATTCGTTATCATCCAGCAATTACATTAATTCGTCCAATCGTACAATACTGCATGGCGACCGAAGACTAAAATGGTTTAAATCCTTCTATGGCGGTAAACATTGGTTCCGAAGCACAAATTATTTTATGATACTAATATTTAATTGGATTGCTGTTCATGTCATTAAAAACCCAATCAGTGATAATTGCAATAGAACCTTAATTTTTATTCCAATCCCAGAATCCTGCAGTGCATCAGATCTGTCTACCTACAGATCTGAAAACCTACAAGTGATCATGGGGCCCGAAAGATGAAAACTAAACACCATTGGGATAGGTTCATGACGGGGGAGACCCAGGGGGTTGAAACACTAAAAAAACACAAACTTCTTTCCAGTTTCTAAAGACTTAAACTCATGAGACCAAGTTGTGTCTTACCTGTCGGACATCTTTCTAAGTGCTCCCCCCTCTCCTCACATGGTATGATCCAGAACCAGCATAAAGTCCACCGTTTTATTTCCAGTGAGATTCCCCAAGATCTGCTGGGTCCACTCAGCCTTAAAGCAATGTAGGACTGTTGGTTCGTGCTAATCCCCTCCTCCTCCTCATCACCTGAGCTGTGAGTCAGGCTCTGCCTTCCTCAGGCAGGATGTGTAATGTGTTCCACTTTCTGTGATTCCTCCCCCTTTTTTTTCCTGGTTTGTACAGAGCTGGGACATGCAATATTCTGCCTGCTGCACGGGATGGTAAGGGGGTAGATTAACTACTTGGCTGCTGTCATACTGTGACTTAAAAAAACATTTTGTGATACCCGCTGGTCCAAGTGACACACCGGTCCCTCTCAGAATGTTCCACACAGAAATTCCCTGCGGAGACTCTTGCATGGATATTTATATATATATGATTCCGTTCCCGTAGGGAATTGTTCTTTTTGCTCGTATTAACCTTACTTTAAATCCTCTACTTTCTGGCCCCATACTTGGTTAATTTCTGGCCCATACTTGGTTAATTTCTGGGCCCCATACTTGGTTAATTTCGGGCCCCATACTTGTAATTTCTGGGCCCCATACTTGGTTAATTTCTGGCCCCTTACTTGGTTAATTTCTGGGTCCATACTTGGTTAATTTCTGGTCCCGTACTTGGTAAATTTCTGGGCCCCATATTTGGTAAATTTCTGGGCCCCATGCTTGGTTAATTTCTGGGCCCCATGCTTGGTTAATTTCTGGCCCCATACTTGGTTAATTTCTGGCCCCAATCTTGGTTAATTTCTGGCCCCATACTTGGTTAATTTCTGGGCCCCTTACTTGGTTAATTTCTGGGTCCCATACTTGGTTAATTTCTGGGTCCCGTACTTGGTAAATTTCTGGGCCCCATATTGGTAAATTTCTGGGCCCATGCTTGGTTAATTTCTGGGCCCCATGCTTGGTTAATTTCTGGGCCCATACTTGTATTTCTGGTCCCTACTTGGTTAATTTCTGGGTCCCATACTTGGTTAATTTCTGGGTCCCATACTTGTTAATTTCTGGGTCCCTACTGGTAAATTTCTGGGCCCCATGCTTAGTTAATTCTGGGTCCTGTACTTGGTAAATTTCTGGGCCCCATATTTGGTAAATTCTGGGCCCCTACTTGTTAATTTCTGGCCCCATGCTTGTTATTTCTGGGCCCCATGCTTGGTAAATTTCTGGGCCCCATGCTTAGTTAATTTCTGGCCCGATACTTGGTTAATTTCTGGGCCCCATTCTTAGTTCATTTCTGGGCCCCATGTTGGTTAATCTCTGGGCCCGATACTTGGTTATTTCTGGGCCCATACTTGTTAATTTGGCTGGGCCCCATGCTTGGTTAATTTCTGGCCCCATGCTTGTTTATTTCTGGCCCAGAAATTAACCAAGCATGGGGCCCAGAAATTAACAAAGTATGGGCCCAGAAATTAACCAAGTATCGGGCCCAGAGATTAACCAACATGGGGCCCAGAAATGAACTAAGAATGGGGCCCAGAAATTAACCAAGTATCGGGCCCAGAAATTAACCAAGCATGGGGCCCAGAAATTTACCAAGCATGGGGCCCAGAAATTAACCAAGCATGGGGCCCAGAAATTAACCAAGCATGGGGCCCAGAAATTAACAAAGTATGGGGCCCAGAAATTTACCAAATATGGGGCCCAGAAATTTACCAAGTACGGGACCCAGAAATTAACTAAGCATGGGGCCCAGAAATTTACCAAGTACGGGACCCAGAAATTAACTAAGCATGGGGCCCAGAAATTTACCAAGTATGGGACCCAGAAATTAACCAAGTATGGGACCCAGAAATTAACCAAGTATGGGACCCAGAAATTAACCAAGTATGGGACCCAGAAATTAACCAAGCATGGGCCCAGAAATTAACCAAGCATGGGGCCCAGAAATTAACCAAGCATGGGGCCCAGAAATTAACCAAGCAGCCCTGTGCCTATACAGGAATCAATAGTTAAGGGGCCACACTGTCAGCTCCTCTTCTAGTATAATCTATCGAGAGCGGCCTACAGAATCTCTGGTTTAACGACTGATGCCGTGGCCGACAGCAGATTATGACGACCTCACAATTTCTCGACACGTGCAACTTTTATAATAGTCTATCTGGTCGGACCCAATAGGATTGGCCTATTATCGTTTCTGTGTGTTCCCATCTTTAGGTATAGGGAAAACTTAGCTAACTGTGGTTGCTTACCATAAATTCACTGCATGTTTGGCTTGAGTTTCAAGCAAACAATACTGTATTTGTCTGCCTTATTCCTCCACTCCTACCTGAGAAGTAGTCTAGGTACTGGAGAACATATAATTGTTTCATTTCAGCTAAAACCCTTTTGGAAATATCTGTATATACAAGGTGGCGGTGTTTTATGGTGCGGTATTCTAAAGCGCTATGCTCTTCTAGCATGTATGGTCATTATGAAGCTCCCCCCCATTCAATAATGGGATCTTCCTTTACCCAAAGGAAATGCCCTTTAAATCTAAACCGCTTATGGCAGTGTGGTTGGTATATTTAATGTCTAGAATAGGTAGGGGTGCTGCCTCCTCACTTTAACACAGAACACATGTAATCTGCAGCAACCATCAAATGTTTTTTTACTGTAATGGATCAGTAAAAGGGTAATCTCATTGGTTGAGGCAACTTAATAGCCCGGCAAAGTTTTGCACCTCTTATAAATAAGCTGCTAATGTTGATTTGGCCCTATGTGATAAACAGCTATAGCTAGCTGGTCCGGTGTTTATTGCATGTGGGTTGTCAAAAAGAAGACCAGTAGACCCAACAAGGACCCCAAGATTAAACACAGGCTGGAACAAATGGCTCACATAGCGTTCATTCAGTCTCATCCTATATGCAGCACCTGCTAATAGCTGGAATGAACACGCAACTTCATATTATTGCTTAGTGAGCAGAATCTCTGGGGCATGCAGCCTGGCAAGCAGCTCTTCAGAACAAGCCATTTAAAGCCATCCTGTCTGTGCTATCATAAGGATGTACCCGTAAATATTTGCCAGGTTATCTTGTGTTAGGATAATATTTCAACCCAATCAACTGCCACACAACCAATATTTCTGTCGACCAGGTCAAAATATCGGCTAAAATCTTCACCCGTGTCCCTTAAATAACATATGTATTGACACATCAGACCGTGTGTTTTCAATACCCAACAATACATTGGTGGTACCGATGAAATTCCCATGAGACATACTCAGATTGGGTTGGCGGATCAGTACTGTCTGTAAGGATATTGGGCCAGTTTTGCCCATGTGTATACAGCCTAAGGCTAGGTACATACTTCTCAATTCTTCCTCCAGACCGACTGTTTGGCCCTTCCGACCAGTTGTATAGGAAGAAAGGACTGTCGTCAAGGCAAAAGAAGCCGAGTCCGACAGTTTGCCGAGACTGAGCGTGTGGTCCATAGAGGACCATACGATTGGTCATGGTTTTCCGACACAGCCGATCATCATCATTCATCTGATTTGGACAAACAACAATTGGACGTCGGTACCGTCCGGCCCAAAAAACATCCAATATTCGACCCCCAAACGACATTTCAATGTTTCGCTTAAACAGGGGCCAAATTATGGATGTTTTTTGAGGCCGGACACTACCGACGTCCAATTGTTCATTTGTCCAAATCGTTGGATATGTGTACCCAGCTTTACACATCAATTATCAGACACCCTAAAACACAACGGCTGTACAAATATGTATTCATGTTTCTTAATCTCCAAGAAACTCAGAATGTCATCAGATTTTTCTACTGTAGCAGACCAGTAAAAAGACATCACCTGATTGGTTACTGCAGATTAAGAGATTAACATTTTGTATTTGACTTGCCTTGTGTCTCTTTCCAATATAAGAAATTATTATTGATACTTTTTTCTCTTCCATCTCATCCCCCTCCATCTCCCCAATCTCCTCCATCTCACCCGTCTCTCCATCTCTCCCAATCTCTCTCCATCTCACCCGTCTCTCCATCTCTCTCCATCTCACCCCTCTCTCTCCATCTCTCTCTATCTCTATCCATCCCCCCCCTCCTCTCCATCTCACCCCATCTCTCCTCTCACCCCCTCTCTCTCCATCTCTATCTCTATCTCTATCCATCCCACCCCCTCGCTCTCCATCTCACCCCATCTCTCCTCTTCATCTCTCCCTATCTCACACCCCGTCTCTTCATCTCTCCCTATCTCTCTCCATCTCCCCTATCTCTCCATCTCTCCCTATCTCTCTCCATCTCCCCCTATCTCTCTCCATCTCGCACCTGTCCCTCCGCCTCCCCCATCTCCATTTCTCTCCATCTTAACCTCTCTCTCCTCTCTCCCATTCAACTTCTCTCTCTCTCTCTATTCTACCCCCCCCTCTCTCTCTCCCTATCACTCTTTCTCCATCCTCCCTCTCCCTTTCTCTATATATAATAATAATGATTTAGGGCTGGCATAGGAATGTTGCAAACAAACCTGAATAATACATAACTGCATATACCTGTGACTAACACACGTTTGCTCATACATTGGGTTGCCCTGTACCAGAAAAACCAGTTTGTCTTCAATTTTCTCCCACAGAGAATAATGAGGTGTAGGAGTATAGTATTTATTAAAACAAACTACAGCATGTTTCGCTATGTAAGACGGTTCTTTTTTTAAAGCTTCAGCACAATTTCAACATAAAAAAGACAGAGAATGTAAGACAGTTGTGGCGTTTTGTAATTTTGTCATCAACTGAAACATTGAAGGACAAACATGAGCTGTGTCAAACCATTGCCTAGTATAAGTACGGATTGGTAGAGATGAAAGGGGGCCCATCTAAAGGCTAAGATACAGTATTATTGTTCAATCTGTTTCCCCCCGTGTCCGTTGACCAAAGGACAATGATTTGGTCACTGATAAGCTTATCGAATGTGACCCAGTAAAAACCTAACATATATTGGTTGTTGCACAGGCAAACTCATGCACCTCGTATTGCTTACAGTAGAACCGATAATTTTTAGGTGACATTGACTTATGTATAGATGGGCAAAACGTTTCCTTGCTATTATAACCTGACAGCCAGGTGGTTTAAATCACAGTACACCAATGAAGCTAAAGCTAGACATACATGGGCAGATCAGATTTCCAATTGAGCTCCCCACCTTGAGCTTCCCTATCTTTCTGCAAATTTCCCTTTGAACCTGCAGAGAGACAGGGACTTGAAGACAGGATTGGCGTAACTGAATTTTTTTTGCCTGGCCCGACCTCTTTTTTTCTGGTCAATCAGAAAGACAGAAAACTGTTTT
Organism: Hymenochirus boettgeri; assembly: GCA_019447015.1. NCBI lineage: Eukaryota > Metazoa > Chordata > Amphibia > Anura > Pipidae > Hymenochirus > Hymenochirus boettgeri. The sequence goes on along the minus strand of CM033476.1, from coordinate 20,737,799 downwards.
CATATGTTGAGCGATTCATGGAATTTACCGAATTGCTCAAAATATCCACCTGTGTATAAGGGACTTAAGCTGATTGGCTGATATAGAGTAACATCATTGGCCTTTTTAGAATCACTGGCCATTCAACCCTCTCACCAAAATTGAATTGTAACTAATCTGATGATGAAGGGCTTTACGTAGTCGTTATTCAGCATTTCCCTAGAAAAAGGCTTTGTCATTCTTTACGAACAAATGTCTGAACTGGCTTTCTCGCTCCTGTGGCTTGTCCGTATCAGACTAAAGTTTATTTCCTGGGATTTTCCTGGTTGTACAAGAAATGTCAAAAAAAAAGTCACATGACCTTCACACCAATAAACAGTTTGACCTCAGTAGGGATCAATCCATTGAACGTGTTAGAGCTTGTTTTATTCTTTCTGTTTTTGCAAATATAGATCTATAAACCACCATTCTTCATAAGGCTCACGTATACTGTGTGGTATGACCTCACTGTCTCTCTATTCTGTAACTGATCTGGGTTTGTGTTTAAGCTGTTTGGGGAATTCACAAGCCTGGTAAAATATCACAGAGCGGATCTCTCATGCAAATAGCGCAGGTATGAGGTACGAGAGGGGTTCCTTTAATGTTATTCTGTCATGATGAGAAAACTGACACAAATATACAACTTAGAAAATAGCTTTGGAAGAATAAAATGGATTTCAGCGCAATGCGTCTGTCTGTGATAAGGGCCTAGGGATTTTGGGGGAAATTATGTTTGTATCATAAGATATGATAAATGGAAAAACAAGAAGAGGAGTGCTAAAAAAAGTGTAGTAGATATATAGATTATAGAGATAGATGAGAGAGAGAGAGAGAGAGATAGATAGAATAAGATAGACAGACAGACAGATAGATAGATAATAGATAGATGTGATAGATAGACAGACACAAGATCCATAGAGCGAGAGAGAGATAGAATAGTATAGTAGATAGTAGATGTGATGATTAGATAGATAGATAGATAGGTGATAGATATATAAGGAGATGATATAGATAATAGGTTGTATTATGATATAGACATCGAGATAGATAGATAGATATATACACAGTATATATATTATATATATAGAGATCTATAGATAGATAGATAAAAGATGATAGAGAGCAATATAGATAATGATTATAGATAGCCGATAGATAGTATGTAGATGTGATTATGATATTATATGATGTAGTAGATTATGTAGTTGTGATTTTAGTTAGGTGATATATAGTTCTTATAATCTTGATGTTATTGTTAGATAGATTATATAGATGTAAATTTTATGTATAATGATATAGATATTGTATTGTTGGTGTGTGGTAGTTGTTTTGTTTTTTTTATGTGTGTGTATTATGTGAGTTTGATGTGTTGAACCCTTGTTAGTATGTCGTTTATGATTCTGTATTTTCTTCTTTTTATTATTATTCCATTGATCCCCTTACCCCCACTGTGAACCCATCAATATTCACCCTACCAAGTGTTTTCTGGTTGGCGGCAATTCAGCTGTGTAAATTGATCCGCCAATAGTTTTTCATTACAGATGGGGACCAGGTCCATGTGTGATGGAGCCTTTTAAACCCTGCCAGGCTGACTGGCTTGGTCCCCAGGTTTAAAGGGTATGTCTACTGAAAAAGTAAAGAGACTATTTCATTTAAGATAGCATATTAAATACCATTCAAGAATGGGAGGTAATGTAGCTAAAGGTCTGTACACACGTGCGATTGCCGAATTGACTGTTCGTTCACCATTGTGCATTGTTGGTGGGCCCCGCAATCGCGCGTGTGTAAAGCTCCTCTGCTGCTTCCTGACAGGAGACAACCACATTCACGCACCCTTATATGCGCATATTTAAATATATAATAACTGTATAATATACTGTATATTTGAATGGAAATTCCTCTCTCTAATACAGTTCATATATTTACATACACTACTACACTGTATTTTATTAAAATTAATACAAAATAATACTAACAGTAGCCCATAAAGTGGCACAAGTAAAAGAGACCTTCCTCACAATAAGAGCTTCCAAACAGCATTGTGTTCCCATCTAACGATCGGCAGTATTGTTCGACTAGTTTGGGTTCCCCAATCTGTATTCAATGAAACCCGAAATTTCATACGGCCCAAACATTCCCCTCTATTCACTCTCACTTGATACGTGACTGAAGAACGCAGTTATCCCCTTATATGAGGATAAAAAGTGATATGTCCTTGTACTAAAATGATTTACACAGGTGTAGCTTTTTAATCCCTGGATATATATCAGAGAGTGATTTACCATGTCTAAAAATGGAAAACAGAACTTTCCAAGACATAAATGTAATTTACTGAACCATACATTTCAGATGGGTACTACATTTTTTTTTCTTGTATCATCATTGAAAATAAAATTTTCACATAGGAACATGGGTTATTAGTAAACAGAGATGTGGCAAGTACAGAGAATTCTGGGGAAACACGACTTCTGGGAAGAAAGAAAATGGCGGTTTGAGGCTAAGCACATTTTAAATAAAACCTGTCCTTGATCTAACTTGATGTTAAGGCATGTCCACCCCCAAACTATAATTAACCACATGCTGGCCCCACTTTGTAGTTTAAATAAACCTTACCTTACATCTCTGCTCCTTATGTTCTCCAGCTATGCCTTTTTAAGTCCAGAACTGAAGACTCCAAGCTGTGAGGCATCTGGTCCATTGCTGATTCCTCATCCTCATCACAGTTCTGAGCATGCGCAGTACACTAGTTACTTACCCGTAACATTCCTTAACGTTCCCCAAACCGAATTTCCTAATCCACTTTACAGCTGACGTTGCAGCTGTAAACATCAATATTACAGTGTAATGTGGATGCGGAACATTGCAGGAACATCACAGGTAAGAACTGCAGGTTATTGAATTGACACACAAGACAACATTAATATCTTAGTGTATGGCTGCTTTAGTAAGATGGCTATATACCTGTACATGATACCTGTTACCAATAATCTATCCAACCTAAAAGGCAGCCATAGAAAAATATAGTCGTCAGAGCAGGAACCAGGGTGTTGCTACCAGAAGTGTAGGAGGTACGACCACCAGGGACTCGACTTTATACCCTCCCACAGATACAATGTACCACCACCCCGCAGCAACTGTACATGACACAGGAAGGGCCCAGGCCTCAATTCTGCCTCAGGTCCTTAGCTTTGTAGCCTTGCCTTATTACTGAGAATGAACCCTGAATAGTCGGTTTTAAACAGCCGCTTTCAGGGTTCCTCTGTGGCAGTCCTGGACTATGGCAGGGCTGATCAATGGTAAGATCAAGTTTCGCTCTTGTTGATACCGGAAAGTGAAGGGGACGTGTCCAGAGCTGGCTTTCAGAAGTCAACTTTTAATACAGATAAGGATTCTTTGAATCCTAAAAACAAGTTCTAGTTAATATTTCTAGCCTTTGTTAAGAGTTAGAAGGAGAAACGTCTTTAATGCAAGATGGACACAGTGATATAGTAATAATCTCATTTAAAAAAGACTTAGAGGGTATCTCCCTGGTTAAAAAAATGCGCATAGAATACAGAGTCTGTTAGGAGCTCTCCGAGGAGGAGCGAGCGATACCTTCGTCCCGGCTCCTGATTGGGAGGTAGACAACAGCTCCTTCAATAAAACCGAATACCAACATTTTTTTTACCATTTATCATTTTAACTTTGTTCAACTACTACAAACATAAGGGTTCTCCTCTAAGGCACAGCTGTAACATTTACATTGTTACATAATAAAAGTTCCTTTTATCTGTTGATAATCTTTTAGACTTGGACACCTTTTTATTGGATTTTGCCTACTTACTCCTCTGGAACAGTATAAGGTTTTTACATTTACTAGTTCCCAATAGGAGAATGGCTGCTGTGAGCATGCCAAACTTCTCCCGGAAGGGAGACAGGAGGCAGATCCTATATGGTGGTCACTTTTTTTACTTTGGGGGGGGACTACAGGAGAACCATTTGGAGCTGGGATGTAAGGTAAGGATTTTTATTTACTACAAAGTGGGGCCAGTGCTGGGGGAAATTATAGTTTTGGGTGGACATGCCCTTTAATATCATAAACTCTTCTGTTATGTATCATTTTGTTGGAATAGTGACAGTTGGTATGTGAACCAGGGAAGAGGAAAATTTCCTCTCCGTGCTACTATAAGGGATTACTGAGCATGCTTGCACTCACAAGAGAGTCAAATAGTCTGACTGGGGGACTGAGCTTGAGCAAACAAGTACTAGATTTAAGTCATGCAGCAACACAAACACATCAGTTTAAGTGCTGCTTACATGTATTCATTTATAAATTGAAATGAGGCAAGTACATATTTTCAGTGTACAATTCCTTTAAGGATTGTATATATATATTGCAATAATATTGTTTTATTTGTTCTTTATGTATAGGATAAAGGGTGTTATTTTATAATACACGTGTAAATATCTATATTGGCATTTGCACCGAAAATCTTTTTTTAATTATTTTAATTTTTCCGAGATCACTTCTGTCTATAGTCTCCGGCACAGGTGAAATACTATAGGTAAGGGTATAAATAGTACGGCTGAACAATCACAGTTTGTTTTAATAGGTTAAAGTGTCTCTGAAAAACTCCCATAATTCAGCCTGTTTGTTTCAGGGTTGTTCTCCCTTTGCAAAATAGGATTCCATAGGCGTAAAATCAGAAACCTAAAAGGAACTGTTCCTAGCCCAAAACAGCTGCTTAGTATCTTTCCCTAGAGATTCCATCGCTCCCTGCCTAGCAACAGATGCAGCTCCACCTTACATTGGGTATTAAAGCAAGACAATAACATGATTGACATTGCCACTTGCCCTATTTATATGGGAAACCATCTGAATGTTATTGAAAATGTCATGGAGGGGAAAGTAGATAGAGCCCTTTAATGCTCTATGGCTGGGAATTCGACAGCCAGAAAACTTTCCTATTCCGTTTTCCTTTTATATATAAACAGGGGTTCCATTATATATATATATATATTTTTTTACAGGTTATTCAATAAAAGTTCTCATCGTTTAAAATGGTGCTAGTTTTGCCCCAACCAATCAGATGTTAGCTTTCAAATGTTAAATAACTTCTGATTGGTTGGGGCAAAATTAGCACCATTTTAAATGAATAAACTTTTATTGAATCTCCCTGTTTATTCATTAATAGTAATTCAACTTACTGTTTTTAGCCTATAAAATTAACAACCAGAACCAATGACATAGCTTTAATACTTCCCTATAGTAAACATCTAACTATATGTTACAAACCCAATAACGGCGATGTATAAGTGTTTGCACAATATAAGCTTGCCTGTGCTCAATAAATTTGCAGCTTGCACTCCCTCAATATTAGCTTTTTACTGGGTTACTACAGTTAGATAATATCCGATTGGTTGTCTGCGATTATAAACACAAGTTTTTGCACCTTTTGATGTAATAAGTTTTGCAATAAATAAACGCCTTTTAAATTGGGGCTTTAAAGTCACGCTCATTATTTTCTAAGTTTGAAACTTACATTAAATTGCATTCTTATACTGGTGGCCATAACATAGCACTATTGGTAAATAAATTCAGTGTGTTTATGGTATTAAATGGTACCTGTTCATTTTCAGCTGAATATCTGCTAGTTAATTTTAATGGAGTTTTTATTTGCTGATTATTATCCTCCTGACCTAGGAGCAAAGAAAGTGTGACCTCCAGCAAATAGGCTATTGATCAACGAGCAATAAAAAAAATGTGCTTTTTTTATTACTACATGTCGGGGGGCTTTTCCTTTAACCTAACCTGACAAATTGAGATGGAGAGCCCCCAAATATCTTTTCCTTTGTGATCATATTAATGGGGTATTATAAGTTGGATTAATTTGTACACACTCGTGAGTATTAAAATTGAATTCAGTAGACATAACTAACACTAATGTTTATTAATTGTCTTTCCTAGTTTGAATTTTACATAAGGGAGAATGAATTTTTGAGGCTTGATGCATTATTTTGAAGAAAGCTTTTAGTTTTATAAACTCAAGTTCAACGCATACAAACTACAAACCCCTGGACCCCCACAGGTTTAGGCCAAGCCCCCCCACAACAACATCATTGCCCCCCCCACAACACACACACACTTATGGTGCCCTACATTAGTATTTACCCTCTGACCGATCCATGACATTCAATCAATATCCTGGAACCGCCTTTCCGTTCTACTTGCAACATACGATTGTGAGGTCTCGTCTGGCCCTATTCATTTTGTCGCAAAAGAAGAAGCCAATCTGTTGGAGGGTAAGTACTAATGTATGGGCACATTTACACTGGAGCAAGCACAGAACAATTAGCCTTTTAGATGCTGTGATCAGCTGTTCAGTAGAAATGAATCAAACCAACGATTTTCGTTCACACGAAATTTTAATCAAAGTGGAATTTTCAAATTTTCAACACTGATTTCCAAAATGTAACACTGAATTTTAGTTGGACACTGCTTTTGAATTTCTGACACTGCATTTTGAATTTTAGAAACTTTATTGAATTTCTGAAATCACATTTCGGATTTTCACACCACATTTCAAATTTTCAAAATCCACAAAGTTCACAGCCTTTTGAAATCCCAAAGTTCCACCAGATCTGTGAGTTTCGAACCTGCAATTCTGTCTCGAATAATAACTGCTGTTCAGGCAATAACTGGGTTGCAACAACAGCTATAAGCCAGACCCTTTGCCCCCAGCCCATGAGGATGGTAGTTATGTTACTGCTCAAGCTATTGATCTATCGCTCTAGATTGAAAATGTATTTTGTGTGGTTATCAGCTGTCTTTACTAAAGTAGAGGGAGCAAATACCATGGGTGAGTTGTGTCCGCTTAATGCTGCTCCCTATCTATAGAAACTATAGAGCATAGGGAGGTATTGTATTTGCGATAAAGTTGCATGTGTATGGCCACCTTCACTGATGGTAATTATGCATTGAGAGTCTTTTATGTCTGCCTGCTGTAGACTCAGACATTTTTCCAGTACTTCGGTATTTTTCAGTCACTAGAAATGGCCTTTGCATTAGATGTTACAATACACACTAATCCATTCAACGAGAATGAACACCAAACAGCTAATAACACAGGGAGAGCTCTCATGAATAGGTGATTAATTCTACAACCGGGGAGCGCAAAGTAGCAGCAGAAAAACATCTAATATACACTATTCACATCTGCAAATCATCAACTGGAAGAAGCCTAAATAGACAATAAAACTAAAATAACGATAGCTCATAGGAAAAGCATGTTTAGCTAGCACAAGGTGATAATTATAGAACGTCAGGCTTCTACTTTAACTAAGAAGGCTATGAAAAAAGTGTAAAAATGGCAGGCACCATAGCAAATGTTTTGTTAAAGGGAAAGTTAGCTGCAGGTTGATGTATTTTTCTATGGACATAGGTTTATTTATTTATCTTTATTTGTATAGAAATTCATACACACATTTGTAAATCAGCATTTTCCATATGCAACTGTAAATTGGTATTTGTGTATTTCAATGAGTCATTTTAAGGAAAAGCTCTGAAACAAGACTGTTTAAATAGCTCTACCTACTCTGTTAAGGAGATACATGTAGCAAATTCTCTGTTTATCGACAATCCTGCGAATCCCGGCCCCTACGCTTAAAAGTCATAATGGTCTAATGCTGGCCATACACTAATATGACGTTGACGATTAGTCATCCATAGTTGAGCATCTAATCTATCTAATGTCAATACTTCCCCTTAAACACAGCAGTTCTTACCTTACAACGTTACAGCTAACTGAAAATCAGTATATGCAACGTAGATATGAGTTAGATTAGATGTTGCTGATTTGATGCCGTTGGCCTCGGGAATACTTGTTTATGCAGTAAACATTTTAACGATTAAGGGGTCATTCCGTCGATCAAAAAGAATTGTCCCTTTATCACTAAAGTCTGTCCCCGCCTTAAGGCTGTGGGCTTCCGAGCATGTGTGTTACCGCCCTTATTAAAGGGATGTGGTGGGTATCATATACATCTGGCCATACAATAACAAAAATCCGGACAGATTTACCCAATATCTGGACTTATATATTTATTATATATATACAGGGAGATTCAATAAAAGTTCTTATCGTTTAAAATGGTGCTAATTTTGCCCCAACCATCAGATGTTAGCTTTCAAATGTTGGGGCAAAAGTAGCACCATTTATTGAATCTCCCTGATATTATCTTACATACTAACCTAGGGCTGTAAATACGCACGGACGCCGGACACATATGCTCGAGCGCCGTGTCACAATGCGAGAAGGATGGAGGTGTGGCCTTGGAGGGATGCGCACAGGGGGGTGCGTGCGTGAGGTGCGTCGCCGCAGGGTTTGCTAGTATATTACTAAAGGGACGACTGATCCTAAACACCATTCAGTGGATTCTGGAATGTTAGGAACATATTATTACCATTTGAAGACAAAGGTCATTTAATTAAAACTTAACTCCACAGCACTGTTCACACACTCCGCATGAAGCCGTGTGGAATTCACTAACTTTTGGTTATATTTTAAACGGGGCTTGAAAAGAGAATTCTAACCACTGGCTGTCTCCAAACAACTTTGCTAACCGTGGCTTTTATATTCTATCTGTTAGAGGAGACAGGATAGATCTGAACATAGCACCATTCAATTCTCTATAACTAGAGGAATGCAGAGCTCTACAACAGTGTGCCCCAAGCTTTGTCAGACTGAATGCTGTATATGGAAGGGAAATCTTATTACGTTTATTATACATCCCAATTAAATTATGGGCCCTATTGGAGATCACTGCTGTATGACTGTCTGAAATCCAATGCAATCCCAGGGGCCCTTTGTGGAAAAGATCAATAGATTAATAGATAATGTATGCATATATGTTTTGCTGATTAAAACCGAATTGTTTTAATGTTATGGAAATTCTGTGTGAAACACCATGGCAACTCATTCTTATCTGTAGAACAGTATGGCAGCTCCTAGTAATGTGATTTAAGGTGGCCATACACCGTGGCGTTCTTTGACCAATCCATAGGATTCCACAGAATTTCCCTTATGGTGTATGGTACAAAAATGACTGACTCATATGCAGATAAAATACCGCCATAAGCATGTGGTTGTGAGCACTGTGGTCAGTACAGATGGAAAATCGGTCTGTCTGCATGACAGATACGATTGTTCGATGTATGAGAGCACAACCAACCAAACCCCATGAAAAGTATGTAAGGCCGGTCATGGCAGTGTAAAAGTTCGTACACACATTACATTTTGACCAGACCCCCAAGCCCCGAACAACTGGCCGTCGCGGGTGTTTGCCGGGATCAGCGGTCAGTCGTGGCTCGGGGTGGGTGAAAATCTTTAGGTGTGAACGAACCTTAAGCACTGTATGGGGCTGTGTACAACAGGATGATATTTTCAACCAAATTTTTTTCAACCCGACCAAAATATCAGCAAATATTTTTGCCGCAATCTATTTTTCGACTGATTTTTTTTACCAAAATGACAAAAAAAAAAAAGTGTGTGTTTATCCTGATTTCTTTGTTTTAAATCGATAGCACAGTTGGTGGCATTTAATTCCCAATGAATGGATTTGCGATTGCATGTCGGTCGCATAGAAGAACGGGAAAGCGGCTCTGGCAGGATCGATCAAATATTGCAGGAAAGTAAAATCTATATAGTATGGCCACCTAAAGCTTCATACACACATGCACACAATCACGGGGGTGACCCATGACGCATGATGTGTATGCACTTTGTTGGACGAAACAGCTGTTAGGTCAGGGATCGTTGCCTGACCAGCCATATCTTCAACCGATGTCCGACAAAGTGCCCATACACTGCACGATTATCAAAGAAAATAAATTGTCAGTGCACAGTTAAGTCAATATTAATTGCAAACATGCTATATTACCATGTGTTTACTGTATAAGCCTCCCCTTCTCTGGGGAGGATATGGATAACTGAGAGTAATTAGCTTAATAAATTAGCCAAATTATATTAGTCCCAGCTACCAGTGCCAGTATTTTATGAGCAGAAAGTTCCCGTTGTGTGTCTTGTCCTTATAGTGCCCATAGACTACATCTTAGTGTACCTACGGTTTAGGTCCTCACCCTGGGTAATTTGCATTGGTAAAGGAAGAAAAGTCGGATTAGGTGAGTAAAACTTTCCTTTCAATTAGATTACATGGGTACAATGCTTGTGTACAAATATCACAGTGTGCCTTAAATGACAAGCTGTTCCAGCCCACCCCCTCAGTGGGCAATATTCCTTCAATGCTCAAGATCTGGCCAAAGCAAGATCTGCCTTTTGCACAGCTGTCTACCCATTGACCTGGCCTCAAACCCAAGCAGGGGTGTGGATTACCATTTGGCGAACGCAATATTAAAGGCACACAGCCCATGATCAGAGGTAAACCCAGAGGTGATAGGTCTTGTGTTTGACATTAAGAGTGACCAACTTGCAACCGTCAAGCCAAAGCCGGATATTAAATGATGGGATCGGAGATTAAAGGGGAAGTAAGTTGAATATTAAGATCAGGTGGGTGAGCTGGACTGCTATATTTTTACTTTTAAGCATGAGGCCGCAACGCACCAAACACCCAAATCGAGTGATTGCGTGTGCAATCTGGTGCGTTCTCTGCATCGTTCCCTGTGCGGTTTTTGTAATTTACAATTATAGAAATGCATGTGTTTGCCTAAAAAAATGGTGCACGCAAAACGCAATCGTGGGAATTTTTGTGTTCCCGTGATTTCTAACCAAAATAGCATGCGCAATCATGTGCGCAAATACGCAAAAACGCCTAGTTTGGCCTAGCCCTAATACTTACCTTATTTGCAAATAAATACTTGCAGGGAGATTCAATAAAAGTTCTTATCGTTAAAATGGTGCTAATCATGCCCCACACCAATCAGATCTTTTTAACATTTAAAGCTAACATCTGATTGGTTGGGGCAAAATTAGCACCATTTTAAACGATAGAAACTTTTATTAATACCCCCTTGGTGTGATATTTTTTTTTTTTTTCTCCACAGCTGTTGACTCATTCCAGTCTATGATGCTGGTGCCAACAATTGCACCCCATTTAAAGTAATGAGGTAACACATATTGGCTGTATGTATTTTTGTGTAAATTTGTGTGCTTCATACCACATCACCTCGGTTTTTATGTGCGCCCTATTTTAACCTGTGTATGCAGGCCTACTGAATTGTTACGCAAGCACAGCATAGAGCAAACATTGAATGTGGGGTGCGATCTGTACTCATAGGTAAAGTAGCTTACCTCAGGCACACTCTACCCCCATAAACGCTGTAGAGATGGAACACTGTACTGAGCCCGATTAACTTGGGTCCAGACAATCTTCCTTTAGGCTGAGGCACACTACAGAGCGCCCTAGCACGCACGAAAGCGCACATTTCCGTGTGTGCCAGTGCGCTGTGTTTGCAAAAAACTGCACATCACATGCACTCAGATTAGCAGTGGCAGTGCAATGACAATTGAGCAACCCTAGTGTGTGTGCTTTTAATGCCAATCATTGCACGTTAAAGCACGGCAGTGTGGCCTACCCTTAGGGCTCAGAAATTAACCAAGCATGGGGCCCAGAAATTAACCAAGCATGGGCCCAGAAATTAACCAAGCATGGGGCCCAGAATTAACCAAGCATGGGGCCAGAATTAACCAATGGGGGCCCAGAATAACAAAGTATGGGCCCAAAATCTCAAACCTTCCTCATCACTAGTATCTTCTCTAGTCTGCTGTCTCCACACTTGCCGCGCTCTTCTTCCGCCTTCATTACCGTCCTTACCTTGCATACTCACGTCTGCCTGGTTCTTGTCACGCTCGAGTGTTACGGCACTGGTCTATACACAACTCAGTGTTACCTGGCACCCATCTGGCAGTTGCAGATCGCGAACAGTGTGGTGCCATGCTCTCAGTCCCCGGATCGCGCTCACACACACAAAGACCCATGGGGCCAAAAATGTACCAAGCGGGGAGGGTTTCCACCGCTCAAGGAGTCATTATTGACGTATATTTGCATCCGACAGCTGGCGCGCAAGGGTAGGGCCCAGAAATGAGCTCCACGAGAGTTAGGTACCTCCCTAGCCTGTCAGCTGGTTGTCGCCATAAATTTACCACCACCCATAACACCACGCGCAGAAATGTAGCGCGGGGACGTACACTGACGCTACAAATACACTAAGAAAAGCAAAAGGGGCCCAAGACACAGGGTAACCCAATATGGGACCCAGAATTAACAAGTATGGCCCGAATTAAACCAAGTAATGGGGACCCAGAATTAACCAAGTATGGAACCCAGAAATAACCATTATGGGCCAAGAAATTAACCACAGGGCCCAGAATTCACCAAGCAGGCCCGAAAATTTACCAAATATGGGCCCGAAATTTACCAAGTACGGGAACCATGAAATTAAACCAAGTATAGGACCCAGAAATTAACCAAGTAAGGGCCCGAGAAATTAACCAATATGGGGCCCCAGAAATTAACCAGATGGTCCAAAATTGGTTGGCCCCAGAAATTAACCAAGCTGCAAATTACGCAGGGGCCCAGAAATTTACCACAGATTGGGGCCCAGAAATTAACCAAGCATGGGGCCCAGAAATTTACCAAATATGGGGCCCAGAAATTTACCAAGTACGGGACCCAGAAATTAACCAAGTATGGGACCCAGAAATTAACCAAGTAAGGGGCCCAGAAATTAACCAAGTATGGGGCCCAGAAATTAACCAAGTATGGGGCCCAGAAATGTAGAGGATTTAAAGTAAGGTTAATACGAGCAAAAAGAACAATTCCCTACGGGAACGGAATCATATATATATAAATATTCCATGCAAGAGTCTCCGCAGGGAATTTTTCTGTGTGGAACATTCTGAGAGGGACCAGGTGTGTTCACTTGGACCCAGCGGGTATCACAAAATGTTTTTAAAGTCACAGTATGACAGCAGCCAAGTAGTTAATCTACCCCCCTTACCATCCCTGTGCAGCAGGCAGAATATTGCATGTCCCAGCTCTGTACAAACCAGGAAAAAAAAGGGGGAGGAATCACAGAAAGTGGAATCACATTACACATCCTGCCTGAGGAAGGCAGAGCCTGACTCACAGCTCAGTGATAGAGGAGGAGGAGGGGGATTAGCACAGAACCAACAGTCCTCACATTGCTTTAAGGCTGAGTGGATCCCAGCAGATCTTGGGGAATCTCACTGGAAATAAAACGGTGGACTTTACTGCTGGTTCTGGATCATACCATGTGAGGAGAGGGGGGAGCACTTAGAAAGATGTCCGACAGGTAAGACACAACTTGGTTCTATGAGTTAAAAGTCTTTAGAAACTGGAAAGAAGTTTGTGTTTTTTTAGTGTTTCAACCCCCTGGGTCTCCCCCGTCATGAACCTATCCCAATGGTGTTTAGTTTTCATCTTTCGGGCCCCATGATCACTTGTAGGTTTTCAGATCTGTAGGTAGACAGATCTGATGCACTGCAGGATTCTGGGATTGGAATAAAAATTAAGGTTCTATTGCAATTATCACTGATTGGGTTTTTAATTGACATGAACAGCAATCCAATTAAATATTAGTATCATTAAAATAATTTGTGCTTCGGAACCAATGTTTACAGCCATAGAAGGATTTAAACCATTTTAGTCTTCGGTCGCCATGCAGTATTGTACGATTGGACGAATTATTGTAATTGCTGGATGATAACGAATGTAATAATATTGTAACGTGTATGGATATATGCGGCGCATTGGTGGGATAAATTAAGTTGTTTTTATTTGAGAAGGTAGAAATGTTTCATACATTGTGTAAATAATACAGGATGTGGGAATTCTGGGGGACGTTGTGATGAATTGTTACTTTCTCTAGGAACTATTTGTACCTATCGTGTGGTTTATTGAAACTGGGAAACTAAAGAATCTGGAAATTTTTGATAAATGACAACAAGAAACACCAAATGCAGTCTTCGGGTGAGGCCACACTGACGCGCTTTTAAGCGCGTTCCAATTGTGATTGCACACGCACTGCAATACGCAACAGGAACGCGCGCACAATTGTTGCAGTGTGGCCTAGTCCTTAGAGTTCCTATTTTGGAATACAGCAGTCTGTATTTTTATGTATGGTAAATGCCAGGTTGTGCAGTTAATAAATGTATAACATGTTAGCAAATTATAACAGGTGCAAAAGTGGAATATTTCCCTATAATAGTCACATAGCTTCATAACTAGGTGACTTATATAAAAAAGTATATCCCACTGTTGCTCCAGTTATTAAAATAAACTGAAAACAAACAGACGAGACAGTCTCATACTCAGTAAAGGTGACCATACATTAGGCCGATTTTATGTACAATTTGACATACAATCAGACATTTCCATCGATTGGCCGAAATCGATTTTCCCGTTTTTATCATGCTACATTAGATCGTAAAATCGATCGTAATTACGCTCGGGAAAGTCGTTTTTTTAAGTTGATTGGTAAAATGATTGTAGTGTTTCCTGAAGTTCCAATTAAATGTTAATGTAAGGTAATCTCACAATAGATGACATTCGACATTAATCACTAAACAAATTGAATGTCGAACAATATTTATGGTACATCTTAGTACAATTAACATTGTACATCTGTCTATCAAAGTATCGGTTGGTTTAAGATCGTAATTACGATCGTAATAGTGTATGGCCACCTTAACTCAGACTGGGTACACGCTATGCCATTTTCTAGGCTGACTGACCGAAATTACTGTGTATTGATTGGTCGGTCAGCCTGAAAAACCTGCTGGTTTTTGCAGGCAGCCACTACCAATGTCCGTCTACTTTTGCCGCAACAGAGGGCTGTTTCTAGCCATTAGGCAAAAAAAAAAGACACACATCCAAAATTACAGTTTACAGTAATGGCTAACCTGTAACAAAATAAATATACCTAGGGAAAAGTTCCTGAGCCTCTGACATTGGCCAGCCAATCGTTACTGATTTCCCACTGATTTCTTCTGACAGTACACTGCTGTCACGTGCTAATTCTGCGTCACTGGCCACCAACAAAACACAGATTGGAAGTTGTGCTACGAGTTACACTTTCAAGGACAGTTTTTTCAGCTGTAATGAGGCACTATAGTTCTTTGCCTAAGTGGCCTATGACTAGAAACCGCCCTGCCACATCCGACAGGCATTCATCCCAGGCGACTATTCACCACATAGCGAAGAATCTGCTGGTGTGTACCCATCATTAGAGAAGGACCTGAAAGAGAAGGAAGGAAAGGGGAGCATCAGGTTAGATCTCTTATATTGAAATATAAAGCCAATATGTCACCTAGGAGTTCCCAAGGCCCAATGGTTTTATAGGGCCTAGGGAACATTATCCCGTATATGTAATATAAAAGTGTAAATATTTGTAAAGGAAGATAACGCTGCTCATATGTTAGACTAACATTTCAATGTTCCTAAACATGCCGGTTACTTTGTGACTGATGTTGCAGGTGTAATGTTGGTCACAAAGAATTATCTATCCAGAAATGTCACAAGGTAAGACGCTGGTACCTAACCCGATGTGACTATCAATTCAACGCCCAGGTCAGATCAAACATTAGATTGATGTAATGTCAGGCAGGTCTTTGGCCAGAATTACTGTTTTATAGCCTAAGAAGTGCATGAAAATACTGTAAATTATATTTCTATAAATGGCGCTTAGCTATCTCATCGAGGTCATATGTATTCTAGGAAACAACACAAACCCTTCTTTAAAATATCAGGTTATTAAAAGTCACCTGTATAAAATAAAATAATTAAGATTATAGACATGTAATATCGACATTGTACTCCTTAGTGACTTAATATTCTTATATTTTAGTATAGCGGGTGCATAATTCAACCATTCAACAAAAATTGTTATATAGTATAAGAACCCAACCAAACCCAGTTTCCATTACACTTACAGGGTTATTCAATAAAATTTCTTATCGTCTAAAATGGTGCTAATTTAGCCTCAACCAATCAGATGTTAGCTTTCAAATGGTAAATAAGATCTGATTGGTTGTGGAAAAATTAGCACCATTTTAAACAATAAGAACTTTTATTGAATCTCCGTGTTAGTGTTTTGCAAAGATGCTTGAAAACGTACTTACAGAACCCGATCTCTCGCTGGCAGGTTCACACCTCTTCTGAGCTGGTTACGAGCTCACACAGCAACAGAGTAGCAGCTTTGGCATTGGCCTTCGTGTCAAAATCTACGGTATTACTGATTGGCACTACTAGGAAGCTGAATAGGAGAGAGACGTTGGGCAGGTTGGGTTCAGTAAGTAACGGCATCTTTGGAAAAGGTAAATATAAGGAAAACTGGGTTTAAGGGGGTTCTTAACCCGTATACCGGTACCAGTTTTTGTTGAGAGCGTGGAGATACCATTTAATGTGTAGGTCCAGTGTTAAAGACAAGAAGCTTCTATTTTTTATCCTGCCTAAACCCAGTAGATACTATTAGGGCTATGTATGGAAAGACATTATTGGCTATTTGTGTCTTAAAGCGTCTTTAAGCAGTTACCCATAACGGCTCTTTAAAATGAAATATTTAATGACAGCAGATAGCTGGTATTAAAGATTCGGAATGGGTAAACCCCATCCGCAATACACTGAGAGCAGCTAGCGGCTCGGTGCATTGCCTACAGGGGGCAATAGAGAGCTCTGCTGGAGGATAAACTAATGGAGCCTTGGACTTTGTAGCTGATGGTATAGCCTTAAGTTAACAAAAATGTTTGGTGACATGACATAATGGTGATAACAAGCGTGATGCTATAGGCTTCGCTTTTTGCAGGAAATAAATCCTGCTTAAAATGTTCAAAGTATCAGATAACTCAGTTCCACTAAGTCACGGAAACTTATGCCTATGGAGGTTAACACTTGATATTTTGCATTCCATTGTATGTAAGAGCATTTGTCTCTGTAGAGTTGGCCATACACTGGCGTGAATGCCAATGTATCCCGTGGAAACCTGTTATCTGTCTGTGCTTATGGAACATCCAATCATGACATCATCATGACACCATCTATCAGTGGGGGATTGTTTGTTTTAGGAAAAAATTTTTTCCAATGGTTAGTGTTGCTGGGACTGAATGTTGCCGATTGCTACACATTGTACAAGCAACAACCCAGGGAGGTACAGGTAGAATTTCCTAATACCACCGTGGGTTAGGCACTTTACATGCACAAAAGTTATTTTTTGGGCACAGTTGCCCTTTAGGTCTTGGACAATTACAGTATGAGGTTCAGATGTTTGCCATAGCAACACACTGTCTATATTTGTCATTTGCTGTTGTTACTACCTGTAAATATGCTGAATGGCAGGGTGTGGGTTAAATTCTATTATTGGGGATTGTAGATTTTAGACCTGAACAGCTGCAGAATCATTTTATAGGCGGTAATGCAGATACCACAGCCAGGAGTTCAGAGCTTCAATAACATATCTTGTTAAACTGGCTCCACTGATCTGCATTATTGCAAAATTTAATTAAATCCTTATTGTCCGGGGCTGTAATCTCTGTTAACCCTTTATGCTTTCTAGGAACTGGGAACTGTCAGCATAAAGACCTGTAAACAAGTCAAATTTCGCTCAACCTTAACAACCTAGAATCGCACATGTATGTGGGCTTGGAGCATTACGATTCTCGGCTGACACACATACAGTCAGGATGGTCCCCCATATGAAATTCTAATAAATGAGTGAAAGCACAATTAACGCACAATCACGCACAAACAAAAAACTTTCTCTGTGCGAAAAATATATTTCCTTGCAGAAGTTCAGTGACCCTGCATCCTTTTCCTGATGATCCCATAATGTCAAGGGTAGTGGCGCAACGCAGTCCCCAGGGAGGCCTGAATGGATATCCCAGTGTTTGTTCAGATGTTGAGTCTGATTTACTCCTGTCCATCTTGGAAGGACATCCTTCCTAGCACCAGGCCTGTTATTGTATTCTCGGGAATAGTTCCAGGGTCACACCAGCCCACCCAGGGTCAATCTGGGCGTTTATGGGTTTACGGGACCCACTCTCCCTTGACAGCCACATACCTTCCATAAACAAACAGTTTATTATACGTACAGTTAGTATGTATGGAATTGCTGTGAGTGATGGAAGGCCAGGTTCACTGAGAATGTTGGCGATATTTGCCTCCTTAGATTAGACATTCCTTGGTCCGAGTGAAGAAAGATGCCTGATTGCAGGAGATGAAAAAGATGAAGGAGAGGATTAGGGAAATATGAAACCTCATTGGGTGACATCGTTCATATGAGGGTTATGATTGAAAAACTGCCAAGCCTGAAATTACTGCGGTGCACAGTTGTTTATCTGTGGGTGTGTGAACATCCCGGACAAACTTCCTTCCTCCATGTATTAACTGTGGCTCTATGTCTCCTTAGGGCTAGGCCACACTGATGCGCTTTTAAAACGTGATCCGATTGCGCTTCTAAAAGCGCACACTAGTGTGGCCCAATGGATGTGGCCACTCTAGTGTGCTACTTTGCGCTGCGCGTGCAATCCGTTAACCGGAGCACACGTGATCCGCATTTTTTTGCGCAATCGCAAGCATTCTGATTGGAAAACATTTCTTGCGTAGCAGTGTGGCCTCACCCTTAATCTCCACTGTTAGTATGTTTATAAAGTGCCAGTATATGACATATCCCTGTACATGGGTGACATAAACATACCATACACCACCACAGGGAGCCCTAAACTTTATTCTCAAGGCCTGGAATGCACATTGAGATTTTTTGTCAATAATTCTCCCGAGTGACTTACTGGTTGGAAACAGATGACATCTTGACCCGACCAATAAAAATTTGCACCATCAGCCATTATTTACCAGCACTTCCTGTCGTCCAAGAAGACCTGGTATGTTTCAGGACTAATCAGTTGATTGCTGTTTGTTTTTCTATCCCTGGCAGGTCCAATCAAATGATCGAATAGGCACAAAAACTCACAAGTGAGTCGATCACTTTGATTTTAAAAATGTAAAACTGCCTGGTTGATTTTGGACAGATCATTGATCCAAATATTTATGCCCAATCAGGTACAGGAGAGGCATGTGTGGCCACATAAAGTGCATCAAATAGTACAATTTATTTCAAAATCCTATTTACACTTGTCCCATGGTACAAATGATCCACTAAATAGTGTAGGCCAGCATTAGTCCTATGGTCCCTCAATCCCATGAGGTTTCAGCAAACATTAATCTGTGTTATATTGGATTATCTGTCTAGTATTGAATATATTGAATTTGTTCTGCAGTGTTTGGTGGTGAGTTTACCACATTACATAAGGCCCTGTCCCAAAAAGCTTGCAATTAATGTTCCCTTTACTTTTATATATACCTGTGTGCTCAGGTATATATTATTGCAGTGTTCAAATTTCATGCACACACACAGCAAAATGCCCAAGGGCTGTCATTCTCGAGCGCCAATTCACAGGCAATTCTCATCTGGATTGCTAAATTGGCCATTGGTCCAAGCGGAATTTAGCGTGTGTATGGAGTTTAAAGGATATCTATATTAAAAAATTAACTTTTTAAAAATGAAAGTACCCGGGGTAGGGAGGTTGGGTTGGTTATTCCAACCTTACAATATTGTTTCGTTGAGGAGCTACAGCACTAACGGTTTTTATTTGCCAGGTTAGTCCTGGACTATTCCTGTATTAAAGATAGTGCTGAAGCCAGGAGGAAGACTGGCAGAATCAGTTTTCTTTGGGCACAGAAACAATATTGGGAGGTAGGAATTACCAGCCCTATATCCCTGTCCCAAGTACTTTTCATTTTAACCGTTGTTCAAAAAAACTTTATACACACAATAGTTTTCCTTTAAGAGGGAACATTGCTTGAAATCTCAATGGCCTATCACATGCACACTTACATGATAGATGCGTAGCCCACATATATTTTGTGAATTGGTGTGTATTGCACAAACTGCCATTCTAACATTCAGGCCAGGAAGTCTGTCTGACAGTGTGTAATCCAGGGGACAGCTGTTAACAAATTGACTCGAAGTGACAAATGGCCCAACTGCTGTGCATTCCCTGTACTAAAGTTGGCTATTTGCGAACTGGTGTATTGTGTCAGTGTTTACAGAGTCTGGACGGGAGCACTACCGAGCTTCAGCGACTATTCTTAGGACATCACTCAAAAGGCATATTCCCTTCATTTCTGTTAAAAATACAAAACAAAGGCGGATGACTGTATACCTATACTAGGTCTGTGCATGGTACTAACTGGATTAGTAATTAGCGTCTATTAATAAGGCGTTTAAATGTCAAGCGCTTTATTTGTAATGGATGCCAACAGTACTTTCTAGTCACATGGCTGTTTTTTTTTTTTAGCTCATCTGGTTAATATGATGAATGGTCAGTTCACACAGGGAGGTGCAAAGTTTGTCACTTGTTGATTGGTTGATGACTTCACAGACAATGGTGGGTAAAGTGTAAACAGGATTTAAATCTCTAGGTATCTGAATGTTGATTATAGTTCTCCAGTGTGTGTGTTTACACATCATTCCTGCAGTGTCTATCTAATTCAAGATCAGTGGAAAAGCATTATTATTTAAATTATTTATCTGGATTACACATATTGTGTTCATTTATAAAAAATCAATTGATTTCAAACACTTTGCTATGCTTTTCTGTGGTGAGCTGCAATTTTAGATTATGTAATGCTCCTTATATCTGTTGTATTCAGTTAGATCAACTGGACTTAAAGATTAGTTCTTGAAGACGTTTCTTTCTAGGGGTCACACTTGTTTGAAATGTTCCTAAAGCCTAGTACACATGCACAATGTGATAAACGACCAATCACACGTGTGGCAAATCTGCATCTTTTGTTGATGTGGCAGGTCGGACTATCATTAATGCCTGACTAAGCAGCCACACATGTGTGAATGTCACCCAAAATTGTGACCCAGAATGGCTGTTTTATGGACGTTTGTTTATTGGGCATCATGTGTGTACTAAGCTTAATAGTAATTTCTACTGATTGGCTGTTGGATGGGTCAAACCTTTTTGAGATCTCTACTGAGCAACAGAACCAACCCCAGTGACCATAATGGACACTATAAAGGCTAGGCCACACGAAGAGGTTTTAATATCCGATCACATGTTAAAAAGCACAAACTATTGTTGGCCAATTGGTCTGGCCACAATAGGTGTGCTCCCCTGCATTAGAGCGCATGCAATAGTTTCCGCTACTACATGCTGTAGTGTGGCCTTGGCCCAAAGGGTCCTGCAAACAGGAATTCACTACTTTGGAAGTCAAAGGCATATGTACTTGTGCTATGCCTGCTATACCTTTTCAGGGTAAAGGTTAGAAAATAAATATCAAAAGACTGGTTAAATTAAAATGAATTAAATATATTTGGTAATTTTGCTTCATTTCGAGAGAACATTACTTTTCTGCTTATGCCTTTAGTTTTCTCTGGCACCTTATGGGTTAATTTCCGATAAGGCATTGAAAGAGGCGCATTCATGTTCAGTCCCTAAGGCTGCACGATTCGCAAATGAAGTTAACGTGTCAAGCCTTGTTTGTGGGCATACACCTCTCCAGTCCTGTGCTTTCTTGTCTAAAATATGCAGCCTTTTCTCTCTACATTGGGATAGTAATCTCATTGCAAACACTGCTTTTTAAATAAAATATACGTAGTATTTATCTTTTTTTCACCCTGCTTAATAAAAGTCTAACTTTCTTTTTCTTAGACCATAACAAGATGACTAATATTTTATAAATCAAGAATGTCTCAGCTTCCTGGTTCCGTCTGACAGTGAAACTAGTATAATCCAGGTGTTGGGAATTATAGAACTGGCCGTATTGCAGTGTAATTATTACCTGATTGCAGAGTGAAACTTTGCATGGATTAATTTTTTCTTGCATGCAGTAACAATTTCTGCTTACATGTCACAGTTATTCTTGCTAATATCCTATTGATTTCAGCATTGCACTTCTCTGGTAGCTGATCTTTTCTTGCTGAGATAATGGTAAACAATGGATATATCCACAGTAAGTTTATTTACCCCAGTGAATGGGCAATGGTCTATCAAAACGTTTCATTTGATTTAAGGTGCCCATACATTACAGCTTACCTGGCAGACCGATCCTCGATATACAATCAATTTTGGTGGAGCCGCCTTTCCGGTTCTTGTGACTGACATACGATCGAAAGATGAAAAAAGATGATCGAAAAAAAGGCGGTTCCTCCAAAATTTATTGCATGCTGTGGATCGGTCAGCCAGGTAAGCTGTAATTTATGGGCACATTTAGTTTCCCTTTTAATATGCCACTCTGCAATTGGCTAGCACTGTGCCACTGATGCCTTGCAGTGCTGAAGTCCTGAGTTTGAATCCACCTTTGGACACATCCACAAGGAGTTTGAATGTTCTCCCCATGCTTGCATGGGTTTCCCCCACAATCATAAAGACATACTAGTAGGGTGTATGTGTCAAATAAATGTGCTTATATTTTAAAGGGTATGTCCACCCCCAAATGTATAATTTAACCCACTACCCAGTATTTAGTGTTAAAAAAAACCTTTCCTTACAGCTCTGCTCCACATGGTTCTCCACAAGAGAATAGTAGGATCCAGTCTTCCTATGTAAACATATCTGCCTCTCCTGTAGCCTCCCAGGGAAAAGTGGCATGCGCAGTGGAGCAGATTCCCCCCTCCTTCCCTTCCATTGGGCTGCAGAAACCCTTTTTCTGTAATTTAGTGCTTCCTCACCCAACGCAAACCAGACTGTCCTTTTGTAAAAACACTCCTCACAACATTACTTACCAGCCGGGGATCCCGCAGCTAACTCAATAGCCAGCAGCCGCATCTGTGGTTGATGTGGCTGCCGGCCAAACCCCCAATGCAACTCCGTTCTCGGAAGTTGCATTGGGGACTGAGGCCGTGGGATCCCTGGCTGGTAAGCAATGTTCTCAGGATTTTTTTTACAAAAGGACAATGTGGTTTGGGTTGGGAGGGGGAGCGCTACATTACAGAAAAAAAATGGTTTTCATGGTGGACATGCCCTTTAAGCTCTTCAGGGCAGGGCCTGATGTGAATGTATACATTGTAAAGGGCTATGGAAGATGTTGGTGCTGTTTAAATCCACAATAATAATTTAAAACAAGACTAGGTTTTTATTTTTAAATAAAAAAAATAAATTTTGTCTGCAATACATTTTTAAACTGGAAAATTGTGCTCTCTCCCCTGTGGTAAGTTAAAGCTATCGGTTAAGTCAGCATGAACTGATGTTATGTTTGTGTAAAGTCATCTTATTTTAGGAAAAAGTTAATAATTTATCTTATTTTGCAAAGAGAAAGTTAGTGTTTACATTGTGCAATGTCTATACTGGTCCCCGTGTGACTTACTGTTTGTGTTTCCTGTCTGGCAATTAACAGAAGTTAGGGTAATGCCACATGGCTTGTTTTAAATATTGTAAAATCATGAGTAGAGATAGAACCCAACCCAGAACTCGAACTTTGCAGATCTCTGACTTTTTCGGATTTTTCTGAATCATGTAACATAGATAATTATTGAACGATTGAGAATTTTTAAATTAAAAAAACAGATATTTCGATATTATTAGAAATTTTTAATTTAAAAATCGAATTTTTAAATTCAATTCCTTGAAATCTCTGAAATACTGTGCGGAATGCTAAAACAAGAAGCACATGAAGTTTCTGGATGGTGCATTTTTTTTTCAATTTTAGGCATTGATAGGTGCCATTTCCCAGGTCTCTAAGTCATTTACAGTAAGTTACCATTGCTATTTGTACTGACATTTTAGGCAGAACTCTCTGAGCTTGTTTACACTAGAAACTGACAGAAACGCACAGCATGTGTTTGTCAGTTTGTATCCATTTTTTTCATACATTTGTATCCATTTTTTAACCATGTGTATTCCATAGATTTCTATAGAAAATGCATGAAAAAACTGACAAAAATGCTGCATGCAGTGCGTTTTATGTGAATGATATTATGAAATCCTGTGGGGTTTTACTGTCTGTCCATTTTTTTTAAACGTACCTGCGTTTGAAAAACGGATACAAACTGATGTAGTGTGAACGAGCCCTATGGTTTTTTTTGCTCCCGTGGACAATGGGTTCGCAAATCTGCAAGCAGGAATGGATTTCCAATCGTGAAGATGAACAGCACCCGAGGTTAAAAGTTTAAGAACTTAAATAGCCATGCTTGGGGGATACTCAGACAGGAGCTGAGGGGCATTTTGTAGGGAAGGCCACATGACGAACATGTCTTTGTTATAAGTATTGGCTGAATAATCTAATAATCTTGTGGATATGCCCCTTTAACAGTCAGTTGCTTTGTATCCGTAAGGCTGGGTACACATAGAGGAATTATTTGTCCCAAGCAAGCGCTCAGACGGGACAAATGTCCCTCGGTCGTGGCAAATTCGGCCACATTTGTGAACGATCGACCGAGCGGTCCCATAGGGAACCGCATGAATGATCAGGATTTTCCGACATGACCGTTTGTCCGATCCGGACGATCAAGGACGGTCGCGGCCAGCCACCAGGTGAATCGGTCGGCCTTAAGGATGTAAGTAGCTACCCAACTCTACCATTACTAGTTATGCACTCATTGAAAACTTGATGGGAAAGGCTGATCAAAACTGGTAAATTTTGTTCGATCCAGGATGATTGGTCGATTGAGGATTATCAGGAGGGGGCTTCTTCCCTTTGCACCAATGGGTGCAAACCCTCCAGAATAAGTCATCTCACCTTTTTTTCTTTTCATTTTAAAAGGTTACAGGAGCCACGTGGTCTTTCATTGCCAAAAAATCATTATACAACAATCTTTCAATTGATTAATACATCACTTATTATTTGGCTGATAAACTGGTTGCTGTTTATTGGTGAGGATTGTTAATCCCCCATTCTGTGGTTTGCTGTCTATTAATAGATGCTGTGCAGTTTTGCTGAAAACAATGAACAACTCAAATTCTTTGAGAAGGAACAGAAAGTCATTTGTTGATTTTTAGTGCGGTGGTGAGACCTCTAGTCAATAGCAGTGTTTGTGATTATCCATTACTGGCTTTAATCATCAGAGATGTGGGTTGGGGATGAGCCATTGAAATAAAGGGCCTAGTTATTGACATACCAGGCAACCTCAATGCTATTGACTGCTTTGGTCGGGGTCACTGGGAGCTCATAATCTAATAAAGCACGTGCATTGACGGTACTTACAAAAAGCAACAACTTATGTATAAAGTACAGAATGGTAAATAGACAGGCAATAGATGTGTTTTAACTATACCATAATTTAATGGTATATATTAATATATATTTTGTCTTTAGCCTTTGTGTGGGAAAAGTTTTTCACTGATATCACTGTGAAATCTGTACACCATAAACAGAGATGCATTGGGGCTCATGCTATCAGAGGTGCTAAAGCCTGCCTCAATTTGCAT
This sequence comes from Hymenochirus boettgeri, assembly GCA_019447015.1. Lineage (NCBI taxonomy): Eukaryota > Metazoa > Chordata > Amphibia > Anura > Pipidae > Hymenochirus > Hymenochirus boettgeri. The sequence continues at coordinate 20,712,339 of CM033476.1, read as the reverse complement.
CAACCAATCAGATGGCAGATTTTACTGGGTTACAGCAGTTAGATAACTGCACATGGCTAGGTTCACATGGGACGAGATTTGTCCCAGCCTACCGACCGTTCGCCACTAGCGAATTAATACACGGTAATATCGATCAGAAATATTGTATGCTGTGTACCCAAGCCAAATAGTATGAGCAAAAAAACTTACAATGTTTCTTTGTTCTTTTGCCTGGTAATTAAAGCTTCAAGTGAATTTACCAAATGAAAGATTTTTAGATTTTATTGCATTTTGTGAATGATACATTACTTGCCTTCCTTATGTATTTTTAGAAATACAGCATTATATTATATACAGCATTAGTAATAAAGGTGTCTGTCCCTGCCCGATATATATGGCCTGGGCATAGTCAGTGTGCATCATGGTGGGATTATTTTCATTTAGCAGTTCTTCCCGTCTATGGTCCATTCATATGGCTAGAACCACCTAAGGTAAAGTACAATGTATGGGCACCTTTAGGCCGAGTCCACACTAAGAGATCCCTGCAATTTTTGGGGATCGGAGCGCATGTGAATTGCACCAAAAATGGTGAAGGCAAGCTCTCTGATCATCGGATCGCAATGCAAATGACCCAGCGCATCTGGCCACTCCAATTGAGCTGCCATCAGATCACGTGTTAAATCGCACTGATATGGCCTACCCTTGGCAGTTTAATATCACCTCTTGGCTACAATGCAACCAACACCTGCATTCAGAAGGTCCCTAACACCTGGCTGTGATATGCCAACCGATTCTTGCACAAGTCATTCTGAATTGAGAAAGCCAGTCGGATGACTAGTGAAACGTCTTCGAAAACTAAACTTGATCTACCTGAATACAACAGATATACCATGACTTGGATAAATGAGAACAGTCACAAGCACCTGACACCAAGTTTAACATCAGGTAAAATACACCCTGGCATTTTAATTTTTAAAAGGGACAGTGTCCCTTAAAACTTGGTAACTTCAGTGCCTTAAGGCAAAGCAAAGTAGGATTGAATGTCCAGTAAATTTATACAGTCCATTAAAGGGGTAGTTTGCTTTAAAGGGCATGTCCACCCCCAAAACTATAATGCCCCCCAGTAATGGCTCCATCATGTAGTTGTAATAAAATCCTTACCTCACATCCCAGCTCCATATGGTTCTCCTGTAGTCCCCCCCCCCCAAAGTCCCAAAAACTGCCCACCAGAAGGATAGCAGAGTCCATATAGGACTCTGCCTCCTATCTGGCCTCCGGGAGAAGTTTGGCATGCGTACTGCAGCCCTTCTCCCCCTCCCGATTAGGATTCCCTCCCCCTAGTGTAAAACCTTTATTATAACATTCCCCCTGTCCCCCAGCCCCAACCGCTCTATTTTTAATTTTAGAAAGTGCCCCAAACTTTACTTACCTTCCCTCTTTCCTCCACCGCACTGAACTCCCGGCAGCCGCGTCCGTGATTGGCTGCCGCTCAGCTGCCGGTCCCGCCCCTCTGCTTGCATTTTCTCGCAAGCAGAGGGCTCTGGCAGCGTGGCGGAGGAAAGAGGGAAGGTAAGTAAAGTTTGGGGCACTTTCTAAAATTAAAAATAGAGCGGTTGGGGCTGGGGGGACAGGGGGAATGATATATCAAAAAATAATTTCAAGGGTGGCACAGAAGTTACACACTGATATTCTAGAAATCTGCAGATGGATTTTTGATGACTCCTGCAACCAGGCAGTATTTTGAAAGATGTACTGTAATCTCACATAGCTTAGAAAATGTAGGTTATCAAAATGTAATTATAACAGCAAGTAAACATTCTTGCAGTAGATCTATTTTTTTTTTATTGTAGTTTTTATTAATTTTCAATTTTTTTTTTTTAAAAAACAGGAAAATAGAAGTAATCACTTTTCATATGAGTAAGGTATTACAGGCTACCTGATATCAGAAGGGTGCCACATTTGTAATTATTTTCAGTTCTTTAGAATATACATATTCAATCACAATAGCCAATAGTTATTAATATAATTATGTCATGTCATTCCCCTTCCCCCCGAGAACAATCACCAAAGCCGCTGATCTCTTTCAAACCAGATAATATTAAATGTATCGATTGTACCATGAATGCATGCTGTTAAATATTCCATTGCTCTGATGTGTTGGATTCAGGCCCAGTAAAGCTTGTTTTGGGGTTTGGTTGTAGGGTGGTTTGAAAAGTTTTATTTATGTATTTAAATATGGTGGACCAGTAGGGGATGATGAGAGGGCATTGCAATAGACCTATTTTACAAAGAGCAAGCAAAGCCTTGGCACCAGCAATATCTGATTGCTATACCCTGATTCACATTTTGGATTGCCATATTTTAGTATCCCGGAAAAACTTCCTTTTCTCACTTACATTTGCTTTTGTGCATTATGGGTACATACAGCAAACTGTTTACAAAAGTATGTTTTTGCTTTAATTTCCCTTTAGGCCAGGGCACTGTAAGCACACTGTGCAAATGAGGTTCCAAAGTTGCTCTAGATGCCTCATTACCTAACATTCTACTATGTAACATTACCATTTCTTCCACTGGGAAAATGTGCAACTTTTAAAGTTATATGTAGTCGCAAAAGTTTGCTATAAATTTTTATCAACCAATCAGATTATATCTAGCTACAGTGAACTAGTAGAAAAGTAAATACCGGTATCTAATTGGTTGCTGCAGGATTGAACCACATGCAAACTATTGCACATGTTATTCTAGTTGGGTTCCCATATTGTTCATTGAAGAGAAACTGTTAATATGTTTAAAGAAAGAACAGAAACCTGTGATCTGCTGATTGACTTCCTCTCGCCATTAGTGCAACTGATAATAACTTTTTGTAATGTTTAACCCATTTGTTCTTCTCATTAACGTGTTTGAGAACTAGTGACCAATTTAAAAATGTAAATAAATTCTTAAATGGCTGGCAAACCATCTGATTGTCCTATGTGTCCTGACCTAAGGCTATAGCAAATGTTTACCGTATTTGGGATTCCATTATGTCCTCTTATTGGCAAATGTAATAGATTTAAAAGGGAAACCAAAGTTAGATGTACCAAGCAATACATTGTCCCAGCAAACAAAGCATTTTTATAGGATAGTTATACTTTCACTTTTACTTTCACTAAATTATATACTTTCCATCCTGTGACATCCCCCAAACTCACAAACCTTACTTCCACCCCCATCCCTCCCCAGCACTCCTGAACTAAGATATTCACTTGGCCCAACACTCTACAGTTGTTGCCGCCTCCCCTTAAAGCTGTGCAAGCTTTGTAAGAGCTTTTTACGAGCTTGCACATATTCAGAGGAATCGGGCCAGTTCACAGCATTCTGTGTCAGTCATCTGTCACAGCCGTGATTGGCAGCTGCACTAGGGAGAAGCAGAGAGGCAGCCGGAAGACTAGGGAAGAGGATGACAGAGTGCAGGGTGGGTGTTACAGTTCAGGAATGCTGGGAAGGTTTGCAAGGTTGGGGATCTTTATATTTGTGTTTGTTGATATAAGCGGCTCTGCCATATACACAAAATCTAGGGACACACCTCTGGCCATTGTCATACACTTTGAGACTTAATGTTATGTGCTCAGTCTGTACATACTTGTTTAGCCTGTTTGTCTGCGTAGGCCATGTCTGCGTTCCCTTTACTACAGTTATTGCTATTGTTCCAGCTGGTATCTGGTGAGTGGAATGAATTGGAACTATGGTTGTTAATCTGTCAAGAAATTACAGTGAATCGCCATTGTAAATTTATTTTTTTCCACCATTAAAAGCAGTTCAATTGGAAAGCCCATAAACACGGTAGAAACAGAATCAATGGCACCTTTCGTTCCTTTCATTTGGTTTTGTCAGTTTTCATGTGTTAAAGAAATATTAATAGCAGTAAAAGCTATACGGTTGACTTCTTTGTTTACTTTCCCTTAACAGAACTTAATGTTGATGTCACTCTTGGCAACATTCCCCCCCAAAAAATAAAAATCAAGCAAAATGTCTAAATTGTGATTAAACACCCCCTTCCAGTAGCCATGTGAACTAGAATACGCAGTTGTGACTATACAGTGGCACTTTTGTGCTGGGTCAAAGGATGAACAAATGAAAGGTTTCATTACCTTAGTCACATGAACTCACCAATCACATGGAACCTTCCAGCACATAATTAGTGATATTACAATTTCCCCCTGGGCAGATTGACCACCAGATATCTCATAGCACTCACTCTCCCTATAGGCTTGTCCCGGACTGAGCGAGGGGTTGGAATCAGCATTACAGGAGTGTGGACACCCTGGGAACATAAAAAAACGGGGGGGGGGGGGGGGGATTGTGTGAGTGTGGGTAAATTTCCTTTTAAGTGTTCCATTCACACACTCACTGTAAGATAATGTACATCTGTGACATTGTACAAATTCTCTTGATATTTATTGACATAATTTTAACTAAAATAACATTTGCAATCAACTGGCTTACATTATATTTAAAGGCAGCAAAATGTCCTATAAAGGTCTTAATGTGCCCATACACTGGGCCGATATTACGATCAATCTGACATGCGAGTAGACATTTCCATTGATTGGCCCAAACATTGCACATTTCTCCAGGGCTTTGGAACGTATATTGGGTCATAATATCCATTGTAATTAATTTAAGTTGATCGGTTTAATGATTGTAGTATAGTTCCGATTAAATGTAATGTAACCTCACAATAGACAAATTGACATCTGTCTATCAAAGTATTGGTGGGTGTTACGTTGGCAATAACGTTTTGTAGTGTATGGCCACCTTTATTTGCATTGGAGCAAAGTTTCATAATTGTGAGCTTTTAGAGGACTAGTTGCCTTCTTCAGGTCATATTTCCCTGAAGAAGTTGTCTAGATTTCTGAAAGCTTTTGAAAAAATGTAATGCTCAAAGGTTGGTCCATGCCTACCCCCACCAACAAAATTTTAACCACACAACCAGGACCCCCACGAGGCTATTTTCACAATACATACCTTTCTCCCTGTTGCTCCTAAACAAGGAATTTACTCTGAAGTCCGTCGGTCCCTCAACCTTCTTCTGCTTGCTAGCCATTTGCGAAGGCCATGGTGGTGACGGCATGGCCTGTGACTTATGGCAGATGTACAAGCCGTCTTCTTTACAGCTGTGAGAGCTTGTGAGTTATTTGTACATTCGGAAAAGAGAGCGAGCGAGGGACCAGCAAACTTTAAAGTATATATCTTGTTTCAGGAGCACTAGGGAGGAAGGTAAGTATTCTGAAATACATTATTTGTCCGTTATTTGTCAAACTCCGATAAAATGGATTGGACATAGATTGTATGGATCGTTTGGTAAATTTTACTTGCATTTTACTTTATCCAATAGGCTACCAAAGGCTTTATTGAGCAGTAGTCTGTCTATAAGAGGCTTTTCTTTAGATAGCCAACTAATTGAAAAAAAGGAATTAAAAAATAAACAATTATGAATATAGTTAATGGAAAGCTGTTAAGTGTGGGCATCTGATGACATTGTCTGTCGGATAGTTAACCAATTATTTATCTGTTGAAACCAATCAAAAGTTAAAGCTATCATCCAATCAAATGTTAGTCTATTGCAGCTGGAAAACAGGTCCAACTTCCATCTGACATGTTCATCCAACATGACAGAGAATTGGTCGTAACATCTGTGCATCAGTGGTTCTAACCTTCCCATTATGTTTTCTGGACAGATCATGGTTTGTGATCATCGTTATGGTCTTAACTTTGGTCACTTATTTATGGTCCCGGACAGTTTTCTAAATGTCGTGGGAATGTTGGGTGGTGAGTTTGCAGTGCATGGCCGGCAATAAATGAAATACAAAACGCAGCTTTAAAGACTTTTAAGGATTAGTTTAAAAATCTGTTTACTTTTTCTTAGAGAGCAGCCGCCGTCTTTTCCTCGCTGCATGATTCCAGCTGTGTTTGTCTTACTAGACATATTGTTGGCCGAGATTTCCTCCACCTCTTAAGTTTTTCTGCTAAGTGATGGCTGTGCCAAAAATTGATTTTGATTGGCTGCTGAAAACTAATAGCATGGGCAAACTTTTGTGAATCTTATTGCAAAAGCCAAAATGTTTACTTCTTTTAGTGGTAGGGCTCGCTAAAGGAACATAAACACGAAAAGCACAATTATACTTACTCATCCACCCAACCTCCCATTTAAAGTAACTAGGGTTACTATGTAGAACCTGGGTACTGGCAATCAACTGAGTTCCCTGGCCAGTCTGGTCCAGCTCTGCCCTAGATTTGTTGGTTATAAGGACTATGGGAAGACATGATCTGGCTGAAGTCAGGTCCCGTACAGATGAAGAATGGGGAAATTTTAGGTAATTTAACCAGATTATTGCCAGTATATCCTGGGGTTAGGACTTAGCAGTTTAGGTCTTCACTCTGGGTGCTTTGAATGGTAAGAAATGGTAAGAAGAACAGGGGATGGTAAGAATAATTGTTTTTTTAATATCTACATGGAAAATAATGTGAAGATAGAAAGGATGTGTAAACCTTAGCTGTAATATGTTGTGTTTCCCCTATTTTAAGTGAATTAAAACATCCTAGTTCTTGTATTGATTTGTACTATTTATAGGCAATCCCTTACTTTTATTTGGATTATATCTTAAGGTGGCCATACTCCTAGTCATATTATTAGCCGATATTCAATTTGTGTGTTGACAACGAAAACAGACTGCCAGAATTGGTCTGTGTTTATTATAGGACATGCCCAAATTGTTCCTTTATTGGTACCGATTGGTCAATCGGCCAATAACATTGATCCATCATGGCCACTTAAAATTGTAATGTTCTTGACATTGATTAGTGTGATTGGTAATAATATCCCCATTTAAAAAAATTATATTTTCCTTTGAACTAAAAGGGTATGTTTCTCTTTAAATAAATCTATGTCATTAGTGAACTTTGGCCTCAGGCTGAGCTCCCAACATGTCACTGATTTCCACGTTTATCGGTAGTTATGTGCATTACCAGCTGTGTACATGGGGAAGTCAGTGCTCCAATTGCAAGTTGTGAGTTGTATTGATCAAACTCTGCTTGCACTATTCTCCTGGTGAGTGTCTTTGATTAAACCTTAGCAGCAATTATTGGCTGACATTAGTAGTCTATTAGGTAAACCGTCATCTTGTTGATGCAGTGAGAGAATTAATGCAGCTATACACATTGCAGATACCCAACAGTCCTGGCCTTATTGAAAACGTGACCTGCCATCACTTTTGCCCTTTACACATTCTTTGTATGCATGGCTGTCTTATGATTCTGTTTCTTTTGATTCTCAGTTCCCTGTATTAGGCTGAATAATGTATACATCATATCCTTGGGCAATTTAGCATCAGTTCCCCTTTTTATAAGCGTTTAAGACCATTGATGACTGTGGAATTTGATCTGTGATTCACCATCTCACTACTGTTGTGAATGATTGTCTATTTATCGCCTATTTATCCGTGAATAGTAGGCTATTGTGAGCTCCAGACTGGTAAGGGTAGTATTGTTCCTGGTCCTTTCCGTAAGAAGTGATTTTCCTATAATAAGTAAGTGGGTATTTTTACATTTGCCTTTTTAGAATTAAGGATAACTGAATGTCAATATCATAAAAATTCATGTTACTGGTATAATAAGTTCTTGTTGATCTTCCGATTGGTATTTTGAGTCAGGAAGGACTTTTTTTTTCTGGTTCAGACTGAGTTGTTTTTACTTTTTCTTCTGGATCATCTTTTAAGATAGGCATTATGGGTAGAGTTGAGTGGACAGGTTGGACTAGATGGATGTTTGTCTTTATTTAAAGTCACCTATTATGTTACTATGTATATACAAAACGCACCATGCTTGTATGCAGGGGCGTAACTACCAGGGGAACAGTCCCTGTGACCGCAGGTGGGCCCAGAAATTAGGGGACCCCCATCTTCTTACTTTTCCATTGATGGATACAGCTTTCCCTCAAAGTGGGTCGATCATGGTTTTGCTGGGGGGCAAGTGACTCCTAGTTACACCACTGCTTGCATGCACCATGATTGGATGAATTTTAGTGATTTTTGGTTTAAAAAGGCCAAAAATGTCTACAGCCATGCAGTTGTATTGTTTTTTTCCTTCAATAAACTTTGAGTGCGTTTCCAGACAGAAATGCCTACAGTAGTGCTTTTGAAAATGGACTTGATAGGCAGAAGCAGTTTTCTTCATGCTGATGCTCCTCATTGAAATGATATTAGAAAATAGATATTAGAAAACATTAAATGCACAATAGTTTAGTTTAATTTATAATCTTAAAAAACACAACATTTCTGTCATCCAGCTAGTTACAGCAGTTCCCATTTAAAGGAACACTAAACCCAAAAAAACAACTATTTGCCATTTGTTTGTATTATTCAGAGGGAGGTGAGAACGCTTATTCTCACCTCCCTGTGAATAATATTACGCTCGGGGGACCTGGAACTGCCGCTCCACTCGCAGCTGCTTCTTCACAGAACAGCTGTTCTCTCCCGATCGCGCACCCTATCTTTTGTATTGGCGCGCATGCGCCTAAGATAGGGCGCGTGGTCGGGACAGAGCGGCTGTCAGTGGAGCGCGGTAAGGTAAGTTCCAGGTCCCCCGAGCGTAATATTATTCACAGGGAGGTGAGAATAAGGCAAATACTTATTTTTGTTGGTTTAGTGTTCCTTTAAGTCTAGGCAGATAAGACCCTAGGGACTGTAATTATCTTGGTCTCTATCATTTATGAAATCATATGATCTTTACTTAAATGTTTAAATCTACTCCTTTATTACTTTCTGTTAAGAGGGCCATGTCTCTCTTTTATTTGCTTATTGTAAAATCCTGCTGTGTTGTAGCTTTACAGTAGGAAACCAGGATTAGCTGTACTTTATACTTCCTCATGAACATTGTTTATTTAGTTGCAGAAAACTTATCCTCTGTTTATTTTATAGGAAATTAACGATTGTTAAACATTTAACCATTATCACCTGTTGGTTAATCTGGGAATAATACTTTTGATTAATAATTCTTGCAGCTTTCTATGAGACTAGCCATACATGAGACAGGAGTACACAGAATGTTTGTCAGTTTCCGACTGGGGGTTATTATTTGTTTGTACCATGGGACTCTACCTAGGGCAATCAATTTTTTTAGATTTACTTTTGGCACAAAGTATGTGGTCAACGATCCCTCGGATTCTGGTTCCGTCCCTGGTCTAGCAAGGATTTTCCAGTCAGGATTTTAACTGATAAACTGTCTTAAAGGGCAAGTCCAGCACCAAAATGAAAAATTACATACAGGTAAATCACCCTCCAAAACCCTAAACTGTAATGGTTTGAAACCTGAAATATCTAAGTCTAACCTGAAATCCTGCACAATGTCCTGTTTCCCCTGTTTCTGCTTCCTGGTTCTTCCAGTTAGTAACTGTCAGTTATGGATTTGACAGTTGGCATTACAGCCAATGACTGAATGTTAATCCCCCGTATGCCTCTTCTGAGCATGCCCAGGCTCAGTACAGGTTTCTAAATTGCTCAGTTTCCACGAGTATCCAGAAGCATAGCAGGCATACAGTAACAGCAGGAATACATAAGACAAACTATGATATATCAATATATTTTAAAGAGGCCATTCTTTCTAAAAGATGTTCTTATGAGGGTGGAGTTGTCCTTAAAATCGTGCACTTTTATTGGCCTGCTAGATCAGGGGGTGTAACAAAGCCCCCAACAAGTTAAGACCGCATGCCCACACATCTCCCATGAGCAAGGTTGAGGGAATCACTTTTATGTAGATTTCATCACAATGATTACCGGTAAATCTGCAAAAAAATATGACTGTCTATAGACAGTTTTAATCGATTATAACAGATTAGGATATTTTAATTTAGCGATACCAGCTTGCAAATAATCATCACCTACAGTACAACATAAGGGCATCCCTAACTGAAATTCGCTTTGCAGGAATGATGGGAGATGTTACAGGCTTTGAATCGTGGCTAACCATTAGCTACAAGATTAAACTCAGTTCAAAGTCCTTTACGGAAAAACAAATCGTCTACAGTAAAGATTGCGGGAAAACGAATCTGAGCTAATGTGTTCAATTGTGCATGGAGTGGACACTGGTTTTACAGTCATATTTACATTTTAAGGAGAACTAAACCTAAATTCTTAATGACCGAGAATGGACAGAGTCTATAAGTTATAACTAGCTAACAGCTAGCTATAACTGTCACCATTGTAAAGAAATGATCTGAAATTGTTTTTTGGCATTTTCTGATCTCTGCTTTCCTTCTTCCTAGTGAGCAACAATTAGTTTTCTGACTGCTCAGTCTTAAGTACAGAGATGTCACCTGATAAGTTACCTGGTACGAGGAGAGGGAGGGGATTAGAGAGCTCTATAAGACCTAGGACACATTAAGTGCAAGCACTGTGTTGGTTACCATTTGCTTTGCGATCCCTGTCATTTTCGGGGATGCCAATCGCACCAAAAATGGTGATTGCATGAGCTCCGATCAAAACAGCGCAAATGGCCCCAGCACACCAACCCGTTATTTAGACTTTACCAATCACTCCTGAATTTAACGATCAATACATTGAAATAAAGTGGTACAAGACGATATTTCAGACCAAACTGGCTTACATGATTCACAAATTACAACAAATTACAACAAATCAGTCTGATCTATCTGGAAAATTCATCTGACCAAAATATCAACCTGTGTATATTTCAACCTGAAAACCAATATTTCAATAACTCGTTCGATTGGCCAATTTTGTGTCCCAGGCCTAGGGGTGTTGGGAAAGGACATAATGTTATGTAAATAACAAGCTTGAAAGGGAACAAACAACAAACATTGATCTCCCATGAAATGACACCTACTTTGAAACTTTGTAACAAAACGACTGTTGCTCTTTCTCCAATAACGGTACATACTGTACATTGATTGAAAAATTGATTGGGTTAATTTCTTAAACTTTTTAAAGGATGCAGTCACTTAGTCATGAGAAAAGCACAGTGATTTGCCTTTAGGCTTTATTCATAATGTACACTTTATCTGCACCTGCTCATTTAGTCAGCTAGGGTTGGGCAGGTAAAGAAATCCCCAGGAGGTTACAGTGTTTTTACAGGTTCCATAAGATCTGTTCCTTTCCCCAGAATCCTTTGCTAGTTATTGCTTGCTTCAGGGGCTCAGCCGGCATCTGCTCATGTGATTGGATAAGACATCGCACTTTAGCCAATCACAGGAGTGGATGTTGGTCGAGACCCTTCTGTTTGTCTTCTGTGCATATAAGACAGGCAGAAGGCAGCGAGGGAACGAGGGCTGGTAAGTATATTTGGGGAGAGCTTTCAGATATGTAAACCTCATGTGGTCCATTTTCTGCCACAAAATTTTTTTCGGGGGTGGATATACCCTTAATATCAATGTAGCGTTGGGCAGATTTATGACAAGCATTAGATATCTAATGGTTGCTGCAGATAAATAGCACAGACCTTTATATCTCTAATTACATAAACCACATATTCTACAACGGAAGGACATTCCATGCACAAGCCTCTCAGTGGCTCTGAGCCATTCCTTCTTGGCTGGTACTTTTCACATTTTCACAGACCTAGTTTGTTGTAATTGCATTATCACATTACAGAGAGAAGGTTAAGGCAGTAACATAGAACAATGAAGGTCTTTTGCAAGGTAGAATCTGTATGCAAAGGCACTAAAGCACACTAAAAAGATTTTTGAAAGATGACAGACAGGATCTGCAAGATCCTGTCTGTCATTTTTCAAAGATCAGGCTACACACAGTTCTGAGCGCTCCCCCTATACACAGCATATACACAGCATAGGGAGAACACTCGGGACTCTGTGTTTCCCTTGGCCACGGCCGACTCCCCTATAGGGAGGCGGCCGTGGCCAAGCTCCTATGGTATCGGGGCTTTATCGTTACTGTGTGTACCCAGCTTTAGGTTATGTTCACAATACACAACAAAAAACGCATGAAAAATCACAGAAAATTGCATTGCAATTGTTTTTGGGTTAAATGTCAAAAAACGCATAAAAGCTTACTTTTTATGCATCTTTTTTTTCTCTTCCCTATAGCCTTTCATTGAGTGCATTAACGCACTAAACTGCTGCAAGCAGTGCATTACAAAAACGCAACAAACAAAAACGCAGTAGTGTGAACGGTATTATGAGTGTGAACGAGCCCTTAGGGAAAACTTTGTCATAGGCAAAAATAATCCTATGTTCGCTTCCTTATATATTACTATTTATACATGCGAAACAAGTAAAAAAAATTTCAGTTCCCTTTGCTTCCAGAACTAAATGGACACAATGTATAATTATGTGTTGGTTGAGATTCACAATTCTCTGTTTCCTTTCAGCTCAGATTGGGTGGAAATCATCGAGCCGCGCTCCCATGAGCGCATGTACGTTAACCTGACGACAGGAGAATGCGGTTGGGATCCTCCGTCGGACGTCCACGTTCGTCAGTCCGACAGGAATCAGTGGTGGGAACTCTTTGACCAGAACAGTCATAGATACTACTACTATAATGCACTGAGCCGTCAGACTGTCTGGCACCGGCCCCTTCAATGTGACATTGTACCTCTAGCCAAACTGCAGTCTATGAAACGCACCTCTCAGCCTGGCATCCTCAGCTTAACCAGACAGGAACGGACTAGCCATTGTGGCAGCACCAGCAGTGAGGGGGCAAACCTCACCTCTGAAATAGTAATGCTTAATGATGCATCACTAGAGAGGGACAGTGATAAAACACAAGGGGACAGTATGGACTGCAGGAAAGATTCTGGGAGGTAAGATTATGACATTGATTTAAATATTTTTGTTCATATGCATTAATATGTTGCAATAGGCCTAACACCCTCTGGGCTCTTTACCCAATATTCTCTCCCCTTCATTAATATATATGCCTGCCAATTTCAGTGGGAGGAGAGTCATTGGATCTGACTGGGGGAGGAGCTAGAGATGTTTGCTACTGCATGGGTATTGTGTCCCTTTAAAACTCTATGGTAAGCAAGTGGATATCTGTCCAAAAACCGAATTTGCAAATAAGTAAATTAACTTGTTTTATTTTTTTAAAGCTTGGTACCCTGGGATAGTACTCTTTCTAGTACAATGTGGCATATTTACTGTCAACAGAAAGCAAACCTTTAGCATCCTCTGGGTGTTAAACCTTAACCAAAAAGTGACAGACCGCACACCAATATGTGTGAGGGTGGGAAAAAGTGGTTTATCTGCAGTTCCCTTTTGTTCTGGAACCTGCTATTATAACATGCCATAAATGTTATTAGTGAGACTCATTGTGGCTAATGACTCTCAGGCCTTGAGTAAAACAGAGCAAACAGTGGGTAGTTTTCTTTTTCCAAACCACTCTTTTTTCCATTAACAGCTAGCTATACAGTAGCACTATACTTTTACAATAATGCTGGGTAAACACAGTATCAATCTTTTAAAAGATGACAGACAGAAACTGTAAGATTCAAAGATTACGCTACACACAGTTCCAAGTGTTCTCCCTATGTAAAGTAAATGCAGAACATTCCCTACAACCATGGCCAACTTCTTATAATTTAGTACAGGGGGTCTAGCGGCTAAGGGAATTTTTTGGGATTTAACAAACATCGACCAGGTACACACTTTAACATTGGAAAAGTTAATGTGTGGACCCAGCTTAACAAGTGCAAAGTTTTACCTGGGCTATAAATCAGCAGCAACCAATAAGACGTTAGCTTTTTGCTGACCTATTGCATTAGATAACATATGATTGATTGTTTCAGATTATTAGTACAAGCAAATTTTTGCACCTCTTATTACACAAGACCAATGTTTTTTTTTTACTGTAGAGGCAATAATGTTAATTATGATTGTATGTGTCTGATGATCCAGATAAAAGTTTTTGTGACCCAGATGTCCCAGATGTGTGTCCGTATTCATACACCGAATAGGAAAATTAAACCATTTCCCAGGTTCTTAGGTCACGGACATTTATGTCCTTTACACTCCCTTTCAAACTAATTTTTTTTTTGAGTTTGGCAAAAATAATAAACAATATACTAGGAAGCGGTTTGTGTTTTTGGAAGGGCAAAGCGGCAGTTACCAGATGTCTTAGAGGTCACAGAAACATATGCACATTGACTCATATTTTAGGGTTGGGCAAATTAAGCTTTGAAAGTAATTTGTTGAGAGCACGCTGGCAAATGGGACAGTGTTAATGAAACTTTACGGCTAACAGATGTCTAGATTCCCTTCCATTGCATCAATTGAGATCTTATCTGATGTGTTTTCTTTTTCCTTATATAGACTGATCTTTAATGTTCATGTGAAAACTTTCCTTTGTGTTTAATTAACTCCCACGGAATAAGATAAGTTAAACCTTGCACACACATCTGGAGCACAGACCGGTGGGTGACCCCGAGCGCACGACACAGGCGCGATGAACAGCTGTCTCGGACGATAGTCGCGCATGTGCATGTGTTCGGTCGAGCGTCATTCGTTGACCTGCCATAGCTTAAAGCTGGGTAAACACCATTAGATTCTTGGTCTCGACCTACCGTTAGGTCGGGCAAAAGTAGCTGCGCCCGACAGTTCTCCACAACCAAGTGGATGTGGACAAACGAACTGTTGAAAGTTGGTCGTGGGCCACCAAAAACCCATGCAGGGCAGGGACCTCTTTCCTTATTTTACATGGTTCAAGCAATTTTATACTATTACTACTAATTTACATCATTATTTATGTATTTATATTTTTGCCCCCTTGTATAACTTTGTGTATTATAATATAGTACAGCTGTGTGTCCACAAGTGGCGCTATATAAATGACACAATACACATATATAGATATATTTTCTAATAAGAAAAACAATCAAGGAACAAGCACAACAAAAGTTATGCTAAATTAAATAGAGAAAACAGTTTTTTTCCTATCAGATTTCCTTGCGTTAAAGGGATGATTCCGTTGGATCCGATGGAATCGCCATATTATTGTTAAAGTGTGTTCCACAGTTCCGAGCATTCCCGAGGCTGACGAACGTCCACCATCACCTCTGAATCGATTGAAACTCACCGAAAATTTTCCTCGGTGAATGGTCAAACTAGACTGATCACATGACTGTACTGTAGAATAAACTGTGTGAATGCAGATCAGCCAATAAATCAATTTTTCAAGTCTCTCTCCTAAAGGTTCCCTTAGGCTGAGGCCACATAGTAGAGAGTACTAGCGCTCCGGAAACGGACACACAAGTGCTCTCTTTTACAGTACGCTTGTGCATGTTGCCGTGAGCATTCACTGTGATTGTGCAATGTTGCACAAAAAATACTGATCACATACGGTTTGATTTACGGATCGCAGCGCTCTTAGTGTGGCCAATCCAATTTGCCATTACTAATGTGTGCTTTTTATCAAGCGATTGGATTGCAATTTCGATCGGATCGTATTTAAACCGCCTGGTGTGACCTAGCCCTTACACATTGACAATATTCAGTAAATCCCGAGGGCAATGTGTATGGGTAGGTCACAAAGCCAAGGAAAGGCATCGAGAACCATCAGTCAGAAAGAAAATTTTCACTGGATCATTGCAGGCTCCCTATACTGCAGTATAAGAACCAATAACGATTGTTTGCATCTATGGACCAAACAAACATTCCGTATAAAGTATATATGGATTGTTCCTGTCTATTGGCGCATCTGGCAATTCCGATGTAATCAGATTGTGAATTTGCGACTGAGGTTGTATGTGTATGGCATGATTCACAAAGAAGAGTGTAACCAGTGCTAGGTGCAACCAGTTATAAGTCTCTCAGCTTATGATCCAGATTATGAGCCAGAGACTGGATAATAGCATTTATACAGCCCTTTAATAGGAATAAGTTCAGCCAAAAAACAGGGCTGAAAGGCATTACAGTTTAGGTTCGTACACACGTGCGATTGTGGGTGCCGACACGCGACGTGCGATGAGTACGAACACCCGTTTCGGACGATAATCGTCCCGTGTATGGGCACTTTGTTGCCCGAAACTGATGTTCATTCGGAGATCTGCCAGGCGGATCAGGCAACGATCCACAAACAAACGGCTGTTTTGCCCGATAAAGTAAGTGGGATGAAAGGTACATTATTTACTTTAGTGCTACCATGGATTACACAGAAGTCTCCCCTCCCCTTATTTGCATAGCGAGAAAGGTAAATCTACCGGTAACCAAAACGCTCCCTTACCAACTTGATCGCTTAATTACATATTCAGTTTTATAAGCCCAAGTTTGCTAACCACAATGAGACGCGGATGATGCTCCAATACTTCTATTAGCAAATCTTTAATGGTATGCTAAAGATCATACAATGTATTAGTAACCATAGAAGTCTGTTAGCTGGGGATGAGGAATAAAGCTAGGTACACACAGTAACGATTTCTGAAAGATGACAGACAGGATCTGCAAGATCCTGTCTGCCATCTTTCAAAGATCTGCATACACACAGTCCCGAGCGTTCTCCCTATAGGGAGAACGCTCAGGACTGTGTGTTTCCATCGGCCGCGCTAGACTCCCTATAGGAGTCTAGCGCGGCCGATGGAAATTTTCGGCCTTCCCGAACGAGCGTACGGCCGACCCGATCGTTTAGCGGCCGCGCGCTCATTTGGGAAACGAACGTACACACGTAACGATAGCCCGATACGTCGGATCCGACGGTATCGGGGCTTAACGTACGGTCTTATGATGTAATGTGTGTAACAGCTTTAAAGTCACTACTTGTCAAGAGGTTATGGAGATGCTATAGATTGCACTGCCTGTATTGATAATATTGATAATGTACAATTGGTGCTTATGTAAATGACATTGACATTTTCTTAAATGAAAATAGAATAGCTGACTTTTCACCACATCATTTTCCTATATAGAACAGGCTTTGTAGAGATTTCTGTATAATATATAATATATATATATATATTGGCCAAAAATTACCAACATGTCCAATCAAACGTTTGTATGGATATCTGTCGCTTGCGGCCGGACATTTGGCTGAAATATTAGACTGTGTGTATGTACCATGTGTACTGGGCCTTAAGTTGGGCAGATGTTTTTATGTCTTTATCTGCTTATTGTATGGAGCATTTTAGCTTTAGATATTAAAACTTGCATTGTTGCCCCAGAAATGTTTAGACATTTTTTTTATTTTTACCATGTGATTTCCTTTCCACAGACATAATTTAGATAGCAACGCCGCTTGATAAGTGTGGCTGCTTTGCGTAGCCACTTAGGCATTAATGGCGGGGTAACTGAAAATTGTAAAGGTTTGCTGAATAGAGCAGCTGCCCCTGGAATGTGTTCAGTCAGCAGACAGAAGTGTGTACATCTCATTATATGCACACAATACAGTTTTTCATGAAGTGCTTGTAGCGTCCACACAGATGGGGGGTGGGTACGCGGACAGACAGCTGCTGCATTGTCTGATCTGGAAACATAGAGGAAGATCTAGATATTTTCCCAATACCATCACTGTCCCCAAGAAACCTGTTCTTATTATCCAGAAGAGACATTGACAGCGCCGGTTTACAGATTGCCACGGTTTTATGGCAATTTAATACTTTAATCAAAGTGGTAATACTCCAACTGCTACTAGGATGTTGGGAAATACAAAACAAATCTCATGTTAGAAAGGTGGTAAATTTCCTAAGAACCATATCAAAATGAGAGGTGAGACACAGATTAATGCTTCTATATTAAGGTGTTGATCTGAGGCTTAAGTTGTCCTTTAATTACGGAGTACACATTGGTAGTGAAAAGGGTTTGGGACGCTAAACATGTCAGTCCCACGTATGCACTGTACTAAGGAGGGTCTAACCCCTTAAACTTGTTTCTGCCATTGATACAACTTCAACGCTAAATTCCTATTCCAAAATATGTCACTGACATTAGAAACACTTGTTTGGCTGGAAGCAAACGTTAATTCTAATACGTTTGCTTACAGGAGCTGACGGTACAGAAATAGAAGGCGGATTGTGTTCTAACAGTACAGTGTAATAGGCAGCAGGTGTGATTAGTAATGCAATTAGAAATATGAATCAAATGCAGCAGCTGTCAGATATTCCTAAAAATGCTTTGATGAGCTTGTAATAAAGGAGACTGGGCATCTGCTTTGGACGTAAAGAGTTATTCATAAAACACGCAATTCATGAAGATTATTAGTTTTGGCCTCGAGATTATAGGTACTGCTTACAATACCCAGATAGCAAATATTAAAGGGTCACTATACATTAAAAAAAACTTTCCTCCTCCTAAATCTGTAATTCTATAAGAGGCAGGAGCAGGTAGTCCTACCTCTCATTCTGCTTTATTTTATGACACTTTTTGTAAAAATTATCGATATTTGCACACCTGAAATTTCTAACGGTGTTTTATTTGTGTGCTGTATCCAATATTCTGTATTATCTAATCCAATCAGTAGCACCCAGGTATGTTACTTCAAAGCAACAGTGTGTATATATATATTTTTTTTTTTTATTAATTTATTTATTTTTTTTTTTGACAACCTTATATTACACATATTGATATTTTCTGGAATATCAGGCTAGAGATAGACATAGAGCCACATAAGAGCTGCAATATAACAGGAAGTTATCATGTGTTGATATACACAATGCCTGCAAGCTTCCTCTTCCTGCTTATATAATTCTGACACATCAAAAGATATTACAATTTGTGGTTCTGACTTACGTGGACTTGATAATAAATCTCAGTTGTCTTAGGCCTTCAAAGAAATTTTTCTTTGTTTCGTGGTTCAACAAACCATGTCCTATTTTTTTTATAGCATCAATGGTTATCACATTTTGTTCAGTGGGACAATTCTTTAATTTTTCATGTCTTATTTGTCTGTTTTTACCCAATACATTAAAGGACATGTCCAGCCTAAAAAAAACTTTTTATATAAATACACAGAAATCCCCCAAATTCCAGTTTTGCATTATACATAATTCCCAAAGATGCCCCTGAAGTGACTTACCTGGCCCAGGCACTCGCTGCTTTGCCGCGCTACTCCACTGCTCTGTGGCAATACTGCCCAGTCAAGGCTGTCAATAAAGGTGCAACATGATGTCACGGCCAATTAACTGACAGGCACGACCAGGAAGCACCTCACTGTGGTACCCATGCAGCAAGGGACCAGGTCAAGTATGTCCCTTCAGGGGCATCTTTGGAAACCATATAAAATGCAAAACTGGGATTTGGGGTGGTGCTGAATATTAATAAACAACGTTTTTTTTAGGCTGGACATGCCCTTTAACAGAGAGTGCTTAGAGAAGAAAACTACCGGTATATCAAGAAGGTATCAATTTCCCAGTTTAACCCATCTCCCTCAGATTTCAAGCCTAACTCTGAATAAAGAAGAAAGGCATTTCTTGTCAGTAAGATATGATCTCAGCACAGAGATCTGACCAACTGAAGCTAAAAAAGTGAAAGTACAGAAACCAGAAAGTTAGTACAGGAAGCAGTCAGGTCCATCCCTTTGCTGTTGTTAGAAGATGTCTCTGTCAAATGTCCAAAGGGCAACTGCTTAGGTCTACACTCTCTGATTGGTGGCTCTTGTCATTGTTTTGTGATCCATTCATCCTGCCGAATGACTAAGTTATTTAACAGAATCTGTTATATTGTAGGACAAAGGTAAATGTTTGGATGATCATCTGCCCCTTTAGCTGAGTATAATCTTACAAGTGTGCAAGGCTGTTAAGACAGATTCACCACTGATACACAATGAAGAATCTTCCCTTGTTTTTCTTTCTGAAGCTGAGGTTTGATTCAATTAAGACATCACATTGTAAATCCCACATTATTTATGGATATTAGAGCAGGCTGACTGTTGTGGTTCTGGACATTTAATGGTTACAACATTTCAGAGAAAAATGAAACCACCCTTTTTTTATGTTTCCTAATGAAAGGTTTCTGCCTCCTTCTCAACAGATTGTTGTATTTCTGTCTCAGAACCAAGATATTGTTTTTTTCCTTTCACATGTATGATGGACAATGATGAACATACATCAGGATAAAAGGAGCACTGATGTTCTAGTGTAGAGAGTTAAGTGAGCATGGTACACACCATCAACTTTTTCTCCTGACCGACCATTTAGGCTCTTCCGACCGGTCGGCCAGGAGGAAGGGCCGCGTCCGAGCGTGTGGTCCATAGATCACCACACGATCGGACGTGGTTTTCCATGATGTCGGATTTTCCTTTCGTCCGATTCGGACGAACGGTCGGTCGGACACAGCCGACAACACATGCGATTACACTGAACTATTGGTTGGTCGGACCGAAATATTGCATGGTGTGTAAAACTTAAGGTGCCCATACATCTATAAAATTTTACTTACCCGACCGAGCGCTCACGCGAAGTTCATCGATGCTGCCGGAACCGATTCTCCTGATCTTACATTCGGCCGACATGCGATCGCAAAATCCCATTCATTTTGTGATCGCATGTCGGTCGAATGTAAGATCGGGAGAAGCGGTTCCGGCAGGATCGAAGGAACATCGGGTGAGCGCTCGGTCGGGTAAGTAAAATCTTATAGATGTATGGGCACCTTTAGAACTTTAAGTTCTTAAAAGATATGGGGGCTGATACACACTGAATTGTCATGTTGTAGATATCTGATCAAACTATCAGATTGCCAGGGATCAAAGAAAATCCAGCAGCCAACCAATCAGTCATAACCATTTTTTTGTCAAAACAAACCATCTTAGATGGTGAGACATGCTGGTAAATCATGGCTAATTATGTGTATTCGTAAACACAAAACTCTCACTTGGGTCAATATATCGTCTGCTATTTGTCTTTAACTTCTAACAATCAGATTACCAATTGATATATCTATTGATAAGTACGTCAGTAGAATTAAAGGACAACTGTAATGTTGTTGCTCTGCCCCCTTCTGGCCCTGGGCCTACCTAATGAGAAGAGATTGTATGCAAGAAGCAATTTATCCCATTGGAAGGCTGGGGGGGGGGGGGGCTGAACCTACACAAATCTACCTCCATATACCTCTGTATAGGGGGTGATCATTGTGTGGACACACACGTTATGGGCTACCTTTACTTTAGCCAAGGGAGGTGATAAGGACAGAACCTGGAACTATAGATGCTGATGCCAATGACAGTATTTGGACTAGCAAGGTAGACTTGCCCTTTAACTTTTAATAATTTTTAATTTTAAAAAGGTCTCTTTTTAAAATAAAAAAAATTTCAGCACATTAGCATAGTATTATACAGGCTTCGTGATGCACTTCAATCGCCAATGGACAACCCCCACATCCAAATTAAAATAGCACCCACATGTAAATCTAGGCACTGTTGTATTCAGCTGATATAATCTTGACAATATATAACTATTTTCTTTTTGTGGGGTATAATGCAAACTCTAGGAAGGTGGAACAGATGAGTCTATTTACTTTCTCTTCTTATATGCAAATCACCGTTTTGGGCTTTAAAACCCTCTAAACAAAATATTAATGTGGTAGTATCCCTTTAAGGTAACTCCTGTGGGCGCATTGTAGTAAGTAATTTGAAACCTTGGCTTCCTGCTGACATTCTCCCCTTGATAAAGTCCATTTCCACATATTGAATTAGGATGATCCCTCCTAATGTATCTGATGAAGGCTGCCAAAATAGTACTCCCACTGTCCTGGTAACAATCGTTCACACCTCCTTTGAACAACTGACTATACAATAAGCTAGAATCCATTATAATGGAAAACGTTGGCTCAGATTACTTAAAATAATTTGGCTATCCCCTTGGATGAATATGTTAAGTCCTGGGAAATACTTTTTAAAGGGTGGTCCGAATACAACCCTGCTGTGTTATGTTGATAAGGTTATGTTTCTGCTACAAAACTGAAAGGGTAAGTAAACGGTCCAATTCTTTTTTCAGAAATGGAAACTAGAGGTGATGACGGGTGATATCAGAAAAATGAAGAGAGACATATACAAGATGGCTCTAAAAACATTAATGACTTAAGGATTTTTATGTGTATAATCTATCATTTCAAATGGCAAATTGTTAGTAAATGGAGGGATTTCATGATAATTATTATCTGCAGTCAGCACTGAAATTTTTTATAGAGGCCAACAAAAACCCGATGTAGGGAATTATGGTTTGAAGGGGATAGCTAGCTTAAAGCAATTTGCATGGGATTATGTTTAATAAATAAAACATTTCTACTGCATAATCAAGTCCAACTCATAAAACAATCAACGTATGATGCACACACAATAAACATTTGCTACATCTGCTACAAGCACTATCATCATTGGCTCAGTCATCAATTTGCAGTGATAATTTGCCATTTAGAAAAGGACAAATGGAAACTTATGTGTTTTTTTTCTACTGGACTCAACTCATAAGGTCTGTACACACGTCCAACAGGACAAACGACGCATGACCGTGAACGCAAGACATGCACGACGAACAGCCATTCGTCGCATGTGTGTCTTATGCTCGGGCGTTGTGCATCGTTCGTCCTATCAGGTGTGTGCAATGCTATATAGTTGCCAGCATTTTGGAAAAATTCTGTTTGTCTCCACATTTTTGGAAACTACAACTCCCAGCATACCCAGTCTTCCCTCTGTAGTTGAGGAATACTTCTAGAGGTACACCATTTGAGAATCCCTGGTGAAGTTTAAAGCTGGGTTCGGCACTTCCAACCGGTCAGCCAGGACTGTTGGCCGCAGCAAAAGTAGACGCAACCGAGTATGCAGTACACAGAGGACCGCACGATCGCCCATGGTTTTTGAATGCGTCCGATTGCCCATTCGGCTGGTCGGTCACATCCAGCCAAAAACCCATAAAAGTTGTATCGTGTGTACAGTGCCTAACAGTGCTACAGCTATAAAGGTCTGCTGGTTTAACTGAATATCAAGGAAAATCTATCCATCTGGCTGCCCAATCGTTGGACATTCTGTTGGAAACTCAAGTTAAAATATGGGGTTATTCCACAAAAAAGGAGGCGGTTGGAAACTATGTAAACTTTGTGCCCCCCCATATTGTAGTTTTTACAGTTTTGTCTTAAAAAATAGCATAATTTTAGATAATTGGCCATATTTTTCACCACTTGGGGGGGTTCACCAATCAACCAATGCCTCCTGGCACCATTGTCTGTGTTACCAAGATTCCTTTACAGAGAGTTTGTTTTCCTTTCTAAAAATAGGGTCTGCATTTTCTTGGCTAAAGCTCTGTTTCCTGAACGAACAACAAAATAAAACTTGTAATTAAAGTCTGACAATGACAGGAAGTGCTGTCCCCTTAAGTAGGAGGCTGTGAGCACTGGAATAAACAGCATTCAGGACAAGAGCAATAAGAGAAAGAGGACGCAGGGGGTGAGGAGAGAGCCCAGATGTTTACTTGTGAACAGGGGTGCTAAGAGGGGCCTGAGAAACCCGATCTTAAATCTATGAGGCTTTAAAGTAATTCACTAGAACTAAGACCCTGTCTCTGTGTTCCAGCATATCAGACATTGATATGCTAGAGTAGGGCAGCTTGTGGGATCTAAGTAAACAGGGGGAGATAGGCACAAATGAGATACCTGGATACAGGAAACTAGACACCTGATGCATTAAACAGGTTTGTAATTGCTGTATTGATGGGTGTTTAGTTGCTGAATATGTATTTCTCTTGCAGTTTGTCTGTACCACATCTGGAATTGGTCCATTGAGTATGATTTTTAGTAAACTGATACAAGACGTTCTTCAATATCAATGAATACCTGGAAATATCATTGAAAATTATCAGCAAAATTCATGTGGCTTGTTTGTTTAGTTTATTGCTAATGATTGCTTATTATTAAGATAATCACGAATACTTAAGAATATTAAGTGAACTGTTGATTTTGTGTCTATTGTACTTTGTGACCATACAGGGGCAATGGATCCTGATGGAATCTTATATGTAATTCTGTGTACACACTGGTTTCTATTTCTGCATGATTGACTGCTGCTACCAATACTTTAGTCAATCTGACTATGGCTATAACATAAATCCTAATTGCCAATGCCACCAAATGCTCCCAACTGATTTTTATGTAAAATCTGTTGTCAAGATTTAGTATTCCTGTCGGCAAATCAAGTTCTGAGATATTGCACAAATGTATTAATTCCCAACCGACAGACTACCCCTCAATTTAGGGAAAGTCTTTCTGTCTGTTGGCAAGAAGTCTGTCCATGTTTACCTTATGGATATGCCAAATCTGTCACCTCCATTGCTTGGTCAATTTGTATAGAAAATGTCCTTTGGTCAGTGTCACAGGCTCGAGTTAAGTTGCTGGGAAATTGATCGCCTAACACGCATTTTATCATAATAGTTCAGAAACCGTTAGCTGCTCCTAATAAAAATACACCTTTGTTAAATGAGTAAAATCTTTACTTCCTTACCCTGCTTCCTCCCCACTTTCAGTGGGAGGGACATGCTCAGTATTCTTCATCCAGCTTGTTGTGTATAATGTGCTTTTATAGGGGTTGATGGTTCACATGTTTGTCAAGTAGTAGTGCATATTATTCATACATGTTTCTAGATGACTAATTTGCCTCCCGTACTATAACAAAATCATCAATAACATAGACCCATGTGGATTAACTCTGGACTAGAGCTTGAACCAGGGCAGTAAAAGTCATTACAGCAGACATTCTCAGTTTGCTGCTAGACTACAAATCCCAGGATCCTTTTAGCATGGGGGCTACTAAAGCACAACTTAAAAAATTAACAATGCTCAATGTATCTGCACAGTTAATGTATTTGTATTCAATTTAAATAGGTATCAGGTGAAAATCTCCATACAGCAAGGATCTTAAATTTGCAGATCTCCCAGCAACATCTGGAGGGCCACAAGTTTGACATATTTGCCATTACCACAACTTACAGGCCTATGTATGTTTTTGTTATTAAAAATGGTGCTAATTTTGCCCCAACAAATCACTTGTTAGCTTTCAAATGGTTGCTAACATCTGATTAGTTGGGGCTAAATTAGCAACATTTTTAACAAGAGCTTACATAGGCCTGTTAAGGTGCCCATACACTGGGACGATATTATGATCAATTCAACATGCGAATAGACATTTCCTCTGATTGCCCCCCCCCCCAAAAAAAAATTTTTTTTATCATATTATATGATATTGCACCATAAAATCGATCATAATTATGATAGGAAAGTCATTTTTTTAGTCAATAAGTTAAGAATTGTGGTTATTTCCTCCTATTATCCTCCCATGATTGGGACTAAAACTTCACTCATTAAAATTTCAGGTATCCCACCCCTCCCCAAAATAGCTTCCGCGAGACCACCTCAAACTCCTGCAACCCACACTTACCTGAAGTCTCTGCCTCCAGAACGCCCCCTTTTAATCAGACACACCCTTACTCCACCTCTTTTGTGACGTTTTACATGTCAAGCACACTGCCCCCCTGATGACGTTTTACACTTCACACCGGCCTGCCCCACCATTTTCTCCCAACCCTGCCCGGAAGCCACATTTGGCAGGGTGGGATGTCTGAGAGTTCAAGTTCACTTTATTATCCCCTCCCTGCAGCTCTGCACTATGTTGTTTCCTGTAAGTCTAACAAATAAAGTCAAACTTTCCATAGGGGGAAATAAAATTAAGAAAACTGTCAAAATATAAATCTGGGCCAGTTACTTCTATTGATGTCGAACCTTGGCACTCCAGATGTTTAGAAACTACAGCTCCCAGCATGTCCTGGTAGCATTGTGCAACCGAGGCTTCAGGCTTGCAAATATTGCAAGCATAATTAATAAATGCAGAGCTGCTTTTGCTGAAAGTGTTTCATTTTCACATCTTCCTGCACAAATGCATTAGCAGATCGGTTTGGACATGTTCAGACATGCACACATCTGTGTGAACAAAGTTGAACATGTTTTGTTTGGGTTTCATAACTGAGACTGGGTTCACCTTTTTTTCTAAAAAATGCCAGGAAATTTAGGTTTCCCACGAAATTAAGAAATAAATTATTCCCCCTTTAACAGAAATGTCTCCAATCTCCCATCACTAATAGAATTTTTTTTAAAAATAAAGAATTCTCATTGTTACAAAGGCCTGATTGTTGCCCTTAAACCCTAAAGCTATTTATCAAGCTCCTATTTCCTGTTGTCCACAATGGGGCGAGACTCACCCAGCTTAGCCCCTTGCCAGGCGATTGTGTGAGGCTGGTGTTTGGAACGGCACAAGAATCTCATTGTTGTCATAATCTGACAGTGGATATGCGGGAGTTTGAGTGTGAAGGACTTTTGCAGATTTGTTCTGCCAATAAAGAACTTTGACACCTCCTGAAGTTTAAACGTGTAGCACTGTAGATACCAGTCTGTGTATGTGTTTGCTGCAAATTGCAGATCATGATAATAAAGACTCCCTGTTATAATAGCTTATATATACGTTTTGAAAGCTTTTAACATTCAGTGTGCATATTTATAACGTGTGCCCATTGCTTACTTTACTTATAAAGATGTCTTTAGTCCCTTCTGTCTCACATGTCTTATTTTTTCTTTACAGCGAAGCTTCACAGCGGTGGCAACCAGCCCCTGGGACCAAAGCAGCCATGCTTGTGAAGGTTAACAGCCTGAGGCAAGGCCCTGTGTCCTCCCCCTATGCTCCCAACCAAAGCAGTTTACCAAAATGTTCAGTCACAACCCCTGCTGTGTATGCCCAACCTCAGCCCTCTAATGGGCAAGCAAAAACAAATGTGGATTCTCAGCAATCAATGCAACTCAAAAAGACAGACAATGGAGGCTTTTGTTTGGTATTAACCGGTGGGTCCAACAGCCGGACCCCTCAAAGAACTCCTACAGGGACATTTCAGCCATCTTCTCCCAGATATGGCTCTCCACCTCCCATATATGACGAGCCATCCTTAGAATCTCCCATTTATGATGAGCCACCGGTAGAGATGGATTTTCAGAGCATGACGGTACATTCAGTTTCTCCTCCATTGTCACCTAGTAACAGTCTCCATAACCAGCCTCAGGTCACTAAACTTCTTCCCTACCCAGGTATAAATCATAAACATAAAAGGAACTCATCTACTACAGAGTACAGTCCAGCTGGCCGGGAGTACATTAAACACATGGTTAATATCGATCAGAGTTCTAAGCAGACTGTATCACCGACTGGGTCACTTGATGTTCCTCCCAAACATCAGTCTAGCCATTTGGCAGTGAGGGACAGTTTCAAACATTCATGGAAGATCCTGGAAGCTAATGTTCTTAAAAACATGGAAGCTCACCATAACCGCCAAAACAGTCTTCCTCAGGACTACCCGACGGTGGTTAGCCAGCAGGATTCTGGCTATTCCACAGGTCCTTCTCCTAGCCTTAGAAAAAGGAAAGGAAGAAGACAAGGAAATGGACAGATGAGACCAGGTTCACTGGGCAGCAGCAGTGAACTCAATGCTTTGAATGAAAAACTTATAGCTGAAATGAGAACTGTGGTGGGCAGAAACCCTTCTGTCAGGGGGAGCAAGATCAGTCTGGATACATTGATGTTGGAAAATGTT
Organism: Hymenochirus boettgeri; assembly: GCA_019447015.1. Classification (NCBI taxonomy): domain Eukaryota; kingdom Metazoa; phylum Chordata; class Amphibia; order Anura; family Pipidae; genus Hymenochirus; species Hymenochirus boettgeri. Next base: position 20,684,814 of record CM033476.1, on the reverse strand, counting down.
CCAGCAGATGGAAGCAAAGTGCGGTTTCAGACAGATGCCCTAAATAAGGGCAGTGGGAGGGGATCCAGGGATGAGATGTCAGCAAGCAGTAGGTCCTTGTATAGGAGTGGTACAGAGAATCGAGATAATATCCATGGGGAAATCGTTGCCCCGCAGGAGTTTATAAGGCAGAAGAGGACTTATGAGAAAATCGATTGTTTGGAGAAAAAGGTCACAAGCCAAATCAGTTTACTGTCTTCAGAATCTACCAGAACCACGTCACAGGTATATTCTTTTAAACGGTTAATTTTTTTATATAGCATCATCTTTACCAGGACAATTCTGAATGCACTACTTTGCTTTGCTGCTGTTTAAAATGCAAAAAAAACACATGAAAGCTTAAATACTGTATATGTACCTTAAAATGACTTGCATGTTATGTCAAAAATTATAGGGAAAGTTATATATAGCCAGCAATGGCAGATTAAATGTTTCCCTGGTGGTATTCAATAAATATTCTTTGTGGCCCCTATACAACATGGACACATGTTATTAAAGGACAACAATAGTGTCCTGGACAATCCCCTCCTTTTGAAAGTACCCAGGGTGAGTCCCTAATCATCTAGGTCCTCCCCACTGGGTTCAGCTATTAACTCCTGTACTTACCTTCTACATCAGCATGACTTCCTAGCGGTTTCGGTCCTCATCCTAGGTAGTTTAATAGGACCAAATGGATTATAGTTGTCCTTTTAATATAAAAACCCTAAATGCTTCCATAACAAGAAGTGAAAATGTTAGCTCACGTATAGTTATATCAAATCTGTAAAATAAGGTTATAGTAATGGCTGTAATGGCTGCTAAAAAATGATGGGGTGAAATGAAATGCAATCTTTTGCACGGTAAAGGTTAACAGGCTTATTTAATAAGATGTGCAAAATTTGCCGGACCTGTTAAATTGCCTCAACCAATCAGATGTTACCCTTTTACTTGCCTACTACAGTTAAAACACAAATGATATTATCTGATTTGTTGCAGCAGATTAAGAACAAATATGGTTAAAAGTGTGCACTTCTTTTTGAACAAGGCCCTAACTGTTTAAAATGTTTTTAGCACAGAAACTGGGTACCTCAGTGGATCATGGTCTAATTTAAATTATTTACTGCACTTTTTTTTTTTAGTTTAAAATAATTTGCCACTGAGTTCCGGTTGGAAGTGTCATTGGTAAATTGTACCTTCAAAAGTAAAAAGAGGCACACTCCTTATATTCAATAGAGTGCTTTAATATTTAGCCGAAAACCATGTACAACTTTTCGGGGGGCCAGTCTTCCCAAAACGTTGTACGTGGCTTTGAGCTAAACATTAAAGCACCTTATTGAATATAAGGAGTGTGCCTCTTTTTACTTTTGAAGGTATATGTAACTTACCTGCTGTGGCACAGACCCTATACTTACTGTATATTGACTGTTTATTGGCAAAATGCACAAATACAGCTTGATTTTCCATTTAGAGAATAGCCATCCTTGCACCCCCCCTAGCAGATTGTATACAGAAGGTTTCTGGGATTTGTATTATAAAGAACTGGACATTGATCTAAATATAGATACAAAACATCTAATTTTGTCAAACCGATGCATTTTTATTTTTGTAGCCAACGTGTTTCACCTATAACCACTTCAACTCCTCCGGCCAAAAATAGAATTTGTTTTGGATTAAAAAGTATATAAAGACCAATAACCATATCCGTAATCGTGCCAGTTTTAGATTTGATTACAAAGCGTAACTTGCGGTGTTCATTTTCAAAAAAAAATCTACAGTTTTAAATCTTCCTAAAGTACATAACAGGAAATGCCTGAACAAGGAACTTTAATTAGTCTGCTGGGTATTACAGCTCAAAGAAACTTTAAAGGCATCATTTTTAAAGGGATGATATTTTAGGTATCTTTTATATGTGTACAATAGCAATACTGCGCATATAGAAATACAGCTCCTAGCTCCTGGGATGTCTCCAGTCCTGCCTTTAAAGAAGAATTATACTCCTGCAGTAACTGATTTCTATCTGGCTCCTCCCACTGTCATTGTCACTGACAATTTCCCAATCTTTGACACTGGAGACCATATGTTAATGAAGGAGAGGGAGGAGCTTGAAAACTGCCAGGTTACTGCTAGAAAGCAGTAGTGTCAAAAGTAGCGGTCCTTCGTCCTGGCTGACCAGTCAGAAGTAACGAACAGTTAGCCAGGACGAAGGATCTCACTGTGTATATCCTGCTTTACAGAGAGATAAATATAGGACTGGGGAGCAGGCAACAGACTAGTAGGCACTTTTTCTTAAGTGTGGACATGTGCTTTAAAAGGAGAATGAAAAATCTAAGTCTTAACTTTTGGAAATGATAATATAGCAATTTAGCACCTTACATTGCTGCCATAAACTTTCTATAAGTTAAAATCTGAAGATAAAACTTTACATGACAGCTGGACAGTCTTTATCCCGTGGAGCTAAGGAAGTAATGTCACCCAAATAAAATGAATTATAAGCAACTGCAGCAATGTCAGGTGTTCCTACCACTAGAAGGTTTCTCTTATGTTGATAAAATGTTATACACTCTAAATAAAAGTAGTTTTTATTTACACCATAAATAAAAATTTAGAAATACTATTTCTACTTGTATAAACATGTCATATTATTTTCCACATATATCCAGCAAAGTTTGGATTATACAGATTACAAAGGGAATATTTAAAGTGTATGTCCACCCTAAAAAAATTTTTGGATATAAGATTCCCCCTGGTCTCCCAGCCCCAACCGCTATATTTATATTTTAAGAAAGCTCCCCAAACTCTACTTACCTCCCCTCTTTCCTCCGCCGCGCTCCCGGCCCTCTGCTTGCGAGAAAATGCAAGCAGAGGGGCGGGACCAGCAGCCGCGTCTGTGATTGGCTGAGCGGCAGCCAATCACGGACGCGGCTGCCGGCAGCTCACTTCGGTGAAGGAAAGAGGAGAGGTAAGTAAAGTTTGGGGAGCTTTCTAAACATATCAATATAGCGGTTGGGGCTGGGAGACCAGGGGGAATCTTACACATTATGGATTTTAAGCTAGGGGGAGAGAATCGGGAGAGGGAGGGAGGGGGAGAAGGGCTGCAGTACGCATGCCAAACTTCTCCCGGAGGCCAGGGAGGAGGCAGAGTCCTATATGGACTCTGCTATCCTCTTGGTGGGCAGTTTTTGGGACTTTGGGGGGGGACTACAGGAGAACCATATGGAGCTGGGATGTGAGGTAAGGATTAAACTACACTACATGGTGGGGCCAGTAGTTGGGGGGATTATGGTTTTGGGGGTGGACATGCCCTTTAACTGTGGGTCATTCACTCATAATGAATAACGTTTTGGATAACATTTGGATTTTGTTGCATTTCCTTTAAGAAATAACTACATATTTAAAATGTGCTTTTTTTGGTACAAAGCTTATTCTATTTTTACAAGTGAGCTGCAGACAATCGCTGATTGTCTTCTAGTCAACATGATGTGTAAAGTATAGGTGCACGCTGCTGAATAATTAAAAGCAATCTGTTCTTCTGTTCATATTTCTGGATTTGCGCAACAAGCAGCACAACCTGTATTTATTTGATTGTATCATGTCCCACGCACAGGCATTCATTTTGATTCTTACAGTGGTCGGTTTAGGGCAGTTTTTATATTTACGTGGATTTTGTTTTTAATTTTAATCTAAACCTACTTTAAATGAAGTAGGTCCTGTTTATCCTGAGTTAAAGTTTTTTTCTTTTTTTGAACAACCACATCCTTGTTTATGTTTCTTAGTCATGGAAGCTAGTTGCTTCTCAGAAGAACAAAAGGTATCTGAGCATGTGTGATCAGAAAAAATGGCATTGCCCCATATCAATGACCTTATAGCTCACTTTTGTTTTGTCTGTTGGCAGAGTGGCACACTGGAAGGGAATCCGAATGATGGAAAGGTGCACCAAGTTTTTGGACCAGGATACCAGTTCCCTTATACAACTTTGAGGAAACCACTTTCTCAGACCAGTATGGTGGACTGGGCCACAAAAAACCTTAACATGCACACACAAGGAATATTCCGCCGGAGAATCTCAATCTCCAATATGCTTTCCTGGAACAATGGCTCCATCAAAAAGCCTATGCTGATTACCAGCAACCGTGTAATCAAGAAGGAAGCTTGTGAACTGTTCAAACTAGTTCAGGTATATATGGGAGACCGTCCTGCTCGAATGGAGAAGAACCAGGTGGCTCTTGTTCTAGTGACCAAATGTTGGAGTATGCAAGGTTTAAGGGATGAACTGTATATGCAGTTAGTGAGACAGACTACCAATAATATGTCCTACAGGAGCTTGGCCTATGGTTGGGAGCTGATAGCCATCAGCCTGGCATTCTTCTCTCCTTCACCTAAATTCCAGTCCTATTTGGAGGGTTATATCTACAAACACCTGGATGAAGTCAACGATATAAACAGTAGGTATTTTGTCACATTACTGTAAAAATCTGCAGGATGCCCTCATGTATATAGAATTTTCTGTTGCCCTTGGAGTATTTTTGTTTATAAAAATCTGTTTGAAACCTGTGTGTCACCTTTAGGGTCTTTCTGTGTACATATAGTCCTGGGGTAACTATGTTTACACTGTCCTCTGTATTTGGGGTTTAGTTTAACTAATGAGCTACCTATTTCTGGGAGGGTCAAGAACTAAATGACACCGCAGGAGAGGCATGTTAATATGGTTCACCAAAGGAGAGAGAACCTGTGCAGTTAGCTATTTTTTTTACTGCAGGGAGAAATACATTAGGGACCAGCTTTTTAAAGGGTACACAAATGTATATTTACAAACAGGATTTCCCCAATTTTTCTGCTTCTTCCAGGTAGGATCTGTCAGTCAAAGGCATGACGTCATGACCAATGGCTGACAGGAACCATCCCTTCTGTGCTGTGCAAGCTCATAACCAGCTTGCAACAGCAGCAGAGGAGGTGGAACCTGCTTGCTAGGGATTAGTCTTTGTAAGTATGCATGGTAAGCATTGCTGAACTTGGGGGAATGTTTATGAATATAGATTTTTATTTTTAGGATGGACTTGCCCTTTAAAAAATGTTTTTAGAAGTTTGTTGATATTTGACTTATATGACCCTTACAGCAATGACGCTGTATTTCCATATGGGCAAACCCTCCTGCATTTCACAAAAATTGCAGTGTATATAAATAACTGGAGATTATATCCTGCTTGATCCAGTCTGCGCAGTCAGTCCACTTACTTTATTAAGAGATACTTCCCTATTAAAAATTGGGAATAATTTGCTGTATTGACAGTGAACTTGTATGGTGACACTTATTTGAAGTCATCCATTCTACTATGCAAGGGTGTAAATGTACACAAGTGTAACCCCACCCTCCAGCCAAACATAGGTTACACCTTCGTTAAATATAAACATTCTACAGCAACAGCTACATATTTTTATGAGCTATGATTAGACTTCATATAAGAGACTTGGGTTTAAGTAAAACATATTTAGGTACTGATCCAGGAGGCAGGTCATGTGACTTGGCAGGGGGAATGTTAGTACAGTGAGCCTGGTGGAATTGTAAGAATTATTGAAGCATCCTGTAGATTGATAAACTTAAAATAGGAGGGAGCTTCACATTTATTTAAATTAAAAAAAAAAATATATATATATATAATTATAATAGGGGTCACATTAATGTAAAGTTAATGTCAGATATGCTGCAGGTTTTTTTGTGTGGAGGCATTTTGTACCCACTGAATACTTTAGGACATATTATAGGCAAAGCAAAGGGCAGCTTTCAATAATGTCCACTACAGAAACACTTCCGTTTATATTTTTCAGTTACGCAGAGAATTCATGAAGCTCAGGAACTAAAAACCAAGAAGATCTCAAAATCTCGGAAGAAAAGGAAGCAGAATGGAGATGAAGATGGTTTGTGCTATTTTTAAAAATGTTTATTTGCTTGCTACACAGACAGAAAATATAGAAATCTGTTAGAGCCATCGGTAAAGGTAAAAGTTTATATGAAGCAGTAGGTGGAGATAGAGGAAGAGTTGTGGTAGATATCCCAATATGACATTTTACCGATAGATTTATCAATTGGTGAAATTCCTGCACGCATACAGTCTTCACCCATCACTTTAATTCGAATCAAGTGATTAGTTAATGACCTTCTATCACATGGTATTTCCTAGTAAATATTTGTAAATTTCATGTGTTTGATAAAAGATGTTTACATACTGTATCAAAGTTCGGTTTTGTTGCTGATTTGTCTATTTGTGTTTCAGGTTTACCAATAAGCACCTATGCCAAATACTGTTACCGCAAACTTCAGAAGGTTGCAGTTACTGGAGGAAAGAAGGTAAGAAGAATGTCAATGGACAGAAATTCCGTATATACTCGAGTATAAACCGAGGTTTTCAGGCTTTAAAAATAGCCCGAAAACACAATCTCGATTTATACTCGAGTCAGTCATTTACCTTTTTCACCGATCCGCCGGCTGCTCGCTCCACCTCCACTGATGGCGGCTGACGTCACTACTCGGCGCCTGTCTCACTTCCTGGCCCCGAGTAGTGACTTCAGGCGCCATTTCAGTGTATGCAGAGCTAGCGAGCGGAAGCCGAATTGCTCCAGTCTGACAACAGCCCAGGGAAAGAAGTTGGTAACTGCGGTAGCAGAAACAAGGAGCCCATACTGGAGGTTGTCAGGCAGTACGTGGACCACACTGCACACATGGTGTTGGCATTGAAAGTGGTGTTGGGTACCTGGCAGCATTTTACACACCTTGCCTGAGCTTTAGAGCTTTCACCTCATCCCAACTAAAGCATGCTGGGAGTTGTTGTTTGGAGTGCCAAGGAATAGGGGTTACTGTACGGGTTACTGTCCATTTAAAGGCTAATGCCTTAAAACAAAACAGAATCAGAAGGAGGATGGTTGAAAAGATTGCCTTCTGATTCTGTATTATTTTGAGGCTTTAGTTGCCCTTTAAATGGACAGCAGAATTACCATACAGTAGTCCCATACAGTAATACTGGATTTGGCTATTACTGTATGGACTACTGTATAGAAATTCTGCTGTCCATTTAAAGGGCAACTAAAGCCTCAAAACAATACAGAATCAGAAGGCAGTAGTGGTCATAATTTCTACCCTCGGTTTATACTCTGGTCAATCACTTTACTCCTTTTTCAGGTAAAATTAGGTACCTCGGTTTATACTCAGATTGGTTTATACTCGAGTATATACGGTACCCCAAACTTGCAAATAGTGTTCATTTGCTTCTAGCTAAAACTCAGCAAAATATTATATATTATATATAAATATCCACAATTCCCAGACAGAGAGGGATTATACTATGGATTAATGATTAAGTTCTAAACATGGTTAAACGTATATCACAACGAGCCACTTATTCTAATTGTCTTTCTCCATAAACTCTCCTAAGAAAGACTTCTCCCCTAGGAGCTCAATCAAAAGTTATAACATATTACATGGATGATCGTATGGTCTGAAATGGTCTAAAAAGAAAATGGTGCAGGCCCAGCAAATAATGTGTTAAACCCATGCTAACCCAATATTACATCAGGAAGTGTGGGTTTAACGCGTTTCTGGCTCTTTGTGGACAAATATTGCATCTCCCCCCTAGATTTTAGAAAGAGGCAGCAAATTGACAGTTGAGATTTAGTGTTGATAAATGTAAGGTGATGCATTTAATAAATCCTTGTGCAGCTTATACTATAAAAGGATCTGTGCTAAGCAAATCTATGTTGGAGAAAGGATTTAGGAGACAACAGACTTAGGGCTAGGCCACACTAGCCTGTTTTGCGCGTGTTCGCACACACGCTTTGCGCTCACGATTTTTGCTAAAATGGGAACGTGGAAATTCCCACGGTTTCCGATGCGCATACGATTGCGTGTCCGTTTGCGTTTTGGTAATGCATGTGTAAACCCAAAAACATGTAAACGCAAAACGCAGAGGAATCGCACACACAATCGCGTGCTATAACGCTCACGATTGTGTGAGTGATTCCTGTGTGTTGCAGTGTGGCCTCAGCCTTAAGGAGTGTACACACAGTAGAGTGCTTTAGTCTGATATTTTTCCCACACCCACAGCCAACTCCCTACACTTAAGTACAAGGGGCCAACCATGGGCGAGGGAGATTTTCCAAACGTAACTATCGATCCCGAGGGTCGCTTGTTCATGCAGTACACACATTGCTGAGAAAGGGGCGATTCAATCGGATCCGATGGAATCATCCCTTTTTCATTCACGTGTGTACCCAACTTAAGTTGTTGCAACTTAAGTGATAAACAGTATTGGCTTGAGCTAGCAAGATATTGTCCATTAAAAAGGGGGGTATGGATTCAAGGGAGAAAAATATTATTCTCCCTTTTACAAAGCATTGGTCTCATTTGGAAAAGGGTTTTAGAGAAGAGCAACTAATGTAGGAGCTTGACTAAGTAGACAAATTAAACGGGTTAGGGTTATTCACACTGGAAAATATGTGCTTTGGTTTATACAAATACGTTAATGGGACATACAATAAACTCTCTGGAGCATTGTTTACCAATAGATTATATTAGAGGATACATAGGCATCCCTTAAGCTGGGTACACACAGTAACGATAAAGCCCCGATACCGTCGGATCCGACGGTATCGGGGCTTTATCATTATGTGTGTACGCTCGTACACACATAACATCCCTATAGAGGAGTCCCTATAGAGGAGTCTAGCGTGGCCGATTGAAACACACAGTCCCGAGCGGTCTCCTTATGAAGTTCAGGGAGAACGCTCGGGACTGTGTGTATGCAGATCTTTGAAAGATGGCAGACAGGATCTTGCAGATCCTGTCTGTCATCTTTCAGAAATCTGTACTGTGTGTACCTAGCTTAAAGAATAGAAGAAGTTTTGTCTTTAGGTTTGTAAAGGTTTTTTTTAAAGTATGTACAAATAAAACTATGAAGGCTGGATGAGTTTCTGTAGAACATAGAAAGCTACTGGTATTAATACATAAAGCTATTGTTGATTCAGAGATTCTTTCAGTTGCCATATTTAGTCAGGAAAAGGGTACTTCTAAAAAGAGTAAAAGAGGAAACGGTATTCTTTTTGTTTCAGTTTGAAAACATTAAATGAGAAACAACCCAAATATAAATTTTCAGTCAAATCCTAGCAGGATTCTCTGGTCCAAGACTAGAGTTTTGACATTTCATTATTTGATTTAAGAGTCATTTAGAATTCCTATGAAATTCCTTTACCTGCAGATCTTTATCTGCAGGTGAAGACCTGATGGCATGTTTGGGGCATTATGTATCTGTTGGTGTATAGGAAACTGTATGAGAGGTAAGCTGGGTGGGTACGCACTTTGCAGATTTGTAACAGATTCACGATAGATTCCATTGAAGTTTAGTGTAGCGTAGTTTGTACACATGTATAGGTTGACTGCCGAGACTAGAGCAGTTATCTCTTCTATCGATAATACAAAGACTGCCAGCCTCATACAAGGACACAATGTCATTGTTAGGCCTGTCTTGTAGACACGTTTGGCCAGATAATTTTGTCCAACAGTTTTACACATACGTATACATTACAAAAGTGGTAGTCATAGGCCTGATTTTGTGCAGTGTTTTATCCACACCTCTAAATGTTTGTTTTGCCAGAATCAAAACTAATCAAGTGCAGTAGACGCTATTGATGACCCATGTTGCCCTTTGTGTACCAGCCCTTTAGAGACACACTGTATGCACTTAAGAATACTTACTGTGCTGTTGCTTGGCAAATGCTGAATGTAACACTTATTTTTACATTAATGTAGGGTCTGAGGAAGCCGACAGTTGAAGAGATTGAACAAGCTCGAAACGCCATCCTCACGCCCTCTTTATTTGGGAGCTCTCTGGAGGAAATTATGGAGAGGCAGCGCGAGGTGTACCCAGACCGGAGACTTCCATGGGTTCAAACTCAGCTATCCCAGCAAGTACTAGCCCTGGAAGGAGAACAGACAGAGGGAATATTTAGGTATATATAATACATATGCATATATATTCATAGGGGCTTTAAAAAGCAGTAAACAACGGTAGAGAGAGGAACCATGCTATTATTAAAATGGAGAACACACTGTTGCATGTGTATCTAGTTTTTACGATCTTAGAAAAGAAGTTTTATAGATCAATATTTTAAAATCTAGAAGTGTCGCTGGGGCTGAAATGTCAGACATTTAGAGGGAACGATTAGTAGGTAATTAGTTATTTAGATTATCTGCTCTTTACATTCTGGCAGTTTGTTATGCCATGCAATGTAAGAGAAAAAGAAGGTGCTGTAACTAGTAGATTGTATGGGTAGGATTATTACATTGTATGAAATATTTAACAGAATCTCAAGTAAGTAGGCAGAGCCTGCGAATATGTGAACGTTTCTGTGAGGAGCACCAGCCCTAAGAAAACTGATTCTGCCAGACTTCCTCCTGCACTATCTTTAATACAGGAATAGTGCAGGACTAACCTGGCAAATGAAAAATGTACGTGTTGTAGATCCTCAACAAAATGATATTGTGGGGGAGGAATAATCAATCTGACCTCCCTACCCCGGGTACTTTCTATTTTTAAACAGTATAGTCATCCTTTAATAAATGTTTCTTTTACAGGGTTCCTGGTGATATTGATGAGGTTAATGCACTAAAAGTGCAGGTAGAACAGTGGAGGATTCCTGATAATCTCTCGGACCCAACAGTTCCAGGTATATCTGTAAAAATGGACAGATGTGCACATTGAAAATGCCAAAGTCATATGTCCCTTGACCACTCAGATCGGACAGAATATAATCTGAGCAGTTTACATTTTTTCCCACAATCCCATCGTAATCAGACCTTGAGCAAGTTTCATGCTGAAAGATGGATGGTGTGAGGTGCTGTAGTTCGATCACTTTTTCCCATACCAACTGATAAGTTGCACCCATCTACAGTGTATGGGCTGCCTTAAGAAACCATCTGTTGCATTAACACACTTCATTAGGAAATGTGAAGATGTGTAGAAATTCCTGCCACCTCGCCTGTCCATAAACAGCACTATAAATAGAAAGTAGAACTTCCTAGCACATATCAACTGTCATCTTGGCATTCCCAGAGTGGAAAATTTGCTCCGTAAGTACTGAGACTATTCATCATCAGTGTCTTCATCAGAAACAACAAACAACACAACAGTTACAAACAGTAAGAGAGTAATGTTGGAAAGTCATATTACCCCCCCCCCCCAAACACCAAATTTGGTAGTTCTTTTGTGTACTTTGAATGTTCTCGAATGCATTAGTAGAATATTTTTCTTTTTCTCATTAGCGTCTCTCTTAAAGCTGTGGTATCGCGAGCTAGAAGAGCCTCTAATTCCACAACAGTTTTACAGGCAGTGTATCAGTAACTATGAAAATCCTGATGCAGCCGTGTCTGTCGTCCATCAGCTTCCTGAACTCAACAGGCTAGTGCTTGGCTATCTCATCAGCTTCTTGCAGGTAAGAAACAAAACATTTTGACTGTTGTCCTGATTGCTGCATCAGTGTAATTATATTTTACATCTACAGTGGAGATGGGACAAGGTTACTGTTGTTTTAAGATTACTTTTTCTTGATGTCTTTAAATTATTAATATCTCACCTGAATATTTCAATAGAGTCACCTTTCCTTAAAATATTTAGATGGAATGTAGGAGATTTTGTGTAGTGGCAACAAAGGAGAGTATCCATTAATGTGATGCAATGATCCACATCAGGCAAAGTATAGACAATTGCCAGAACTCACCACTACCAATGTTTCCTCTATGCACCTAGGAATTGCTGGGAGGTATGCAAATTTGACTGCTTTAAGCTATGCATGTGTGCACTCAACGTGTCTCTCGCAAGGATTTCATTTCCAATTTAGTCTGCCAGCTATTTGGCAGCGTTAAAAATTCTCAACAAAAAAACAGCGTATCCTAACAGATATAAAAAATATAAAAAGGCATATTGTTAAGAACCATAATGATTTTTGTATAGGTCTGTGTTTGATAAACTGACACATGGGAGAGATTCTGTAGAATTGTATTTAAAAAAAAAAGGCATGGTAAAGGACCTTATTTATGGCTTTTTTATTGCTTCTTTTCCAAATACAGATTTTTTCACAGCCTTCTAATGTGGGCACGACAAAGATGGATGTCAACAACTTAGCTATGGTCATGGCCCCCAACTGCCTACGCTGCCAATCAGACGATCCAAGGATCATATTTGAAAACACCCGAAAGGAAATGTCCTTCCTGCGCATGTTGATTGTACATTTAGACACCAGTTTTGTTAGAGGTGTGATATGAGAATGGAATCGATTGTTGTCCTTCTGCTAAGTCATGTTACGTGTAAATAACCTTTATTTTGTTCATAAGAACAGATAGGTGCGATGCCTCCATGGGACTGATCTGTAAGAATTTCTCAGGATATTTACAAGCACTTTTTGTACAACTTTTTTCTCTTCCTGAAAGGCTCCAGGTCAAAGTCATTGTGGTTTGAGTCTCACCATCCCCATGACAGTTTTACCAGTACAGTCTTGCTTTTGAGCGCTGAGAATGCTGCATCATTTTTGGGTTTTATATTGCAACTTTAAGCCTTCTTCAACAGGAGAAAATTTTCTGAAAGTTGTGCAAAAAGTACATATTCTTAATGTCCTGGGTGTAGGAAGGGGGCCTGCACCTTAAATATAGTTAATATATTTTTGGTTTTTTTATCCTTTATGTTGTCTTTAATGTTTTCTATTTTTAATGTGATATGGTGGTGTCACTAGAGTATGACTGCTTACAGCCAGTGGCATTTGGCAAGTGTGAATATGTTTTTGAGAAGTCATGAAAATTATTATATTCCTATGTGTATTATTTATTTATTTTTTTTCATCCTTTTCAGTGCCCCAAAATGTTTAAGTAACTGGTTGGTGTATGGGCGAGTTTGGTATTAAGCAGCCCATACACTACATATTTACCTTCTGACGTCCCTTACCTTCTGACGAACTGCCTCACAATTTTTTTTGCAATCGAATCTTAATTGCAAAATAAATGGGCCAGACGTCAGAAGGTAGGAACCACCAGGATAAAAATGCACTAGGTAAATATTGGATTGACTTAATGAACATCAAATCTATATGATTTCTGAATGGTGTATCGCCAGCATAATTGATGCCTTGCAACATCCAACAAAAAAAATTACACCACAAACAAACGTAATGATGAAATTCACCCTTCACTTTGCCTTCATCTATTCTGATTCCAAACATTTAAATAACATTGAGACTGAGGCCACACTGCAACATGCAGGAATCGTGCACAGAATCAGGTGCGTTATCGCACGCTATTGTATGTGCGTTGTGATTGCGCATGCGATTTTGCCGTTTTCTGTTATGGAAACGCATGTGTTAACGCACCAAAAATGGTGAACACACGCGTTACCAAAAATGGAAACATATGCACAATCGCATGCGCATTAGAAATAGCAGGAATTTTTGCGTTCCCACGTTTTCCATTTTAAGCAAATCGCATGCCCAAAACGTGTAAGTGTAGCCTAGCCCTGACTCAAAGTAATTGCAGTCTATATGTTCGAAAAAACGGAGAAGTATTTATGTGAGAAAATTCGTTTTCTATAAGTTAAGAATTTAAAGCTGCTTTGTGACAACACGGAATGATTATCAAAATTTAAAGAGAAATAAACCTAATTTAGCACAAACTATCCTTCATTCTTCTGCACAATGCTGGAGGAAGGGCGGGACATTCTCTGATGTCACTTTTGCCCTCCGAAGCACAAGAAAGGCAGCAAGGTAATGTAATTATATTAAGTGAAAGTATAACTTAAAGGAAATCTAACACAGCAATCCAGGGTATTGGATTGCTGCCTTAATTCAAAAGTTTTGTTCTCCTTTAGTGCTTAGATGACACCCGGTATTTTCTGTGTTTGACAGCACTGTTTTTTTATTTGGAACGCTGAATTCAAGGCAAGCATGACAGTTGGTGGAACTATGAAGAAATCACAAAGAATAGAAAGGGAACACAAAACAATCAGTGCTATGATATTGTTATTCCCATAAATTAAAAATAATTTCAAAACTCTGCTCATATTAGACCCCTAAATGTACTTGCAGTTCCAGCTAATTTGAATACAGAAGGTTTACTTGATTTTTGTTTCTTTAAATAATTGCCATTTGAACATTTGTGAGTATAGAAATGTCTACTGTATATTTGTACAAACGCGTTTACTGTGCAGCCATTTTACTCCAAAGCAGCAGCTATTCTTTGTGTAATACAGTTGCCTGACTTGCTTTGGGAGGTGTATATAGATTTATGTAACAGCTGTTATACAGCAGGAAACCTTTTACAAAGTGTCACACCCAGACAGGTTTTGGATATACAGTTTGTAGGTAATGTTACTGTGAATGCTGAAAACCCAAAGGCTCACTGTACTAGGATAAACCACTAATTTAAAATTCACCATGCAGTGGAACCATTTATATAGAACCCAACTGCTGATTGCTTTAATTTTAATTATAGAGATTTAAATCGTGAATATGAAACTTTGCATATCTTAAGGTGGCCATACACTTAGCAAAATTATTGGTTGATAACATCGCTACTAAAAATGATCTCCATGTCGGATAACAAAAATGGCCTGATTTTATTGGTCCGATTTTGTCAGACACCACACACAAAGTGCTCATCATCCAAAACCATGTATCTGCCAATAATAACGCTATGTGTATGGCTACCATTTACAGATCTTGAGCTCCAGCTGGTGCAACCTGATTGGGCCAAAACATATGCCCATGTGTACCCAGACTAAGGCATTAGAGCTCCCCATACTCATATGCAAATAATAAATGGAGACTTCTGGGTAAGTCTCCTACTTAACCAGAAGTTTTCATTCCTTATTTACGGATGGTGGTTATAAAAATATTGAAATATTTGGTGTGTGAACAGTGTTTCTGGACTTTTTAATGTATTGCTGCTTTTATCTTCTTCTAAAATTTAGATTTTCAGCTTTAAATGTGCCTTTGCTTAGTTGCAAGCATTAGATTCCAACCTGAAACTGCACTCACTGTTAGTTATAGGAAATGTACAGGCGTTTTTGAAAAATTTAAATCCTTTTGCTTTCTTTGTTTTCCATGACATGACTTTTGTCAGTTACTTGTATTCAGCCATTACAGAAACGGCAACCTCCCGAAACGATATTTTATGTTAAATACTACCGATCCAATGTGCAAGTGTGAGCATTGCTAGCTCCACTTGAAAAGCTACCAATGTTCTTATGTCAGCCTTGAATTTTGGGTTTCTGTTGACTAAATAGCGTGGGTGGATGCAGTCCCTAGAAAACCATAAATCAAGGAATAAAACAAGAATATTGCAGCCAACAAAAACAAAAGTGTTAGTTAATATCACTACTCAAACTATTGCTGCTTAGCATGATTACCTAGAATGTTGATTAAAGGGAAACAACCACTTTGTAGATCATAGATTAAGCTCATTTCCCAAATAAGTAATTCATCACTAACCTTGAAATAACCATAAGAACTGCAGTAGCTATTACAGTGGACAGGTTTGTATTTTTAATGGCAATTTATTACATGAAAATTTTTATTGGAACCATGTTACCGTACAGCAGTTTTCAAATATGCTCGACTGACCGAAGAAAAATTCCCATGGGACAATCCTATTCTTCATACACACACTGATAGATGTGAGTCTATGGTCACCTTAATAGTTCAAACATATCTGGGAAGATTTACCCAGAGCGGCAATTGCTCTGGGTAAATCTCCCCACCTGAGATAAATATCAGGTTTGTGTGTGTGAAAGGGATTTACTAAATCTAGCACAAACGCAATATTAAATCATTTGTGCCGGTTGTGTGGGTGTCTTTTGCCGGTGCAAAGGAGTTAGTTGTGCTAATTGATATTAACTTTACTCAGCACAGTGCCCTCTGGATAAATGAGCACGATGGAATATATAACAACTAAGACAGAGTATCCTCAGTGACTTGACAACATTTAACAATGTTTCACAATCACAAGTTGTAGTTGGGTGGATGGTTTGGTTGTACCACAGAATTGTATTTATGTCAAGTGCATTAAAAGGAGAATAGAAAACTGTATAATTACTGTACAGATACAATTTAGGGCAGTACATTTTCTGATGTCTGCCTCCCTTTTACTTTTTTAACAGAAAAATATTCAAAATATGCAAAAACAAAAGGAAACATTACAAATTTTGTAGGCATTAATTTAAATGTACTCTTTCATATAATGTACATTAGATCTATGTTTTTACTGGAATCTCCTTTTTCAATCAGCTGACAAAACAGCCATCCCAGAGTTCCCAGTATGTGATCCTGTTTCCTGCATGGAATTATTGACAGGAAATACATACCACAATGTGAAAATGACTCATTTCCATACAGGGATTCATTCTGAACCACTCAGTTTTTTGTCTTCATTTTTTTTAATGTAGTTTGTTGTACAGAATTCTGGATATAATGCTTGTAATTATTGCACAGTTGTGTTTGATATATTATCTTACTCTGCCTTAAAACCATGAAGTCATTCATGTGTTTATGTTTAAATTATGCTACTCATAACTAAAACACATTAAAGAGTTTTGTCTTGTATATCTGTGGTCACTGGGGTAACAGGAACAATCCTATAGCAGTTTATTGGTGTTTATACAATATATAACCTACCCCTTCCATGGATCCCTATAAAAAATAGTCTTATAATTGGCACACTACTATGTAGTAGTTGCTACTTCCTTGTTATAATTGGCGCACCCCAGCCTCTACTCTCCGTGTGTACACTTATGGCTCTCAGCTGCAGCCACTTATTTATTCCTCTTCTTTAACATCCCTATCCGGAAGTGCACACAAAAGATCGCTGCACCAGGGGGTTGTTGAGTGGAGGACCTGGGCAGTGGATGGGGAGGAATAGATGACCGGAGGAAATAAATAAACAGTAGAAAGTGTCACCGTGCACGTATATCATTAATGTGGGTGTGTTTAGACTGACATATCTAAAGGGGGGGATTGGTTCCTGGTGTGGTTTAATTTTAGGACCAGAGCAAGTCTTTATGTAGGGTGGGGAAGGGTGTGGCAGACAATGACCGAAAGCCACTACACTTTTGCCTTCATTTGTAGAAAAGGGTAGGTTATAATGGATAATGTACACCCTACTAAAATTGTGAACATTAGAAGTCACCTTGGAGTTCTATGCCCTTTATAAAAGAACGTGGCCTTGAGTTTTTATATGGTCATGGAACTCCTCGTTGGCTTCCAATATCCTTATAATTTACAGTTGGGGGTACATTATCCACTTTATAAAATAACTGGATTACTGTCCCTGGCTTCCGGATCTATAAAGGTTTTCCCTCCCAAAACATTAAAGAACCCTTTCCAAAATAAATACGATTTGCTACTATAAACAAAAATTTTCCTAGTGGCAGAATCCAATGCCAAATTGGGAGTTGCATTTATATGAAGTGGAGATTTGAATGGTTTTTGTGATTCCCCAACTATATAGAGAGTGCTTCTAAAGAGTAAAATGGGCTGAAAACTTTAGCTCATCAATAGACTTCAACTATGTGCATTATCGATAAATGATTTTAAGGGAAATATTCATCAAAATGTGATAGTAGCAATGCCCTCTAAAAATGTGGCAGTACGTGTTGAAAGATAGTAAAAACTAAAGAGTATATATATTCAACATTTAAAAAATGATTTCCTCTGTAATTTTGAAAAATCCCTCCCAAAATTGGACACTTCTATCCCATGCCACATAGGGTATAATACAGATTTGTCATGTAGACAAGTGAAAAATAAATTGTACTTTTTAAAATTAGTCACCTACCTCCTCTTATCACATTGTTGTCTATATAAAAAAAATATAAGGTACCTCCTATTGCAAAATTTAAAGGGCATGTCCACCCCCAAAACTATAATCCCCCCAACTACTGGCCCCACCATGTAGTGTAGTTTAATCCTTACCTCACATCCCAACTCCATCTGGTTCTCCTGTAGTCCCCCCCCAAAGTTCCAAAAACTGACCACCAGGAGGGTAGCAGGTCCATATAGGACAACTGCCTGCTACCTGGCCTCCCCGAGATTTTGCCATGCGTGCTGCAGCCCTTCTCCCCCTCCCTCTCGTTCTGCTATCCCTCCCCCTAGCGTTAATCCCCTTTAACACAGCTTCCCCTATGTCCCCCAGCCCAACGCGCATACTTTATTTTTAGAAAGCTCCCCAATGTTTTACTTACCTCTCAGCTTTCCTACGAAGTGAGCTGCCGGCAGCCGCGTCCGTGATTGGCTGCCGCTCAGCGGCTGGCGGCTGCCGGTCCCCGCTTGCGAGGAAATGCAAGCAGAGGGCCGGGAGCGCAGCGAAGGAAAGAGGGGAGGTAAGTAGAGTTTGGGGGGCTTTCTGAAATTAAAAATTACGCGGTTGGGGCTGGGGGACCAGGGGGAACAACATACCAAATATTAAATTTTAGGGTGGACATAGCCTTTAAGGATAATAGAAGTCACCAAAAAGTTTCCTGACCATATAAAAGTCATGGAACACCACAAAATCTTTAAAGAGGAACATAAACCTTATTTTTTGTGTAAGATATGTGGCATTATAGATTGCTAAAAGGGAAAATGCCATTGGGTGGTCATATGCACTTCCAGTTGGTTGCTAGCCCTTGTCAACTGCATCTTTCATAGATGTATGTATGTATAATTTTATGATCCAAATCTGAGGGGCAGGACTTTCAGTGGAGTCCCTTCCTCAATGCTCAGATGAAGCATGGAGCTTAAGGCAGTAATCCATAACCTCATCCAAAGGTTGATATTTTCAGATTAAATCTTAAAAATAAGGATTGCATTGTTTTCTATTATAAAAAAAGTTTTAGTGCATCATGTGACACTGATTTAAGCACTGTTTCTAAGTATATGATTTACAGGACCCTTGTTGAGACAATGCTTTTCATTTAGGGACCCAACCAATCTCAACAATGGTCAGTCTGAGTGATCATAAAATCAGACTCAATTTTGTGGCATTTATTGGGCTGCACAAAAGGCGACGCCACAAGTTGGGCGACAGACTATTGATCGGTAAACGGTTAACCAGAAATATTGGGCTATGTATTTAATCTCTGTATGCCTGGCCTTACTGTTCAAGAAATGTAAATGAACGAGCTTCATCTTTAAATACATTTCTTGTTGTCTTTCCTTGACACAAGTTAGACATTGATATGCCTACCATTTTTAAGGCAAAAGCCATTGGGACCCAACCGTGGAGGTTTAAAGGAGACATTTTGGTTTTAAATCAGTAAACAAGACTAAGCTTTAGTTTCTGTTCTTTTGAGCTCTGTACTACAGATCTTTTGAAATATCCTGCCCCATAAATTCTAAACATGGTCTTGGTTCTATTTTATCAGTAAGACACAGATGGCTATAGCTCAAACAGTTGTATGACACAGATTAATACGGTAGAAAATGAAAGATTTCGGTCTACATTTACAGTGGGAAACACCTAAAGTAACATTGCAGCATGTAAAATAGCCTATGGGCCATTAGATTTCAAATAAGAACATCACAAATAATAAACATTTGCTTTCGACTTACTTGAACAGTAATTATTATAAATTCTACTGAATAAAGATAATTATAAGCTCTTTAATTTAGGTACCTTGCATAAGCCTATCTGTGTTATTAATCTGAAGCAACCAATCAGATGTCTGCTTTTTACCTGTCTACTGCATTTAGCGAACATCTGATTGGTTGCTGCAGATTAATAGCACAAGTGAACTTTTGCACCTGATTTCAAAGCCCCTTTATTTGTATTTCATCCTCATCTCCACACATTGAAACTGACACAATCCTCAATAATGTTTACACTAGGAGAGAACTGTCAAATCAATGTGCCAAAATGATTTTACATTTTGTTATCTTTTATTTGACTGCTAAGCATTCACCTCTATTTTTTACATTGTGCTGTTAAAATTAATTTCCTGCAGTGTTCAGTAAATATGCGGACGGCTGTTTAAAACGATTAGTCTTTTGGTTTGGGGGAAGAATATTTTTGTGCCCTTTCTACAATTGTTTTTACTACGTTGAATTTCTAGAGCAGAGATAAATGTCAAAATAAGGGACAATGAAACATGATTGTTATGAACCTCTCAAGGGCTAAATAAATGAAAAGTGCAGGGGTTTCTGCTTTTGTATTTTGTGCAAGAAATAAAATAAACAACATAAAAATGTTTGTGAATTGTGTTTTAATATAATGATAAAGCTTATGTAATGTTTAAATATTAAAGGGCATGTCCACCCCTAAAATGATAGTTTTTCTGGGTAGAGGACCCTAAAACTATTAAAAACTCACATTACCAAGCAGTGCACCTACACAGTCATTCAGGCTGATCCATACAGACAATCTCCCACTTTTACTGAATGTAGTGAAAGTCGCCGGGTAGACCTGCTAGTGATTGCATGACATCACCTGCCCCTTAACACTCCCCAGGCATAGCAATCTGAGCATGTAATACACTACCAACCTTAATAGAGAGAGAGAATGGAAAAAAGTCCCTATAAAACAGGCACTTGCACTATATAAAAATTACCAAATATACTGTCGGTATAAATTCATACCTACTAATAATATAACTGCAACGCATAGCGTAAAAAAAAAAAAAAAAAATTATTGCCCCATAAAGACATTATTCCCACTGTTTAACCCCTGCATAGGGGATACACACACTGATGACAACAGAGGTTATGATACACGGGACTTACAGGATATGATTACCGTCAGCCTAGTCTTAACTCCACAAAGCCCAAAAGACGCAACCATAGCCAATTACAGGTTGTCTTCGCCTGTCCCACGTCCCCCCA
This sequence comes from Hymenochirus boettgeri, assembly GCA_019447015.1. Lineage (NCBI taxonomy): Eukaryota > Metazoa > Chordata > Amphibia > Anura > Pipidae > Hymenochirus > Hymenochirus boettgeri. The sequence goes on along the minus strand of CM033476.1, from coordinate 20,663,922 downwards.
TATATGCAAGCTGGACGGGTCTCAAGTTTTAGGGCCTCCACCAGGCACACCAAAGGCAGACAGATGACCACATTTTTCACCCGTACCCCCTTTATTTTCTTAATGTATGGTAACCAGGAACACAAAGTTATGCTAGTATACACACAGTTATGTAGTTTAATCCTCGGTGCTCAGTATCCTTGCACACGATTGCACACCAAAGCATCATATGCGCAAGTATCCATGAGCTTACAATGAGAAGTCAATCTCTCGCCAGTACCGTGATTTGCTGATGCTAATACTTAGCCGCTCCCTCGCCTGCTGCCACACCAATGCACGTTTCAAGCCCTTTCTGGACGCTTCGTCAGAGTGTGACGTAATCACTGCACAACCTCCTTTTAAACATAATTATGATGAGGTTCATCATTACGCTAATGCAAATAACACAATCTTTATTTCCAAAGCACAAATTGCAATGTACTATTCCCATTTTACGTTAATTAGGCTTACTCCTTGTATTCCAAGTTACATAACAAGAGAATAAAACAACGTTTGTTTTGTTTTATTATAAGCTGCACCCGTTTTTTTCATATATTCACCATTTGGAAACCAGATACCCAATTTCAACAATTACTCTTATGAGAGAGAGATTACAGAAAACATGAAAATTGTACGTCTTCATTTAACCCTTATGGGGCTACGGTCTTTAAAGAGCATCTATAGTGGGAAAATGAACTTTTTTTTCTTTCTTTCCATGAGTTCTATAATTCCCCACAACCCCCAGAGTGTCCTCACTTTTTTCAGATTCCCTCTCTGTCCTGAGATACACGTTAGAAGAATACATGATTGCATTCCTCTACTCCTACTTGGACTGTCAATCAAATCCCTGTGACGTGATCCCCCCTCCCTGCTCTGTAATAAACAGAGATAAGAGCATTAGCAGGGGGAGAGAGGTAGCTTTGATGATAGATATAAGGCTGCACTTGACCCCCCTTCTTAATAGCTTTCACTGATTGATGATGGGTCACAAAGAGAGAGATCGTAAACTGTACTGTTCTCCTTCTTCTGTGTCTCTAGGACAGCTTGTTTTCTATTGGCCACTGTGCGTGGGTGTGTTTTTCAGGATGCTGAATTTTTAACTCCTATTGCACATGAATGATAAGCTTGTCGGTTAGCCGGAGTTGAGACATGGAGGAGGTAACAGAGAGGAGGGGGAAGGGGGAAGTGCTGCACACAGATCTGCCACCATGGTTAAACAGAGTCACTGACATAGGATTAAGGCAGCATAGAGTACATGAATTTAACTTTGCAAAGGGGCAATGTGTTTTTTTCACCTTTAATTGCATTATCCATTTTGTCTCAGCTCTTAATAGCATCTTACTGAGGTTTTAGCCTCTTTCCCCTAGGCGCACAGTTTATAAACCTACAAAAGAGAGTCCCTGGAAGTCACCTTTACCAATCTGAGCATGCCTAAATCAGTAGCTTGAAAAAGAGAAGGGGCTACTTGAGTTCTTAACTTCATGGATAGATCAGGTTTGGACCTATATAAAAAGGCAAGAGATAAGTTTCTGTGGTGTAAGACCGGATAAATGTATTTCTGCTAATATAATTTCTTATAGGGATGAGAAAGGACGAACATGTAAAAACATTTTTATACCAGCTATTACCACATAACATTGTGCTGTTTAGACACGCAACCACAAAAAAATAAATATGTAGTATAGTCAGAAATTAGACTATGGATTGTTTGATTAATTAAAATCTACCTCAAATGTCTGTACCAGCCTTATGGTTTGTCTGCAGTATGAGAAAATTATAGCAATAATATATATATATATATATATATATATAAATATTAAATGTGAAGAACATGCATTTGATTACTGCATCTTAGTCCTTTGTCTAGCACATCTTACTGATTGTTTACAATGCTAAGAAATATAAAATACAGGTATAAAGGGGATTGGCATTCTCCAGGGGCCTGAAGTAACCAGGCAGCGAGTAAAACAAATGATGGCAGCTGCACCTAGTAGTCTTGCAAATATTCATATGGGGAACCCAATTTTTTAAGGCAGGAGGCTTGTGGTGGTTAGTCATCTTTTTGGCTCCAGAGAAAATTTGTTTACCATGAACTAATTTTTTTTCCTGTAAACTTTCACAGTAAAACAATTTTTTGAAACTGGTGTTTTGCCAGTTATCTGCCCGCAACCCTGCTATTTTTTTACCAATTTATTACATGTATTTGTAACCAGAAAGGTAAAATATATTCATGTCTGGTAAAGGTATCTGCCTTCTCCATCTGCTCAATGAGCTTTTCATAAGCTTAAGCATGTACAGAGGAGGCAGCAGGTGAAACGGCAGTCAATCATTGGCTTTTAGGTCAGTTGTCACAGCCTTGATTGACTGCATGGAGAATGGGCAAAACAATTATACTTAAAGGGGAACTGTGGTCTCCAAACAAGTTGAGTTTAAATGAACCACCTCTCTACCTGCTCCATAGCCCAAGATATAAAGAAACTACTGCCTAGAAAGCTAATGGGTGGGAGGCTGACATGTGACATTTCTCCTCCACCTCGCCGCCGGCGAGTACAGCCTCAGATTCCCTCAATGTGTGAGGGAGACAGGAAGTCCCTCCCCCTCCCTGCTGTGTGAAGGACCTGCAGCTGCAGAGAAGGTAAGGGATTCTACAGCCCTTCTCTCTCACTCTGCCTGAAAAGGCTGTTTTCACACAGTTTTCTGTAGGGGGGTCTGAGTGGTACACAGCACCCGCGAGTGGGTGGGGCCAAGACACCCAAAAGTGGGCGGGGTTAAATAATCCACGAGTGGGCGTGGCAACATGGGGCTTAAGGGAAGGGGCCAAGGGGGGCCTGCAAATGGAGGGGCCATAGGGTCCATGAGTGGGAGGGGCCGGGGGGCTTGCAAGAAGAGGGGGTCTGCAAGGGGAGAAGGAGACACAGGGCAGATTGTCATCCACTGACATGGTTTCAGAGCAGGAAGCGCAGGGGACCTAGTGATGCTGCTGCCATATCACACACAAAAAGTAAATATCTTTAAAATGATGCAAAATAAACAATGACAATAAATTGCAAAAATTCTTAGGAGAGCAATTCCTATCAATTTACCTAAAGTCATTTTTGGACCACAGTTCCCCTTTAAACACATGGTTATTAATACAGGGGATAAAGTGCTGAATTTATCAGTTGGTGTTGCGGACAGGTAACTAGAGCATTTGACTGCTGTCAGGAGGTGTGACCAGACAGTGCACATACACAGTTATCCAGTTCTTCAGGGAATTGCATTTACTGGAGAGGTAATTTACACTTTAAGGGGTTCTTGGGGGCTTTCAGATTATGGAGTATAAAAATGTTGGTTTAGTTCTACTTTAAGCCACGTTAATTTTTTTACTGCCCTTAACAGAGGCTAACATTTAGCTAGTACAATTTGTATTTTTAACCGGAAACCTGCTAGCTTTTCAAAAGGCAAATCTGCAAATAGAATAATTGTTCAAAACTATGGTTTTTCCTCTAGGTAGTGACTTGATGAAGATTTGGCTGAGGAAAGCAACAGCAAAAGCAATCTGTAAATGACCTATAAAAGGATATGTACACTGGGAAGTTTGTTTTTTAAAAACAAAAAATGGTGGAGGGGCCTGGCCTCCAATCTCGCGGGGGAACCCCAGGCCCTTGCGTTACATCCCTGGTCCCCTATTTCTTTAGATATCCAGTCATAAACATCTTTAGCTGTCAATGAAGTGCCTAAGTATCAAACTCTTGTTATGTGGAGTTTTGCGGAGACTGCAATGGTGCAGTTGGTAAGTGAATGCTGCCTCATAGGGATTACGGAGCCTGCTTGCCCTCACAGAAAGTCAGATAGTCAAGCTGGGTGCTGGGGAACTGAGGGACTGAGCTTGAGCAAAACAAGTACTGGATTGAAGTCATGCAGCAACATACACAGAGTTAATGCTGCTTACATGTATTCATTTATAGATTGAAATGAGGCAAAGTAATTTTTTCAGTGTACTATTCCTTTAATAATATTCTGAATAATGGAGTGGACCATATGATAACCACATAATAGCCAGGACCAAAATAGCAGCTCCTACCAACAAACATGTATAAATACATGACATTGCTCACCAGCGAACGCACAAATCAAAATAGTGCTATATTGTTGGCAAATGTAGGCATTGTGGCAGTTTAATATCAACTAAAAAAAGTAAGTCAAGCACTTGCTAGCTTATTCAAGGTTTAAACTTTCACTGGTCTCTACCTTGGGACCACTTCAAGGCAACAAATGAAGTGTCACTTCTAGCTTACCACATACACAACATCTGTCCCAGAGTCTGAGGGAGGGGGGGGGGCAAGGTGAGGTCAGATTAGCACTGCAGCATCACTTACACCTGGGATGGAGGGAGAGTGATTTGGGGCACTACAAATACACGTCAGCATATTCCCATTCTGTAACTTAGGGTTCTGTATGTATAGGCATAAGCAGAACTTAAGCATCTAGTGGTGAATCACAATTTTAACAGGACCAATAATGATGGCACAGAAGATGGACAAGACCACCATCTTCTGGTTAGTATACAGAAATGCAATTAAAATAAACCAGCTTCATTTTCCCTCAGTACTGCACTTTGCTTATCAGAATAAAGTAATGTGTGTTCAGGTCAATTCAAATGGGCAAATCCACTTTACGCCGGTCTAAAAAAAAACCAAAGGTGTTTACGGTATTTATCATGTTTTGGTGCCTACATAGCACCCTTTTTAAGAAACAACATTAGGTCAACGATGTGATCAGCCATAGATTAACAATTAAGAAAATTAAGCAATTTCTTAGGACCTCAAGATCTTAAAGGGGAAGTTCAGTGCAAATGCATGTACTTTTCAGAAAAAAAGAGCAGTATTTTTTCATCCCAATGACCTTAACCTGCCAATTCAGCATTTTGTCTGTGTATAAATAAATGCAACCTGTTTGCAGGACCCCTAGTAGAGATCATTATGGTCTTTCCCTTGACCCAGCGCCTGGGTGGACTCAGTTGCTCAGCAGAGAATGGAGCATGTTTGACCCATCCAACAGCCAATCAGTAGAAATTACTGTTTGGAACATTCCAAGGAAGTGGTGCATCCTGGGAAGAAGGGCCAATAGAACCTGAAACATCAGCTCACTAATGTCAACAGCAGGGAACAGCAAAGGGTATGATATTAACTGATTTTTCAAAATGGAAGAGAATATATAAAATAACTAAGAAGGCATTACACAAACGAACAATTTAACAAATATTGATCATTTCCCCTGAACTGTCCCTTTAATGGACAACTATGGCAAAACTTTAAAGGGCAAGTCCAGCCCCAAAATGAAAACATATACAGGTAAATCACCCCCCAAAACGGTAATAGTTTGAAATCTGAAATATATACGGTAAGTCTAACCTGAAATCCTGCACAATGTCCTGTTTCCCGTTTCTGCTTCCTGGTTCTTCCAGTTAGTAACTGTCAGTTATGGATTTGACAGTTGACATCACAGCCAATGACTGAATGCTCTTCTGAGCATGCCCAGGCTCAGTACAGGTTTCTAAATTGTTCAGTTTCCATGACACATCCAGAAGCATAGCAGGCATACAGTAATGAATTCATAGGACAAAGTATTTTAAAGAGGCCATTCTTTCTAAAAGATGTTCTTATTAGGGTGGAGTTGTCCTTCAAATATCAAAAAAAAAAAAAAAAACAACCACTCCCTGTGTGGTTGGTATCATGAGTTGTGGTTATGCATATGCAGAGAAACAAGTCCTCATTCACAACACAAATGGAATTTGTCAGCTCACTGCTCAGGTTGCCAAACACCCAGGGAGGTAGGGGTAGGAGTATGCTTTAATCCTTCCCAGGAAATGTGACTGAGATTTTAAAGTATATTTATATTTCTCTTTTGGCCAAAGCTGCCCTTTAATCTAGCTCTGGATATGATACAATTGATTGCATTTATAAAATATACTAATGCTTTTTCTATATTTACATTTCAAGAAATGGGTTAAATATATTAATACTAAAAAAAAATAAAACAGCTTAGGTAAAAGGGCATGTCCACCCCCAAACTAAAATTTAACCTACTACTGTCTCCATTGTGTAGTTTAAAAAAATCCTTACTTTACATCTCTGCTCCTCATGGAGTTGCAGTGTATGTCCAAATTCCAGGAAAGTAAAGAGTAGGAGCTGTCTTCTTGTCCAAAAGATTTCTGCCTCCTACCTACCTCCATCTGGATTCATCCGTTGAGGCCCTTCCACCTAGCGTAATGTAGGTTACCGGTACCCCTGTCCACCCCCCACTGCTATATTAGTTTGGTAAAAAAAAAAAAAGATTTAGAACTGTAAAAAATGTCCATCCGCACATTTCCATACAGTTTCTCCCAGGTGCCTCCAGGCAAAGGTGTAGTAAATCTATACAAAAGCAAAACTTCCCAGGCACTCTGGATTGTGAACAAAAAATTTATTATTTATTGTGAATAAATAATTCACAATAAATAAAATTTTTGCTCACAATCCAGAGTGCCTGGGAACTTTTGCTTTTGTATAGATTTAGAACTGTACTTACAGACCTTCGTTCCAGTGGTGTTCTCCATTAACAGCAGCCGCTTCTGTGATTGACTGCCCCTCAGACAATCACAGACGCGGCTTCCGGTCTGGCCCCCTACTTGAAGTTCCAGCAAGCAGGGAGGTGGATCAGAGCGCCGGGAATAAGGGCATGTAAGTACAGTTCTTAATCTGGGCATGCCCTTTAAACAGCTGTGGTATTCAGTTAGATCAACTGGACTTGAAGACTTTTCTCTAGTCATCCGACTGACTTTCTCAATTCAGAACAAGAATTGTACAAGAATCTATTGCCAATAAATACCCTGAAAAGTCTCAATCAGCATTTAACAGCCAGACATCAGGGACCTCATGAATACAAGTTTATTGCATTGTAGCAAAGAGGTGTTATCAAAACTGAGTAAAGGTGCCCATACAGTGTACTTTACCGTACAATGTTATAGCTAAGTACGAAGAACCACCCTAGTCTGTAATTTATTTCAATTAACTTGCGACCGTCAAATGAATGGGCCAGACAGGAACATAACTGGAATGGCAGAAAGCAAAAATCGCTGACTGCAAAACGTCGTTTTTAGATGCTAGATCAGGTGTGCCCAACCTGAGCTATGCTAGGGACGGCACTAGTGGGCCCAATGTAGTGACTGGCCATGTATCCCCATCTCCGATCTGCCCAAACCAAATCCCTAGACCAAAAAAAACCCTGCCCGATGCCCCACCCGCAAAAAAAAAAAAAAATTGCGGGTGGGCACAACTGCACTAGATAGCTTGTCACACCCACTTCACAGCAAGCTGCTGCCTTACTTCCTAGAAGCTGACAGCCAATCATGTTACAGATCAGAGATCATCCCTCCCTCTGAAACAGAACAGAGATTTCAGTGTAAACGTATATAAATGCTCCTGTCCCTAACAAGGATAAATTCATTGGCTTTTCATACAAAAAAGAAAATTAATCTTTGCGGTTTATTTCTTAGCTAAAAGTAAAAAATAAAAGTCTGGGGAATCTGACCTGTAACCTCATGTACTATGATACACAATAGGGAATAGATAACCCCAAACAAGCTCACCAAACAGGGCACAGCACTGTATAACAGTCCAAATCTGAAAAATGTATAAGCCATATATAAATAAACACCAAACTTGGTGTTTGTTTATTTATATATGGCTGAATACATTTTTCATATTTGGGCTGTAATACAGTGCTGTGCCCTGTTTGGTGAGCTTGTTTGGGGTTTGAAGCAACTGGAATACCTTTTAAACCTCATGTACTATGTCTTGTTAAAAGCTAAGCTTTCTCACACTATCCCATCAGAGATTCTAAATATAAAGTATGTATATGTATAAACTTAATTTCCCTAGAAAAATCAGTAAAAAAAATAAAATAAAGCAGCAAACAGTCAGTTGACTATTTTGTATTCTTTCATTTGCCGTGCGTTTCTAAAAGCATGGTATTTACACGTTGCACCACGATAGGCTGCCACAAAGAATACAGGTACATTCAAAAAAATGTATCTTTTGCTAGAAACAAAAGCAAAAAAAAAAAAAGACATGGCAGTAAAATCCCCTGACATTGTATTGTTTTATTCTGCCAGTAGTGCACGCTGGCTGGAAAATAAACTGCAGTGTAACAAGCAGCTTTCAAAGTCTAATAAGGGACTTCCATATTGGTGTGGAGACATCTGTAAAACACCAATAAATAGAGACAGTGAATAAGTCAGGGGGCATGTCTCTTTGAAGAACACATGGCTGCAAGTTGTATTAGCAACAACATGGAAGCCTTCTTAGTTACACAATCTAGAATTCAAACCAGTGTTCATAAAATCTCAAAAAACATTAAAGCGCTCCTCTTTATATTCTAAGTGATCCATTTACAGTGTGTTACCACAATGAACCAAAAGATGGCAGTATGCTACCTTAGTGAGATAACTGAAAAGAACAATGCAACACACTGGCATACAACACACTGCCATCTATTGGATCATCGCTATGGTAATGCAATTTGAAAACGCCTTTGACCTAAACTACTAAGCCCTCACCTATGGGTTCTTCTTAGGAAAGTCGCTTTATTTACCTAAAGTTACCTTCACTGCTTTGGTCCTCTGCGCTTCTCTCTACCTATTGGCGACAAGGCCAATAAGTAAAATAAAAAATTCAATCTCATTGTCATTTTGAAAATTCCCATTTACTAAGGAATTGCTGCTTTATATTATTTCTTTACATATAGTTAATTTATATTCAATTAAATTAAGGGACAGCAATACTGTCCTTTAAACACCCCCTTTAAAAGTATCCAGGGCGACAACCTATACCCTGAGTTCAACCTCTAAGTCCTGTACTTACCTATAAAAGTTTTGATTGCCAGCATGCTGTTTCCTGCCTCCCTGTCCAGAGGCTTCAGCAACAGGAAAACACAGATCTTGAACATCGCGTCTTCCTACTGGTCAGCTCATGGACGGGAAGGAGGAAGTAGGGAACAGCACGCCGGCGAGTGGAAATTCTATAGTTAAGTACAGGACTTAGAAGTTAAACCCAGGGGTGAGGACATAGCAGTTTAGGTTCTCACCCTGGGTGAGGCCAAGAGGACTGGGGCTGAAGTGAGTAGTTTTGTATGTATGCATAGTTTATTTATATATCACCATTTGGGGATGAAGCGCTGTACATTAACAAAATACAATAAAGTCATACAAGGGGGGCAAATACATAAATAGTTCTGTGCAAAAATATATAAATTCTATAAATTTAATTACTAGAGCGGTCCCTGCCCCATAGAGCTTACAATCTAATTAGGAGGGTAACATACAGATACAAAGGAAAGGGTAGAAGTGCATTAGTGAGAATTTTGCAATGCAATTAAAACAATCAAACTGTGCGGGTTACTAAATAGGTAGGATGTAAGGATAGATTTAAACCTGCTGATTTAGGTTTCTTGACGAAGAGAGGGGGGAAACAGAATTGTTTCCCTTTAAACTGTCCATACATTGTAGATGGCTGCACAATGGGAAAGTACCAATCAAGGTTTAGCACCTTGCACCATCAATCTTCAGCAGATTTCAGTTATTGCAAACTTGTACAGGATCGATATAAGAATTTTAAACCGGTGCAATCCACTTGCACTAGATTAACTGCCTAATATCGCTGGGCATTCTATTGAACGGAAAACCACTCAAACGAACATAACCAGTCTGTGGCTACCAAAAAGGGCTTCTTCCTCCTCTCTCAAAATGGATAAATAGGATTTGGCTACACTTTTCTTTTTAAAGATGTTTATAACCTACCCCTGTAGTGGATTTCTGTGGGAGGAACTAAGATTATAGCCTTATAATCTTACAGTTCCAGGAGTTCCGTGCCCTGTATAAAGGGTACGCGGCCTGCAGCCTCATATATATCCTTTTAATTTACAGTTGGGGTGCATTTTCCCCAATATATAGTTATAATTTACAGTTGAGGTTGAATTAGCCACTATATAGCCTTATAATTTACAGTTGGGGGGTGCATTATCAACTCTATATCCTTATAATTTACAGTTGAAGGTGCATTATCCACTATATACGCTTATAATTTACTGTTGGGTGGCCCTTTAAAAGCAAATCAATTAAAAAGTTACTCAGGTTTACTATCAAGATGATTATTCCTGCAATTAGGTTTATATTTCGGGTAACATTACAACAATCATCCTCTGTATTGTATACAGAACCTACCCATGCTACATTCCCTTATCAGCTCCTCACTCTCCCTTCATACGCCACAAACTAAGAAAAAAAAGACGGGGGGAGGAGAAATAAAAACCGCGCGAAGCTAAATTGGTACCGCCTACGTCGCCAACCAATCACCGCGCTTATTCTTCTCTCTGGCCGGCTCCAATGTCCCCGCCTACCCCACAGACGCGCGCCTGTATTGTAACGCGCTCACATAACATCTGCGCGGGAGCGCGCCCTGCCATGCCGCGCAGTGTGAGAACAGGAGGAGGTGGCGGCTGCGGTGGTGCCCGGTCTTGTAAAAGGAGGATTATGGTATCTATGTGACTGAGAGGGGGGAACCAAAGTAACACAGACCGAGGGGAGAAAGGAGACGCTCGGGACCAGGTAACCGGTTCTCCCTTTATACTGCGCGTTCTATCCCGGACTTGACAGGGGGCGCCAGTGGGCGTGGTTTAGGTGATGCGCTGCTGCCGGTTGCTGGGTAGAGCGAGATCACGTGGGCAGGGCGGAAGCTCCTGTTGTTCTGTAACCCGTCACCGTTACTTTTCCCTGTTTGTGGTGGGAGGGATGTAGAGGTCGGTGTGTGTGTGGTGCAGGGAGAGGCGGACTCGGACTGGCCGGTCTTTTTTTTTTCCTTGATGGAGAAGTCTCCGAGCCAATCAGTGTCATTTTTGCTTTGATTGACGCAGTTGTGCGCCTATCGGGGACAGTGGGCTGGACCTGTCTTTTTCTCCTAAGTCCCTTTAAAAGAAGATTCCCTGTCTCACGTGAGCGTTCGAAACGTTGGTTTAGTGATGAGCAGACACGTGGGACGGTTCCCACTTCATTTTACCCAGTTTATACTAAAGCTCTGAACTGTGGATTGTATAGAAGGGAGGGGGGCTGAGCCATGGTTTTCTTATGTGACGCAACCTGTTGGTGAACTTCATAAACATCAGTTCTTTTACCCGGATCTCCCCCCCCCCCTTTCTGGGATTGATGGATAAACCCATAAAGTGGGGTTATGTATTTGTGTAGATAATATCTGGAATAGGGGGTCTCCACTTGTATTTTTATGATGAGGGTTCTATAAATGCACAAAGAATTGCATAAAATCCTCATTGACAAAACTCCTAGAGGGAGATGTAATATTTAATTTTGCCCCAACCAAACAGATATTATTTGTCATTAGAAAGCTAACATCTGATTGGCTTGGGGCAAAAACAGCACCATTTTTACCTATAAAAACTTTTATTACATTTCCCTGAAGAACTTTTATTACATCTCCCTGTTAAACCTTGACTACCCAGTTTGTTTTGGAAACTATAACTTCCAGCATGATTTGATTGCAGAATGTTATCAAGGCATGCTGGGAGTTGTTTCTAAACATCTGGAGTGCCAAGGTAGGATGCCACTGTTTTACATAATTTTTTTAAATTTCTTTATTGCATGTAGTATTGGGATGCTGGATATTACTGAGGGGAACTTTTGTATTGATGCAATTTAGAGGTTTCATACGATTTGGGAGAATGATGTGTGCTGGCACCATTGTTAAGAAAATTAATTGATGGGTCACTTGGGACTGGATTAGAATTGGGGCTTCGGAAACTGTGCCACCAGATGTTTGAAAACTTAACCTCCCATAATTCCTTTACTACTTAGGGAAGCCAGGAATGGGAGTTTGTAGTTTTCAAACATCTGGAAACTCACTGTTTCAGAAGCCCTGGGTTAGATAACTAAATGAAACCTTGTCTAACCTTCTATCACTAGACTCAGTGGATTGCAGAAATGTCAGGTAGAAAGAAGGGTCCATAGAATAAAAATGTATTTTAAACACTGTATTTATGTGCTTATGGACAGCAATGTATTTACGTGTGTAGCTTCCTAACTGCAATGTTATAATTTAAATTTTAAAAATTCTAGTAATAATTTATGGTCAGGTGATTCTCCATGGCATTTGAACCAAAACATCTACGATTTAAACTTTAAAAATACCATCACATGTATTTCCAAATGGCTGGACAAATCCCAGGATAAAGGTGACTGACTAATGCATCAAAAAATTGTCTCCCTCTATACCATTAAGGGCTAGGCCACACTAGCTCCGTTACGATTGCGTTTCCAATCCATTAAGAGCATCACATGCCCGGCTAACGCAATGTGGGTGGCGATCCGTTTCCTGTTTTTTCACACATATTACCATGCATTGTAGTGTGGCCGCAATCAAATTTTTATTATTTACTTGTCTGGAACATAATTCTTTCTGCTAAGTGTCATCTTGACTGCTAGAGTTAATTGTATGAATAAATCATTTTATTTATAAAGCACCACTTGGGTATGCAGCACTGTACATTATATAATTCATAGTATGCAAACAAGGGGATAAGTGCGAACAATTACAGTATACAGATAAATTAAATACAATTTCATACATAGGTTAAGAACATTATATATATATATATATATATATATATATATATATATTGGTGTATATATGTTGATCCCTGCCCCAAAGAGCTTACTATAAAATTGGTGCTACTGTAGAAGAAACTTGTTTTAACTTTTTATTATTTTTAACAGTTCAGGATATTATAGTATTGGGAAAACGCGTGATATAAATGTATCCCCTGCCTCATTCTCAAGGTGCAGTCTGTTCCAGCTTTACTCTTTCTGTCAGCTCAGGACCTGCTCTATAGGAAGATGTACTCTGCAAGAAGTGCATTTTCCTATCGTATTCACCCTCTTAAGCTTTACTTCTTTTAAGGACCTGAAATGCTAGGTCTTTGCCCCTGGGGGTTTAGCTGTTAGATGATTTGCTTATCTCCTAAGTGCCCTTGGTGCTCCTCTCTGGACCTAACACTTTTTCCTGGCCACCAGTTCATCTGACGTGCTACCAGTGGGAGTACAAACGTAACAAAGGGGGGAGACTAAAGTAACAAATTACATTGCAAAATATGCAGGAATGTTTGCATGAGTTGCACAATGTTTCAGGGACAAAATATACAATTCAGCATAAGATAAAGCTTAAACAAATCTAACTTTCAACAAAACAATCAATAGAACAATATTTGAAAATGGTCATTCTTATAACCCATACAGAAGATACAATAATGCAAAACAGATCTTTGCATTTGTCCGGATGATTACATAGTAATATCATACCATGGTATCTATAATTATTAGTGCTAATCATATATTTGGTAACAAACCAGCAAACTCCTGTATAGCAATGTTTGGGTGTTTGTTTCCGTCCTAGACAATATAAGTTGGTCACTAGTCAAGGAGAGTTATTTTACTGCACATATTTCTGAGCTTAGCTGTATTGTGTAGCATGACCGACTACTTCATGGATAGGCAATTTTTACAATGGGCCTCATTAGAAACTGGGACTGTTGTGGAGAGTTGCACCAATAGTTTGAACTTAAAGAACAACTATAGTGTGTATAAAGTTTCTTTAAAAACAGTTAAAAAGAAAAGTACATGGGGTAGGGAGGTAGGATTGGTATTTTCTACCTCCCAATATCATTTGTATGATGAGTGACAGCACAAAGATAAACTGCTTCTGCCAGTCTTCCTGAGTGCTTCAGCACTATCCTCAATAAAGGAGCACTAACCTGGCAGATGAAAACTGTATGTGCTGTAGCTCCTCGACAAAACAATATTGGGAGGTAGGAATAATCAATCCTACCTCCCTGCCCCAGGTACTTTCCATTTATAAAAAGTTAATTTTGACAGTATAGTTGTCTTTTAAGTCCTTGGAATATTAAGTACATCTCTATATGAGATCAAATAAATGGCAAGTTAATTATATGATTTAGAGTAGTTGCTGCTGCAGATACTTAAAATTGGCAGCAATTAATTAAAATAAACAGAAGGGACATTTAATATTTTTTAGATCCAATCATCAACTGATAACCTTGTTGTTTTAATAATTTAAAAAAAAAATTTAACATCCTGAGCCAATTAATAATTTTCACCTCTGGAAGTTTTTTTTTTTTTTAAGTACTCTTCCAGGTCTGTGGTAATATATTGTTTGTATATCCTATACAGTAAAACTAATCTATATGATTACCAGTACTATTTTGAATGGTTGATGCAGAATATCTAGATGACCACTGACTATAATATATTGCTATATGGACACACGGAATGTATGCATGCATCTATGGAGAATTTTTACTATAAATCAGGGATGTCAAGATTTCGGCCCTGCAGAAACATCTTGTAGTTTTTCAAAACATCTGGAGGGCCACACGTTCGATATCCTTATGTTAAATGATCATTTTGCCCTCTTGCTTGGGATTTGAACATCGAAACAGTGCATCAGGGAATTCTAGCTAAATTGGTGATCAGGTCCTGCAGTGAAATAGGGTGTTCACCTCTGTCTTCACACTGTCTCATTAAAGAATAATGTGTAAGACAGACCATATACCGTAGCTAATATGTTTGCCTGTATGAGTAAAGGACAGGGCCAGGGCCGGATTTCCCATTTGGCACAGTAGGCACATGCCTAGGGGCGCCTGAGTTTGGAGAGGTGGCTGTCAATCTCCTCCCACCAATCCAACCCCTTTATAGTCTTTTCTTCCCCAAAAAAGAGGAAATGGGTGTGGTTTGTGATTGGGGGTGGGGCTAAGGGTGCCAGGCAAATGGGCCTACAGGCTCCTGAGGTGTAAATCCAGCCCTGGGCAGGGCATTAAACTGTTTAAAGGGACAAACGTTAAAGGGAGGGGGCTTGAACTATTAAGGGACACTTAAAAAAGAAAAAAGAGGGACTGCCGTTATTCTGTTTATTTACGGGATGCATATTAAAAGGGGGGGCATTTAACTGTTTAAAGGGTCAGACTTTAAAAAGGGGTCCTTAAACTCTATTAAGGGGCACGTTAATTAAAAAAGAGGGGCCATTAAAATGTTTAAATGGACAGATGTTAAAAATAGGGGGGGAATTAAATAGTTTAAAAGAGCTTAATAGGGGGGGGCATTTAACGGATTTAAAAGACATTAAAAAAGAAGGGTCCATAAACTGTATTAAGGGGTGTTTAAAAAAAGCGGGAGGCATTAAAAAACGGTTTAAAGGGCCAGGTCTTAAAAGAAAAAAGAGGGGGTATTAAACCATTTAAAGGGACAGGCGTTAAAAAAAATTATAGTGAAGACAATAGCGCTGTCTACATAATCTGCTTGAGCTTCTGTCGCCTATTGGGCTTGATCGTATTAACACACCGGCATGTCATCCAATATCCCCTTTGTTCGGATGCCTGTAGTCTATAGACCATGTGGGTACCAGTCCGGATAGCTCGGTCCCACCCAGTCAGTGACAGCATGGAGCCGTACGATGGTAGCGCTAGATTTAACCCTTTGCTCCTGTTTTAATTTTAGGATTATTCCTCTGCGCCGGAAGGTCTGTAGATAGCGCAGTGTTTGCGCCAGGAATTCCCAACAGAACAGTAATTAGCCAAGGCGATTAGTAATCTGCATCTGGGCGGGTAAATTTAGTTTGTGGGTTAAACGATTTGCCGTGCGGGTGCCTGCGGGCAGCTCCACGTGGGTATCGAGCGCAGCGGATCCGAGGCTGCGCGCACCTTGCAGAGGAGGAAGAGGAAGGAAGCCCCGAGCCAGACGTGATCGGTTGTCTGCTGGAGGGAAGCGCCCTTTCACCCCCGTTGGGATCGTTGGTTCATGTTGCCTGGTCTAGGTAATCAGCATGACCCCCACCCTCCTCCCATAAATTGCACAGCCCATGATTGTGTTTTTCAGTTTTCCACGTGACAGCAGATGGAAAATGGCTTTTTTGGGTTTTTTTTTGTAGTTTATCTTTTATTCGTTAAGACGTTTTGGAAACTACAATTCCCAGCATGTCTTTTGAAACTACAATCCCCAGTATGCCTTTGTTGCCATCAAGGCATGCTAGGAGTTGTAGTTACAAAATGTCTGAAGTGCCAAGGATCAACATCACTGTTCCATACTATAACCAGCTTTTGGAAATTGTCCTTTGTAAGTAACATTTGACGTTTGGAATCTTGGAGATCTCTGCATTCTGCTTAGAATCCCATAGTAACATCCAGGAGGATGCAGGGTTGCTGTGTTGCAGAATCCCCCTGCAGTGCATTTGGAGCATTTGTACCTGCAAATGGATACATTGTAGATATAGAGTGTTTTCTGTAGATTTTAGGTATACAGGAAATGGATTAAAGATGTAGATGTGTTTTATTATTGTGATTCTGTCATTATTTGATATATTTGCAGCCGATACATGCTTGCCATGGTTTTTAAGATTTCAGAGTTAGATTTCCGTTAAAGAGGCATGACATTTCTAACTGGGGGAAAAAAAAAATGCAATTGAATTTTGTTCGAAGAATTATCACAATTTGCATTTCTTTTCTATTAATTTATGCTTTTGGGTGACATCCTTTATATTTATAAGGGATGCCCAGTCTGCGTCCCTGCCAATAAAATAATTCCTGGTATCCTATGAGGGTTTGGTCTATTTTTTGGCCCTCATGTTTCAGTGAGATTCCGAAGACACTTTACCTTGATCCCAAGTGACAGGAGTGATAACATTACCTCTCTGATTGTTCATAGCGAAGTATATTTGGTTATTTGGTATATTTAATTATGTTTTCAAACATATACTGCGGGTTACCTAATGATTATTTTTAAATGTGTGTTACTTGGGAATATGTAGTTTGTGGCTGTTTGTTTTTTTTTTGTGTGTGTGCAATATATCCTCACTTATAAAGGATAAAGGGATTTTATGATGCATACTTTATGAATAAGCGAGTTGGGTGGGTCTTTTTAGTCCTTTTACCCAATCAGCATGCATAAGAGCATAATGTTGATAGCAAAATAATTAGCCCAGGTATTAGTAATGTCTGTGGAACATTGGCAGGTAAGTTGACTGTAGGTTGTAAGGGCAGATCAGTAGCTGTAATGGCAAACTGTTGTGAAAACAAAGTTGGGCCTTTGTAGGAATATTCAGCCAGCAGCTCTGAAGTAGGAAAATGTATTGGTTAAATAAGCATTTTTCCTTCTTTTGAATTACTCCTGGGTACGGTATATTACTCCTGGGTACGGTATTAGATAGATTATATTGATATTTATTTTTTTTTTTTATTGCATTTATACCTCAATGTCCAAAAATATATCCAACACTTAAGTATGTGTATATTGTTTTTAATATAGTGGTCTAATTATTTATTGATTGACAGTAGATCATGCCCTGCCAAGCTTATAATCTAAGCTCTTTATCTCACACACAGTCTTTTAAAGGAACACTACACTGAAAAAATGACTTTGCCTCACCTTAATCTATAATTGAATACATGTAAGTAGCACTTTGATTTTCGTGTGTTGCTGCATGCCTTCAATCCAGCACACATTTTGTTTAGGAGTAGTATCCCCCCTCCCTCTTTTAACCACTCCCACTTCCATCCGACCTGACTTTTTTTCCACAAACCATCTGTCAAGCCTGCACACAGCATACAGCATTCCAACTGTCACTCTGTCACCATTCCAGCTACGTCAAAACAACTCACAGAAGAATAGTTTTTCAGAGCAAGGAACTTGATTGACAGCTGAAATATAAGAAGTTTTAGATTGGATATCTAAAGAAATAGGGGGAAGATCAACAAAAAAGAATACAGTGGTGATTGGGAAAAATTATAGTTTCCAGTTATGGTCAATTTAAAATAACCTATTTTTCAGTATAGATGCCCTTTAAGTCTTGTTTGCAAACACAAGTGTGTGAACGAGGCACAACAGGCAAGCAGCCTCCAGACAAGCAATGGTTGGCCACTGTGGCTAATCGACACGTGTCCGCCCGCGTTGTTGAAGGTCAGTGTGGATCTACGAATGACCCCCGACTAAACAGCTAAATGCGTGCAACATTCTTTCAAAGCAGTTGTTTGCACTCTCAGCTTTCGGGGCCCCATTGAGAAACCAGTTTACTTTGATGAAACTCTCACAATCAGGGAGAGTATGTAAACTTGTTACAGATGTAACCACGGGTAGATTTTTAAAATGGCGAATACTGAGTTTTTTTCATCCAACCACTTCAAATGACAAAAATCAGCAAAAGCATGTAGGATGATTTCTGCCCTTTAATTTTGAACAACAGATGGTGATAATACAACCCAGACCGTTAGGCAACCTTTTAAAGGGTATCTCCACTCATAATTTCAAGGTTTAGGCATCTAGTTCTATTGAAGAACGGGAGGTAAAGGAGCTGTGCCTTACCTTCCGTTCTTCAATAGAACAAGCAGGAGACTGGTGAGCAGTTAGGAAACTTGCTCGCTCGCTCCCCCGGCTCTTGCTGATGAGGCATGCAAGACTGTTTTCTTGGCTATTCCTGATGATTTCAACAATAAATTGTATGAATCCTTGCCAAACCACATTGATTCTGTCCTTCAAGCTCATGGAAGTCATACAAGATATTTAATTTGGTTCTCACAGCACCACTACTTAATTTGCTGACATATTTTTGGATTGGCTGTAAAGTAGATCATTTTCTGTATAGGCGACTACATTTTGAACTTTCTGTCTTGATTACCGGTAAATGATAAATCTTTTTTCAGTGAAACTATTTTTTAACAGTACATTTAATATTCTTTGGGAGGGCTCTAGCTTTTCATGTGAGCTATTTCTAACACCAATTGATCAATTAAAAATCGGGTTAATAGCAGGAGTTATTGGTGACAAGACTTTTTCAGAAACTGTATATTTAAAAGGGCATATCCCCTTAGTTAGTTAGTTAGTTACCTGCCCACAATTCTAACCGATATAGTTGGCACAATATTAGATATATTACTAACCAGATATTAAAGGATAATTGTCCCCATTCTGAATGAGGAAGCCATGTTCCTTACTCCCGTTCTTCAATTAATGCATTAAAGGAATAGTTTACTTTCTCAGTGAACTATTCCTTTAAAGGGGTAATGTTGGATGGTATGCATTTAAGGTTGATGTTTTAATTAACATGGTGAGGGATTATACATTTGAAATCTAGACACCTTTAAGGCTGGGTACACACAAGGTGTTTTTTTTTTTTTTTTGCCAAACCAACCTTAATTTTGGTATATCGGTCAGTCGGGCCGGAAAAATCACTGGCGACCGATGTCTGTTGCCTGGATTGGGCAAAATGGTGATCAGATGCAGTGGTGATGGTGTGGTCACCTATGGACCACACGATTGGCCGTGGCGAACGGTCGATGGGGGTCAAAATTCGCCCATGTGTACCCATCCTAAAACTGACCAAATGATCGTTTGTATTTGTTGTGTTTTGTTATTAATATGAACGGTTTATTTCTGGTGGTTGCTGCTTGTACCTAAAGTCACACAACCTGTTTTATGAAATAACCCTGCTTTACACCAATGAAAAACAATGACTATCCAGGGTGGACTGTAGAATCGTATTCACGTTTTTTTTTATTGTGCCAATGTGTAGCTCATTGTAAAGTTAATGATATATTTGTTGTGTGTCCATTTAAACTGCAATACATTGCACTGTCCTTAGTTGTGCCCAGTCACACAATCCCTCCAAGTGGAACATTTTTTATAAGATTGACACTGATTTACGCAGTACTCTGAAACAAGAGCTTTTTTGTGCAGCGTTAGATTGTGTTAATGTTTACAGGTCTTGATGAGTCAGACAGGAAGTAGAAAATGTGAATGGATGATGACTGCATCCTCAGGGGATGCTGAGCTGGGATCAGGCTGTGATGAGACATGGCAAGACTAAAAGCAGTAGTTTTTGGGGAGGGGGGGAAATGCTGAGTAATGAAGATACAATACTAATCTAAAATAGAGGGTTTTGTACATGTTACCAGGGATTAGACTTCCAAATGACTTCTCAGACAGACTTTTGTAAAGAGCTAAACTGCAGCCGATTCATTCTCACAAAACAACATTTTCTTCAACAAGACAATAAAAAATCCCTGTCAAATATAAAGTAATTCTGCCATAATCTTATGTCTTGGGCTGTGTACACACCATGCAATTTTTTTGCACAATATCAGTCGATCTGGTTGAAAAAGTTGCATGAATTTGTGACAGATGATGTCCGTTCGTTCGTCTGAACCAGAAGCATCGGAAAACCACTGCCGTTAGTGCGGTCATCCTGGCTGATCGCTCAATAGTGGCGAAATGTTGGTCAGGGTGATGATTCAATTACATTTTCCTCACAATATTGATCCCGTGTATGGGGGGGCTTAAAACATCAACATAGAAAGATATCTGTAACTCAGAAAACCTTTTCCAGGTGCCATCTATTAGCAACCTTACTCTCCAAGTGGAGAACGGAAGTATATAAACTGTCCGTGTCTAGCATAGCCAGTATCAAAATTTTATCTCCGCCTACATTTCTTTTTCAATAACTCCAACTAGTGCATACTGTCACATATGAGGGACTTAAAGGGTATCTCCACTTATTAAATACATTTTTTGTAATCGGTTATATTGAAGAGCAGGAGGATGAGGAGCTGTGTCTTACTTCCCGTTCTTCCATAAAACGTTCAGGAGCCAGAAACAAAGTAAGAGAACTTACCTAATTTCTCGCTCCTCCGCCACGTCCTCTGACATGTCCCGACGGACTTGGTATGCGATGCTACGTTCACACTTTTTCTTTAAAGCAGCGGAACATCACGCTTTTGATTTAGTGCGATGTTCCGATGCATTAATGCATAGCGGTGGACATTATTTTCAGTGGCACCGCTGTGTGTTAATGCACAGAACTGTTCTGCTGCATGCAGTGCGTTGCACGCACTGCATTGTTTTGCAACACGTAGGTGTGAACAATGCCATTCACTCCAATGAGCAGATTTTTTTTGGTGCGATGTTTCCTCAGGAAATTGCACCAAACGCTCTATAGTGTAAACAAAGCCTTAGTCTGTTTGCTAGCCTATGTAGTGGATCCCCTGGCTCTTCCAGGTACACCCATCAGTCATGACTAGAGGGGGTCTAAACACAGATTCCACCTTTTGAGCTTGTGCAGCTTTCAGAGGAGATGAAGGGGAGATGGCAACACATCTAGCTAAATAACTGCTTGTAGAAGCACTTTAGAGTACAAGTATTTTGGGCAAAGAAATTTCAGTTTGTGGCAGACATGTCCTTTAAAAAAAATTGTGGAATTTGTAGGGCTCTTTTTATACATAGGTTTCAGTGTTTATTTCTAATAGAGCAACATCATCTGCGATTAAGTTCTATGGTTGAATTTTTGCTTTTCAATATTTGATAGGTTGTTAGATGCCTTCTGAAACCCATAATAAAATGAAGAAGAATCCACCAAACAGGCGAGGTATTGCCTTTGAGGTTGGGGCCCAGCTGGAAGCACGTGATCGGCTGAAAAAATGGTACGTTACCTTTGAAAAATGCCACAAGCTTGCTATGTGAAGGATATAAATGTCTAAAGGCTAGGCCACACTGCTGCGATTTTTCTGCGTTTGCGCTTACATTTTTTTCAAATCATTGAAAATGCGTCAACGCACCAAAAACACGCATTTTCGGGTGCGTTGCGATTTGCGTTCCGCATTTGCAATCGCATGTGTTTTCCTATACCTAATGAAGAAACCGCATGCGCAAACGCAACAAAATCGCACATGAAATCGCATTCGATTGCGTTTGTGCTGCAGTGTGGCCGTGCCCTTAGAGAGTTAGGGCACGGCCACACTGCAACGCAATCGCACACGGAATCGCATGCGATTCTTCAGTAAATCAGATAGAAACCTACTTACCGTATATACTCGAGTATAAACCGAGGCACACACTTTTACCTTTTAAAAGGAGTAAAGGTGATTGACTCGAGTATAAACCGAGGGAAGGAAATAGGGCCACAACTGCCTTCTGATTCTGTATAGTTTTGAGGCTTTAGTTGCCCTTTAAATGAACATCAGAAGTCCCATACAGTAATAGCTATACTGTATTTGACTATTACTGTATGGGAATTCTTATGTCCATTTAAAAGGCAACTAAAGTCTCATTCCTTGCCACTGCAGATGTTTGGAAACTACAAATCCCAGCGTGCTTTAGATGCTGGGAGTTATAGTTTCTAAACATCTGCAGTGGCAAAGAATTGCCACTGCAGGAATTACTGTGCCTTCCCCCCCTTCCTTCCCAGGTGCCTTCTCCTACCTGCTCTTCATGTTCCCCTGCAGGCTTCTCTGGATCCTCTTCTCTGCTCCGGCGGCCGCATGCTTCACTTTCCTCTGCTGGCTGACATCATTACTCTGCGCCGGCCTCACTTCCCGGCGCAGAGTAGGGACGTCGGCAAGCAGAGGATGCGGAGTGTGTGGCTGCCGGAGCAGGTAAGTGTTTGACTCGAGTATATACCAAGACTCGATTTTCAGGCTATTTTTTTAGCCTGAAAATCTCGTTTTATACTTTAGTATATACGGTACTTTTTTGCTGGACATACCCTTTAATATTGATTATATACACTTGCTTGCAATAGATAAAATAGTCACATTTACAATGAAGAGGTTTTTGCTGTTTATATAAAAGATGCATTAAGCTCCCTTATTTAATAAAAATGTACATAGGGAATTGTAGTAAAGGGTCACTAATCCAAGAAAAATGACAAAATTAAACAAAACTAGAATTTTCAGGAAGACTGGAACAAATGCTTATAAGCAACTTTTAAACCGAGATCACAATACTTACATATTAGCGATCCTACTAGCTGCTGGTGCTCACCTCTGTCGCACACTTGTTTTCACAACGCAGCACCTATCTATTTCTTAGCCTTGCGTGTGCACAGGGAGGAGGGGAGCCAGGAGAAGACCCCATTTGGGCTAAAGCCACATTGTGAACCTTGTATAAGGACGAATTACAAAATGTAGGGAACAGCACCTGTATATTACACTCCCATCATGCCTCTTATTTGCCACCTGCAAGTAGTGCAGGGGTCCTATTTCTATAGCAACCCACAAACCAAAACAATCTCTATAGACAGATGGATGTATATATGGACCCCAAATAGCACCGTGCACATATACCGGGACAATTTTAAATGATGAGTGGCCTGTATACTTGAGCCACTACTTACTTAATACCACTCTGTACAAGTCAGTAACCAAAGACATCCTTATGTAAAGAGTATTGCTTTATGTATTACATTATGTAGAAAAAAACACCCCTACCTAAAACAAAAACACAATTATAAACACTAAAATGCTTGTGGTGCCAAGAACCTACTGCAGTCTGCAACTATCCTAAGGGGAAGCAAAGTTATTAGGCACTGTCCTTGTGTGAGGCAAACCGTCAAGAGTTAGTAGCCGATGCGCTACTTTATCAGATGAAACCAAAGAAAGAGTTTATTCCTGTCATGATAACTTCAGAGTGCTCGTGGCGGGACTTACTATTGAGGAGTCTTCACCCGACCCGATGTACTGACCCATGCGTGTAAGTCCAAAGCTGGGGTCTTTATTCAAAGTTGTTCCTCCGATCCTATCTCTCTTTCCTTGTGACTACTTAATCACTGTGTTCGGCCTCTCCTTTGCTCCGCTACTCCTCCGTGGCTTCGTGGATTACCCTGGACACATTTGAAATTCTGTTGCCTCCAAACAAGCTCCAACATGTGATTTCTTCTGGGTGAGTGCCTAATAACTTGGCTTCCCCTTAGGATAGTTGCGGACTGTTTGGTTTAGGTAGGGGTTTTTGTTTCTACATAATGTATAAATAAAGCAATACTCTATACATAAGGATGTCTTTGGTTACTGACTTGACCACAGTGGTATTTAGTAAGTAGTGGCTCAAGTATACAGGCCACTCATAATTTTAAATTGTCCCAGTATATGTGCACGGTGCTATTTGGGGTCCATATATACATCCATCTCTGTCTATAGAAATGGTTTTGGTTTGTGGGTTGCTACAGCCACATTGTGACAGAGAGTTTCCCTTTTACATTTAATTTTTTTTCCCTTAAAGTGTATGTACACTGAAAAAATGACTTTGCATCATCTTAATCTATAAATAAATACATGTAAGTATCACTTACGCTGAGGTGTGTGTGTTGCAGCATGCCTTCAATAAAGTACTTTATTTGCTCAGGCTCTGACCACTGACCTTACCATTTTCCCACATACTAACTGTCAATACTGTATACAGCACACCAACTGTCAAACTATTCCAGCTACAGCAAAAATGTTGAAATGTAAGAGGGTTCAGATTGGATATCTAAGAAATAGGGGGCAGATCAAAAAAAAATTATACAGTGATACTTGGGATGAATTATAGTTTCCACTAATGGACAATTTTTTAAAAAAAAAACACATTTGCTGGTGTACATACCCTTTAAGGGGTAACAGATTTTTTTTATTGGTTTGCTGGACTATTGCCATGCTTTAATTTTTAGTTAAATATGTAGATTCTGCTGTTTTGTGATTCAGGTATGCTGCTCACATTGAAGAAATAGATTATGAAGAAGGCAAAGTGTTGATCCATTTCAAACGCTGGAATCATCGATATGATGAATGGTTTTGCTGGGATAGTCCCTACATACGACCTTTAGAGAAGATTCAGCTTAGGCGAGAAGGTTTAGTAGAAGAGGAACCCACTGTGGTAATTGTTTTCCTTTTTACTTCTGTTATGTTGTTTTTAATACAAATATTCTATAGAGGGACATATAACTAGTTGGGGAGAGATAAACCGTTTCCGTTTTGATTGAAAGTTTCAGATGTTACCAACCTATTGTTATTTTCCGACGGCAGTGTTCTATTACAATCTACAAATTTCTGCAGTGTTTTGAAAACACAAATTTTCACACCTGTTAGACGGAAAACTGGGTATTTTACAACCATATATATCCCAATGTGAAAGAAGCAGTATTGTAATATACTACCGTATATACTCTAGTATAGACTGACCCGAGCTACCTATTTTTACCTGGAAAAAGAAGTAAAAATGATTGACTCAAGTATAAATTGATTCTTATTTTGTATTGTTTTTAGGTTTTGGTTGCCCTTTAAATGGACAGCTATTAGTGTATGGGACTACTGTATGGAAATTCTGCTGTCCATTTAAAGGGCAACTAAAACCTAAAAACAATACAGAATAAGAATCCATTTATACTTAACAATAGATATCCTTCTCCTGATTCTGTATTGTTTGAGGCATTTGTTGCCCTTTAAATGGACAGTAATCCCACACAATAACCCCCATTCCTTGGTACTCCAGAAGTTTGGAAACTACAACTCCCAGAATGCTTTAGTTGCTGTGAGTTGTAGCTTCCAAACCTCTGCAGTGGCAAGGAATTTCCACTGCAGGGATTACTGTACCTCTCCCCCATTTTTTTTTCCAGTCCTGTGTGTACCCCCAAAATTTGTGGTAGTCCCAAACGATCTTGTTTACCCATATATAAATTATATAGGGAGAACGCTCAGGGCTGTGTGTAGCCACATCTTTGAAAGATGACAATCTTACAGATTGGGACTGTGTTGTACCCACCATAACTTTCTTGATAAGATAGTCACAGAACAATGGTAGCATTGGTCTGGTCATCATTTTGCCATTTGTTGAATTTAATGCTTTTATTTCTTTTGCTATTTTAAGGTTTTTCGTGTGAATGAACAAGTGCTGGCTTGTTGGTCTGACTGCAGATTTTATCCAGCAAAAATTGTATCTGCCAACAAGGACAGTAAGGATTTTTTTTTTTCTTAAATCACTACTGTAAAAAAGGCTAGTCCTTGGTTTCTTAGTATAAATTTGTTATTTGTTACTTCATTTAAAGCTGGCCTAATTAGGATATTGGTCCCAGTCAGGCAACTGTGGCATCCAGTATGAATAAGTAGCACTCACAGTACTTACTTATTGAATAAGAGGTGAAAAAATTAGCATGAACCATTAATTTGCCTTAACCAATCAGATGTTACCATTTTACTGAGCTACTACAGTTCGAAATCATTTGCCAACATCTGATTGGTTGCTGTAGATTAAGAACACAAGCAACATTTTGCACATCTTATTGAATTAGGCCCTTAAAGGGACATTATACTGAAAAAATGACTTTGCCTCATCTTTATCTATAACTGAATACATGTAAGTAGCACTTACTCTGCATTGACTTTTAGAAATGTGTTAAAATAGTTTGATTTCTAGTTACATTAGACATTTTTGTAACAATCTACATTCTCTCTGTAGGTACATACACTGTGAAATTTTTTGACGGTGTTGTTCAAACGGTGAAAAACATTCACGTTAAAGCGTTCTCCAAAGACCAGGTGAGAGATCCTGTAGGAAATCCTTTTCCCCCCAATCCAATAGCAAGACCACGCATGTCATATAGATTTGAACAAAATCGTTTTGCATGTTTAATGGCAAGTTCAGCTCTTTCGTCTATAAACTACAAATGCTTCTTAGACCCCAAGACCACAATAATCACCCCCAAAATGTATTTCAGTAACTTTTTTTCCTTTGGGATTTATTTATTAGGAAAATGGACCCCGTCTAAAACCAAAGGAAAGGGGCAGAGAGAGCACGTCACCTCCTGACAAGCACCGGGGGAAGTTTAAAGAGCAGAAAAAACCAATAGAGAACACCAACACAAAAAGGGAAAAATCCGCCTGTCCTGATAAGAAACCACCCCCACCAGAAAAAGAAAGGAAGCCTCTTGTCTGCGAGAAAAGCAAGGTTCCTGAGAAAAATGGAGTTAAGAATGAAAAGGAAGACAAAGAAAACATATCTGAGAATGAGAGGGACCCTTCTGTGGACGCTAACCTTGGAGAAAGGAGCGTGCCAAGTGAAAGCCTGAAAGCACCTCATGAAAATGGGGAAAGGAGAAGGAAGCCTGATAGGTCAACCACAGCACCATCTTCTGGTAAGGGCATGCAATACATGCTTTGATTGGCAATTTCGTATCTCACACTATACTTTACCATCAGACGTTCTTGCAAATTTTCCCCTGACGTTCACATGGCGTCCAAAGAACCTCCTGACCCATTCTTTTTTGCGATCACAAAATTTATGGGCCACGGGGGAGTCCGAAAGTGAGAACCGCTGAAAGTGTCTATCTTATATTTTTAGTGCCTGCAGTTTTCTGAACTTCTGATGGTCCTGTCTGGCCCATTAATTTTACGTTCGCATGTCGGTCGCAAAAAGAACTGGTCAGGCAGCCTCTTTAGAATACCCTCAAATGTTGGATGGGAATTCAAATATATGGGCACCTTAAGACATTAGGTAGATTACACATTTATATATGGACCAACATCCATATCTAATGTCTGCTAGTGTAGACATGACACTACTAATGTCTGCTAGTGTATGGCCAGCTTTAGACATCATATAGATTAAATTTTTGTTTGTCCAACCAGTGTATGGCCAGCATCATTCTGAAGTCTTAAGGGTTTTGTTTTTGTTTTTTGCTTTTAAGTGCATTTACTTGTTCTCTTTCAAAATTTCAGCTGTGCTGGCTGTAGCTAGCAGTGGAAATGGGGAGCTATGTTCATGTGATTTAAAAAAAAAAAAATTAAGCTTGGGACAGGTTTGCTTACCTTTTATATAGTGCTGCAGAATGACTGCTTCGAATTAATTCACTGCATTACTGCAAAATATCTTCTCGGTAACAGTGTGCATACTTTAAAGGGCATCTATAGTGACATGTATACATTGCTCCAATCCAGACATAAAAAAAGGTTGGTGTATTCAGCCTTTTTCTTACCTTTCTCTGTGGCTCTGTGTTTGCACACAGAGCCACAGAGCACACATGCGCATTAATCCTCCTACACATGACACATCACTCTAACCTTTGTAAAACAAAAAAAAAAAAAAAACTCCGTATGTAAGCCTGTAGAGAGGAAGTCTCTCTGTTCTGGATATATATTTGCTACATTAGGAATGGGAGGGGGGGGGTTAGTTAGAAAAGAGCAGAGTCCTGCCTTATCACTGCAGCCCGGTCTCCCTTTGACAGGCAATAAATCAATGAAAGCTTGCAGAGGAGGGGGACTTCTCCTTCCTTTTACTTTTGTTTTTAACCCAGTATTTGCCAAGCATTTTAGTGAGCTGGAAGGAGTCATTGGGAGACTTGCTGTAAATCTTGTGTAAGCCTACACCGGCATGCTGTTAGGGGATTTGATTGACAGCTCAAGCAGGAGTGGTGTATTGAAATCTTCAATTCTTTTAACTTGTATATCTCAGGACAGAGGAGGAATCTGAAGAAAATAAAGGTACTCTGGGGGTTGGGGGGAATTATAGAACACATGGAAAGAATAAAAAAATAATTAAAATTTTCCACTATAGATGCCCTTTAACAAAGCAGGCTTGTATGGAATCCGGTTTGGAATGTGTCTTTTGGTGTGGCTGTCTAAGTACAGGATTTCTGTATGCTTTGTGGAAAAGATGGAATTAATTACATGAACATGCATCAGCACTGATTATGCAGTTTGTGGGATGTTTTCCTATCCAATTATTTTTGGATAAGATGTAATTTTTTGTTGCAGATTCTATTTCACAAAAACTACAACCAGTTACATTGGAACTAAGACGACGCAAAATATCCATTGGATCACCAGTCCCAGTGAAAAGATCTCGCCTTGATAAAAGCACTAGTAAGTAGATTATTAAATTATTTTGCAAGCACAAAACCGTAGGGCATTGTTAATTACTGAGCACCATCCAATAAAGCGGGAATGTCCAACCTGGGCCTTAAGATGTTTTGCAAACTACAGCTCACTGGCTGCAGTTTGCAAAACATCTTTAGGCACAGGTTGGACATGCCTGCTATAAAGGTATTGTTGATAGTGTTTTGTATTTAGTTGTTATAGGACCATAGGATCTATCCTAGCCAGCATGTGTTGCCTGTTAACTTTTTCTTGTATTCCTCCTAGAAAAGAATGTAGATGAAAATGTTAAAAGAGAAAACGGCGTGGCAGAGGAAGAACTCTGCCCTGAAACAAAGGAAATCGGTGGGGTGCAGGATTTGTCTTCAGCCCCAAGTTTATCAGTAAGTGAAGATCAGGAGAAACTTGATTGCGATGAGGAAACTTCCACGTGTGCTGTCAAGGAGGAGCTTGAACAAACTTCCATAGAAACCCAGGAAGGTGGGACACCATTAATAAACTTGACATGGCAAACTTATGTATTATTTTAGGCATTTGCAAAGCATATTTTTGTAACCTTTTAAAATAAATGGTTGAAAAGCAAATGCAATATTAAACATAAATCATTTTTTTTTCCATTTGCTTTTAATAGTACATACAGAGAGCTGCACACTGTTAAATCCAGAGATACCAGAAGCAAAGTCTCCGCCACCGATGAAAGACATTTCACAACCTGCAGCTGCTGATCCCTCCTGCTCTCCGCCACAGGTGAAAGTGGAAGGAAACAGCCCAACGGAGAAACAGGGGATTCCAGAAGTGTCAAGCTCGCCAGGTGAAAACTTGTTTAATATATTAATGCCTAATTTTCCGCTGTGCTCCTAAAATAACTGTGTTTACGCTGTAAGGTGCCAATGTTCATTGCAGTATCAAACCAGTTTTTAAAACATTGAATGGCAAAACATGTTTTAGAATAAATGTTCTTATCCCCCCTGTTTGAACCCTGCTGGGGATTGTAGACTAGCAAGGGATGTTGCATGCTGGGACAACAAATCAGGGGTGTATGGTAGCCGTAACTTGGCTATTCAGAATTGTGATTTAAGTTGCTTTTTTAGAGTTGTTTCTGCTAGAAAGTAGCTATGTGTTATCTAAACTATGCTTGTATGCATTAGGGAATTGCAACCTGTTTTGAAAATGCATTTTGTTTATTTTGACACAATATAGTTTTATTGTTCCTAAACCTCCATGAATTATCTGAACAAAAAAATTATTTCCAGTAATACTGGACAGAATTGGGTCTCGTGCTACAAGCTGATTTCCTAGTGCAGGTGTTGTTGGTGACTTTGTTCTAGTAAATGAAAGGCTGGTCCATTTGCATTGCACTTGCTATCTCTTGTTTCTGATTCACATTGCCAGTGCAGTGTAATACAGTCAGAATAGCCCTACTGTGTGTTACATTCCAGTCCATTATTGTACCAGATGTGTTGACATTTTTGATTTGGTATTGCATGTGTAAATAAAATGGATAGGCAATAGAAACTGCTCAGTGGTGCAAAAAATGCAATGCCTTTCTCTTGCATTTAAGTGGGGCTTGCCTAACTTTGCACAGCATTGGAAACGCCCTTTGTGGCAATGCTGCCCAGTGCAATCAACCCAAGCCACTTTTGGGAAAGATTGCTGCTTTTGAGTGGGCGTGGCTATAGGTGGCTTCCAGGGGAGGAGTCTGAGTAGGGCTGAGCAAGCAGTATGGTCAATGTCTGGGGTTCCTCTAGTGCAGCACCCAACCAGAAGCAGGTTAGGCACCCCTGTCAAAAAGTCAATAATAGATCAGAGAATCACCATTTTTAAAATAAAAAAGTTTATTTTCTACCTTTGATGACAGAAATTTTCCTTAATCAGGTCAATTAATCCAATCTTGTATTTTGTCTTGGAATTGATATTAGATCATAACCCCTGCAGGTACAGATAATAATATGGAAACTGCTGTATAGCTTCCATCTTCCGTTTGCCTGGCAAGGGTAGTGTAGTTCAATCAGTACTCTACTTTCAATTGTCGACTGATACACCATCTTGCTGCAATCTAGCGATTATATGGTCTACTTAAGGGTTATAAGCACTGTGATGTGCTTTAGGTGAACAGACTTTCGACCATCAGTCGCATGTGTGGCCGTTCGGTCTGATGTGGTTTGTCGATCCACACGGATGATTCCCTAATGATGCACGACTGACCAGCCGCACACGTATGAATGTCAACTGAAGTGGCTCTTCGTTTGCGTCGGCTGCCCAATCGTACATCTGCACGTAGCTTCCTTTCTTGGGAGTTCCATGGTAAACTCTCCCACAAAATTATATCCGTGTGGGAGAAAAGCATTCTCCTCACATTGTAATTTAGTGAGGGTGAAAAGCTGCATTGTATTTTACTTCAATTAATGAACAAAAGGATGAAGGCCTTACAAACACCAGTAAACACTAGCCAGTCAGCCTCTTGAATGCAGAATCGGCAAACAAAGCTGTTGTCTATCTAATCCCAGCCTTTCCTGCTGCTTGTTACCACAGTTACCATTCTACCTGACCTATGGGCTGCGGACATGTGGTCTCTGAGGTGGCAGCAGCATTTGTAAGCTATTCTCCTGCGTCATTTTAAAAGCAGCTATTTCTGATGTGTCCTCTAGACCAGCAACTGTCACGTTTCCTCATAACCTGACATTTATTGGTAGCTTCTACCTGAAAGTGCTAGTGTGACTTTTAGACAAATCCTTAAAATAACCTGAGCTAATTTTGAAAACTAATTAGTCTGGTACATGCAATCCAACAGTTTGCCCTGATCATAAGCCAATAACGGATATTCTGGTAAAATAGGCCATAATATTGGCCAAATTTCTCATCCATCTGAAATACAATTTTTAGGTAAAATGTCGGTCAGAGAGATTAGTCTGTAAATCAAGCACAATTCTGTAGTCTTCAAAATTCCATTGTAGACAGTTATTCCCATCCAACCAGGATTTAACTGTAGATAATTTTCCATTTTCACCAAATTCACAGCTCTGAAGCTCCGCTAGAAAGAAGCGCACACATATCCACTTGAGTTTATGACATAACTGTGCACATCATTTCAGGTTAAGTACACTTTGTTTGGTGCACCTGACGGAGACATGCTATCCACAGTGAGCTGTAAGAGACAGTCACTGTCTCTATTCCATATTACCAGTGGAAACATTGAAATATTCTACCTGAAATAGAGGACTGTGTAAAGACTCCCATCACTCGGTTAATGGCCTGCCTGAGAGGTCTGCTGGGGGGCAATGGTACTAAAGTGTGTGGATCGGGTATT
Source organism: Hymenochirus boettgeri (assembly GCA_019447015.1). NCBI lineage: Eukaryota > Metazoa > Chordata > Amphibia > Anura > Pipidae > Hymenochirus > Hymenochirus boettgeri. The sequence continues at coordinate 20,631,842 of CM033476.1, read as the reverse complement.
TGAGATTAATGATCGGTATCATGGGATAGTCTAGAAACAAGCAATAAACTGTGACAGTTACTATGTGACCACATTTTGTTTTCCTTTGGGGATGATCAACAGTAAGAGATTTAATTAGGGATGTTTGTGGAATTTTATGTAGCAAACTATTCTGCAGTGGTAGGTGAATGGAGGTGGGGGGAGTCCTAGACTGTCTGAAGATAGTTGGTAAACAATACAACATTACACCTGGAGTAAATGTCAAGGCCTGTTTTTTTTTCCTTCCAGCAATTCGTATTCACAGGGATCCTTATTCTATAATACAACACAGTGTAAATTTTACTGTGGTGCTAATATCTATGTCTGGGTTTTTCCTCAGCTCCTATGAAGCGGATTCCTCGTGTCGACATTTCTGCTAAATACAGCAGAGAACCTTGTAAGATACTTTTGTGTTGGAATGGCACCTTTAATGCTATGCAGGCTATGTTTGCTTCTCGCAGCATGCAGTAGCCACACTTGGCTTTCAGTGTGCAAAACTATCTTTCACCCACACCCCCAAATAACAATATTGTGCATTATGCTGAAAAGGCTGCATACGCACATTAACATTAGCTAAGCTGTGTACCAGGAAAAAATCGTTATAGACCTTAAATTTAGTTTGTTGATGACTGGCTACCTGTACTGTAGTTTAGGGAGTCAGACATGATCATTAGTGTGTGTGTGGCAGTCCAGAACAAACTACCTATACCATATATACTCGAGTATAAAACCGTCCGAGTATAAACCGAGGTACCTAGTTTGGGAAAAAGTAGGAAAACCACACATGACCCGAGTTAAACCGGGGGTATTATTGCCACTTAAGATGGTTGGAAACTACAACTCCCACCAATAAAGCATGCTGGGAGTTGTAGTATTCAAACATCTTAAGTGGCAAATACTTGCAAATTGGGGTAAATCCTCCTATATTTGTGCATACAGTATGCACAAATAAAGAAGGTTTTACTCCTATTTGTATGTATTTTCTACTTAAGTGTTTGAAAACTACAACTCCCAGCAATAAAGCATGCTGGGAGTTGTAGTATTCAAACATCTTAAGTGGCAAATACTTGCAAATAGGGGTAAATCCTCCTATATTTGTGCATACAGTATGCACAAATAAAGAAGGTTTTACTCCTATTTGTATGTATTTTCTACTTAAGTGTGTCCCTGTGTAAATAAAGTAAATGTTTCCCTTACCTTGTCCGTCGGCCGCGCGATCCGCATCCTTCTCCACAGCCTCTGCGCATCATCTCACTTTGCAGCGCCGGGTAGTGACATCATCCGGATGCGCAGAGGCTGTGGAGCGAGGATGCGGACAAGGTAAGGGAAACATTGACTCGAGTATAAACCGAGGTAAGATTTTCAGGCTTTTTTTAAAGCCTGAAAACCTCGGTTTATACTCGAGTATATACGGTAATCAGTTCAACCAAATGCAGATTTGCAAAAATGCTGTATGTAAGAAAAATAATAATAATTCAAAAATAATCAACAATTTTATCATTCTTTAATATTTCTATAAAATTTAGTCTAGTCAACATGGATCAACTTTTATCACAAATTAACAAATCAATCTCCATCTTGCTTCCTTACGTCTATTTAATGGTTGAGTGATCCTAATTAGGAAATAGGTAGACACATTCAGTTTAGCACCCACAAGACTGGACGTTAAAAGTGTAAGAGCGTATGAAGAATAGGAAGGGTGTATTTAAAATGGTTAGACCCTCCCATTGAGTTACACGTTCAATGGAAAAATACCTCCAGGTCACGGCCCTGCTGTCTAAAGGGCAGGGGGGCAACTAGGGATTTCTGTAACAAGCAGAGTGAGAACAAACGAGTGATCATTTTTACTTGCTATAAATGTGACTATGTTTATCTGAAATAATAATAGTAATAATAATAGTAATAACAATACTTCCATGAGGACATTCAAACCAAACGTACCTCTTTTTTAACTAGCAGGGTATAATACATTGGCAAACAATAAAATAGAGGTGCAATTGCCATGATTCTGTCTTTAGAAGTAAGGTGTCTGAAGAAACAGAAGCATTAATAAAGTCTGAATGAATAAAATGCACGAAACGCACCAGTTCAAAAAATGATGGATCAGCACTATATTTAATCCAGGTAAGTAAGTAAGGAGAGCTTTATTAAAGATACATATGACTAGTTTTGTCATGGACAATATTTTAACTTTTCACCCCATAATTTTTCACCTTTTTTCAGTCTTCGCAAGCAAGCAAAAACACTTCAAAGGTACTAAACAGATGGATTCATATGAGAACACTGCCTATACAGTCTTTTAGGAACAGGGGGAGGGAGGAATCTTGTCCAGTTTTTCTTTGATGCCCTCATTGCCCATTTACTAGTATTTACTTTTCATGGCCTATGCCTGAACCATGAAAATTAGAAAACAAACTCCTATTCAGTCTGTCATGTCAAAGGTGACATCATGTCACAGTATGGTTGGATAGAACAGCAATGTCTTGCTAAAAAAAACACAGGTCCTCTGCAGAGTAGCTGCCTCTGTATTTAACACCTGTCTGTACAGTATCTCTCAGAATATGATACTAAACCACTTGCTGCAAATTGGCCTACAGTATTTACATTTTTGTAAAAAAAAAAAAAACTTTTGTTAAAAGTCATTTAGAAAATAGTTTTCCCTTGAATGAAAAACCAATGTGAATATCCAATGTGAAGCCACCTTACCCCCACCCCATCAACAATAACTATCCTTAGTAGATATGGTACCAGGATGTGGATGGACAATTTTAATTTAATGGTGGGATGCCCTATTAAGAGAAAACGGCATAATCCATATATGAATCATTGCTTTTTTTTATCTTTGTTAAAGATTTTATTGTTTAGTCATACTTAAAGGGCAACTGTGGTCACAAAACAAATTTGGGTTTAATGAAAGCCTGCAGTATTTCCTTTAAAATGAGCTGACAATCACATCTCTGGCTGCAGCCTGTGAGAAATTACATTGGGGTGAATGATCAAATTTCCTGCTTCCAGTAGGTTGTGTGACATCACCAGACCTCTTCTCCACCCCTCTGCCCTGGGGGAGAAGCATGCTCAGTTAAGACTAAACTCTGTGGAAAACAAGAAGTACCTTGGAGGAATTCGAGGCCACAGTTACCCTTTGAATTTATAAATTGCTAATTTTAGAAAATGTACTTGATGTTTATTTTATTTATTTTCCGTGAATTTTTTATTATTAATTGTAATTTCTAAGGTGCAATTGAATGTTGGCTACTAAACTAACATTGTAGAATGTTTTAGCTAGATTTGCTTTGATTGGTTTTTTTAGCTCTTACAGTACAGTATTCTTTTATTTGTGATGCATTCTTTTATTATCAGTTCTTAAGTGCACATTAATTGTGTCAGCAATGTATTTTAAAAACAATATTTTAAAATATTTTTTAAACTTTGTCTTTTCTGGCTTCAGTTCCTACTATGTGTGCACATCATATGCCAGTTAAGAGGAAAGAGTATTTCCTTGTAAATACAACACTAAAAAAGAACATCCTTGCCAGCCTTAGACTACCTTTGTAACCAGAATTAAGTTAATACTGTATATCTTTATGAAGGCACCACCCAATAGGCCCATGGTACCAACGCAGACTAATGTTATTTTGGTTTCCTCGTTTAAACTGACAGGGTAGTCATTTAGGTGCCGATGCATTATAGGCAGTTTTTGCCTGATATTCATCCAAAATCCACGCTACCTGATTTAATATCAGGTTAGTGTGGGTTTTGAACTGCTTTTGCAATGACAAGCCGTTTCCGAGAACTGCAGTTCATATATAAATTTTTCTTAAACAAACTGTAAAGTTGAAAATTACCTTGGACAATTTAATTTCATGTCTGTAAGGTGCAGCAGCATGAAGAAAGCTGCTTCTGCCAGGTTTCCTCGGTGCTTCAGCACTATGTTAAATAGGGAAATCCCTGGACACTAACCAGGGGCACTTCTAGAGTTTTTTTCTGCCTGTTTATTTTGCATAGTTTTGAAGACATTTTTGTGTGTGATATGGCAGCAGCATCACCAGGTCCCCTGCACTTCTACTCTGAAACCATGTGACAGTCAATTTGCCCTGTGTCTCCTCCTCCCCTTGCAGCCCCCCTCCTCTTGCAAGCCCCCCTGATCCCTCCCATTCATGGACACCATGGCCCCTCCATTTGCAGGGCCCCCTTGGCCCCTTCCCTTACAGACCCATGTGGCCCCGCCCACTAGTGTACACCTTAACTCGCGGGTGCCATGGGCCACTCAGACCCCTCCTCCTACAGAAAACTGTGTGAAAACAGCCTTTTGAGGCAGAGTGAGAACTCTGCCTCATAAGGCTGTTTTCACATAGTGGGAGAGTAGGGCTGTAAATTCCCTTACTTCACTGGGGGATCTTCACTGTGCAGGGAGGAGGAGGGACTTCCTGTCTCCCTTACACACTGAAGTCTAAGGCTGTGCTCGCCAGTGGCGAGGTGAAGGAACAGCCTCAGGAATGTCATAAGTCAGCCTCCCACCCATTAACTTTATGGTCAGTGATTTCTTTATATCTTGGGCTGTGGAGCACGTGGAGAGGTGGATGATGGCTCGTTTTAAAGGTGGGAAATTGGCCTTTCATTTAGAATTATTTATTTTTCTATTCAAAGAAGAAGTAGAGGCTAAATAATTTTTTCGTTATATCTTTCAGAAAGGTTTGCCACTGTCCCTGCCATGCTTGGGTGTGACTTACTACCCATTTAAGATGTTTAAGCCACACATTTTTTATGCCAACATAAAATTACCGAACAAACCATTAAAATGTAGTTGAGTGGCAACCTTATTAGGTGGTAAATAAAAATGAAGCATCACTCATGTTTTCTACATTAATAAGGGCAGCCCATATTAGACCTAGCTTGGTAGACTGATGTATTTTATTTTAACATTAACCATCATATTTAGAATATGCTAATTATTTGTTATGGATAGTAACATTAAGCTTACAAGAATTCTTATGGCAAGTTCTGTGCAAATTTACAATGATCAGATAATGCAGTGAGGACCAAATTTCTAGAATATTGATGTAGCAATTTACAAAGCAAAAAAAAAAAAAGACACTGAAAAAATTCAAAATTTTAAATGTTCTAGAGGAAATCAAAGTACTTGTTAAATGGGCATTGTAGGGCTATTGCGCCTACAAAGACCATTCCTGTTCATTGACATTATCTATTGATGAAAAATAAACTACAGAATGTAATGTAATTGTTTAAAATAATCAGATCCCTATTAATGTCCCTTTTCTCCAGTATAAATTACACTGTGAATCTACACCTCTCATTATAGAAGGCAATATTGTTTGCTACAACTTTGCCTTTTATCCAACTCCTAGATACTTTCCCAATATAGAATAATTTTGCACAGAACTATTTATAGCAATATTTTTTTAAAACTCAAATGCATTATTTACAAAGCACAGCCAACCCCAAATAGATTTTTTTAATAATATATATAGTAAAAAGATGAGGACAGAGAACATGGGTCCATTCAATAATGGGGTTACAGTGGTTATAGAGGATACAGAAAAGGCTAATGTGCGCAACAGTTTTTCCCCTCTGTATACACTATAGAGAATCCTAGTCCTTATAGCAGGAACTGTAATAATATAAGGAGTATTATAAGCCAAGGTTTTTAGGTTTTGTGTGTTTTAAAATTAGCCTAAAAAGCGAAACTCAGCTTATACTCGGGTCAAAGCAGCTTTACAATGAAGAAGCAGACCGGAGACACATATAAAAGGAGCTACTGCAATGTGTCCGGTACAGTGATTACTCACATATTTGCCATCCTTATTGTAGCTTAAATTATGGCCAGTCAGGAGAGCTGGTAGGAGCACAAGCACAGTCGCACGAGCAGCACCATTATGCACCTATTGGTAATGTAATAAATATGGCCGGATGACCGGGGTACTCACAAGTACGATTTCAGGACGAGACCCAAGTCTGTAGGTTTGGATACTGGAGCAGATGAGGCTGATGGGAATTGTATGCAGGATACTGAGGCACTACTGGAAACTGGATACCAAGGAGAAGGCGCTGCTGAGAGCTGGGAAGCTGAAACAGGTAAGGTAGTCTCTGGACCTGGCAAGGTAAGTATTCCTCTGGAACTGGCAAGGTAAGTATAGTCTCTGGAACTGGCAAGGTAAGTATTTCTCTGGAACTGGCAAGGTAAGTATAGTCTCTGGAACTGGCAAGGTAAGTATGACTCTGGAACTGGCAAGGTAAGACAAATGTCAGGATAGATGGGTTATTGGGCTGAAATATTGACCCGCATGTTACCCAGCTTAGTAATAGTGTTTTGTAGCTTTTGGTACATGGGCTGTTTAAAGGAAAAGAAACCATGCGGAATACCAAAGGCAATTCGCACCTTTTGAAAATTGTCTAGTTTCTTTTAAAGAAAAACTGGTCTCCGTACAAGTGCCCTTTATTGAAAAGTTGATTCATACCTTTCAAACAAGTCTAGGATGATGTCTCTAGCTTCTCTTGGTCTTAAAGGATAACTGTATTGCCTCAATGCATTTTTTTTAAAATTGCATTAAAAAGGTATGCAGCCCTCCCCATACATTTTTTTTTTCTGATTTCGAGCCTCTCTCTGCCTTCAATTAACCATGCTGTAAATGGGGCATAACAATTCTGTCTGCCTCTAACTGTCACTTAAAGCTAGCATGCGAGAAAACACTCCTTCACCCACCATTGATCAGCTTAATTTTGTAGGCTGTATCCTAGCAACGGGACATTTCAAGTTTAACTGGCAGAGGAGGAGGAGAGAGGTTGTTATTCCCACCAGCCAATGACAAGTGTTATGTTAATCATGGCCCTGGGCCGTCTAGTAGGCGGGCTTTTAGCACTCATCTTTGCTGTGTGATATCTATGGGAGGGCAGCACGGTTGTAAATGTGAGTAAGCGGTTTCAGCTGCTGGAAGTGTGGACATGTAATTGGGTGATGTTGTTGTTTTTTTTTATATTGTTGTCCTTTAAGTTATAGGCTTGTTAATGTAAACTTGGGCAGTTAGGACTGTCACATGATGTGTTATGTTAGAAGCCCCACCCACCCCAAAAAAAAACCATTTTTCTGAAGCTATTTAAAGACTTGTTACCGTTCTTTCCTTTCATCTAATTAAGGGAGAGAGTTTTTTTTCTCAGGCTTGTGGCTAGCTTTAAAAATGATTTAAGATGTTTGGGGGACTGGGCTTATAATGCAGTAGATGATGCTGTATTACAGCAGTAGGATACAACTGGGCGTGCTCGTGCATAAGACATGGGGGCGGATCAATGGTTCTAGTGATATGCTGGCTGGAAACACCACCCTTTATACTGCTGTAACTTTGGAGAGACTGAATCTAAAATCATGATCCTGGAATTATTTTAAAGGTTATAATGTGCTTTTTTAAATTGCACTTGTATGGAGGCAAAAGTTCTCTTTTTAAAACATGTTAATATTCAAATACAATTCTACAATGATATTGTTCTACCTTAATTACGCCATTGTTTCTTTTATAGAAGAATGAAGCTTGCTACACAATAAATGCCTTGTCCATTATACGTAAAGCTAAATGATCTGTTATGCCTTTATTTTCATTTGTTTCCCTGAAAATAAAACTGCAATTACACTGATATCAATTGAGGAAGTGGGAGGTTGCTGACAGGCTTAGTTTTTGCCATCCCAGAAAATAATTCAGTGGGTAATAGGGATAGAAGGTAGGCTTTTAAAGGGCATGTCCACCACCAAAACTAAAATTTAACCCACTACTGGCCCCACTGTGTAGTGTAATAAAATTCATACCTTACATCCCAGCTCCAAATGGTTCTCCTGTAATGTCCCCCCAAAGTTAAAAAAACTGTCCATCAGGAGCCTGGCCACCAGGGAAATTGTTTCCGCCTCTGAGCTGTCCTCTCAGAGGTTTTTGGCTTGCTCAGAGCAGCCCTCCCTCCCCCTCCCTCCCGTTTTGTTCTCCCTCCCCCTAGTGTAAATCCCCTTTCCCACATAGTAGGGATAGTTCCCCCAGACCCAACTGCAATAAAATATTTATAAGAAAGTCCCCCGATCTTTACTTACCTTCCCTCTCTCCTCCGGCGTTCTGAACTGCCGGCAGCTGCGTCTGTGATTGGCTGCCTCTCAGCAGCATTGCGGCAGAGGAGAGAGGGAAGGTAAGTAACAATTGGGGGACTTTCTTGACAATATAATATAGCGTTTTTTTGCTGGCCCTACAACATATGGAAAATTATGAAAAGGGGTGGACATGCCCTTTAAGCTATTTAATATCTTACAGAATGGTCAGGGACTTAAGCTGGGTACACACATGGCAGACCTTTGAAAGATGACAGGTAGGATACACACAGTCCTGAGCGTTCTTCCTTTGCACAACATATACACAGCATAGGGAGAACGTTCGTGACTCTCTGTTTCACACAACCGTGACTGACTCCCCTTTAGGGAGACTACTGCAGCCAAGGGAATTTTTTTAGGGAAAGCATCTACACACACTGCAGATAAAGCCCGTATCCGACGGTATCAGGGCTTTATCGTAAGTGTGTGTACCTAGCTTAATATATATTCCAAACAAGCTTCTTTCTCCCTTTTACAACTAGTGTAAATAAAGATAAGCATACCTGCCACTACTTGTCGGCTCTACACCCTTTGCATAATGTTTTACCTCTCTCCTGTTGCTGGGGACATGTACATTCTCATAGCGGGTTTGGAAAGGAAGATCTTTTAAGCTATGCTGGGTAAGTGAATGGCTTATTGTTCAAATTAAAGGCCATAGTGCACAGGGCAAATAAGCACAGCACTCGCGTGTTAAAATTCTGTGCACACCGCTGATGTTTGAAATAAACAATACTTGCCATTTAGCAATGTCACTGTTGATGTCTAAGGAGCTTTCACTTACAGGCTCCCCTTTAATCATCTCAAGCCACCCTTTCTGGCATGGCTTATGCACCGGCAGCACCTGCTTAGCACAAACAGTACTGGCGGGCTGTCATGTTAGGGCTGCTTTTGCCAAACGTTCATTGGATTAAAGAACAATTTGCAGACAACTACAAACTGCTTATTATTGTGTGTTTATGTGAATACTTTGTCAATGCTTTTGCTTACTGTAACACTGAGCTTTAAAGGGTTCTGTCATCTCTCAGATAATTAAGACATGAATTCATTGTAAAGGCCAATAGCACAGAGGATCAAGCTTGCAATTAGGATCTTGTAAAAAGTTCTCCTTTTGTAACTCTGCAACCGTGTCTGTGTATCAGCAAAAGTTTTTAAATTCTGAATCCACCATTAAGCTTTTCCTTTGACAACATTTTAATTATGATTCCTAAGGCTAGGTAGACACAGTATTATATTTTCAGCCCTATTCACTGCCCAGTACAATTTTTCATTCAACTGGGACAAAAATTCAGCCAAAATTTTTCTCACGTCCACCTTAAAGCTGGGTGCACACTTAAAAGATTTTTTGCAGATCCTGTCTGTCATCTTTTAAAGATCTGCATACACACAGTCCCGAGCTTTCCACCTATGCACAGCATATACACAGCATAGGGAGAACGCTCAGGACACTGTGTTCCCTCGGCCGCGGTAGACTCCCACTTTTGTCTGATCGTTCATTCGCAGTCATTCGTAAAAGCAAGGTACACACAGTACCAATAAAGCCCCAATACTGTCAGGGCTTTATTGGTACTGTGTGTATCCAGCTTAAAAATCAGCTATCCAATCAGAATCTGAAATGTTGTTAGTTTTGTGCAACTGTGCCTTTATGAACTTATTCAAATGTCCACCCCTTCTATAAAATGTAATATGTGAAGGACCCCCCAAAAACCCAGATTGTTGTACTCACTGTGTTCAATAATACCCCCAGGCTGAGGAATTCTACTTATAAATTCCACTATCCACCACCACGGGCTCTGCCTTCTCTACTGCTGCAACGTGCCCTTTACATTCACAGCAGCAATGGAGACTCGATCGGTAATGGCCGTCAGCCATTTGCCGTGATGTCACTGCTTTACCAGGAAGCAGAAGGGAGCCGCGGTGGTGGATTTGTAAGTTTCTAAGCCCGATTCCTCAGTCTGGAAGCATCTAGGTTTTTGGTGGATCCTACATATTACATTTTTATAGAAGGGGTGGACATGCCCTTTTAAGAATGTTTTTTATGGTTTTTGGAAAAGGCTTTGTACTATCCTTTATCCATCTGCAGAAAAATAAGGATGGTTGAATTCTAGACATAACGCCATAATAAAGATTCTCCCACATTTAAATTATTATTTAATGTGTAATGTAACACAAGAGAGCCCATGGCGCCCATGTAAATACATTGCTAGGGGAGAAATGTTTGTTCTGACTGATTTAAAGGGATTGTACACTGAAAATATTACTTTGACACATTTCAATTTCTAAATGAATACATGTAAGCAGTGTTTGTGTTGCTGCATGACTTTAATACTGTACTTGCTTTGCTCAAGCTCAGTCTTCCAGTCCCCTGCCAGACTATCTGACTCTATGAGGGCAAGCATGCTCCGTAATCTTTCTGAGGCCGCATTAGGAGAGGATTGACAGCTTAAATGTACGATGTACGACTGGATATCTAAAGAAATAGGGGGCAGATAAACAAAAAAATAGTTTCCAGTAATGGGCAATTTAAAAAACACATTTCCCAATGTACATTTCTTTTTAGTTTCTAAAAGTTACTGGCTGGGAGCGGGATTATTTCTGTAAAGCTGGACATACAGATAGCAAATATTAAGCAAATCCCATCGGATCCAACTATTTGTTGAATATTGGCCATGTGTATGGAAAGGTTGCGACCTGACAAACGTCAATGTCACAACCTGTCTGTCTGAACTAAAAATTTCCATTGGATCGTTGTCTCCCTTTACTACAGTAGATATTGTTCTGTTTTTTGAAGGGTCGCACAATCGTTCCTTATAAAGAATATACAGTCCGCAAAATCGCTTTTGAAATTCTACTTTCAGGCCCCACGTACAAATGCAGTAAAATATTTCAAGAAAAAGCTAAGCCCAAACACATTTGTTTCTGACTAATGGTGTATAAACTGCTAATTGCAACTCTGCCACTTATCTTTCAGCAGAATTTCTAGCCAGAGATAAGTTTAGCCCTTCAGTCAATTCTAGCTCCTCCTTCTCAGCAAGTCACTGGCTCAGGCTTGCTCAGTGTGCTTCATACAGGAAATCGAATTTTAACTACAGGTTTTAATAGGATTGAAATAAGTAGTTTAAGGGCTAGGCCACACTAGCGCGATTTTGATGCAAACGCATCAAAATCGCGCACGAAATCACATGCGGTTGCGTGTGCGATGCATTGTGGCTGTGCCCTTAAGGTTAAGTTCACACCTCCAATAAAAAAATTGTATATCTGTAGATCACCTCCCAAACTGCAATAGATAAAAAGCTTGGAGATGCACATCTAACCTGAAATGCTGCTTGATCTGTTACTTCTTTCTGCTTCCTGGTTCTTCCAGTTGCAGTTGTCAGTCATGGATGAAACAAAGGATATCACAGTCAATGACTGAATGCTATTCCCCTAGATATCTGAGCATGTCGACCTGGGTTGATTCAGTGGCTCAGTAGAGATCTGAGCATGTTTGACCCATCCAACTGCCAATCATTAGAAATAACTGTTAGGAACATTCCAAGGTAGTATGAGAAGAAGGATTGTTACAGAACCTTGAAATGGCAGGTCACTAATGTGGGCAGGGAATAGCAAGGGATATAAATTTAACTGATTTTTCAAAATGGAATAACTAGGTATGCATAATATAAACTAAGGATTTTAAAGACTTACTCATTTCACAGTAGTATATATATATTTTTTTTTTTTTTTAGCAGTTTTAGGTTTTATTGTCAGTCTGGAATTTTTATAAAGGGGAGGGCAAATCTTTCAGTGTATTAGTACTGATTCACATCATCCACTAATTTACTGGGTTACAGTTCAGAACAAACTACACCAATACCTATGTCGGATGTTGTAATAGACTGACCTAAGGTTTACTTTGCCTTGACTTATAATGCTATGCCCAATTCAGGCTGTCTCTGTATGCTATTGAGCTGGTTACCTTTAAATTACCAGATATACATCCTTGGGATTCAGCCAGTTACATTTCTACTACTCTTAAGTATTTTATGTTTTGATTTCTGTTTAACTTTTAATTTTTGCTTTTCTTAAGTACCTTTTTTTTGTTTTTTTTTTTTTGTACGTGTGTGTGTGTGTTTTGTTTGTGTTCTTGCAGTAACAAATGCTTTGAAGAAATCAGATGATCCAGCTCCCAAAGCTTTGACCGTGGAACTGGATCCCAACAGGTTTAAGTGCAAGTTTTTGGATTGCTCAAAATCTTTTCGCAAAGCAAAACTCCTGCACTACCATATGAAATATTTCCATGGGATTGAGAAGTCAGAGCAGGATCAGACCCCTGCGAGCAGACACATACAAACAAGAGGTTCTTTAGCTCACGAAAAATCCAGCCAAGAAACTCCAAAGAGGAGACGGACCACCTCTGGTTCTTTGCGTAAGAATGTTTGCCTGTTGTCCTGTGGCTATCTTTAGGGTTAGGTTGTAGATTTGATTTGTAGTAATGGGCCTTGTTTACACTAGTGACTTTCTTGATAAATGTGAGCAATTTAAGTTGAATATATATAAGGCTGAGTACACACAATAGTTTTTTTTGGGCCAACCTACTGATAGTCGGTCCAAACAATCTGAGTCGTTTTTTGGGAGGCCGTAATGGATTACCGGACATGGCTGAAAATTACGGGCGATCGTTCCAACCGTGATGAGTCATTTCTACGACTGACCGTGATGAGTCACAGCTTGCTTGTGCTGAGCGGTTGGCCAGGCATACAAGAATTGTATGGTGTGTACCCAGCCTAAGCGACCCCACAATATCAATCGAAGGCTCCCTAGAGGCAATGGGAATATGAGAGAATCCAGCATGCACATCCGAATGAATGCAATCTTATGTGTTTTTATTTTCACTGTGTTGTTACACTGGCTGGGTGCAGTTCACTGGACAGATGGAACTAAAGCTTGCCTGAGCCGTTTGATGGGCAATTTCATCCTGCTTTATCTCCTTGGAGCCATTGAAAATCAGAACTTTATTTAGGATTTGTGGGAATGTTTTCCCAGTTTAAAACAGAATTTTCATCCATAAGAGTACAGTTTTATCTGATAAGACCTTCGATGCTCATTTTGCCTGACGAAATCTCTAGCGTACACAAGGCCTTGTAGTTTTGCGTCCTTCAAACCTAATTCTCTTTTATATGTGAAATGTGCACCGCTTGGCCTTCATACTTAGTTGTTTCAATGTGGTACTTTTTGTGTTGTGTTTAGGAATGCCTTTAGCTGTGGTATTTTGCTTCGGCATGTCTATGTGGACATAAACTCCAAATTGTCAGGGGCCAAGTATCTATCCCTGTTATATCGACAAACCATGATTATAGCCTAATTGATTAATATGGGACTGCTCTTTTGGTTGTGATGCCAAATCTATACAACCACAAACATCCTTATAACACAACCCACACAAAATGTTATTCTGGGTCTTCAGTTTGTGGAAATACTTAAAAACCATTTCCATAGACATGCCTGGCAATAATCTGTGAAAGACTAAGGCAGACAGTGCACAATTGTGCAGCCTATTAGTATTACCCAATTGACTTCAAACAAAACATACCTTGTACTGATCAGTATTGAGCAGATTAAAGAGTATGTGGTTATGGATGAGAAAGCCATGGAACAGGTCTAATGACATCCTGTTTGATAAACTGGCCAGTCTTTTTTTTAGCAGAAGTTACACATGAGTCATTTTGTTTAGGTTTTTTTGGCTGATTTCATTCAAATAAGTGGGGGAAGTGACCTGTTTGTCTGACCTACCCACTGCAAATCTCTTTTGGCTGTAATGCCAAGAGAGATTTGAGTACATGCTCACCCATTACAGCAGAGGGAAATTCCCAGTGTGTATGGAACTTCAGAGTGCTTAGACTTCTTTTTAAATGGGGTAGTGGATTTGTTTGTAGTGTGCAGTCTTCTCTGTTGGGGTTTTTTTACAGCTACATTTGGCAGTTTATTTTCCTGCTTTTGGTTTTCAATTAAAGTAAATTACTTTACTAGAACCACTTCTAATATCTCTATTCTTTGTTATAGACATTTTAGTTTAGGTATGTGTGCACAAGAAACTTACATAACTTTATTAAAACCTGTTAATGGATGTTTCATTCACTGGGGTTATTTATTAGTTGGAATGATTTTTAAAGGAGTATGAAAGTCTAATAATTAATGTTCAGATGATTCTCCATGTAACAATAATTTAAAGTGCTATATATTTAACTTTAAAAATGTTTTCAATTTCAAAAATGTATTTTTGCTGTTGCTCCTCCTTCTTCCCAAGCTCCTCTGCTCCTAATATGGCACACTATAGGCTTGAATAGGGTTTACGTCACCATTAGCAAAGGACCATGGGAAGGTGGAAGAAAGGAAACAATAAAAATATATAGCAGATAAAGTCTTAAGTATAAGGTGAATCACAGAAGCTTTATTTATTAGTATTTTATTGTCCTTTTAAATATTCCTTGCTGGTATTGGGGGGTGTTAATGGGCTGCCTTCATTAATTTATGGAATGAACATGGATCTTGGTTACAATGCAATCACATTACATCTGGGCAGAAACCAATCCATTTACTGTCACAGGTAAATAAACAATTAAAATGTTTTGTTCCCCCCCCTCCAAATAGCAGTTTTCCAACATTTATGGTGGTTTTTACCTTAAAAATTCATAATGACCTACAGTGCCCATACACATAGCAATATTGGCCAATTTTGCAGTATATGTGGCCTGCCTGCTCCCGTGACTGACGTTTGTTTAAAGCAGCGGTGTGTTCAAAAAAAACGGGCAGATTTGCCTTCTTTATCTGAACGGTCATACTGGTTCCTAGAATGACAACACTGGCATTAGCCTTTTAGTGTTTCGGGAAACCAGTGTTTTATTACCCAGTGCTCTGTGGCTTAGCAGCCTCTAAACTCCACCATAAATAGGTTCTATTGTTGGCCATTGCAAAAAATACAATATGAAACAAAATAGAATAAACTGAACAGATATGTGAAGCCTGGTAACCAAATTATCCATGGACTGGCATTGGTCAGTGACCCGGTAGTTGGGGGAACTCCTTTCTAGCTGTTGGTACAGAATGGAATCTTTTAAAATGGCCATCTTCTACTTGAGTTTGGAGGGACAGACAATGATATGACTACATATACCAGGAGGGGTTGACCATTTATATTAATGAATAAATAAAATTTTGTGTGAAGTCCTTAGTTTAAATTGAAAGGAAATTTCCTTGTGTTCTATCTATCCCCTCATTAGCCCTCAAACACTCAATAAACAATCGGGGAGATTCAATAAAAGTTCTTATCGTTTAAAATGGTGCTAATTTTGCCTCAACCAATCAAATCTTATTTAACATTTGAAAGCTAACATCTGATTGGTTGGGGCAAAATTAGCACCATTTTAAACGATAAGAACTTTTATTAAATAAACCTGAATATTTTTATCCATAAAAGGGACATTAGCCCTGAAACCAATGCCCCTCCCCAGAATGTGCTAGGGTCACCTTATTCTCACCACAGAGTTTACCTTAGATTGTCATAAACACAGAAAGGTTGTGCCACCTATTGTAGGCTGCGCTTTTTGCATTACACACTTTCACATAGGTTGGTCCATCTGTTCATTAAACTGGGTGTGCCAGAACAGGGATAGGTAAAATCTATTTTTACAAATATATATTTTATGTCCATGTCATTGTATGTTGTGTCCAGTTAGTTGCCTACATGTTGGTTTGCTCCTCTCTGTAGACACGCCTCTCCAGATAGCACTTAGAAGTTCACCGCAGGATGGGAAAGCGGAGAGGTTAGGCGAAAAGCGACGGCATTCTGTTCATGCCACAAACCGTATAAACGCACACCGTCCGCATTCATTTAAAGATAAGAGCAAGGAAAACCACATCCAGAAAACTCACAGCAAGCAAGACAAACAGTCTGAGAGCGGTAAGCTTATGGTTTCTGTTGGATCTCGTCCATGGACCCTGTGATCTAGAGGGGTCATTCCAAATGTTTGTAAGCTGCAACTCTCCGCATTCCACAGCTGCTATTAGCGGTTGCTGAATGCTTGTTGGGGAAGTTGTAGATTCCAAACGTGGGGGGGGCTCTAGTTCACAGGTTACACGGATATAGAAGGTTACCAGGCTGCTCGTATGGTTCTCTGATCTCATTTCAGATTTTTTTTTTTAAAGCAGGGAGTATTTTTTTTTTTTTTTTAAAGCAGGCTGGGGTAAGATTTTATTTTATTTTTTTAATTTTTCAGTTAAACTCAAAGAAAAGATTAAAGAGAAGTTTAAAGGCTCCTTGAACCTTAAAGCCAAAAAGAAAAAAAAGAAGAAAAAGAAATCAAAGTTAGGTAAGGTTTAGTGGCGTGGATTTTTGTAGTTTAACAAAGGTGGAAGCTAAAGGAGGAGTTTATCCTAAAACAAAGTTTTCCTGACTTAAAGCCTAGAATCTGCTGATTTTTAAATCAGGGATGTCCAACCTGCTGCCCTCGTAGATCTTAAACTATAGCGGGAATGCTGGGAGGGGCTGATTTAAACAATATATCACTTGTCTCCGTATGTGAAACCAAACCTTTTGAGTTATTTTCAATAAGATACTTTGTATGGTGCTGCTCTAAAAGTGAAAGTAACATTGGGGCTTTGCCAAGTGAAAGATTTTACATATTTTACACAGGTTTATCCGTTAGAACAGCAAGTGATTCATTTTTTTAATGAGCAGTTTCTGGGGCAATACATCATGAAAATGTGTGTTGAGCTTGAATTTCTCCTTTAAAATTGTAGTGTCTTTGCTCTGTCCCCCTTTTGGGAACCAATGGGAAGGCTTGCTCTGCAAGAAGCGCCTCTTCCCATTGGATAGATCCCAGACTAAGGCAGAGGAGGGGCATAGACGCTAGAGTTGTCACTTAATAACAGACAAGGGCAACTTTCCTTAGGAAAAGTTCTGTATTCCAGTAATAGAAACATGAAATACTGTGAGTGTTTAGTGGGTTGTGGTTCCAAGGCGTTAAAACCAATACCTCTTAATTCTCTTCTCACTTTTGCCGCAACCTAAGTAAAAAATTTTTTAGAGCTTTTGTCCTTTTAGTCATTTTTTGACACACCCCGTCCTTTTTATGCATTGTAGAGATTTCTGACAATGAAGAAAAGCTTGATGTATCTAAAGACACGTCTCCCAAAAAAACACAACATCTTAAACCAAATGCGGATGTCAAGACTTCCTGTCCGGTAAAAAGCGTGTCACTAAAAAATGCAGAGCAGGGGAGGCGAAAAGATGTGGCGAGACTAAGTGGTAAGAACTTTGATACGTGTTGTTACAGACTAATTCATTGGCCCATATTCTAATGCTGGGTACAATGTGAAATTGAATCCCCGAGGAAGGGTAGATCACGAAAACGTTGAATTGCTTAGTGTCTGAAAAAACTATAGGGGTTGTCCCCTTTTTTCACTTGTTCACCCGAGTTCTGGTTCCTCATTTGTTCTCCAATGACCTGTGGCTGTCGGCCGACTGATTGGTCGGTTCAGACTAAAAGTTTCCATAGGCTCCTTGTACTTTTTATTATATACCTTTGTCTATTATATCTATACTAATGTTAAATACTATATGTAACTTCTCACTTTCTATCACTACTCTGTATGTAAATATAATATTTTGTTTCTTATCTTAAGTTGTAATTTCATTCTGCGCACACCACTTTTAATTTAACAAATATTAAAAAGGAATTCTGTTTTGAACAGACGAAGATACACTAAGTGATTCCTGTACTGAAAGTTTGCTTTGGAGTGACGAGGAAGAGTACAACGAAGAGATTGATGTGACCAATGCAGATGAAGAACTGGAAGAAGTCAGAGGTTGTGAAAGTGTGCGGTGTGTGTGTGAGGTGCAGGAAGAAAATGATTTTATGATTCAGGTGAGCATGTTTGTTAAATACTTATACACTCTTGGAAAGTACGTTGCATTTTTCCAAATTATCAGATTTCTTCCTAGCTGGGGCTTTTATCAAGGATTTTTTGTAACGTCTGGCTGTATTTACGGCTAGTAAGGAGAGGTTTGCCGGAATTATACATTGTGGCTAGATGTTTGGGGGATCTAAAGTGCTAATGGATCCTTTGGGTGATGTGTAAAAGGAAAGTTCAGTGGAGAATATATTCTACATATTCTCTCCCATTTTGAAAATCAGATTTCATACACTTTGCTGTTCCCTGCTGTTGACATTAGTGAGCTGACATTTCAGGTTCTGTAATGGTCCTTCTTCCCAGAATGCACCACTACCTTGGAATATTCCAACAGTAATGTCTACGGATTGGCTGTTGGATGGGTCAAACATGCTCAGATCTATACTGAGCAACTGAATCCACCCAGATGCTAGGTCAAGGGCAAGACCATAACGGTCTCTTTTAAGGGTCTTGCAAACAGTCCGTATTTGGAATCATTTATTTAAACACAGACGAAATGCTGAGTGGGCAGATTTGAGACTCCTCTTCGTTTGACCTGTTTTGTTGGTAGACATGTTGTAGTTGGGTCCAAGGCCTTAACATGTCATGGTTACTGAGGTTTTGGCTTTTGGTCTGTAAGATTTCTTGCAGAAGACTTGCAGTTTCTTTAGGAGAGAGCAGCCAATCAGCTGCAATTACTGGTCTACTGCAGTTAAAAAAATCTAATTGGTTACTGTAGATTAATAACACAGGCAAACAGTTGCACCTTTTTTATATATAATCCCCATGTACACAAAGCTGCACTGTGGAGAAGGGGTCATTTTTGGGTATCGAGAGTCGGTCGGAGTCTGCAAAAATGTCCCACCTCAGACTCCTAGTTTATATTGTAATGGGAAAAACCCAATATATTAAAATGTGCTCTTGAAAATGTTGCACGATTCAGCACTAGCTGTAGAATGTCGTCACAAAAGCATCTTTGTGTCAATTTACACAATAAGGACTCTGACCATAGTTGGTAAAGATTTTTTCTGCTTTAAAGGGCATGTCCACCCCCAAAACTATAACTTAACCCCATACTGTCCCCACTGTGTAGTGTAATAAAATCTTTACCTCACATCCCAGCTCCAAATGGTTCTCCTGTAATGTCCCCCCAAAGTTAAAAAAACTGGCCACCAGGAGCCTAGCAGAGTCCATATAGGACTCTGCCTCCTGTTTCCCCTCCGGGGGAAGTTTGGCATATGCACTGCAGCCCTCCCTTCCCTCCCCCTAGCATAAAGAACTTTTGACACATAGTAGGGTTCCTTCCCCCAGCCCCAACCTCTATAAAAGATTTTTCAGAAAGTCCCCCGAACTCTACTTACCTAACCTCTACCCTGACGTTCTGTGCAGCCGCGTCTGTGATTGACTGCCTCTCAGCCAATCAGGGACGCGGCTGCCAGTCCGGCCCCCTGCTTGCAGTTTCATGCAAGCAGAGGGCCGAGCAGTACGGCGGAGGAAAGAGGGAAGGTAAGTAGAGTTTGGGGGACTTTCTGAAAAATCTTTTATAGCGGTTGGGGCTGGGGGACGAACCCTACTATGTGCCAAAAGTTATTTACAGGGGTGGACATTCCCTTTAAGAATAAACCCCAGTGCATTGTGGTTCCACTAGTGTAATGTCCAGTTGACCTATAATGATTTAACTATACGCATTGTTTTGTTCCATTTCTTCTCCTCCATGTTGTTGGCTGTGTATGCAGTGTGAAGAATGTCTTTGCTGGCAGCATGGTATCTGCATGGGGTTACTAGAAGATAGCTTGCCTGAAAAGTACACGTGTTACATTTGCCAGGACCCACCAGGTACATTTCTTAGCTTTTGTTTCTCTTTTTTGATTTTTTTTTTTTCTTCTTCGATTTGGAGCAACTGCATTGATCGCGTTTTTTTTCTTTTTGCGAGTTTGTTTTTACGCTTGACTGCATGTCTTCCCAGGGACCAACCTCTTCAACATTTTTGATCTTGGTTCAGGTCAGAGGTTAAGTCTGAAGTACTGGTATGACAAGGAATGGCTTGACAAAGGCCATATGCATGGCTTGTCGTGTTTGGAGGAGAACTACTCTCATCAAAACGCAAGGAAGATTGTGGCCACGCACCAACTTCTTGGGGATGTCCAAAGGGTGATTGAGGTTCTGCATGGACTGCAATTAAAGATGAGCATACTACAGTAAGAGACCTATATAACTATCAGTCACATAGCACGAGCACTTTTAAGTGGAAGGTGAGCTGTCAGCTGGCTGTTTGGCATCACATCATCGTTCAAAAGCCTGTACACACATACCTGAGAGCCGCTTTGGCCAACAATTGCACACACGTGTCTTCTAAGTCTTTTTCTAAGAGTAATTTTTTGATCCGTCATCCCAAACGATGCCGATAGGAGCACCACACGTGCAGTGGTTGGTTTGTGTGTATAAAGCTTTAGGGGGAAAATGGAGTAATGTTTTTTTTCTCTCATGCCCTGTATGCTTAGCGGACACTTTATCATCTGCTGTTATCTACTTAATTATTAATTCATTATGATTTTTTTTTTTTTTTTTATTATATGAACAGAAGCACAGAACACCCAGACCTCAAATACTGGGGCCAGCCATGGAAGCAGCACATCGTGAATGACAAATGTTATGTCAAACGCAGCTCAGAGGAAAGCTCCTGTAAAGAGAACTCCACTAATTACAGGACTTATAATGGATCCCTAGACAAGCCCTCTCCCATTCCTTCTGTGGAGGAATCCTACATAACAAGTGAACACTGTTACCAAAAACCTCGAACCTATTACCCTGCAGTAGAACAAAGACTGGTTGTGGAAACGAGAAGTTCATCTTTAGATGGTGGGGTGGATAGAATAAGGCAAAGCAGGGAAGATGCAATTGCCGAGAGACTTGGGTGGGAATTTGACAGAGAGCTAATAAAGACAGAGAGTGAGTCAAAGCATAATTACTGTAAGGTGAGTGAACTGGTACAATTTATTTTTTTAAACAAATCAATGTACATTTTGCCATTGTATTTACATTTATATATAGGCATTACTTAGATAAGCTGCTTTGAGTTTATGTAAACTGAAGAATATTACTTTGCCTAATCTTAATCTATGAATAAATCCATGTAAG
The DNA here is from genome assembly GCA_019447015.1 of Hymenochirus boettgeri. Taxonomy (NCBI): domain Eukaryota; kingdom Metazoa; phylum Chordata; class Amphibia; order Anura; family Pipidae; genus Hymenochirus; species Hymenochirus boettgeri. The sequence continues at coordinate 20,610,622 of CM033476.1, read as the reverse complement.
CGGCACTTCTAAGGTGTGTGTGTTGCTGCGTGTCTCCAACCCAGTACATGTTTTGCTTCAATATTGACTATCTGTATGGGCAAGCATGCTCAGTATTCACTATGAGGCATAGTTGTGAGTGACAGCTGAAATGTAAGATGCTTTATAGAAATGCATAGAGTGAGCTGCTCAGTATTCACTATGAGGCATAGTTGTGAGTGACAGCTGAAATGTAAGATGCTTTATAGAAATGCATAGTGTGAGCTGCAAAAATAAAAGGCATTTGGTTTTCTAATGCAAAAAATAAAATTTTGTCTAAGTTTTCTTTTTCCCTTAAGGTTTTCTAATCCTTGCTTCTCTGTATGTGGCTACAGATGTGTAAGCAAATTAATTATTGGATGCACAACTAGGTCTGCAGGCACATGGTAGAGACAGGAGGGTCTGTCGGATGGGGTCAGGGTTGGCAGATATTCCCCAATGCCTGAGGGGGGGGGGTAGACTGGGCAGGGCGAGGGACGGAGACCGGGTGTGGTGGAGACTGGGTATTCCACGTGCAGGACTGCCAGGGCTAGCGTTTGGTCTCAAAATTAAATGCCACATTAGATCTCTTTCTGTTCTCTCTTTTTTTGTAATGGGATACTACTGTGAGGAAATGGAACCAGACGTTATTAGAGGGCAAGATTTGTCAGTTTAAAACAGCATGTATCGGAGCAATAATTTACTCCATTTGTATATGTGGTACATACGTCCTGCCTATTGAATGTACTAGTTTCTTTCTTAACCCTGTGGTTGAGTATCTATTGCATTTAATGTAATTCATAGCAACCTTCTAGCTTGTGTTGAACTTACATTTCTTTACTAGCCACAAACGTCGTTATCGTCCATCTTAGTGTTGAGACTTGTGGTCGAACACCTGCTAGAAGGTCAAATGTTGCCCATTAAGCCTATAAGTCCGTGTAATAATTGATTATTACTAATCTTTAGCAGGTGAGAGACTGCCTGTCCAAGCGTAACCCTCCTCAGGAATCCTTACACCCGCAGCCAACCGATAATGGAGATGGTGGGGTCAGTTCCCAGCTACAATGGCAACTCAATCTCCTGGCACATCTGGAGTCTCTACAGGATGAAGTCACTCACCGGATGGATTTCATTGAGAAAGAACTGGATGGTAATTGGATGGATTTTAACCATATAATTGCCCTTCTGACGCAGAATTAAAAGGGCAATTTTGTTGAATTTAAAGACCCCCATTTTGATTTTTAGTGTTGGTGTAGACTGCACCAACATTAAAGGGTATCTTTACTCAAAAACAAAATAGAATTTTAGATGTAGCAAGTTCCCACTACTCCAAAACTTTTTTCGGAATTTAAAGCTGACCTGTAGATGCTGAGAAGTCATAATATACACCCCATCCTTTATTTTCCTGACCAGCACACTTTCTGCAACAATTAAGAGAATCAGTAGAGAAAAGAAAAAAGGGGGAGGAAGGCGGATATGTGTAAGCAGAGCAGTGTCTCTATGGTGAGGCTGTGCAGAACACAGGTTCTTCTGGTTAAAACAAAGAAGATGGCTTGGGAAACTAGGGAGGAATATTTGTCTTCAGCAGCATCTGTGAACCAGGTAAGTATTGCGGTCTATCTGTTTGAGGGAGTCTTTAGTCTACCTATAGATTTTAGGTTGGGAGTATAACTGCATGTGTGGCAGATGGACCCACATTATGCTTAAAGGATAAGTAAAGGCGAAATGCTACTTTATAGTGTATTGCCAATGGGTAGCCAAGCTGAAAGGATCACCTAACCCTCTGCTCCTACCCTGTCTCTGGAGTCTGGGAATTACTGCAGGGAATGAAAGTAAGTACCTGCATACACTTTAAAAAAAACAATTTACAGGTTAGAAGAAGCCTATTAATGCAAGCAGTGATTGGTCACATGGCTGCAAACTGCTGAAAGCAGTAGATGTCCAGGAAGTATATTTGTTAAACATTTCTAGCAATATAACTTTTCACAAACCTATAGATGTAATCCTGGGTTCATTTTAAAGGTATGGCAGAAGGGCTTATATTTAACCTTAAGCACTAACCTTAAGCATATAGACGTTCAGGAGGAACAAATAAACAAGCAAGTTGGTAATGGGTGTCCCAAGTCTTTGGTTTATTATTACACATATAAGTCATTGTGAGTAAATCATGTTGCCAGAATGCTAAATGTGCTTGCGAATATTTTGCTTAAACATGTTATTTACCTTAACTAAAACATTATTTCTGTGCAGTGCTGGAGAGTTTTTTGGACTATACAGGAGAACTGGAGCCTCCAGAACCACTGGCACGACTTCCTCAACTCAAACATCGGATCAAACAGCTTCTAACGGACCTTGGCAAAGTGGAGCAAATAGCTCTCATCTGCTCAACATGAAAAGCCTGTCCACGATTTCATTGCTGGTAGTTTATAAGACTTGGCATCTTTCATGGTCCCTGCAAGGAATGGAAATGGGCATGCACAGTGCATGTACTGTAGACAGAAGGCAGTATTGAAGGAAGAAGTAATGACCTGCTTGCAGGTGGATCTTACATGGATATTAAACTAGGACTTACAACTACAACAAAAATGTTCACGGACTTCAATGTTTTTGTTTTCTGCTCTTGATTGTCATTAACTGTTGGCTACTAATTCAGTAACAATTCATACTTCTAAACTAACCCCTAAAATGCCATAAGGGGGTTCCAGAACCTTGTAAGCAAATGCAGAACAAGTCCTCTGGTAAAGGTTTCCCCCTCCCCTTTTTAATGAAGCTTTTTGTTATTCTGTGATGCGTGATTAGAAATTATGCCACAAATGTTGGCCAGAGAGCCAAAAAAAATGCATTGTGGGTAATATCTGCAAGCTCTGCTGTATGTTTGCTATTTTCACTCTTATTTATGTATGTATAGAGGAATATTCAGTCAATGAGTAGTCATGATGTTTGCTCTGATTTACACAGAGGTAAATGTTCTCCTTTTGCATTGTATTCTGTTGATTTTCCTCTGTTTAAGTATTCATTTCTTTTGGTTTTTTTTCTTGTACTTGCGGTCGTGGCACACCGACATAGTACAGTTTATCTTATGACTACAGCATGATTAAACAAGTAGACAGCGATCTACAAATTACTTTACAAAACTTTGTTATATACTTAGTCAGTATATAACATTTAGTATGTACTTTCTTAAGGAAATTATGGCCAAACTGTGCCTACAGAATGAGGGGAATTATAACATAAAATAAGTTGAATGTTTTTTTAGGTATTGGTTTCTGCATATTATGAATGTGTCATTGATTTGTTCAATCTTAATCGATTTTTCCCAAAATAGAATTGGTCTACCACAAGAATTGTTCCCTGTAGCTTGACCTACATTAATTTACCATGAATTTGCAAAAACGCCAGTAATACTTTTACTGCTAAAGGATGGATTATAAACCCTGCAAGTAGCACATCCGAGTTTGCTAATTTTACGTAGGAGATTTTTGTATTGTTTTTTGGATTAGTAAATGAAAACTCTGCTTGCTGAAATGTTTAAGTCAGAACAGTTTATTTTGTTCTCTTGCAGTTTGTCTGCACCCATAACGAACGCACTATAAAGATGCCCGAAGTGTCTCTGTTGTCTTTAGATGGACATCTCTTCTTTTTGTTTGTTTGTTTATTTCCACTGTGTTTTTTTTGTTAAACGTTTGTGTTTTTTTTCTTTTTTCCTTTTCACTAAAGTTCCAGCCCACAAAATGTAAATTGGGGGTCCATTAAATGTCTGCTTGTTCTAGTAAAAATGCTGCAAATATCTAAATTTGTTTAAATTGAACCAGACTATTTTCAAAATTTGTTTTGGAATTTGTTTACTGTGCAGTCATTTGTTAAATCTTTAGTGGTGTTAAACAGAACCACTAATTAAAAATATTTGTCGACAGACTACCGAAGATTTCGCAGATTTGTTTGGTTTTTTTCTTTCAGTAGAATGTTTCTTTCTAAAATAAAACTACAAAAAAAATCAAATCATTAAATAGAATATTTGATACTTTAAAAAAAGAAAAAAGTTAGAGATTTTGAGTTCATGCAAAAGTTTGCCTGTTAGACCAATTAGATGTTGCACACAATATATAGAAAATTGGTCTGTTGTACATCCATATTAAAGTGCAACTAGAGACCAAAAATATAATACATATATAAAATAGAATTCTAGTGCACACACAATTCTAATTGTATATTGGCTACCTCCATAAGGTTCTACTACAAACAGTCTGCTAAACCCTGGATAAATAAAAGCAATTAGTTCAATAAGTTGGCCAAATTATTTTAAGCCCAGTCACCATGTCAAGGTTGCTTTCTTTAATACATTAAAGGTTTGACCAAGCCTTCTGGGAAATTGTACTCCACCCAGAGTTAGGTCATGTGCTCGTTTGAGCGAAGTACTTTAAACTAGAGTCATCTTCAAGCATCCAGGCCACACAGGAGAAGCTGTCAGCTCATGTAGCCAAAAAGGCAAGTACCAGTAGGATAGGACCCAGTTAAAGAAAGCAACCTTGACGTGGTCACTGGGCTTAAAATTATTTAAATTCTTTGACAAATCCATTATATTGAACAATGTTATTTTTTTTCTAGACTTTGCTTGATTCTAAACCAGTCTATTCTGTCTAAAACAGCCACCTTCAATTGTTGGCTGTGTAATAGATTGGTACTGTGTAATATAAGTCGAGGTACCTATTTTTACCTGAAAAATTTGTAAAAACCGATTGACTCGAGTATAAGTCGAGGGTAGAAATTGACCACTACTGCCTACTGATTCTGTATTGTTTTGAGGCTTTAGTTACCCTTTAAATGGACAGCAGAATTCCCATACAGTAGTCCCATAATATGGCTATTACTGTATGGGACTACTGTATGGGAAGTCTGCTATCCATTTAAAGGGCAACTAAAGCCTCAACACAATACAGAATCAGAAGGCAATCTTTTCAACAATAGATGCCACCCTTCTGATTCTGTATTGTTTTGTGGCATTAGTTGCCCTTTAAATGTACAGTAATCCCATACAGTTACCCCCAATTCCCATGCTTTGTTTTCTGGGAGTTGTAGTTTCCAAACATCTGCAGTGGCAAGAACTCAGGCACACATGCATAGAAGACAGTCCGTCGGGATCTGTCAGACTATGCAGCGGGAGGAGTGATCAATCGGGTAAGTACCTTCTCTCTAGGCTCCTGCAGGTTTTATTGAAGAACGGGAGGTAGGACACAGCTGCTTTTACCCGCTGTTCTTCAATAAAACTAAATGCCAACATTTTTTTATTTCCAGTGGAGATACCCTTTAATGAAAACTGATAGGGACTCTTTTAAAGGTTTGCCTCAGGTACCAGAAAGCCTTAATACTAGACAGTGTAGCCTGTATGTGGCCCAGTCCACCCTCCACCATTTCTCTTTCCTATTTACACAAGGGTATGTTTTATCTTCCTCTGTCAATTTTAGTTTCCATAGTAGAATGTTTTCCATGACATGATAACACAATTTGATCTTTTAACTTTCCATTATCTATGGTCCGGTACACATGGTTTGATAGTCCGGTCAATTAGGTAAAGATATCAGTGGTACTTTTTTGGACAAAAGTTTGATTCTGTGATCTTCTATGGAAAGCATCGGCGATGGCTATTTTTGCAGTGACTGATATTTCGACCCGGATGACCTGTGTGTACCCGGCCTCAGTTTAAATGGCATGTCCACCCCAAAATTTAACTTTTGATATGCTCCCCCAGCCCCAACCGCATTAATATAATTGTTAGAAAGTCCCCCGATTCTTACTTACCTGCCCTCTCTCCTCCGCTGCAGTGTTCAGGCCCTCTGCTTGCATGGAATTGAAAGCAGGGGGCGGGACCGGCAGCCGCGTCTGTGATTGGCTGAGAGGCAGGGAGGGCTGCACTGAGCATGCCTCAACCTTGATGAGGTTGAGGAAGTCTCAGGCACAGCATGAGTCACACACTGCTCCTACACAGCAGTTTCCTGGACTTTGGAGGGGCACAGCAGGGGAACTATTTTGAGCAGGAATGTAAGGTAAGGATTGTTTTAAACTACTTGATGTGGCCAGTAAGGGGTTAAATTTTAGTTTTGGGGGTGGACATGCCCTTTAAACAAAGTGGATGTACATTACCTAATTTACATACTCTTGCACACCTTAAATATAATCACACACACATACCCACTTCACATACACATATATACCAATTTAACAAATTCTTGCATACATACTTATACAACTACTTACACATACTTATTACATACTTACAAAATTTACCTTTGCACACATACCTACCCACCTCACATACCCTCGCACACACATGCATATCCACTTTACATACTCGTTCACATATGCATACCCATCTCAGATATTCTTTGTACACACATACCCACTTTACATCTTATTCACATATGCAGACACATCAAATTCACTTACACACACACACCTTTTTACATGTACCAAATTCATTCTCTTGCACATATACCCTCTTAACATTCTCACATACATACATACCCACCTTACATAGTCTTACACACGAATACATAACCAGTTCACATACTCTCACATATTTATACCCACCTCAAATAATCTTGCACACACCTATATAGCTGGATGAGGGATGTCTGCGTGTCCTCTGACATGTTCTATTGGTGAACAATGCCCCAGATAGTTTATTGTATGGCCCGTTAATGTATTAATACACAGTAATCATATCCCCATGTAAGCACCTTTTCTCTAGTGTGCTTAGTTGTAACTTATCCAATCAGTCTTCATATTCAAGCTCCCCCATTCCCCATATTAATTTAGCTGTCATTCTCTGAGCCCTTTCCATTTCCAAAACCAGTGCCTTGTAAGGAGGGAGCATAATATTTTTCTCCCCTGAATTTATTCCCCTCTTTATACAAGACGATATCTTGCTAGCTCTAACCATTGATGCCTGGCATTGTTTGCTACAGCTACAAGTCTGTTTTCTACCAGAACCCGCAAAATTAGAACCTACATACTTCTCACATACCCTCAAAAACTACCGTAAACTAGAGATTAATGTAGCACAGAGTTATTTATAGTTTAGGTGGGATAAATAATTGTTAAACCCCCAAATGCTTAACTTTACATTTATCAACATTTCGTCTACCATCCTGCTGACCATTTTAATAATCTCTCACATTCTCTCAGCCACCCACACATATGGTCATCTCATAAATTGGTTGGGTTTTCAGAGAGAATATTTTATATGCTGATTGGGACACATTCCAGGGTTTTTATTGCCAATAGATTATTGTACAAGGCATTCTGAGTCCAGAGCAAATAGCCTCTAGTGCTGCCCACTTAATAGTTCTCTATGCGCTCAGGAGCCCCTCCATAGACAAATTTTATATGTAGAAACCGCAACCTCAAGGGAATGATAGCCAACAAATCATCTTCAAAAACAAAACTTCTAGTCCAGTTGATCTAACTGAATCCCACAATATACATGTGCTTGATACATGTAACATGAGGAAAGAGGTCCCTTCCCCGTAGAGCTTACAATCTAATTAGGTGGGTAACATACAGATACATAGGAAAGGGTGGAAGTGCCATAGTAATAACTGGTACAGTGTTAAGAGTCCTATGCTGTGCTCAGAGAGAGAGGATAGATTTAAACGTTTAGTGAGGTTCCTTGACATAGAGATAGGGGAATAGAATTCCAGAAGGTTGGAGCCACAAGAGAAAAAAGTTTAAGGCGAGAAAGGAGGCAGTGTGAGTGGGGGGCTGTATAAGAGATGGTTCTGTGATGAGCAAGAGAAGAAATGTAAGGAGGAGCAGCACAGCAAAGGGATTTAAATGTTGAGAAGGATTTTGTAGATAATGTGCTGTTTAATGGGAAGTCAGGTAGATGGAGAGGGGAAAACATATCCACAGGTCACAGGATGATAGGGGAAACCACATCTACATGGGAAATTGTGCGACAAGACATTGCATGTATTGGTGATTTGTAGTGGTCCCTCAGCCTAAAGGGGGCCATACATATATATAATTTTACTTACCCGACCGAGCGCTCCCACGATGTCCGATCGATCCTGCTGGAACCGCCTCTCCCCTTCTTCTATGCCACCGGCATGCGATCGCAAAATGAATGGGTTTTGCGGTCACATGTTGTTCGCATAGAAGAACAGGAGAGGCGGTTCCGGCAGGAGCGATTGAATGTTGTGGGAGCGCTCGGTCGGGTAAGTAGAATTGTATATATGTATGGCCCCCTTTACACTCCCACATATACATACTTTAACACACAAACTCATTATAAAGTGGATCTGTGTGTCCATTCAATGACAATGAAAATATTATGTCTGTACCTCAGTAACTGTAATACACATCAGACATTCATTCTCTGCAGCAACTTACTAGCCATTCAATTAGTGTAAATCCATGTTCTTCACTTCCTGCTCTCCCCCCTCTCTCTGTTCTTCCCAGGGCCGCCTCTCTAATGAGGCAAGGTGAAGCACATTACAGAGCAACACCATGTAGGGAGGCAGCAGTTTTAAAGGCAGATTTTTCCCCCACCTGGCATCATGATTTTTCCATGTGCCTGGGACACATGATTTTTCCATGATTTTCCAGCCCTGCAGATCAAAAAATCAATGTTGGGCATCATTTACCAATCACTGTGGGCATCTCATACCAGTCACTGTGGGCATCATTTACCAGTCATTGTGGGCATTATTTACCAGTCATGTGTATAAAGCTTCTCCCACTTCGGAACAAGCCACACCCCACTTCCGTATTACCCAATTATAAAAACACACTACTTCCGATGGCATAGCGAGGGGGGGGGGGGGCAACATTTAAAAAAAAAAGTTCAGGTGCCAAAAAGTCTAGAGACGGCCCTGGTTCTTCCTGGTACTTCCGGCTAATCACCCCCTAGAATACCCGTTACAGATTTGATTGGTTGCAGGCTCTCTCTGTACAGATCCCTGTTAACCAATGGGTGTGGGTTTGTTTTTAATTATTTCAATGTATTTCAATATTGTCACCACACTCTGTATGTGATCAATGTGTTTATTTTATTATGTCACTGCTGAGGATGTCCGGTATCCCACCCCTCCTGTAAGTACCTCACCACGGTCACAGTCCGGACGGGATTTATTATGTATGTCAGTGTCTTTCACATTTCAAATGTTGGTAAATATATTATTTTGTGAGGAGAGTTTCTGTGTCCTTTAAAATGTGGGACTCGGAGATGGGTTAAGTTCAAATTTGGCCCCGGCAGGACATACATTTGAGGCCCTCGTCTTGTATTGTATGGCTTTAGTACTGAAGCGGGGGTCCTGACACTTACCGGGCCCTAGGAACCTGCCTAGATTGCCTTAAAGGGAAAGTTCAGTGGAAAATATCATTATTTTTTTAATTCTTAGTTTATATTTTATATACCTAGTTATTCTACAAATTCTCTTCCATTTTGTAAAATCAGTTGAATTTATACCCCTTTCTATTCCCTGCTGTTGACATTAGTGAGCTGACATTTCAGGTTCTGTAACGGTCTTTCTTCTTTCCAGAAGTAATTTCTACTGATTGGCTGTTGGATGGGTCAAACATGCTCAGATCTCTACTGAGCAACTGAATCAACCCAGGGACTGGGGTCAAGGGCAAGACCATAACGGTCTCTATTAGGGGTCCTGCAAACAGGAAGTCAGTATTTCAGTTACATTTATTTATACACAGACACAATGCTGAATGGGCAGGTTAAAGTCATTAGGATGTGAAAATACTGCTCTTTTTACTTAAAAGTATATATATTTACACTGAACTTCCCCTTTAATGTATAATCCTGCTCTGGTGGGACTGCAAAATTAGGGACAGTTGCCCACTATGTAAGGATCCTGAGATGCTGAGATTGGTGCCCCTAATGCCCCCTGCATCAGTCACAGTTCTGTCATTTATTTTGCCTTTAAAGAGACAAACACACTATTTTGCATTAGGATGAGTGAAGCAATGTTATCATCTATGAACCCAGTCTGCTGAGGTCTGCAGATGAATGTTCCCCCAGACATTCCCGATTAGTATTTGTGTATAACTGCATTCATTTACATGTATTTGCATATTGCACTGACTTAAACATATTTAGAGAGATTCATTAAAAGTTCTTATCATTTAAAATGGTGCTAATTCCACCCCAACCAATCAGATCTTATTTAACATTTGAAAGTTAATATCTGACTGGTTGGTGAAAATTAGCTCCATTTTTAACAATAAGAACTTTAATTGAATCTCCCTTATTTCTAAACCTTTGTAAAATTAATGGGCAGCATTGCTAACATCCCAATTGTATACACAGAATTTGCCAGGAACCAAGATGGTGGCAAAAATAATTTAACTCGGTGAATACATCATCATTCCCAGCCAATACCGAGCCTCTCAAACAGGAAGTAAGTTGTCTCAACCAATCACGTCGCGGATTATACACATCCAGCAGGAAGAAGGTTGTAGATGGTTGTCCCAGTGAACTAGCTGGGGTTTCCAGGGCAGTGCAGCCTGCTGAGTATTAGGAACAGTTCACCAGATCTGATGGAAAGAAAAGCTTCTGCCTCTACCACACAGTAACTTGTAGCAGTGATGGGTATGGTGAGAGTTGTAGTTCTACATAGAGAGCAGATACAATGAGACAAGCCATCTCTGCCCTAGTGTTACCTTGATGGTAAGTGTTATATATAGACTGGGGTTTGTTTATCCTGTTTAGAAAAGTGGGGAGGGGGTGGGTTATTTTGCACGCTGGGGTGATGACAGTTCATTGAGTCCAGTTGGATTAACATAAATTAGTGCAATTTAATTCCAGTTCAGGACTAATCATATCCTGATAGTCACAAGTAAATCAGATGAGCAGGTGAATTTCCACCACACATGGTGAAGCCCAGTGATCAGGAATCCCACCTCTCCCTGAACTTCATAAGTATAATATCCCCCTGATATTAATGGCAGCTCCCTGACTCCATGAAATGATAAACAATCCCCCTGAAATGTGTTATTTTCAATTAGTGGGGGAGCACAATGATGTCAGTGACAGAAACACTTAAATGTGACATGACTTGTTGTATGCATGTGTGTCTGACTGTATACATGTGTGTATGCCTGTTTTCACCAGTGTGTGTCTGTTGGGATGCATGTGTTTGTATGCATGTGTGTCTGACTGTTGGGATGCATGTGTTTTTATGCATGTGTGTTTGACTGTATACTGTTTTTATGAGTGTGTGTCTGTTGGGATGAATGTGTTTGTATACATGTTACTGTATACATGTGTGTGTGTCTGTTGGGATGCATGTGTGTCTGACTGTATACATGTGTGTGTCTGTATGCATGAATTTTGCGTTAGGGGGTGTGTACCCTCCCTGAGATTAGTTTTGGCAGGGTGGGGTGTCTGAGTAATAGAGCTATGGGCTATGAAATCGGATTGTGCACGTTTTATAAAAATGTAGATTTAATTATATAGCACTGTGGGGAAAAAAATCTAATGCTGGTCTGCTGCTATTCTTATCCCATGAATAGATTGCAGGGATTTTCAAATCGTGTGGCTCCAGATGTTTTGAAAACTACAACTCCCAGCATTCCCTTGTTTCCCTCTAGTTGAGGAATGCTGGGAGTTGTAGATTTTAAACATCTGGATGCACATCGTTTGAGAATCCATGGAATAGAGAGATATAAATGCTCCCTTATCACTGGCTGAACATTCTCACAACTAGAGCAGACTGACTGCCAATTCATTTGAGCTGCATGTACATTCCTGACTGTTATAACACTCACAGAAATCAGTTGTTAAATAATACAGTGTTCTGTTTATCGCTGTTAGTTTTGCTCATGCAAGAAAAAAAAAATCAGGTTTATGTGGGAGAAATGGTAATGGAACTCACTAAAGTAAATTCATTCAAGTCAATCCGGGTCACAGGCCTCCCATATTTTTCATTCTGGTTTGGTATAGCAAAAAATCCTCACATTGTTGGGGCTTCAAGATAGAAAGGCAACATCCAACATGTTGCGGAATTACATCTCTCAGCTCTTTTGCACATGTTGGGAGTTGCAGTTCTGAATCGCTGCCGTAAGCTCAACATCATCCACCCTAGGAGTGTATATAATTTCTTTTATTTTATAAGTATACTATTAAGTATCTTATGCTGGTAATTGTATATTCTTCCTCTATTTCTCACAGTATGGTATTCTGCTATAAAGATGCACATCTGAAGAGCACCACAGTCTGTAATCTACACATTTCATCTCATTTCTTTGCAGTGTTCTTTTTGCCCTACATGTTTATGTGGTTGTGACCTCAGAATTTCTTACCACCCAGAAAAACTTGCAGCTTCTGTTTTCTGGGATCCCTTTGTGTCTGCCCCATCCTTTGGGTTGGGATTTTCCTTTCTTAATTCAAGTAAGTAAACGGTGTTTTGGTGTCGGTCACTGGGATTAACCGGCACACTAAAGCGAAGTGTATGCATGGTTGTTTTGACCGAGCTTGTTGATGATCTCTCTGGCGGATTGAGCAACGAGCCCCGACTGAACAGATGTTTCGACCAACAAAGTAAATATAAAGTAGAGTTGATCCAGGGAAATTTCCCATTGCCACTTGGAGTCAGGAAGGAATTTTTTCCCCTTCATAAATTTGGTGTTTTTTTTGCCTTCCTCTGGATCAACAGTTAGGCAGGAAATGAGGATATTGCTAGATGGGTTGGACTGGATGGACATATGTCTTTATTCAACCTCAAATACTATACGATACTATAATATACTATACGATACTATACTATACGATACTATACTAAAGTGCCCATACATGGCACGATTATCACCTCAAAACGGCCGTGCATACAGATTTTGCTGGTCGGCCCCTGCCATCGCTCGTGTTTGCACCTTAAGTATGTCATTAGCCATACACATTCGATTACATTGTGCACTGGAATCTGTTGACAACATAACTGCGATACAGTTGATGATAGACCATTAAAAGGGGAACTGTGGTCTCCAAGTGGCTTTATTAAAAAGAGCACACTCCTACCTTAACAAGTACTCCAGGATTATGCAGTCTATTCAGCAGTATAAAGGGTGCTTTTTCCTGCTAGTACTATGAAGTGTGGCATCACAAACACCACTGGTCTGCCCCCAAGTGTCAGGTTTGAGCATGCTCACTTATATCCTCAGCTGCATCATAAGCTATGGGGTCCACAGGTAGTGGAATAGTTGCATATCTGTAACTAGCTTAAGAAAAAAATTGGAGTGGATCTTTTTACACAGCTTATCATGTGCCTGCCACAGATTCAGAAAGAAAGGACAGAAGAAAGTGTAACTTTACATGGCTTTAACTTAAAGTGTATGTATACATACACTGTATGTATACAGAGTAAGTAGCACTTACTCTGAGGTGTATGTGTTGCTGCATGCCTTCAATACAATACTTGTTTTGACCACTGACCTGACTATTTTCCCACATACTGTCAATACTGCATACAGCACACCAACTGTCAAACCATTCCAGCTAAAGCAAAACTGCTTACAGAAATGCTACAACGTAAGATAGTTCAGATTGGATATCTAATGGAATAGGGGGCAGATCAACAAAAAAAACGGTACAGTGTTAGTTGGGATGAATTATAGTTTCCACTAATTGGCAATTTAAAAAAAAATTAGATTTCCAGTGTACATACCCTTTAAGATCCAGTGAAGCTAGCAATGCCATCTTAGGCTTGTTTGAAAGGTATGAGAGAGCTCTTCTATGGAGAACAAAGTTACCATTTAATGCCTATAAATTACTTATCCAGACAGGAAAGTGCTATTAGTTTTTTTTTTTATTTTTCACTCTTGCATCTAATTTCTTTTGCACTACAGTCGGAGCATGGCAGGAGGACATGGAGTGATGGCAGATGAAGGAGCTATCGACTATTCTGTACACGAAGCATGGAATGAGGCCACCAATGTCTACCTGCTTGTCGTCCTTGTTAGCATTGGACTCTTCATGTATGCAAGAAAGTGAGTTAACTTTGTGCATCTTTTTATTTTAATGAACATCTCATCTTCTTTATCCACTCGTAAAGTTTTATTGTGACAAGTTTAAGACTATTTGGCTAGGTACACACAAATATTTCGACCCGTCCGATATTGTGCTATTTAGATTAATAGAAAGAAAGAAAGAGGGATCCTGCACGCTCGTTAACACTTCATAGAAGAAATCTGTGCTGGGTGCTCCAGTGCAGCGGCAAACTGCAGAAATAGGAAAACGATGAAAAAACTGTGCACACCAGTCTTGCAAAAAAGGTGTTTATTCGGACATTACGCCCAACACCAATTGTGATGTTTCGGTGCTGTATACACCTTCATCAGACATCATGTCTGATTTAGATTAATAGGATCAAAGTATTATAGAACTTTTTCAGCCTCGATGGAATGAGGTTGGTCAAACCTTCATCTAAATTGGTCAAACGTTTAAGCAGACATGCGCGTAAATTTTAGCTGATCGTGTGGTTTTCTATGGACCGCGCTATTCATTGCGCCAAACTACCCTATTTCGACCTGGTCACATTCAGCAAACCTCTCAATTGGGTCAAAATAATTGTGTGTACCTAGCCTTAGCAGTTATATTTCTGGGTCAATAAGAACACAATCCAGCAGTAAATAATGAGTCACAATTCCATCCTAACCACCATTTTGTACCGTGCTAATCTGCCCAGAGATAACAGTGCATCTTGGTCCTTCCAACTTCCCTATAGCTCCTCCCAAATATTTTGTAAAAAAAAGATTGGTTAGAAATGATATGACTGTGTTGTGTGTCTCACACTCTTACAAAATAATAGGGAGGCACCAGAGGGAAGCCAGAGGACCATACCGTGCCCAGGAAGAAGAGACATGGCAGCAAAATTGTAGGGTGGTGCTTGTGACTTTGCTGCTATGTCTTCTCCCCAATAGAGATACAGATCTCAATACACCCATCTGGCCTAAACCTTTAATAAGAATTGTGTTTACACCCATTTACAGTAAACAATAGCTGCTCTATTTCAGTCCTAAATGATGCGTTGAAGCCTCTAATGATGCAGGACTTCTTTTCCAGGAATAAAAGGAAGATCATGAGAATTTTCACCGTGCCACCTACAGGAGACAACCAATCAGAAGCAAACTTTTATGATGACATGAAGAAAATCCGCTTGCGACAGCAACTGGAAATGTATTACATAGGTTAGGTCTATGCTCTACATATTTTCAGCAAGAAGCAAGGGTTAAATATAAGGAAAAACTCCCCTGTGAAATGTCCAGTGGGCTGGATTTGACCCTAACCTGTGGCAGTATCTCCCTGATATGAGGAGAGGAGTTTGTCTGTTGATGTCCCAACCCCATCAAACACTGTTACTATAAAGGCCCTTACAAACATGCAATCACGGGGCCAACCTTTGATGCATGACCGTAGGATGGACGGCTGTTTGGGCTAACTATTGCATAGTGTATTGTTGCTCGATCAAGTGAAACAGCTGTTCAGTCAGGTATTGTTTATCCGACCCAGCGGATTATTAATGAGGCCCAACCAAGTGCCCATAAATTAAACAATGCTCCCTTGTAAACGGCTTACAGTTCCAGCTGCTGATTGGTTGCATGCAGAGTTTTGTAAACAGAGAACATTGCCAGTAACTAAAATATTGTGAATACAACAAGCTGATAGATATGAAGTGAAACAATTACTGTACAATGCAGCCTTGTAACTTATCTAACCTGAGAGTCCTGTATACAATATTGCCAATCAGAGTTTCAGGTAAATGGCTATTAATCTGCAGCAACCAATCAAATGTTATCTAACTGCAGTAACCCAGTAAAACGCTAACATTGGATTGGTTAATACAAATTAACTCGCGTGCAGGAATTATATTCTAATATGTTATTTAAAGGGCAAATTCCCCCCTCAAATGAAAACGTGTACATAGGTAAACCTGGGTCACCCCCTCAAACCCCAAAACTCAATAGTTAGAAAGATGAGAGATGTAAGTCTAACCTGAAAAACTTACCGACCAGAAAGTCAGATGAGAGAGCACTTCATGGGGATTTCTGAAAATATCTGCAGAGGGCAGATTTTTGGTGCATTTTTTTATAAATGCTTTGGTTGTATATTTATATATGTGACCATGATTTCCCTTTCCTCCTCCTTCCTCCCCCTTCACTTGTCTGTTTATTGTTCTTACCTTGTTCGATGCAAGTTTGTTTTTTAATGCAAAGTGGTCATTAATATGGTATTGTGGGTGTGTCCTTCACTGATCTGTATGTGTATATATAAGGGTGAGATAGGTAAAGGGAGGTACCTCTGATAAAGTGTCCTTAGTGACCCGAAACGCGTCAGGACTTTGTACGCTGCACAGCTCTCTGCTTGTTTTAAATATAGAAGCCTCATGTCGGCGTTCCAACATGTCTCACTGATTTGCCAACCCTGCCCCTTTAAATAGGTACACTATTGAGCAATGCATTGCACAGAGCAGTGCTAACATCAGGATCACGTCATTTTGCTGCACCTGCAGCTCTGTGCCATGTTGTTTTCATACACAACAAAAACACTCTTCCTACAATCCAACATTCCCTTTAAGAATGTACACTTTCCCCCTCAGAAAGGGTTATATTGCTGCAGCTGACAGTAAGTACTAGAGATCTTCCCAATACAACACTGCTACTAGGAACGTGCAAATCAAAAACCCAGCGTGTTCTGTGATTTGAATATTGCCGATTAAATATATTCTTACATCACAGGGGTTAAGAGTTGGGAGTGGAAATCACACGTGCTGTAAATGTAATGAAGGCAAAAGTTCTGGCAGGGAAGGGAAAATGTCAGCTTCAGTGTTGGGGAACACACAGAACATAAAATGAGCTCATAGAGGAAGAGAAAGGGCCCCTGGGTGGAACCTTCCTAGCTGAGAAGTTTGCTGAAGAAACTTTCTTACTCAAATTTAGTTTTTCTCATTCACCTGTAAATATGAATCTACGTCCATTGGAGACTTTCTGATTAAATGACAGAATTCTATCATTATAAATATATTTCTTTCTAGCTAGGAAACACGACAGTGAGAGCATCCAGCTGACAGTGGAATGAAATCTGCTATGAACACATATTGGGATACACCTACGCTAGAGGAATGCCCTCCGTTAGCTGCTGCTGATTTTACCACCTCTATCCACATCACATGAAGAAGGTCAATGAATGAAGTCGCCTGGAATCCTTTGAGATAATGACCATCGCCGAGCCTGTATTTTGTACAGATAGTGTAACTGGTGCGGAGAATAGTTTTTGGGATGTTACGCTAATCCTAATGTTTATCTCTTAATGTGTGTCTGTGTACTGCTAATTTTTGGATCCCTTTGGCTTCTTTTCCATTATGAGAGTTCAATATGTTTGCAAAGGGATCCTGTAACAATGCCTGGTGCCTATGGCTGACAGGTTTTATACCTATTCAAATAAAAAAATCCTATTGTTTTGAGCTGTTTTCTGCTCCTTTGTTCTACACATAATAGCTAGATGAACATTCTACTTGCAATGCTTGATCATGATACACAGTGCCAGGTTGAACAGTAGGAGATAACACTAGAACATAAAATGTTATCAGTGTTCTCCCCAGAATTGTTTTCCACCCAGATGGCATGGAAAAGTAGCCGGGTAGGGCAAGGGCAGGGTTGCAAGGTGTCCCTATTTGGACAGGATTGTCCTGAGTGCAAGGCCAAAATTCCTGCAGTCAGGGATAAAAGGCGGTTGTGGCAGCCCCTGCACACCCTAGACCCTCCCGCGTAAGAAAAAATTCCTGGCAACCCTGGACATTGGGGAAATTTGGTGATGGGGAAAATGTAACTTTAATTTAAAGTTAATTGTTTTGCAGTGCTTTTAAGGTTTGACTTGCCCTTTAATCTTATGCAGTATAACTACATTTAAACTAATTCGTATTCTAATGGAAATATGGCCTAGCATTGTGCTCGTAATAAAGGTCAGGGGTGCATTGGCCCTCTAGATGTAAACATCCCAGCATTCCTTTGGTGCATAAGGCAGGAAGTTGTAGTTTTAAAACATCTGAGGTGTTGCAGGTTGGACATCCCTGATATGGGTGTTTGGTTATAATGGAATGCCTAACGTGGAGCCTCCAAGACCTTCACCATCTCCGAAATTAAAGGGTAAGTATTGGTCCGACTTTCCATTAACAAACCAATCAATGCAGTAGCCCCTCCCCACAACAAGAACAGGGACTGCTCCACTCTATCCATAGCTTGGACTGGTAACACATTAACACTAATAAAGCACTGATCTCTTACCACAGTATTGGAGTTGGCAGAGCAGGCAGCAGGTTTGCCATGCCACCCTTTTGCAGTTTTGTGATCTTGTGAGAGTTATGCTGAGGCCACTCGGAGCGCACGCGATATGTGCATGCCCTACGATCCCTGCCATGTGAATCACAACAAAAATTGTCATTGCATGCGCTCCGATAATCGCACACTTTATTCACAGGTCACATGCACTATCGCACTACCTAGCTTAATGAAAACCAGTGCAGATACCACCACAATACCAGCACCTTATACTTCTGGTACTAGCATCTATACTGTAGGAGTCTCATACAATCACATGCACCCTAGTACTGCAAACTAGATTTATATCGCACTTATTACAGAATAAACATCAATGGGTGTGTTGACACTTCAAATGAAAAATTATAGTAAAATCAACCCCCAAAAGTTAGAAAGCTGACAGCTAATCTGTTATGTAGCTAAATTATAGTCTTCCCCCTTACCCTGTGTCTCGTCTTCAAGCTCTCTTCCAAACTTGCACAAGCTTAGAGGAGACAACCAGGGAAATATCATTCAGTCATTGGCTGTGATGTCATATGTTACATCCATAAATGACAGCTGATAAGTGTAAGGCCAAGGCTTTACAACGCACCAAATCGCGCACACAATCGCGAGTGATATCGCATGCAATTGTTTGTGCGATTCTTGTGCGTTTTGCGCATGCGTTTAAAATAGGGTTATCTCCACAATAACAATGCAATTGTTATTTCATGCCGCGGGTCATACGATTGGATATCCCAACAAAAAGTTTTTTCTCAGCTTGCCCGATAGAGGAAATTATTGGACGATCATCTATGCACAATCCGACTATTGTACGATATCGGGATATCCCGGTTTGGGGGGTGATTTACAATTTCTCATTTGAGGAGTGAACTTGCCCTTTAATAAAAAATTCTTTGTTGCAGTGATGTGTAGTTCTGCTGCACCAAAATGAATGCAGTTAATCCATCATACAATCTCCTACCCAGTGCAGACCTGAATCCTGCTAATTGCATTTATTAAATGGATGAATGAACATACAGTATGTCTATGGGTGATTTACTAAGGATGCCCTCCATTCAGTAGATCATTATCTGCCAACCCTACTAATAGCGGTTTATTTAGGGTCCCATTGTACCCCAAGGTAAACATGAACCTTGCCAGCTGGACAGGCATATTAACAACTACCTCCCGTCCCGATCATTCAATGCTGGACGCACCGCGCATGTGTAGACAACTGATACCAGTAACAAAGATGGCTGAGTAGAAGTCCCAGAAGGAGGACACATCATCACTTCTTAACCAATAGCAAATAGCCAACCAGGAAGCTGCCTAAGGCAGCCAATCACAGCACGGATTGTATTCTAGAGCAGGAAGTAAGATGATATTAGTGACAAGTAGCTGGTTGTTGGGATCTCATGGTTACTTTATTGTACCCATTGTACGTGGGGCTCCTCAGTGTCCTGTTGCCTGGTCAGTATGCAAGGGATAGGAGGTTTACCAAGGAGGAGATGGCCCACTACAGGTAAGACTTACTTTACACTTGTACAACTGCAACTCTCAGCAGCTTAACAAAATAATTATGAATTGTCAGGATAGCTAGTGCTCAATAGCTGGAGGGCCATAAGTGGATAGCTAGTGCAGCAAAAGCTGGAGGGCCACAAGTGGATAGCTAGTGCAGCAAAAGTTGGAGGGCCACAAGTGCATAGCTAGTGCAGCAATAGCTGGAGGGCCACAAGTGCATAGCTAGTGCAGCAATAGCTGGAGGGCCACAAGTGCATAGCTAGTGCAGAAATAGCTGGAGGACCACAAGTGCATAGCTAGTGCAGCAATAGCTGGAGGGCCACATCTGCATAGCTAGTGCAGTAATAGCTGGAGGGTCATAGTGCATGCATAGCTAGTGCAGCAAAAGCTGGAGGGCCACAAGTGCATAGCTAGTGCAGCAATAGGTGGAGGGCCACAAGTGCATAGCTAGTGCAGCAATAGCCGGAGGGTCATAGTCAGTGCATGCTTAGCTAGTTACTGTCAGACATTGTGTTATATATATATCCAGTCTCTATACATCTATATATACATTTAAGGAGGAAACAATAACAATGCGCTATCCAAAGGACGAATAGCATTAATAACGTCAATTTATCTAAACACTGGCACATTCACATATACAATACAATATATATATATATATATATATATATATATATATATATATATACTGACACTGCTGTTTGCCTACAGTTTGTTTTTAATTAAATTAAAACCGGTTTAGTTAATAAATATGATTCTGCCACCAGGGATCGGGTGAAATCCATGTTTTATCATGCCTACAACAACTACCTGGACAATGCCTTTCCATATGATGAATTACGACCCCTGACATGTGATGGTCAGGATACATGGGGAAGGTAATCAAAGAAAATTATCTATCATTAGGATTATTCTGGGCTGTATGAATCCCTCCAAATGTATGGGACAGACTGGCAACATGTAGGGCCCCAGATCTGGACCATCTCTAAATGGTAAAAGGCAGATCTGTAAATGTCTGCTATGCTAGATGAAACAGCATGACTGTTCCCTTATTGCTGTCACATGGACAGTGCTGTCAATCATTATTAAAAAGAAATATTGGGTTTAAAATCACTTTGAAGTTGTCTGTATACCTAACAGTCTAATTGTAAATCTCAGAACAATTGTATAATATTAGAGCCTATTTATAAGTGATATGCATTCAGCAGGGCCTTGTTATAAATATTACATGAATGACAAACAAACAATTGTAAGGTGTGTGTCCATTACTGATGATTGTTCCCTTTGCTACAAAACCTAATGGCTCTACTGAGCAGGAGCTCAACTCAGACTTGCTGCCGTACCATTAAATTATAATATTGCCAAACCCCAAAACAGCAATAGTTAGAAATCTGAGAGATGACAGCAATTCTAACCTGAAATGCTGTCTTATATTCTGTTACCTCTCTCTCTCTCTGCTTCCTGGTTCTTCCAGTTACTAGCTGTCAGTCATGGATGTAACAGATGACATCACAGCCAATGACTGAATGCTATTCCCCTAGCTGAGCATGTAAACACTCGTAAAAAAGCTTGGAGACCTTGAAGAGGAGGCAAAAAGTTTGTAAAGGCAGATGGAAATGGGAGAGAATTATTTTGCTGTGTAAGACATCAGCCATATGCCTGTCGGCTTTCTAACTATTGCCATTTGATGGGTGATTTATCTATATTAACGTTTTTAAATTCAGGCATGAACATACCCTTTGGAAAAAAGCTAAATATAAATATATTTACATACTTCGTTAATTCTCCGATATTTACCACTTCACCAGAGTTTTCAAGTAACTACTGTCTGACCTCTCCCTAAACCTACTTGAGCAGTAAGGTTAAAACTAATTCTTAGTATTTCCTACATAACATCTTACATTTAATTTTTCTTTGTCCCACAATTCTTGTTTATGAAAATGACCCTGTTATGGACTATTGTTTCATACTAACTCAATAAAATGTTGTGTTTTGCAGTTTCTCCTTAACATTAATTGATGCATTAGACACGTTACTGGTAAGCAGTGATAATGGTTGGGGGTTACATAACAATTTGATGTGATTTATATGCTAATAGTGCTGTAAAAAAATAAACCTTATACAAAGACTTTACTGAGTGTAAAGGGGTGGAATACATGGGACATGTTTTTTTTTTACTTACTTACAAATGACAAATGTGGTGGTTAGTATTTTTAAATTAATTTCTAGGACGCTTGATATTTCAATTTTTAAATAACTTATTTTGCACACTTCTCTTTCTTAAGCTATAAATGTGAAATATTTTAAGTTCTGTTAAATACTTAAGTAGAATCATTAAAGGAATTGTACAATGAAAAAATTACTTTTCCTCATTTCAATCTATAAATAAATAGATGTAAGCAGCACTGATGTGTTTGTGTTGCTGCATGACTTCAATCCAGTATTTGTTTTGCTCATGCTCAGTCCCTCCCCCTGCCAGACTATCTGACTCTCTGTGAGGGCAAGCATGCTCTGTAATTTCAATGAGGCAGCATTGGGAGAGGGAATTTCCCACCATGCAGTTCACGTACCCACTGTCACCATTCCAGCTGCATCAAACTATACATAACAGAAAAGTTTATGACACTTAAGGCACTTGATAGATGAAATGTAAGATTTTTCAGACTGGATATCTAAAGAAATATGGGACAGGTCAACAGGTACAATAATAGTTGGGAAGATTTATAGTTTCCGGCAATGGGCAATTAAAAAAAAAAAAAATTCCAGTGTGCACACCCTTTAAAAGAATGATTTCTGAGAAACGTCAGAGTAATCGCTGTCCCTTGAATATTGTTACATGGAAAAATAGGGGATTTTTTTTTATTCATGTGCAAACATTAAACAAATAGCAAATGTTGGAATGTGTGTCTGCGTTGTACAATATAGAGTACAGCACGTCTGAAAAGCATTGCACACACATGTGAAAAGCATTGTCCACGCTCTGGACAACAATTTTATGTGTGTTCAGGACACAAACATATCATCATACGAGCTGCCACACACGTTAAATTGTTAACTGAAGCAGTCAGTCTTTGAATGTGGGTTGGTTTCATAGCAATAAAAGTGAATATGCAAATACAAAGCATCACCATTGCACATGTATCTAATAGAAACTAATTTTTGGTGTTATTAGTGTATTGATTTCTCTTTAATCCCATGGGAATGGATTGTTTAGGTGAATGTACATTCCCACAATTGCTATTGGGTCTGTTTACTTAAAATCGGTTAGAAAGACTGATGTGTTTATATATTACCAGTCACAATATTCTCTGCATTGTAGGTTTTTCTTTCTTTGACAGATTATTGGGAATCACACTGAGTTCCAGAGGGTTGTAAATGTTCTGCAAGACACAGTGGATTTCGATATTGATGTGAATGCTTCAGTCTTTGAGACCAACATCCGAGGTTAGATACTGCCATCTGATAGCTACACTCCTTTTATTTATAGTCCTATTTGTATTGTTTCTTTACACCAATAAAATTATTGATGTTTATTGCTTTGTTTTCTTGCTACCCAAAACAACTTTTTTGTTTTTAAAAGGACAGTGGGTTTGGTATTGTCCTAAATATTACCCCCCTCCCCCCAGTAGTAGCCAGGAAGAGGACATAAAATGCTAGGTACTCACTCCTAAGTTTGCTGTAGTTTCCCCACATCTTGCTGTCAAAATCTGTCTCGTAGTGCTGGCCTGGATCTGCCCCCTCTTAGAGTCTGGGACTATTCCAGAGCTGTCCAATGGGAGTATGCACTCTGCATGGAGGGAGTTTAAAAGGGGCAGAGCCAGAACAGCTTTACAAGCACGTTTTGCAGCAAGGTATGGGGGAACTACGGCAGCCCAGGAGTGAGGGCCCAGGGATTTAGTAATTTACCCTAATATAAGGGAAGGGGGTGGTTTGGGAGGCTTGGTATATAGTTCTCCTTTAAATGTATATCATTCTGGGAGGTAGGAATACTGTCCACCATGTTCTGTAGTTGAAAAAGAGCAGTGAACTATCAGAGATGCTGTTTGTGTTGCGTGTTATTTATTGATAAAGATTTCAGTGTTCAGTATATAATAGTGCAAATTGAAATGTACACATGCCTCATACTGGATATGCCTATATACTTTCTATGCCTTATGCAGTATATACACACCATTATCAGCACTTTCAAAGTGGAATGTAAAAATCTTGATAGGTTTGAAATATCCGGATGGACCAATATGTAATAATGTAAAAACCGCATGGATCTAATAACATCCAGTATGTCCTGCTCTGTGTGGTATATTTTCTTTCTCAAGCGCTAAGCTAACCCACATGTTTACTGTATTGTAACATTAACCCATATTTGTATGTTTGTGTCGTTATTTAGTGGTGGGAGGTCTCCTGTCTGCCCATCTCCTATCTAAGAAGGCTGGCTTAGAGCTGGAAGCAGGATGGCCTTGCACTGGTCCTTTACTTCGCATGGCCGAAGAAGCTGCTCGCAAGTTGCTTCCAGGTCAGACTAGCTGCGGTTGTGATTTCCCATCTACGGAGAAGGGAAATTTGCTCTTGATCACATTGTGTAATAGTTCAACTGCAAATGAAAACAAAACACATCACCAGAGTAATGCAAAGTAATGTTTTAGTGAAGCTGGAAATATTTATTTATAGAACTGCAGTTTTTGCATGATAAATAACTGGATTCTGACATCATGTTGTTCCAATCCAGCCCATTTCAGGGGCTCTCTATACTTTCCACCCTTTAAGGTGCAGTTAATATTCCAGTCCAACCGCTGCTTTATGGCTAGGCCACACAAGGGCAGTTTAACACGCGTGTGTTATTTTTGCATGCACTCCGAAAGGGAATCGCAACTCAGTGCACCTAGTGTAACCAGACCAATCGGCCAACACTAGCGTGCCCTTTTTAACAAGCAATTGGATTGCCCTTTAAAACACCCTTTTGTGGCCTAGCCCTTAATCTGCAAGAAGAATTTTATTGTCCATCTTTGCTAGAGGAGTTTAGGATCCATTTCCCCCTAGTTTAAGCTGCTTTCTGAGTTTTTTCTCAACCCTAAAGCCTGAGTTTAGCTAAGGGCGATGTGATATTGACATGTTTGACAAACATAGTAATATAATTAGAACTCTATACCCAAAAAAAGAGACATAGAAAGAAACAAGTGTTAATCTTTTATATGTTTTTTTTTTTTTTTTTGTATTCTTTTCCTGCAGCTTTTGACACAGCCACTGGGATGCCTTATGGGACAGTCAATCTGCTGAAAGGCGTAAACCCCTCTGAGACCCCAGTTACATGCACGGCAGGCATAGGAACTTTTATCGTCGAGTTTGCAACGCTAAGCCGCTTGACTGGAGATCCAGAGTTTGAGATGGCTGCTAGGAGAGCCCTTAAAGGATTGTGGGAAAGCCGCTCTGAGATTGGACTAGTGAGTAGTATGTGCACTAAGTACTTATGCCAGCCATACACTGGCCTGATATAGGACATCTATTTGATAATGGTGGCCAATCGGTTGTAATAATCCTGCATTTCTAGCATTTTAATACATGTTGTCTGATCCTCTCTGGCAAATTTTCTTTGTGAGTTACAGGAATCAACATTAGAGATATATTCATTTATTGCATTTGCATATATTTATTTGGAGCTACCACTGGCCTACAATTGCAGGGCTTCTGTACATATAAAACACAATCAGGGAGATTCAATAAAAGTTCGTAAAAAATGGTGCTAATTTTGTCCCGGCCAATCAGATCTTATTTAACATTTCAAAGCTAACATCTGATTGGTTAGGGCAAAATTAGCACCATTTTGAACGATAAGAACTTTTATTAAATCTCCCTGAGTGTTTATTAGTATATAAGTATATAGGCCCAATGGCAGATTTGGAGTGCTGGGGGTGAATTTTCTGTTACAGATGCTGCACAGTTTACTAGAGACTGAGCAATATATATGCTAGCTTTTTGTATGGCTGTCAGTTCTTTAAACCCTTTATGCATTGATTTGCATTATTCAATAGAATTTAAATTATTTCCCACTTGTGGGTAAAATTATAAATCTAGTCTTGATTTAGCATGTCTCTAAATGAATGGTCCATTTTACAGGTGGGAAACCACATAGATGTAATGACATCCAAATGGGTAGCTCAGGATTCTGGCATTGGGGCTGGTGTTGATTCCTATTTTGAATATCTGGTTAAAGGGGCTATCCTGCTGCAAGATGAAGAACTGATGTCTATGTTTCTGGGTAAGGAATACAGAGACATTATCTCCTTGATATGCTTAAGATCGTTTAAAGGGTATCTAAACTGGAAAAATAGTTTGTTTAATTGTCCATTACTACAGATAATGATGATGCAAAAAGATTTTTTTCAGTTTACATACACTATAAGTGCACTTGTTTTTTTGTGGCTTGTGATATGCAGTGTGTTAAAGGACATGTCCACTCTTAAGACAAAAATCTGATTTATCTGCTTGCAACACCAACTGCGGTTTTTACCAGTTTATTACATGGATTTGTAACCAGATATTTGAACGTAAGTTATTTTCTGTTCTAGAAAAGGTGTCTGCCTCCTCCCTCTGCTCAATGAGCTTTTTCTAAGCTTGTGCATGTGCAGCATGCGGAGGCAACGGGAATCAGTAAATCATTGGTTGTGGTGTCAGCAGTCACAGCCTTGATTGACTGCATGGAAGGAGGAGCCAGCTTACTTAATCAGCATGAAGGGTAATAATTATACTTAAATATCTGGTTAATAATACATCTAATAATGTGCTGAAAATAACCCATGTGGTTGGGGGCAGGTAATGTGGTGACCAGTTTATTGTTTTAAGGGTGTGCGTGCCCCTTAACCAATGCCTCTGTGTTGTTTTTTTTTTTTATTTGCTTGTCTTTTAAAAACAATTTCCTCTTATTAAAGAATACAACAAGGCTATCCAGAATTTTACCAGATACGATGACTGGCATGTTTGGGTTCAGATGTATAAAGGTACGATTACCATGCCAGTATTCCAGTCTCTAGAGGCTTTCTGGCCAGGACTGCAGGTAAGAACACAGGAGGAAACACAAGAATTTGAGACAACTGAGAATTCTTTGGTTAGCTCTGTGTATTTCCAACTGTATACAGACCAATACAAAGATACTTTTTTTAGTGTTTTAAGTTGTAAATGAGGGGTGCCCAACCTGGCCCATGCTGGGGGCCACTAGTGGCACCCCTTGCTTTTGCCGGACCATGGACGTGGCCCCACCCCCAACACACCACCCCCGAGCAGGCAGCAGGTTGGGCATCACAGCTGTAAATACTGTTGGTTGAAGCCCATCTTATTACCCATCCTATATGATGCATGTACTGAGATTCTGTTCTGTTACACCGCTTGTGGACAGAGAGTAAATGAGTAGTTTGTGGCAGGGTGACTTGCTGGTAAGTAGCCTTCTTTTAATGAAAGGTTGCCTGCAGTACTTGCCCAATAAGTACAGCAGTACTAAAGATTAAAAGGCATTTTTTACAACCTAGAAATAAAGTGTATAATTTGTAGTTTTGCTCTGTAAGTACAAATGGCAATACAGGAAAGCATTGGAGAGCTGGTCCCTGAAATTAAGGATGGTCCTTGGTTCTCAGTGATGGGTTAAGGGCACTGCTTTATATTGGGTTGGGGCTGAGCCAATGCTAGCTGAAATGATTTTCCTGACTTTGCAATATTAGATTTATATGTATAATCCATCCTTATTTGTTTCAGCCATTAGGTCTCTTCTATGTTTGTGTCAGAAAATATTGTAAGGGAAATAAATGTATTCCTGTCTCTGTTTGCAAATTAAGTTTATTATAGATTAGAATCTTTTGTGCCCTTTCAGAGTTTGGTAGGAGATATTGGAAGCGCAATGAGGACATTTCATAATTATTACACTGTATGGAAGCAATTTGGAGGATTGCCTGAATTTTACAGTATTCCTCAAGGATTCACCGTGGATAAAAGAGAGGGTTACCCCCTCCGACCAGGTAATATTGCTTTAGTGCATCCGCCTATTTTAATAAAACTATGTGTAAGGAAGGAAAAAAACATTATAGACTTATTGTGTATTTGAGAAAAATAACTGATCCACTACAATACTAATGGGTTATGGAAATTGGGAGAATCAGTGCTGGAAGTGGTATATGTACCAGTCTGTGTGGGCAACTTTTGTGTACCAGTCCCTGTGGGCAACTTGTATGTATTACCAATCTCTGTTTGGCACATATACAGCAGCCCACTATTTCCTCCGGCTGCTAGGTCATCCCTTCAGTTCACCAGCCACTGCTAGGTCAGCCCTCCAGTTCATCGCCCAATGCTAGGTCAGCCCTCCAGTTCACCAGCCAGTGGCTGCTCAACTGAAGAGCTGACCTAACAGTGCTGGTGAACTGAAGAGGTGACTTAACAATGGCTGCTAAACTTGAAAGCTGTTGTGACTTGTCCCCAGCCAGAGATCCTGCCTCTATCCCTCAGATGCTGGTCCTCCAATAAAAAAGCACACTCTGCATGAAATAAGTGCTGTAATTGGGCTGGAGGAAGCGTGCATACATTCAAGGACATGCCCCTTCTGCCCAAAGACGAGACAGGACTGGGCCGATCAATTAATTTTTCGCTACAGATGCAGTGGTTAGAGTGGCATTATTAGTGTAGCGTAGATCAGGCTTTCTCCTTCCATTCCTCAAATGGCCAAGTTTTAACAAGCTATATATTGTTTAAATGTGAGGCTAGAAACCACCGTCTCCTGTTTCCCCCAGTGAAAGTACAAGTACTGATCGTGTTCACACTCGCTGTCTATGTAAGCAATAAATAAGGGAACCATTTGAGCTGGAATAGGCAAGCAGTATATCTTTTTGCAATGACCTCTGTATATCTGGGTGCGCACAGGACAGAATTGACCTGTCTGCGATGCTGCTCAATCAGACGTGATTTACTGACATGTCTGATCCAGTCAGACAAACGGCATCGACAACCTGTAGCCGAAAAATTAAAGCAGTTATTTCACCTGAAATAGCGGTTGGTTGGCCCGACATATCTGCTTGTATATCTGCTAGCCTAGACTGTAGCTTGCAACAGCCAATTATCACTGTGGGTTTTTTATGATGGGTAATGCTTTGTTCACATTCACTGATTTGTTCACATTCATTGATTTGTTCACATTCATTGATTTTTGAATTCTTTGCACATTTGAAATGTATTCTTAAAACTAGATGACACTGATTGGCTGATCTGTCTCTTGCAGAGCTAATTGAGAGTGCAATGTATTTGTATAAGGCGACCAGAGACCCAATACTGTTAGAGATAGGAAGAGATGCTGTAGAGTCCATTGAAAGAATAAGCAAAGTGGACTGTGGGTTTGCAACGGTAGGTCCTTCCTGGGCAAACGTTATTTATGAGGAAACTGAAATGATATATTTATAACATTAAAATCATCACTTGACCATTTAACATATCATCACATGTACAATATACACCAAGGGGTGTGGGGTTCCTTACCTGTCACAGAAGCTCCCCCCCCCCACATTCCATTACCTTCTGTTAAACTGTATGCTAGCTCCTCTCTTTGTATTCCTAATATTCCTTCCTGTGTCTTTCAATGTGACATGGTTGTTCCAGAAGGGGCAGTTTGAGTATCTCTAGGGTTTAGAGAGAATGGTGTGAAAAAGAGAATAATACCCAGTGAGCAGCAGTTGTGTGGATGTAATTGCATTGTTGATGTCAGAGGAGAATGATCAGACTGGATTGAGAAGACCAAAAAGCAACCGTAGCTTAAATAACCACTTATTACATTGGACATGTCAACCCTCTAAAACCGATTGCCTACAGAAGATCACACCTGGTGCCACTCCTGTCAGCTAAGAACAAGAACAAAAATCTAAGGCTACGATTTGCACAGACTCTCCAACATTGGACAATACAAGATTGGAAAAGCCTTGCCTGGTCTGATAAGTCTCGATTCAGATGGGATGAAAGCCTGGATCCATCCTGCCTTGTGTCAATAGTTCAGGCTGGAGGTGTAATGGTAGTTTCTTGGCACACTTTTGGCCCCTTAGTACTAATTGTGCATTGTGTACATGCCACAGCCTACCTGAATACTGTTGCTCACCATGTCCATCCCTCTATGACCACATTGTCTTCCAGCAGACTAATGCACACAGCTCACGTCACCTTAACGTGAAGACAACCCCGTACTAGCAATGTGCACCTAATAAACTGGCCAGTGAGTGTTTGCCTGATTTTATGTTTCATTGATTGTTGATATGCTGGTTTTACAGTCGATACATTTTAAAATAAATGTAGAAAAACATTGCACTTGACTAAAGACGTATGTAATTGTAATCTTACCTCCTTCATTTTCCAGGTTTCTTTAATGTTAACGTCTTTGAGCCAGCCAATTGTTAAAGAGCAATTATACCCTCCAATCTACCCACTGCCTTTTGCCTCCCATTAACAGTAATGTCTCCTCTCCAGGGATTACTTTAGAGTAATGGTAAATATATATATTTGCCCTTTTGGGTCTAGTGCACCTCTGCCCCCTTCCTCAGACTGGGACCTGGCCAGGAATTGGGCTGTACAAGAAATGATATAAGCTGTTTTGGTAAAGGTAAATAAACATTAGCGGTGAGGGTTGACGTGTCCTTTAAATTTGATCGATTGAGTGAAGGCTACTCAGGAACAGAGCTCTCAGCCAACCAATAGAAAAAGCACATTCTTGAGAGTGCATTTTACAATAGGTTGGTCAGGGGCACTTGAACGTGCAGGAAGAACTCACCTGGTAGCTGTGCATAGACAGGAAAAAGTGTAGTTCCCCTTTAAGACATAGATTAACCACTATATTCAGTGGTTAACCACTATATTTAACAACATAGGTTAAATATAGTGCTTCTGGTCTTCATTGCACAAGGACCCCTTCAGAGGAATTGGTGAGCTTACCGCAAAAAACAATGTTTCTTGTTTTCCCTCTCCAAATAAAATGAAATATATCAAAGTTCTGACCATGAAAAATAGAATTTAATAAATTCCTAACATAAAATAATGTGCAAGTTAACTGGGTATATACCATGTGTTTTCCTTTATAAAGTCACTGATTGGTGTATCTTGCAGATCAAAGATGTCCGGGATCACAAGCTAGATAACAGAATGGAGTCTTTCTTCCTGGCCGAAACCATCAAGTACCTGTACTTGCTGTTTGACCCAGACAATTTCATCCACAATGAAGGTTCCACTTTCGATCTGGTTGTGACTCCCTACGGAGAGTGTGTCTTAGGAGCTGGAGGTTATATCTTTAACACCGAAGCCCATCCCATAGACCCTGCAGCCCTGCACTGTTGTAACAGAAACACTGCTGAGCAGTGGGAGGTAGAAGACCTAGTGAGGGAATTCTTCTCTATCAAGAGTGGCAGCAAACCTAAAGCACAAAGCACCAAAAGTAAAAAGCAAGAAGCATCCGATTACCAGAACAGAATCAAAGACAAACGGACTTCGAACCTCAGCTGCCCAAGCCAGTCGTTCAGCTCTAAACTTTCAGTTCTTGGTCAGGTCTTCCTTGATTAATAATAACCTAGACCTACCCGCTGCTCCTGGATTGGTTTATCCTTTTATTTAAAGGTATATTCCTCCTCCACACCCCATCGTGACCTGGTTACATTTCTCTGTGTAGTCTATAGCTTTAATATGATGTGAATGTTTTCAACACAGCCATATAGTATACATAATGCACAGCATGAATGACAGTATTTACATTTCCCCAGAGATAGTTATTTAAATGATACTTCAAGCTCTTGTTGACCATATTTATTTTTGGTAGCACATTTGGAGCTTGTATAAATATGTAAAATAATCAAGATGCTCAATCCAACGCTCTCTGGTGTTGATGTTTCCTAAAGACAAAAAATCTCTCTGGTCTTATCACCTTAAGCCATCTACTGGTTACTGGAACAAATGGATACACCGTAAATCCGCTGGCATCTGAAGGCATAATATATTTCAAAACACGAATCAATTTTGTTCTACATCTCCTGTGTTTTGCAGATGATAGAGTTCAAGCTCCTTATCTCTCCTTTTATGCACAAGTTGAAAATTGTCTTACTGTATCTCCTTCAGCCTTGAGGCTAATTATGTAAACTGCTGTTTTGGAAAACCTTATTACCATATTCTGTTCTTTATGTTCATCCATTTCTTCCATCTGTTGCTTTCCGGATTCCTTCCAAACACTTCCTTGTACCTATAAGGACAAATTCATTCTCTATCACAAAATACAGGAAGGGGACACCACGCAGAACAATAAATGACATATATTAGCTGCACAGTTCTGCGTGGTGTCCCCTTCCTGTATTTTGTGTACGCTCGACACTGTGGGGCACTGAGCAAGGAGTGGACTCCAATAAAAATACCTGTCTTGCAGTGTGGACATACTCACCTGATTGTAGAGAATTCTCTACTAAATGTTCTGTAAGGCTAATCTGTTTTGAAGCTCAATGAATTTTCCCACATCTCTCTGTTTCTCAAATGTCTGCTTCCTCTTTAAGCTCTCCAAGGTTTTATACATGCTCAAAGGAGGCAGCTAGGGGAATAGCTAGCTGGAAGAATCGCTAGCTGGAAGAATCAGGAAGCAGAAAGAGAAGTAAAAGAACACCAGGCAGCATTTCAGGTTAGACTAAGAGCTCTTAGATTTCTAACTATTACAGTTTTGGGGGATGATTTACCCTTTATATGTTTCATGGGGTGAACTTGCCTTTTAAATTACCATCTCCATCAACCACCATTTTTTCTCAGCTGTAGTTTAGCCTAAAGACTATAGAAGAGTTATAACTGGCGGTTGGGGATCACATGAACAAGACATCTTTTGCACATTTACTGCCATGTATTTTTTTAAAATAGTAAAATTGGGATCTTCAGAAATGTTGTGTACAATTTTCCTATTTGCAATAAAAATCTATTCATCACTAAAATTGGGATCATTATGTTAGGTGTACAGGGTTGTCAGAGGATTTTTGTGAATGTCCAAGTGGTTTCACGCACCTCCGCGTATGGACATGTTTGAAGATTCTATTTAAAAGGTCTGTGTCATTTTATTTGTGATTGTGTTTGAAATATACAATAAGGTTTCATTGTTTAGTTGATGTGTATATTTATTTTCTCAATATAATATGTGTGGTATCGCACAACTGTAAGTCATATACAACAGCGGTGATGACACACCCTCCACAATATGGGGTGGTGAACACAAGTGTGAGTGTGGAGTGTGACACAAGTGAACTAATACCGAGAGTATGCTACCAAGGAGGGTGTAGATATTCCCACACTTGGAGTTATGCAGAACACTTCACATGGCACTGCATCATGTCCGCTTATATTAAAGGAATTGTACACTGAAAAAAACTAATTTCAATCTATAAATGAATACATGTAAGCAGCACTTGATGTGTTTGTGTTGCTGCATGACTTTAATCCAGTACTAGTTTTTCTCACGCTCAGTTTTTAGTCCCCCAGCCAGACTATCTGACTCTTTGTGTGGGCAAGCATGTTTAGTTATGCCTATGAGGCAGCATCGGGAGAGGGAATTCCCCATCATGCAGTTCACATACCAAATGTCACCATTCAAGCTACAGCAAAACTAAACATTAGAGAAGAGTTTATGATACTAAGGCACTTGATTGACAGCTAAAATGTAAGATGTTTCAGATTGGATATCTAAAGAAATAGGCGACAGGTCAACAAAAAAATGGTACAGTGATAGTTGGAAAGAATTATAGTTTCAAGTTATAGGCAATTAAAAAAACAAATTTCCCAGTGTACATATCCTTTTATATAAAACCATAAATGCTGAGAAATAACCACAAGAGGCAAACGGCTTCAGACAAATACCCAATTTTATATAATTTAAAGCCCAATAAAGTGCTTTGTGCTTTAAATAAAATACAAAGTGTATTAAAACTTAATTGCAAAAACATAATATAGATCAGATGGAGATGATAAATTCATAGTATATTACCAATCTGGAATGATCGGGTTCCCCACAATCATAAAGACATACTGATAGGTTGTATGTGTCAAATAATTGTGCTTCGATTGTAAGCTCTTCGGGGCAGGGCCTGATGTGAATGTATACATGTCATTGTAAAGCGCTACGGAAGATGTTGGTGCTATATAAATCCACAATAATAATAATATAATGGTGACTGCAAGAGATGTTAGTTTGCAGCTATAGATCATAAGTGTCTTGGTGACTGGGATTGAAAATCTGGAGGTAAAGTTCCAGCCTTGAACACAGATTAACATTTGAGCCAGCGTGATGGACATGGGTTTGGTCAGCACAGAATCACAGTGGTAAAGTATGAAATGCTTTTCTAAGACTGTTACACAGCATTTTTTGACACTGTATGTTCGTTCTGACAAGCTGCAGGAAGTATCCTCGCTGGCGTATAACTATTCCCAGCCACAGCAATAGACTCATTTAAAGGATCACTGTATTCACTCAAACAATTTTGCATAATCTGAAAGTACAATGTTAGGGTAGTAAAATGATGTTACTTACATGTGTGTCTGTGCCTGCTTTGTTAATGAATTTTCAATGTTTAGTAACTGCCCCTAACTGCCCCCCCCCCTCTTAGTCACTGCCCACTTGTAATCCAGCTGACACTGGATACCTTCATTTACATAATAAAGAGCCTTCACAGCCCAACACTATACAGCTCAGTAACATATCTTCCTGACACCACTGATAGTGGGTGGGCTGCTGCTGTTAGACACTTTCTCCCTCTCTTCTAACAGCCAAGTACATGCTGCTGATAGTGGGTGGGGGAGGGGATGCTGCTGCTGTGTAAGACACTTCTCCCTTCTAACAAGCAAGCAGACATGCTGGGGAGGGGCTCCTGTGAGTGAACTCCTTTGACACACTCCTGTAGATAGATACAGGTAAAAAAACAGACAGAGCGATAGATCATACAGACAGATAGATAGACAGGAGTCCAATATGATTAATCAGCACATTATATTTGGGGTTATATTAATAAATGTTTTGGGAGATCCTAGTAAGAGGTCACTGGTGGGACACAAATAAGCATACCTGGTTTGAGTGACAGGTCTTTCCCTGTACACTATCTAAAGGTATGATTTTTGAAAATTTTATTTTTGGAAGTATAGATACCTTTTATAGGAACTATCTAATTTTAGCTACGATGCTGGCTGGGACAGCACTGGTTTCTTGAACCAAGAGTCACCTGTACTGAGCATTTTAGATTGCCAATATACTATGAATTTATTATCTCCTGATCTATATTTATTATGTTTGTGTATTTAAATTTTAATGCACTTTGTATCCTGAAGATACATAATTATTTCCTGCCTTTTGTAATCTACTCCTTTCCAAAACAGATTCTGTTTGTGACAAAGCTAAGGTCTGTTGGGCAGGGGTGGCACATTTCATGGATAGAAAATTGGTTGATGGATCCAATGCAGAGAGTAGTTGCTAATGGGGCTTCGTCAAAAGTGGGGTGCCACGTTGTTCTATGCTGGGCCACTTCTATTTAATCTGCTTATAATGGGTATTTCCACCACCCCCAACATTTTTTCCTGTGGCTAGAAAACCCCCAATACCCCAGCCTTGCAAAGTCTCAAGCTCAAAATTCGGCTTCTAATCATACTTCCCAGCCCTGGTTCCCTCAGCTGTCTTCTGCTTGCTTCTGTGCCTTTTCCGTGCACAGTCACTGAATGGGGGGACACTAGTGCGGCCCTTAGTATTGATAAGGTTGGGCACCCCTGCTATAAAGCTTGGATCCTCAAACTATGGCCCTCCAGGATCACACATATAACTGCCATTTGTGGAGATTTTACTTTAAGGGTAAGGCCACACTATACCGGTCAGAACAGCATGCCCGATTTCCTGTACGACTAACTGGCCAACACTAGTGTGCACTTTTTAATGTGGGATCAGATCGCACGTGAATGTATAGTGTGACCTAGCCCTAAATGTTATTATATTCACAAGTTAGAGATTATGACACCAATAAAAACTGAAACTGGAGAGAGACACACTCAACAAAGTAATTTAAAAAATGAGTGCTTTATTTTAGTGCTGAATCCATCCACACAAGTGTGCTTCCTTCCAATTTCAATTGTTGATACTTACCTGATGTGGCAAAGACTTTAGGGGGCACATCTCCCCCTTTACCTGCCTGGAATCCACAACCTGGTATATCAATTAAACTGACCAAATGGAGACTCTTGGATGTGACAGTCTTGATAATAAATAAAATGAAAATAAGCAATCGGAAACAGTGCGGAAATGTAAAATAAAAGACTGTACACACATTTTGGTTATGCAATTTGCCAGATGCAGGTAGCTATCCATACACTATTGCAGAAGTCTCATCATCTGAGAATTTAGTTTACCACGGGATGCATTTCATGGTCACTCCTTTGACAGCACAATTATAAAATGAAAGCGCATGTTTTCTTAAAGAACTAAAACTAAAATACAAATGAGC
Source organism: Hymenochirus boettgeri (assembly GCA_019447015.1). NCBI lineage: Eukaryota > Metazoa > Chordata > Amphibia > Anura > Pipidae > Hymenochirus > Hymenochirus boettgeri. The sequence goes on along the minus strand of CM033476.1, from coordinate 20,574,305 downwards.
CTGAATGGATTCTATAATTCATAACTAGCCGATAATGCAAACTGTCACCTGATTCCCTGATATTGTGCAGGTTTATGGTATTTCTCTTTCATTTCCTAGTAATAGAGATGGTCGAAACTGTTTCGAAAACGGACCCATAGAAGTCTATGGGAGAAAACAATTTGAAAGTTTCTGTCCATTTTGGGGGACAAATAGTAATAGTCGGTTACTGTAAATGACACAGAGACCTGGGCAATGGTCTGGGGAACCTGTAAATATAACCAAAACTTATTTTAAAACTATCTTTCCTCACGATCGGTCTGTTTTTGAGAGTTACTGAAATCGATCATTACTTTCGAGGATTACGGATATTACAATTTCGAGGGTTACCGAAATCGAGTGCTACTTTCGAGGGCCACCGATATTACAAATTCGAGGGTAACCGAAATCTAGCGCTACTTTCAAAAGTTACCAAAATCGATCATTACTTTCGAGGGCTACCGATATTACAAATTCGAGGGTTACCAATATTACAAATTCGAGGGTAACCGAAATCTAGCGCTACTTTCAAAAGTTACCAAATCGATCTTACTTCGGGGCCACCGATATTACAAATCGAGGGTAACCGAAATCTAGCGCTACTTTCAAAAGTTACCAAAATCGATCATTACTTTCGAGGGCTACCATATTACAATTCGAGGGTTTACCAAAATCATCATTACTTTCGAGGGCTACCAATATTACAAATTCGAGGGTACCGAAATCTAGCCTACTTTCAAAAGTTACCAAATCGATCATTACTTTCAGGGCACCATATACAAATTCGAGGGTTACCCAAAATCAATCATTACTTTCGAGGGCTACCAATATTACAAATTCGAGGGTTACCGAAATCTAGCGCTACTTTCAAAAGTTACCAAAATCGATCATTACTTTTCGAGGGCTACCAATATTACAAATTCGAGGGTTACCAAAATCAATCATTACTTTCGAGGGCTACCAATATTACAAATTCGAGGGTTACCGAAATCTAGCGCTACTTTCAAAAGTTACCAAAATCGATCATTACTTTCGAGGGCCACCGATATTACAAATTCGAGGGTAACCGAAATCTAGCGCTACTTTCAAAAGTTACCAAAATCAATCATTACTTTCGAGGGCTACCAATATTACAAATTCGAGGGTTACCGAAATCTAACGCTACTTTCAAAAGTTACCAAAATCGATCATTACTTTCGAAGGTTACCGATATTACTAATTCGAGGGTTACCAAAATCGTTTCTTGCTTTCGAGGGTTTTCATAATTTCAAATTCACTGATTATCGAAATTTCAATAATAATCGAAAATTCTGAAAATCCGGGTTTCGAAGTTCAAAACTTTTGTCAGGACGAACCCACATTACATCTCTAGTGACAATTGGTTTTCTGAATGCTCGGTCTTATACAAGCAGGATCATTTATATTTTACCTTTAGTTTCCCTTTAAATTATATATTGGGAGGATTTCCCATCCAGGGATTCTCTAACCGTGTGCCTCCAGATGTTTAAAAAACTACAACTCCCAGTATTCCTCATCTACAAAGGGAACCCGGGGAATGTTGGGAGTTGTGGTTTTCTAAACATCTGGAGGCACTCGGTTAGAGAATCCCTGTATGACAGCTGCCTGCACATGATGTCAGACTAATTACAATAATACAGACACCACAGCTTCAATGAAACAACTTCCGGAAAGAACAAATCCCAGCATGCACCAGGGAAACTTCCGACACAGAACCTTCCCATCATTCGTTGCGGGCGAAAGGCTTCCTGCGAGGGCGCTTTACCCATAATGCGGCGGTGCCTTGCCCGTTGAGTTCTTGTGTTTAGCCATCGGGTGGCGCTGTCTGCGGCGTCCGGTTTCCCTTTCTCTCTCGCTCTCTGACTGTGGAGTTCGGTGTTATGGCCGCTGCGGGGGCCGCTTATCCCAGGCTGGGCTCCAACCGACACACTGACAATGTTCTGGGCCGGATCAGGAGGGGACAGTTGACAGGGTGCGGCCTTACCCGTGGATGTCAGGTATTGGTGCAGTGATTGGGTTCATATCTGTCTGGGGTCCTGCTGCTGTAAATAATAACTTGCCTGTACTTCCCCTTTAATCTCAGCCATGCACAGCACACAGACATACAAATAACCACACACAGACCAGGCCTGGGAATCATCACAAAACCACAACCTACATAGCTCAGTACCAATAGTGTGGGGGATGTATTTTGTGTGGCTTTTAAAGGGCAAGTACATTCTAAAAATAACTTGTGTTTAAAATGTTTATAACCCCCCCCCCCCAAACCCCACATTCTCAAGGTTGTTACATTGCAAAGATCCCCCAGAACTTATTTACCTGACCCAGACCCTCACGTCTAGGCCCTGCTCCCTGCTTCTGTTTGGAGCTTGTTGCAAGCAAAAACAGGAGCAGGGGACTTCTTCACTTCCTGGTAACGGCTGTGCGTTAAGGATCGATGCGACATCACGTCTAATCGCCTGACAGCCGCAACCTGGAAGTGAAGCATCTGTCGGCACATTAGTCCCCTGCTCCTGTTTTTGCTCGCAACAGCGAGGGTCTGGGTCAGGTAAGTAAGTTCTGGGGAATCTTTGCAATGTAACAACTTTGAGAAAGTGGGGTTTGGGGGAGTTATAAACATTTTTAACACAAGTTGTTTTTAGACTGGACTTGCCCTTTAAAGGGGAACTTTACACTCCTGTAGCCCAGAAACTTATGATTAAAAAGGTTTCACATGTCTTTGTAGGGAATTCCCAACCAATGGTTAAATCTGTCAGTTCAGAAATCCCTCCAGTTATTGCCTCTTGCTAGCTCATGGCTTTGGTCCATCTGCAAGGAATACGTTTGTTTTGCTGTCACGAAGGTGCCAGTGTTAATAAATGTATGTATTGATAGTTTATAAAGTGACACTTGGGGACTTAGTGCTGTACAGTAACAAACTACAATAAAATCATACAAGGGAGTTAAATACACAGATAGTTCAGTACATAAATCTATAAATAATGTAAATAGAAGTGCTAGAGTTTTTCCACAAGAGGAAAGGAGGTCCCTGTCCAGTAGAACTTACAATCTAGTTGGGTTGATAACATACAGATACAATGGAATGTTATGTATGTATATTATTTATATTACTTGGGGAAGCAGCTCTGTACAGTGTTAAAATACAATAAAGTCATACAAGGGGGATAAATACATAGTTCAGTACATACCGTAAATAAATATATGACTTATATAAATAAAAGTGCTAGGGCTTTGCCACAAGAGGTTATGAGGTCCCTGCCCCGTAGAGCTTACAATCTAGTTAGGTGGGTAACACACAGATACAATGGAATGGGTATACATGCTGGAGTGAGATGTATGCAAATAAAAAGATCAAATACTGTGCTGGTTACCAGATAGGTAGGATCTAAGGGTAGATTTATCATATATAGATATATAGTTACCATATACTGTGCTGGTTACCAGATAGGTAGGATGTAAGGGTAGATTTATCATATATAGATATATAGATACCATATACTGTGCTGGTTACCAGATTGGTAGGATGTAAGGGTAGATTTATCATATATAGATACCATATACTGTGCTGGTTACCAGATAGGTAGGATGTAAGGCTAGATTTAAACCTGCTAATTGAGGTTTCTTGAGTTAGAGGGGAATAGAATTCCAGAGGATGGGAGCTACGAGAGAAAAAAGGTTTAAGGTGAGAGGAAGCCGTCTGAGTAGGGGGTCTGTACAGGAGCTGGTTCTGCGATGAGCGGAGGGTACGGGCAGGAACTTATGGGGAGACTAGAGAGGAAATATAAGGAGGTGCAGCAGAGCAAAGGGATTTAAATGTTAGGAGAAGAATTTTGTATGTAATGCGCTGTTTAATGAAGAGCCAGGTTGTTGTCCAGTACAGAGGAGATTTGGGATCCGGTTTATTAGAGAGCGAAACAATACGTGTGGCAGAGTTAAGTATAGACTGAAGAGGAGAGAGGTGGGAAGCAGGAAGACCAGAAAGTAGTATGTTGCTATAGTCCAATAGGATGAGAGCATGCATCAACAGGGTGCACACCTTTAACTTCCAATAGCACTATAGAGGAGTGCTTCTTCGTAAATGCTGAGTGCCGCCAGAGCTGTCGCCAACACAGGCAAATAAGAAGAAAAGGAAATAGCTGGGCACACCAGTCTTACAAAATTCAAAACAAAGTGTTTATTGAGACGTTTTGGCACACAACCTTCTTCAGACAAGATTTTAACAAAGGAATGGGTGCTGGAGTGAGACCTATGCAGTGCAAATAAAACAATCATATACTATGCTGGTTACCAGATAGGTAGGATGTTAGGCTGCTAATTGAGGTTTCTTGATGTAGGGAGAGGGGAATAGAATTGAGGATTTGGGCCACAAAAGGGAGGTTTAAGGTGAGAGGGACCAGTATGAGTGGTGGGTCTGTACAGGAGCTGGTTCTGTGATGATCGAAGGGTGCAGACGGGAACATATGGGGACACTAGAGATACATCCTGGTGTTTAGTCCCTGCTGACCCCGTGCTGTTGTGATCAGTTTTCCTGACAGACATGTGCTTCACACTGGAGAAAAAAAATATTCAGTGCAGTGGGAACTTAGCCATAGTGAGTTTTGTGTTATTCATCCAAGATAAGAGAGAAATTATCCATTTACCTACTAGGTATGTCCCATTGCTAAACTAAAAGTGGCAGGGGCAGATTTGTCATTAGGCATCTGGGGTTGTAGGGACTTCTGTCAACACACTTATTGCACTTTCATTTGAATGACTTCATTTTTTAAAACATCCGTCGCCCCCATATTTATCGTTCATATTTGAAATGGTTTGCGGTTTTTGCAGTTTACAAATTTCAGCCTAATATAGCCTTTTTGGTTTTGAGATGTAGCCTGTGTATTTGCCGCCCTCTCTTCAAAGGTTGCCTTCTCCGTTTAAGCTGTGCAAGCTTGTTATGAATTCTTACGAGCAGAGTAGATGACATCTCCGTCAGAAGCAGTCAGTCATTGGCCCTGATGACTAGTCCAAAGTTTCAAGGCCATGTAATAAAAGCCCAGTTGCCAATTTCTTAATGAAATGCACCTGGATCTGGGGCATTCTCTATCTCACACTGTGGCTTTCTAACACAAACACACACAAATGAATCACAATTTTAAAGAGCATGTTCAACCCTAAGAATAAAAATCCATACTTGCTTTCTCCACCCCCTACTCCCTAGATCGTTATAGTTACCTTCATGAGGTCCCTAAAGCGCAGACTTTTTGGCATCTCGCACGGATGCTGGCTTTCTTGCTGAGGGAAAGGTACGTTTTCTGGACTTACAACAAGTGCTTCAACCAAGTATTTGTTTAAGGGTGTACACACCGTAATATAACCAGGTTTTGGTATGATTTATTTTTATTTACTAAACTGTTTTTGATAGGATTTTGACTATTTATAGACGGCAATTTTACACTAAACGTTAAAGGGCATGTCCACCCCCAAAACTATAATTCCCCCCACTACTGGACCCAATGTGTAGTGTAGTTTAATCCTTACCTTACATCCCAGCTCCATAGGGTTCTCCTGTAATCCCAACCCAAAGTCCAAAAAAATGGCCTCTGCCTCTTGTCTCTCCCCCGGGAGAATTTTGGCATGCGCACTGCAGCCATTCTCCCCCTCCCTCTCCCACCCTATTTGGTCTCCCTCCCCCTAGCTCAAAAAACTTTTGACATAATGTTCTCCTTGCTCCCCCAGCCCCAACCGCTATATTTGTATAGACAGAAAGTGCCCCGATAGTAACTTACCTTCCCTCTTTCCTCCGCTGTTCAGGACTACCATCGAACAAATATGTATGGTACATACAGTTAACATTGTACATCTGTCTATCAAAGTATCATTCGGTTTAAGATTGCAATTATGATCGTAATAATCTTTTGTAATGTATGGTCACCTTTTAAAGTCCCTTATTTATTCTACTGTTTCTAATTTGTAGTCAGTCTTTTTTTTTTTTTTTAAAACCGTTTATTAAAATAAAATAAAATAAAACATTTCAAAAAATACAATTTGGATACATCGTGTCAGTGAATGGGCGAAAAGTACACATTTTAGTAGCAAGTTATTTCGATATATACCTTACAAATAAATACATAATCATTCAGTTGTACAGTGCTTAAACATCAAACACGTTGCCTGTTACAGTATATTTTAATATTGGGTTTAAATATAAATGGGTCTGCTGTGGTTTACCTTGCTCATTCTGCTTTCTGGTTATTCTGGGGTCTCACCTCCCAATCAATCAAAGATTCTCGTGTATGTTAGAGGCACTACAGAGGTTCACCATAATGTGAGTACCAAGGGGACCAGATTTTGTTAAATTTGGTAATGGATCCTCTACTGAGATATATTAATCTCAACATGGGAAGAATATGTTTAATCATCGATTTCCACATCCCAAACCTCAACCTCCGGTATCCCCAAGAGGCATAGACCAGGGTCCATCGGAATTGGGATTGGAAGAATATATCAATATATTGAATATTTGAAGAATCTACAGCCCTTCTTTCCCACTATGTGAAAACAGCCTTTTCAGTGTTTTATGTAGGGGGGGGGGGGTTGTGAGTGGTCCCGATGAGTGGGCGGGGCTTGTGCACCCGCGAGTGGGCGGGGCCATGACACCGCGGGTGTGTGTGGCCACATGGGGCTGTAAGAGAATGGGCCAAAGGGGGCCTGCAACTGGAGGGACCATGGGGTCCATGAGTGGGAGGGACCAGGTGGGCTGCAAAGGGGAGGAGGAGACACAGGGCAGATTGACTGACAGGTTTCAGAGCAGGAAGCAGGAAGTGCAGGGGACACAAATTGGTCACATCCAACTGGTAAAAGAGACCAGCTGAGTTTAGAGAGGCCAGGTTAGGAAAACACGGGTTGTACCACAAGGGAGCATCCTCTGGTATACCGTTAAAAGTCAGATATGTCCTTGCACCTTTCCAGATTTTGTGCATTTGAACGTGAAGAACAGTGCCTCCACTAGGAAGGGTGTTAGTCTTCTGTTCCAGAAAAGAGAGGGGATGTGATGGGAGATAGGCCTGCAATATTTTTCCCAAATCATACAGGGAGTATTGGTCTGGGTCTGTATCGCTACTAGGTGTTGATATTAGCCATGGTTTAAAATACTTAAGTTGTCCCGCTATATAGTAGAGACGAAAATCAGGCAGAGCCAGTCCCCCCATATTTCTTGGTCTTTGTAGGATTTTAAGTCTAACTCTTGACCTGCCAGCTCCCCATAGAAAAGTGATTAATAGACTTTGGAGCTTCTTGAAAAAATTGTCTGGAACAAACATCAAGCTATGTTGTAATCTATAAAGAAGTTTGGGAAGAATCTTAATCTTAAGATTTATACGAAATTAATGGGGAGATGTTACCACGTCTTCAGCTTAGCAGCCACCACATCCAGCTGGGACAGAATATTTAGTTGTAGGGATTCAGTGGGCGAATGGGATATGGTTATTCCTAAGTATTTAAATTTATTAACCACAGGTACTAGATGACGGGCAAAGGGTGAGAGATACATCTGTTTGTCGATGGGGAACAGCACTGATATGTCCCAGTTAATGTAGAGCCCCGACATCGGGCTAAATCTTGAAATTATGGAATGAGTTGTGTTAAGGGAGTTGTATGGATCCGCAAGGTATATTGTCATATCGTCTGCATATAGATTAAGCAGGGACATATGTTGACCTAGGGTGAGACACTTTATATCTGGGTGGGACCTTAATTGAATTGCCAGGGGCTCTATTGCTATCGCAAAAAGGTAGGGGGACAGGGGACAGCCCAGCCTAGTGCCCCTAGCCAACATGAATGGATGTTGTTAATTTTGATAGATGCCCGTGGGTACATATACAATAATTTGACCCATTTACAAAAAACAGGGCCAAATCCAAAGCATCTCAAACAGAACCACAAATAAGGCCATTCTATAAAATCAAATACTTTTTGGGCATCAAGGGACAGCATGATTCTGGTTCCGGCATTATCGTGATCAACTTGGGTATGGATATGAGTTTTTCGGATATTTATCGAGGTTGATCGCCCGGGGATAAAACCTGTTTGATCTGAATGAATTATTTTGGTAATGATTCGTTGAATTTTGTTTGCAAGGATTTTGGCTAGGAGCTTATAATCAATATTAAGAAGGGATATTGGTCTGTAGGAACTAGGTTCCAGCGGGTCTTTTCCCGGTTTGGGGATTAGGACAATATGTGCGTCGTACATAGAAGGAGGGAGTTCATTCTTATCATAGGCATCTTGGTAGGTGTCCATAAGTTGTTGGAGGATATGTTCATTGTATCTTTTATAGATTTCCACCGGTATTCCATCAGGGCCCGGTGATTTGCCTGATGTCATGCTCCCCAGGGGATACATGGTCTTTTTTACTTACATAACCATCTGGAAATATAGAGTATAAGTTAATATACTGCCGGCAGGGTTAGTTTTAGTGTATTTACCGTCTAGTAAATGGTTGGCATACATGTTGTGAAATAAACCTGCGCTATTCACAGCATTAGACTTGTTTTTTGTATGCTTCACCTGTACTATATTATCAAGGTTAGCAGAAGAGGCTGAACCTGTTGGTGAATAACTACGTTAGGAGTGTCTACGTAACAGGTGAGTATAACGAAAATGGTGTTAGAAGTATAGACATGCCTTTTTAAGGTGTTAGCATTTTTGCGTGTCAAGTCCTAATTACTTGTAGAAACTATAGAAATTAATTTACTATTGTTAAAATCGTGCAAATCAATGGAACCTGACTTATTTTAAATGAGTCATAGAGCTGTTACACTCAGGCTGATATTTTGGTCAATTTGCCCAGGAAAACATTGTGGGAACATTCAAAGGTAAAGTATGGTGTATGGGGCGCCTTTAGGCTTGGATCATGGATAGGCTAAAACACTAGACCTGATGGACAAATGTCTTAATTCAAATTACCTATTTTGTAACCATGGATGGAAGGGATCTGCATGATCTGTCTAAAATATCAATGTTTACCACCTTAATTTTGACCAAGAGTACCAAGCGATCAGTTGGTAAAGCTGAAATAGTCTCGGTGAAATTGTCCTGAGTGTTTCCAAACTAAACTCACCACCGGCTTGTCATCCTCATTGCAGATTACAGAAGAGCTGTTAAAAGAAAGGGACAAACAGGCTAAGTGGAATGGAATACCATTGCTCCTACACAAACTGTATGAGTGCAGTCACCCTAACAGTGACTTCTCGCAGTGCCAGGCCATATTAAAGGTAACATAACTGTCCTGCTGTTTGTGAATGAAGTTTCCTCTATTACATCTCTATTTGATTAATAGGCTACAAAGTATTGTTGATTCTGGTTTGTTATGGGAGTTTTAATTTAGCTAAGGAGGTGAGCCACGGGATGAAAGCCATGGGATGAAACAGTTTTATAACTGCAGCTTCATTGGTTAGACATGACCACCCTTAATGTAAAATAAACAAGACATGTATTATCAAGCCAATGTTCTGCTTACTGCCCTCTAGTGTATGGAAGATGCCTGTACACACTAGGTGACCTGCTTATTATTTTTTTCCCCCTCCCACTCAGGAAATTTCTCCTCTGCTTTCAATGGAAGCAATGGCCATTGTGACAGATGAAAAGAAGCCGAATCCTGAACATCCGTTTCCTAACACCTACACTTTTGATTTGTTTGGCGGAGTAGATGTAAGTCTTTGTTTTATTTTACAGCATTAGCAGCTCTCTTTTTAACTGAACACCTGTGGTCAAACCTCCAAAATAACACAATATATTGAGTTAGGCTCTGTATGTCCATGGTGGGTTTTTTCCCCCTTTCTCTGGATCAACAGTTAGGCAGGAAACAAGGATATTGCTAGATGGGTTGGACTGGCATCATATTCCCTGGACACAACCTTGCTTTGACTAATCAATTATGAGGGAAGTCCTCTTAGTAGTAGCCCATGTCTTAGTGGTTTGTGCTTGGATGGGTGAGTGAGTTAATCATTTAGTTTTGCACCCAATGTAAATTTTTCCTTCATTTTAGGAGCTCTAGGAGTCTCCTTGAGAGAGAGAGATAGATGTGGGCAGCTTTGCCCTTAGGCATACCAGCCTGGGACAGTTATCCCACCTCCAGAAGGTTTCTTCATTGAGCTAGGAAATAGCCTGTTGGCTAGGGAGCCAGATTGCCTGTGTGCTTTTCACATTCTGCATCATAACTGCTGCAGATTAAATTCAGGGAATAAACCTATAATTGAGTTTAATTAACACTCCAAAAGGAGGAGGGATTATCCTGGTCTGTATATCTAGGTCACGGCCATGCGAATATCTTTGTTTTGTTTCATTAAAGCTGGAATAAAAGTTGTAGATTGTGCAATTGTAACATTGTTGAATATGTTCTATTTCTTACATTTGTGTGTCTTAAATTCCGTTGTTGATTTTTAAATAGGGTCTTTTAATATAACGAATGGGAAACTAATTGTTATATTGAACACTGAGTCTGTGCTTTCTGGCACGGGTTTAGCAGTCTGAATTCAAAGCCTCAGATCCTCATTAAAATCTATTGTTTACTACAGTGTAACCTTTAGAGCCCTTTAATTGCTGAGAGACAAACCAAACCTTGGCTATTAGCTTCCTTTATATAGCTACATTGTATTCAGGTTAATCATTTCATTATGCCCTGCCCTAGTTAGAGCCAATGGTTTGATTTTCATATACCGAAAATGCACCACACTTACTATTATCAGTGGAATCGTGTTACTACCCTGTCAATGGGAGCTGCTTGTTCTCATCAGATGTTGCCATTTTCTCATGGTCAATAGATAATGAGGTTGCTGGTTCCTTTCATAACCAGATACAGCTGAATGCACGGTACTTGGTTCCAACTCTGCATTAAACATCACATTAATGGCCCCCAAGTAAGAATGATGGTTATTGAAACATGTTTCCTTTTCCTTAGCTTCTTGTAGAGATCCTAATGAGACCAAGCCTCTTCCCACAGAAGAAGAAGAAGCAGAAAAGTGAGTATAGCTTCCCAGGGCTCCATGAGTTCAATTCCCCTTCCAAACCTCTCACTTTCATGCATACAAACTGACATTTTATTTTTTTTTACCCTTTATACCCCATCTGCTGTCATTCATAGTTATTCCATTACCCACACTGCCTTTTGCATTCTAAGTGTAATCTTTGTATTCTGCTTTTCAGTCAGCGATGAATTGATCAAAGACTGCCTGAGCATTCTATACAACACTTGTATATGTGTAAGTGTCACATGGAAACCTCACCATGTCGTGTTATAGAAAAAATAAACACTGTGTATAAATTGTTTTATTTTTACCTAATAAATACAAATAATATTTATAGCACTGGTTGCCTCGTTTATCTATATCGGGGGGATTTATATGGATTTGCCTTGCTGAGCCTTAATTTTTATACTCTTTTATCTGAACCCCCCACTATGAACAGCAATAAACAATAAAATACAACTCTAATAAATGCTAAGATAACAATGTATGTGCACTATCTGACCACACTTCCTGACGTCAGTCACATGCTCCCTTGCCTAATCTGGACTGGAACGGGATTGGTTAGAGAGTGCTCTCTGGGTGTGACCTTCTGTAGCAAGTTTTTGAAGTATCTTAGGACTAGGCATGTGCAAAGAACATTATGGTCAGCGGCAAAATTTTGTGATCATTGCATGCTGGGAAATAAAGTACGTAAACTCCATGTAAGCAAGGCAAGTTTCCCAGCACCCACATTAAAATAAGAGGTGAGACCCCGATTACTGCTTTTATGTCCAGTTGTTCTGCCTTTTGATTGTGTTGTTTTAAACTGTCAAATAGGTTTCCTGAATTAGAAGGGTAATGGTATACTGAATATTTCTATTAAGAAGCTGTGTTATGTCTATTCTATAGCTTCAGCGGTTTATCATCTCCTTAACTGTTAGGAATTTTATTTTCTTAGTGAAGCTTCCTCACTCCCAAGCAGGAAGCAGTGAAACTATTGGAAGGTTTTGTGATTATATAAATATTTGCCTTTCTTGGCAGCATAACATTTGATCCTGCACACTACGATGGATGGTACCGAGGGTATGGTCTGCTTGCGCTGTGATCCGCGTAATGTTACGCTATTGGTGCTCTGAAAAAACGGATTGCAGCACGCCTAGTGGGGCCAGACCAATCGGCCAATACTGGTGTGTGCTTTTTAATGCGCAATGTGATTGCATGTGTTGCCTTGCCTTTGGGGTGGTGGACCATTTTTGAATGTATACATCTAAAAAAGAGCTGCTGTTTTGTATAGAGGAAAACGTCAAATGTAAGCACGGGGGTTACTGTTTTCTGTTCTGTGAAGAACACATCTGCAGTGGCAAGCTATATGGTAACACCTATTCACAGCAATAAACAAATATTCGTGCTCATGGAAGGGAAATGTATATATATTTTATGTTTAGAGCTTGTATAAAGGACTTTACTAACTGACCGCTATCTTGGCACACCAGGTTTTTTGGAAATAACTCCCAGAATGCCTTAGTGGCATTCGTAGTTTCCAAAACATCTGGAATGCCAATGTTCCTCATAACTATCTTTAGAGTGTTACAATTAACATTATATACCCCTTTTAAAATGCTCAATGAAGATATCTCTTTTCTCTATTCTACATACTGCCGGCTCTGATTGATGACTGCAGACTGAAGGTGTCACAAAGAGACTCGCAGAGCGAAACGACTTTGTACTTTTCCTTTTCACATTGATGACCAACAAAAAAACCTTTCTGCAAACAGCCACTCTGATTGAAGACATCCTGGGAGTCAAAAAGGTTCAGTATTCCTTTTCCGGCAGTGTACAAATCCACATTTTCCTTTCAGCCTTGGGGGACCCAGGCACAGCAGGGGTTAAGTAGTCTACCTCCAGGAGCGGACACCTATATTAATGCACAATACATTTGCCATCTATTTTTGCTGTTGTACCTTTTTGTAGCAGGATACTGAAACATGTCCAGCTAAATAATTCTTTTAAAGCCCTTTGGGATTATCATATACACCATAATCCTTTAATAAATGCTCGATTAGCCTTGCACGAAGTATAGTTCAGCCCCGGAGAGTTATGGGTTATGGAAGATTATCATGCCCACTCTTCAGTCTCAAACCCCCAACTTTGTGAGTTTAACACTTTTTCTCCTTTCACAGGAGATGATCCAGTTGGAGGATATTCCCAATCTTAGCAGCCTGGTGTCAAGCTTTGATCAGCAGCAGCTGGCAAACTTCTGCAGAATCCTCTCTGTCACCATATCTGAACTGGACACCGGGAACGATGACAAATACACCCTCCTCGCCAAAGACGCTCAACAGAAGAATACGCAGAATCCTTCCAGGGCGGAAACAAATCAAGGTTTGGCAACACTCTTGCATTGAGCGTAATTGGCTGCCTGCCTTCCTTTTTTTAAAGGGTAACTCTGGTCTCCGATTCTTCCAAACCACTTAGGATTACATAAAAAGCCTTCCATCGTAACCTTCAAATTGAAACCTAAATCACAATATTACTTCCTGGTTAAAAACTTCCTGTTTTCAGCCATGCAACTTGCTTGTAGTCATGTTACCAGCCTCTGTCTGCATTAATAGGCTCCCCTTTCAACTTTTTCCCCAGGCACTTCCTGTTTTCCCCAGCATTAAGTCTTAACTGTGCATGCTTCTCCCCCGGAATACAATATGCTAAAATGCCCTATTTTTCACAGATAAGCAGTACTTCTAATGGCCACCTTCTTTCACAAAATGCTGGGGCTAATACCAAAGCTCCTGCAACACTATTTGTTCAAGGGTAATCTCACTGACAATCTGTATTTCACAGCCACATTGCTAAACATCCCAGGCTTCATTGAGAGGCTCTGCAAACTGGCCACTCGGAAGGTCTCAGAATCTACAGGCACTACCAGCTTTCTGCAAGAGTTGGAGGAGTGGTACACGTGGCTGGACAATGCCTTGGTACTGGACGCCTTAATGCGAGTAGCCAATGAGGAAAATGAACAGAGTGGAGCAGGTAACAAAAGCTCTTTACCATTCATATTTATTTACTTTGGTTGTTTTTTTTTTGTTTTAACACTGCTGAATTAGTTTCTCTGTATATGGGGGAAGACAGTTTTCCACTTAAGCTAAATGCCTCCTAAAACATGTAGAGTGTAGGATCCTTGCTGCCTCAGACTGATCTTTGTTAATGTGTCTCGCTCTATTAATTAAAAGGCCACTGCTTGTGGCAGTAACAAAAGTGCAAAAGGCTTTCCTTGGGTAACAATGTGCGTTTCTTTTCATAGAATCTTCAGATGAAAGTACCTTGGCAAATCCTTCCACAAGGACGCATCTTCCCCAGTCCATGAAGATTATGCACGAGATCATGTACAAAGTGGAAGTGCTTTACGTACTGTGTGTCCTGTTGATGGGACGACAGAGGAATCAGGTAGCGTTATCCATTGTTTGCTCCTACTAATCGGAAATTGCAGACCTAGGTTGACATAGCAATTGGTGAAACTAGCAAATGGCAAGACTGGGTGAAATTTCATAGATAAGTCTTGTTTTAGATGCTTGTGAAGGTTCTCATTCATCCAGGTTATGGTATATCTGTTGTATTCAATTAGATCAACAGCTTAGTTCTTGAAGACATTTCACTTACATAATTGCAACAGATTCTTGTACAAGTCATTCTGAATTGAGAGATCCAGTCGGATGACTAGCGAAACGTCTTCAAGAACTAAACTTCAAGTCCAGTTGATCTAATTGAATACAACAGATATCTTGTTTTAGATCATATAACATCCACATGCAGGGTTTGGAAAGCTGGTTAAAAACACACCATGCTTAGTTATGAAGCAGAAACTATTTCATTTTCTTCGTACCCCTCCACAAGGAGGAACCTAAACACCAAATGTGTGCAAATATGTATCCGTTCCTGTAAATGGATAGTGCAATAACCAGTGTGTAAAAAATCTTTACAATAATAGTCCTTACATGTCAGTGGTGAGGTTTCCCACTATCCCTTTCTGTATTTGAGTATGAAGCTTTCATACAATTTACTTTTTTACTATAATAATTAAAAAAAACTGTCAGCAAAGAAAAAAATCAAAGTTTTTTTTTTGTCCATTCCAGGTCCATAAAATGATAGCGGAGTTTAGGCTAATTCCAGGCCTGAATAATCTCTTTGACAAGTTGATCTGGCGAAAACCTTCTGCATCCACATTAGTTCTTCATGGGCACAATCAGAACTGTGACTGCAGTCCGGTAAGTCACTCCATTGTGTTTCCTTGCACTTTATGATGTTTTGTTGTCGGGAAGTTAGAGAAATAAACTGGGTGATACGAGTACTGCACACTGAATATTATAATGTATTTTGCTTACTTCATAGGATATTTCCTTAAAGATACAGTTTTTACGGCTGCTTCAAAGCTTCAGCGACCACCATGAGTAAGTTTACATTCCATTAATGTATTGGGGAAATGGTAATGTTCTTTAAAAGAACTATTGGCCTGATCTCTGAAATTACATTTCTGAGATGGGATTTTATTAAGAACACAGAAAAAATGACATTGCCAGTTTAATAAATTGCCAGACCTGCTGATAGATCAAACTTACTGACTTCTCCAGAGGGTTTACTTATGTATCCAGATTCACTTGTGAGTCTTAATCCTGGGAAGCAGATATATATATAGGCAAGTTGTACATGGTTTGATTCAGCTTAACACGAACAATAGAATTCTGAAAGTACTAATACTTCAAGGTAATGTTTGTTTTTAATCTCAGACACCCAACTAAATGTGGGCTATTAATTGGAAAATAAGGCTTACTCTAAGAGGAGGTCCAGGTGCCCTTGCCCAGGACCCTGTCTGGATCACGTGTATCTCTAAATAAATCTTCATATACAATCAATTGAAAAACAGTACTTGCTTCTTTCCCGAGGTGGCTCGGGTGCTTCTCACCCTTAGCCCTTCGTATACAGCAGAAATAGGAAGGAGAAAGGCTCGGTACGGTAAATGCCATACTTTATTGGATTTCCGTTAAGATCACGTCTCGCCTAACCAGGTAAGAGGCGTCCACCTTGGCTTTTAACGTACCTGAGCTTGGCTGTTTAATATTTCAGAGTGCACAGAACCTTCTTCCTATTTCTAATGTTTGTTTTAATAACCATTTAATAAGGCTTATTTTAGTTTTCGTGTGTGAGGATGCTTTTCTGTGTTGTGTATTGTAATACCACTTTGGGTTTCTTGTTTTAGGAATAAGTATTTGCTACTTAACAGCCAAGAATTAAACGAACTAAGCGCCATATCCCTGAAGGCCAACATCCCGGAGGTTGAAGCTGTGACCAAAACGGACAGGTAGGAGCACTGTCTGTCACTCAAATTCCTGCTCTGTGTGGCTACTTTACTATGTTTGCCAGAGAAAGTAACTCCATAGGCCTCCATGTGACTCAGGGAGGTGGAATTCATCATGCGGATGTGTTTTCAGAATCTTTTTGTGGGGGAAGTAATTCTTATAGTAAAGATGTGTCCAGAGATATCATGGTGACTCAGTGGTTAGCACTGATGCCTTGCAGCGCTGAAGTCCTGAGTTCAATTCCACCCTTGGACACATCTGCAAGGAGTTTGTATGTTCTCCCCGTGCTTGCGTGGGTTTCCTCCAGGCACTCCGGTTTCCCCCACAATCATAAAGACATACTGATAGGTTGTATGTGTGCATAAAGTGATTAGATTGTAAGCTCTTCGGGGCAGGGCCTGATGTGAATGTATACATGTAATTGTAAAGTGCTACGGAAGATGTTGGCGCTCTATAAATCCACAATAATATTAATATCAATGTCGGGGATTGAGGAAGAAAACTTGAAACTATCCCTTTTTTTTAAAAGGAGCCTGGTGTGTGATGGGAAGAAAGGTTTGTTAACCAGGTTACTTCAAGTGATGAAGAAGGAGCCAGCAGAGTCATCCTTCAGGTACATTCTACACAGTGCGAGCCATAGACCTAATATGTCTGGCTTTTTTTCTATTAAGACCAAAGCCCATTTCCCCTAATCCAACCCTCCAGCACGTATCTGCGTACTACATGCAGGTCTTTAGTTTTAAAGTTTTTTTTTTTTATTATTATTATTTCTAGACAGTCTTAATGCAGTTTATAATTTTAACCATAAAATGCTTGGTCATTTGGGGAACTGTGACCTTTAAAGGACAAATAAAGCCACATAACAACACTGAACCAGAAGGCAGAACACCTTGATATAAAACCAGTAATCTGTGTCTTACCTCTCATTGTGATACGGGCCCTGGTAAATTTACCTAAATAACATATGGTTTGTGCTTCACAGCATTCTAGTATCAGACAGTTTGGTCAACGACCATTATGTTCTGCACATGCTCAGTCCTTAGCTATGGCAGAAACTTGTTACAGTTGGTCACACCCATTAATAATCTCTAGCCAATCCTTTTACAGGACAGATAAAGCAAGGAAGCATGTGACTGAGGTCAGGAGGTGTGGTCTGACACTGCACATACACACAGATACTTCATCCAGTTATTAACAGGCTTACATTTACTTTAATACAATTTACTGAAGTGGGATTTTATAGCTTATTGGTGTTTTTAAGGGGGTTTGTTTTCAGATTCTTGGGTATAAAAAATTGGGTTTAGTTCTCCTTTAATACAATTTACTGAAGTGGGATTTTATAGCTTATTGGGGTTTTTAGGGGGGTTGTTTTCAGATTCTGGGGTATAAAAAATTGGGTTTAGTTCTCCTTTAAAGCCCTTTGTCATACCTATAAATTGTTTCCTCAACAACCCTTTTACCTTCTGCATGAATTAAGGTCAGAAGAAACCAGCACTACTTCACTATGCCATTGTCACTCCTTTGGACACTCCGTCCCTCTTCTGACGGTCAAGGCATGCACCATCAGGAGTCTATGATGGAAAGAAACATGCCATGATGCCATCGGGGATGAATGTGCATCTGGAGTGACTGCTTACTGGAGAACTGTTACCTTCTTCAGACTTTAGATCTTCATTTCTACTGCGAGGGTACAGTTTAGTACAGTTTACTAAATACAAGGGATGGGAGGAAAAGACAGGGAGTACAGAGAATCAGACTTCTTTATGTAAGTGCTGGAGGGGATTTCTGTTGGGACTAAACTTAAGGTGGATTTCTCTTTCATGGGAGGCCAAGTAAAATGAGTGTACTGACGGTCAATGTAACTGTTTAGGTTTTGGCAGGCTCGGGCTGTTGAAAGCTTTCTTCGTGGGGTTACATCCTATGCTGATCAGATGTTCCTTCTGAAGAGAGGCCTGTTAGAGGTAAACTTAAAAAGTGTTGTGTTTTCCAGTGATGTGATCTATTATTCTGCTGCTAATTCTTTATATTTTCCCTTATTGCAGCACATTTTATACTGCATTGTCGATAGTGAGTGTAAGTCCCGCGATGTCCTTCAGAGTTACTTTGACCTTCTGGGAGAACTTATGAAGTTTAACATAGACGCTTTCAAAAGGTTTAACAAGTACATCAATTCGGAAGAGAAGGTAAATGTAAATCTGAGCAGTCATTTCTTTTAATAGGAAAAGGAAGTTGCACAGTGGAAATCATTTTCAGTTCCATTTAAAGGGGAACTGTGTTCTCCATACAGTTGCCCTCTTTTAAAAAGAGCGCTCCTACCTAGATGCAATCTAGCCAAACTTAAAGATGTATAAGGGGTGTAGCTGCCTGCTTACACTGTGAGCTGTGACATCACTCGCACCAGCGTTCCCTCCAAGCTGTGTGTTCATACGTGCGCACAGAACTCTTTATATAGACTGCTTTATATAGAGCCCCAATTTTATTTTGTATGTGCACAGAAATTTCATATATGCGCACACAAGATTTAAACTTAGAGGGACCATTGACCAGCACCATTGCTCCAATCCGCCTCATTGCTGGTTTGAGGATGCCCACTTTTATCCTGCTGCTGGGAAAGGACAAAGAGGACAGTAATTGGTTGCAGGTCTGTAACTAGATTTATAAAAGTTACATAGTAATTGAGGTTATATAAAGACAAAATTCCATCAAGTCCAACCATTTCACCCTCCATTTTAACCCTACCTAACAGTTGATCCAGAGGAAGGCAAGAAAACCAGTAATTCCCAATGTTATTTAGTTGTAGAAACTTATCCAGGCTTTTTTTAAAGCTATTTAGTGAACTTGTCATTACCACATCTACTGGAAGACAGTTCCACAGTTTCACCGTTCTCACTGTAAAGAAACCTTTCCTAACCTGAAGATGAAACTTCTTTTCTTCCAACCTTAAAGGATGTCCACGTGTCCTCTGATATGACCGATTAGTAAACAATTCATTAGAGAGTTTACTGTATGGCCCATTAACATTTATATAGTGATCATATCCACACGCAAACGTCGCTTCTCCAATGTAAACAGCCCTACACAAGCTTTTCTTGCCTTTACAATCGTTCCTGCTTCCTGTAGTCAGGCTGCTGGACTCACTCAGCACTGTCATTACTCATCTGAAGGCTGTTAATCTGATGGGTCCCCTCAGTTTGGGGCAAAAAACAGCTGCTAGTTCAATGCAAATGACAGCTTGGAACTACAACTCTCAGGTGACATTTTTAACTATTGGGATCAGAGAGTCATTTACTATATGGGGCCAGAGTGCCCTTTACTATATGGGGGTCAGAGGGCCCTTTACTCTATGGGGGTCAGAGGGCCCTTTACTCTATGGGGGTCAGTAGAATTGTAAATGATGGTAAGCTTAAATAAAATTTTACTGAACTCTGCCTCTCCACATGTTTAGAAAAGTTTGGAAACTACAACTCCCAGCATGCTTTGTTGCTGGGAGTTGTAGTTTCCAAACTTTTGGAGTGCCAAGGAATTGGGGTTTACAGGTACTGGATTTGGCTATTACTGTATGGGATTCATGTATGGGAATTCTGCTGTCCATTTAAAGGGCAACTAATTTCTAATTTCCCTCGGCTTATACTCGAGTCAATCAGTTTTTACAAATTAAACCTGGTTTTCATATTGGTACAGAAATAAGTGCTCCAGAACCACATGTTGTACCCAGCCATCAACTGCACTGCTGACAATACTAATAGACAGAAAATCTCTGACTGTTTTTGTGGTGCAATCAACTAACTGAAACCCTTTTACTCTTCTCTCAGTTCCAGATCTTCCTTAACCAAATTAATAGCTCACTTGTAGACTCCAACATGCTGGTCAGATGCATCGCCTTATCCCTGGACCGGTTTGAGAATCAGTCAGATGATCCCAAAGGTGAAAAGAATATTTCTAGATTATTAATCTCTAGTTCGATGTTTATTGCCTTCCTACCGAGATGTGTTAATCAGTGTTTACTGTTTGTATTGTTATATACAAGTAAATGATAGCCGTATGCATGCAATATATAGTCATTTGTCCTTGTATAGCACAAATGTCATTGCAATAGAAATGTATGCATTAATAAGTGAAACCAAGAAGCAGTGTTCATTAACAAACATCAAGACAGGTGGCTTGCAGACACCATAGGGATATTCAATAATAGTTCTTATCGTTAAAAATGGTGTTAATTTTGCCCCAACCAATCAGATGTTAGCTTTCAAATGTTAAATAAGATCTGATTGGTTGAGGCAAAATTGGCACCATTTTTAAAGGGTATCTCCACTGGTTTTTGTAAGTTTTTTTAATCCATTTCTATTGAAGAACGGGAGGTAAAGGAGCTGTGCCTTACCTTCCGTTCTTCAATAGAACACACAGGAGCCAGGAGAGAAGGTAAGAAACTTACCCGCTCGCTCGCTCCCCCGGCGCTTGGTCTGACAGGTCCCGACGGACCTTGTCTTCTATGCG
Source organism: Hymenochirus boettgeri (assembly GCA_019447015.1). Taxonomy (NCBI): domain Eukaryota; kingdom Metazoa; phylum Chordata; class Amphibia; order Anura; family Pipidae; genus Hymenochirus; species Hymenochirus boettgeri. The sequence continues at coordinate 20,553,445 of CM033476.1, read as the reverse complement.
CTAGATCGCGCATATGAGCATAGAAGACAAGGTCCGTCGGGACTGTCAGACTACGCGCCGGGGGAGCGAGCGAGCGGGTAAGTTCTACCTTCTCTCCGGCTCCTGTTTGTTCTATTGAAGAACGGAAGGTAAGCACAGCTCCTTTACCTCTGTTCTTCAATAGAAATGGATTCCGAAAACTTACAAAAACCAGTGGAGATACCCTTTAACGATAAGACCTTTTATTGAATCTCCCTATGGTGTCTGGAATCCTTATAATCATTCCAATCTACAAACACAGATTGCACATTGTGCACCTATATGGACTTTACTTGCAACAAAGTTTTAATCATAATGGAAATCCCTGAAATCTGCATTGATACCTGGTTAGGCTTTGAGAGTGTGTAAGTATCTTAGTAGCACAAAATACGATGGATGTTTCATATAGCCATTTGTTAACAATAGTTATTTTATCTCCATTCAGATCCCATGTTCTATGGACTGAACTCATTTGAACGTCCATCTTTAGCCTTAGAAAGCCCTGCAGATCCTCCTAATCACATTCAGTTGTTTTTTATTTCATTTTATTACTAGTGTTGTGGTTTGTCAGGAGTATAATCGCGGTTTCTTAATAGTTTTATGGTTTTATTCCTGCAGTTGCAGAAGTTCTGTCTGAATGTCGGTTATTATCTTATATGACTGAAGGTTCCATCCGAATGAACTTCCTGTTCAGGCTAATAAATATTATACATGTTCAAACATTAACGCAGGTAGGTTTTTTCACTGCCACTGCTTAGTGTTGGGTGCATTTTACTTAAAGGGGCAGTACTATTCCCTCCTACCTCCCTTTCTTACTTGTAACACCTACACAAGTTCCTAAGTCCACTGCAGGTTCAGAGGCTGACAGTTCTGCCAAGTTTCCCATCATCCCATTTCTTTCATGGGATCAGATCTTCTATGCTCTCCTAAAGTACTGATGGGGGTGCTGCACACATGGCTGAGTTTTAGTGTAGGAGTTGCGTAAGTCAAGAAAGGATGGGAGGTAGGAGTTAGGAACTACTACCTCACAGAGAGTTGCACCTTTAATTTATAATTAAAATGCCCACTGCCCATACCTTTAACAGTTGCAGTGGTAAAAGTAATGTATGCCTGCTTTTTGAATGGTTTGTTTTCGTTTGTAGGAAAATGTAAGCTGCTTAAACACAAGTCTTGTCATTTTAATGTTGGCCCGAAGGAAAGGCCGATTACACTGCTACCTGCAAAATATCCGGAGCAAAGAGCGCGTAGAAAAATACCCAGGATTCATCCTGAACAACTTCCATAGCCTCCTGCGCTTCTGGCAGCAACATTACCTCAACAAGGATAAAGACAGCACCTGCTTAGAGAACGTAAGTGTTTTACGCTGAAAGCTCTGAAATTGGGTTTTCAATATTGAATTTTAGCTAATCCAAATATTTTTACAATTCTTTAAATTCTCTCATCCATAATTGTATTTATTGGCCAAGAACGGATACGTGCATTAAATGTAAATGCCAACAGTCCGCTATAGAGGAGACTCGGAACAGAGCCCAGTGCTACTCTTACCTTCCCTGTTACCCACAATGCTGTAACCTATATCGCAGTATAAAAAATGGAAGAAGGGTCGAAAAAGATCGACCACAGAACCCCTATAAAGTGCACAAGCCCATTGTCTATGTGTTATTTGGCCCCTGTGCACTGCCGAAATAGGCGTATTAAGTATAGATTGTGACGGTGCACTCTACCTCCCTAATTTTTCTACCTATATCACAGTAACCCGGAAGGTAGGGTATGTCCGCTTAATGCCTGCCTTCACTTATCTAGAGCAAAAATTCACAATTCCCTTTTTGGATTTGGAAACACTAGTTAAATATAAAGCCAACGCTATCCTGAAGTTAAATTGGGTACGGTGGGTTTTACAATTATCTAGGCGAACTGCTTGTTATTACATCTCTCCTGACTTAATGCAGTTACAATCTGCATCTGACTCAAAGGAGGAAAACATGGCTCTGCACTGGGTATTTAAATTAAACTATAGTGCATGGAAAGGTTCTTTTTAATACAGGAAAGCCCAGGACACTAACCTGGCAGATTGAAACTACGTGCTGGGGTTTCTAAATGAAATGATATTGGGAGGTAGGATTAATGTAGCTTTCCTTTATAGGTCTAATATTACCACCATTTTTTCTCATCGTGAATTTTCTTAAATTTTTTGAAACAAACGTATCCTATGTTAATAGAAACTCTGCCCATATAAAACAGTCTGATGATAAAAGGGCATTTCTACCCCTTAAACTATCTTTTAACTCAGAGCATGAAACCACACCTTCACCCTAAAACCATTCTACTACTACTTTCTGCGACTACTTGACCGTCTCCCTGGTCCCTAGCTTGATATTCCTGTTTCAATTAGCCTATTAAAAGCTTGGAGAGTTTTAGCACATGATCTCCTGCGCTAGACGTGCTACTCATTGACCCAGTCTATTCTGGAAGAGTCAGGACTTTGCTGGCAGATCAAGCTAGGGAAGTTAGGTGCTGATCTGGGACCTGTGAGTAGGAACAGTTTTAAGTGGTGGGGCGACGGAGGTTACTACTTAAAGTAACCACTGAAAAACTTAAATTGGACCATTTAGTTTTATTGAAGAACGGGGGGTAAATGAGCTGCGTCTTACTTTCTGTTCTTCAATAGAACGATCAGGAGAGAAGGTACAGACCTTACCCAATCGCTCGATCCCCCGGCACATAGTCCGACAGGTCCCGGCAGACTCTGGCTTCTAAGCGCAAGTGTGATGCACATAGAAGACAGGGTCTCTGTACATGTCAGACTATGTGCCGGGGGATCGAACGATTGTGTAAGTTCTGTACCTTCTCTCCTGGATCCTGATCGTTTCATTGAGGAACAGGAGGTAAGACGCAGCTCCTTTACCTCCCATTCTTCAATAAAACTAAATAGCCCAACTTAAGTTTTTCAGTGGAGATTCCCTTTAAAGAAAATTCAAATGCAGTTCAGATGTGCGATTGTTTATGAGAAAAACTAGAAACTCTAAAAGACAAAAGCAAATAAATCCCATTTTCCCTTCTCCCTGCAGAGTTCATGTATTAATTTCAGCTACTGGAAAGAGACTGTATCTGAGCTTTTAAGTCCAGACAGGACATCCCCGTGTGCCATAGTAAGCTACATCGATGAGGCATATATGGACGTGGACAGAGAATTCTCTGAAGCCTAATGCCCATGTCTTTTCTGTCTTCCTTATGGACAAAATACTTGGGAAGGTATTTAGCAAAGACAAGGATATTCAGGGATTTTGCTGAACCCAACGTGTTGGTGCTGGATCATAAGATCTTCTGCAGATATCAGGAGACTTTGCCTAGTTTGCAGCCAGTGGGAACCACTTTCCAGGTTAATGCTTCACCTGTGCGATACCTTCAGGGATGCCACCACAAACTCTTTTAACCACCAGTCTTTTATTTCACCCTCCTTTTTTTTTTTTTTAATTTTGAAAATTTTGGAAATCTGCTCCTGAAACTCCAAACTTTCTTTTTTGAGCAGATTTTAAGATTTCCCCTTCATATTATTAAAAAGAATATTGGAAGGTTTATGCTGACCGGAGGATTCCATTGTGGCTGTGTTCGGACATCTTGGACTGTCAAGTGAACTGTTAATGTCTGTAGAACCTCGTAATGATGGACGAATCCAGTTACTGTAAACAAGGGTTCCCATTTTTAAAATACCGTGAAACGGCAACAAAAAAATAGTGAATAGCGGTTATACTGTTGGTGCAACATGGGTTCCAGTCATGTGTTTTTAATGTAGTCCATGCCATATGTTTTATCTCACAGATGTTTATTTTCCTAGGTCTCTACACTCAGGGCCATATTTATAAAAACACGAGGACTGATAATCTGCAACAACCCAACCAATCAAAAGTTGTATTTTACTGGTCTACTGTAGTTAAACAACACCGGATTGGTTACCGCAGATTAACTGCATTGGCAGACTCGTGCCTCTTATTACATTGGCCTCACAGTAATTTTAGCTTCAGCTGGAAAGTTTTGCTGTGAAAATTCTGCATTATCTTGAAATGGTGCCCTGATTGTAATTTGATGGTAGATTCAAAAATTCTGGGAAGATTCTTTTTTTTTTTAGAGGTGGAAATGTTCTGCGACAGTTGAATATTTTTTTAATGTGTCTTTTGGAAGCCTGCAATGTCTGCAGACTAAATTGATAGAAATGTAGTCTAATTTAAATTCAGATAAATTTTAAAGTCCCATTAGAAAAGTATAATCTAATTGAACAGATTTGTAATAAATAGTGACACTACTGTTAAGACTGCTTCATTTGTCTTAAAAACTGCAATGAATCCCCTGGAATGTGTCGGAAGTGTATACCAGCTTGTATGAATAAAACTGGAAGATCCCGCCTTTTCCACCAGAGGGCATAGATTAACATTTTATTCTTTTAAGGATTGTTCACTGTAAATTATGTTTGGGAAACGCCCTTGTTAAGTAAAGAGAAGGACAGGATACGACAGTCCCTTGTAGATCATCTTTCCGTATTTATGTGACAAAGCTTTACTTTCTAGAGCATGCACACTTTCTGCTTACCCATCTAGTGCCTTAGACGGTGCCCTATACAGATCTATTGAATTTTTATCCCTGCAGTGGGTTATACATTGTGGGGAATTTTTTTTGGTTATTTGACAGCGGAATTCCCCTCTCTGCATTGATGATGGGGATGTATAGAGAGACTTTCTAAACCGAGATTTAAAGTTACAGTCTGTGTCTGTAGGGCCATAACTATACTGCTCTTTTTAGTCTGTGTATTAGTAAGACTCTATCCTCTCCCAAAGTAGTGAAGACCTCGGCCTTGACTGGTTTTATATGTTTGAAACTGATGTCTCATTGGTGGTGGTTGGCTTACTAGGGAAGGGCAAAGTTTAGTGTGTACATTTTCTTCCAGTTAATATGTTCAGCCCTGCAGCGAAGTATAAAATACCAATTCTTGTTTTAGTTAATTTTAATGTAAGATTCCACAGTTCATTCACAACACGATTTGCTTGGACATTATTATAGGTTAACATAGGCTGCAGTGTGTGGTTACAGTCTGCTAACTGTAAACCTGAAGTCTGAAAATGAACAGCTTTGATTGGTTAGCGACTGGTTTTTGGAAGTACCATGTGATTATGGGATTTCTAGTGGCCCTAGCAATACTTAAATGCAAAGTCATGTTTGCTGGTGGCCAAATTTAATACTCCTCACTCTGGTTTAATTTTTCCGCTAACCCACAATAATGTTCTGTAATTCAGAGCATAGTATATGTGGGTTTTATAGACGTGGGGTTCCAGGTTTTATTTTTATTGTATGGTAGTGTGAAATGTAAGAATTAACCTATAGCACCTTAACCTGTACATTATGCTTCCATTTTAAAGCCACCCTTTGTATATTAATGCCTCGTTATGTTATATTCTTTTTAATTTTGAGTTTTGCTTTTACACATTTACAGGCCAAGGCTAAATAGAATAGCAGTGAAAAGTCATGTTAAAGGAGAAGTTAAGCAGTAAATACATTTTATGAGCTACTTTTTATCTTTCTGTCCTTACTGTTGGAGAAAGTAAAAATAGCAGTGAAAGATTTGACTTGATTTCCCTTAAAGCAATAGAACTTTTTATTCTGTTTTTGGGCTATAAGTCTGGGAATCATTTGTTTTAGTCTGAGTTTCTTTAAATCGCAATTCCGAATAACGAATTCAAGATAGTTGGAATTACTGGCTACAGTGGGGTTAGACCAATCCCCAGGAGCCAGATGTCTAATTCACCTAAAATCTTATAATCTGCTATGAAAGGGTTTGCTATGAATGCATATGAATCTAGCTACTTAATAAAACTATAATGGCTGCTAATTTCAAAATAATTTGTCCACCCTCGGTGCAAAATTTATTTCCTGGACATTTTTATCTCCACTAATATGTTCAACCTGCAGCCCTCGTAGATTTTTTTGGAAATTACTACTCCCAGCATACCTTGGTTGCAGAAGCTATAACTCTTTATGCTACCAAGGTATGCTGGGAGTTGTAGTTTACAAACATCTGGAGGGCAACACTCTACAGTAGACTGAGATTCCCTGTTAATGGGATCCTGTACAAAAACAGTATTCACCTTCATCCCTGAGAATATTCTGTTGGTTTGATTATAAATATATATATAGAGAGATTATTCATGACCTAGAACTGGTGTAAATAAAGAGATGCTTCTAATTTATGTTTCGTGTGGCCATTTTTCTTCTGCGACATTTGCCAAGACAGTATATCTGTAACCCCATAAAGAATATTTTATAATTTGCCATATATTATAATAACCATAGTTCAACTCATAATGACCCATGATCCCCCCGCCTAATAGATAATCCAGTCCATCCTATAAAAATCCCAAATGGTGCACCTTTTAATAGGGAGTGAAACCAAGACATGGTTAGAATAGGGGGAGAAGCCAAGTCATGGTTAGAATAGGGGGAGAAACCATTTTATACCCTGGTCTTGTAGTATTTAAAGGGTAACTGTGGTCTCGAATTCTTTCGAACTAGTAAGAATTACATAAAAAGCCTTTCATCGTACCTTCAAAATAAAGTCACATCTCTAGATATAATTTGTTATTGCTGGAAAGGTTCAGCATTATTCCTGCTTGAACACTTCCTGTTTTCAGCCATGTGACCAGCTTGTAGTCATGTGACCAGCCTCTGCCTGCATTAATAGACTCCCCCTCTCAGCTGTCAATTTTTCCCCAGGTACTTCCTGCTTTCCCCAGCATTAAGTCTTAACTGAGCATGCTTCTCCCCCGGGTCGGACGGGTGGGGCAGAGGTCAGGTGATGTGACTCAACCAACTGGAAGCAGGAAGTTTGAACATTCACCCCAATGTAATTTCTCACAGGCTATAGCCAGAGATGTGATTGTTGGCTCATTTTAAAGGAAATACTGCAGGCTTTCATTCAACCCTAACTTGTTTGGAGACCACAGTTGCCCTTTAAGAAATAAGTAAATATCACAACTTGGGCTTTGTATTTTATACACTTAATCCAGACCCTAATATATAAACATGACAAAGGCGGATGTTTGAGGGTGAGATGTAGCAGAAAGACACTGTGTAGAGTAGATTCAGTCAGTTGGATTTATTTGCTCACATAGAGGAGGGAGGAGGTTTGGATACATGTAAAAGGATGTAGCTGTTGCAGCTGTTTGGGGGAGATCACAGTGAGATGGTCTTGGATTTTCTGTATTCTCATGCTGCAGTGAAAAGAAAAGGTCAAATTAGTCATCGACTGAGCCAAGTAACTCTACACATTGCTCTCCGACTTCTCTCCCTACACATTGCTCCTAGACATTGCCCCTACACATTGCTCCTAGACATCGCCCCCTACCACATGCTCAGACAACCCCCTACAATTGCTCCTAGACATCGCCCCCTACACATTGCTCCCAGACATCGCCCCTACGCATCTGTCAACAATCCCCTCGCATGTCCTAGACATCGCCCCCTACACATTGTTCCCAGACAACTCCCCCTACGCATTGCTCCTAGACATCGCCCCCTACGCATTGCTCCCAGACAATCCCCCTACACCATGTCACCAGCACCCCTACACATGTTCCGCAAACTCCCCCTACACATTGCTCCCAGACATCTCCCCCTACACATTGCCCCCAGACATCCCCCCCTACACATTGCTCCAGACATTACTCCCCCTTACATGACTTCCCAGACATCCTCCCCCCCTACACATTGTCCTCCAGACAACTCCCCTACACATTGTTCCCAGACAACTCCCCCTACACATTGCTCCCAGACAATCCCCCTACACATTGCTCCCAGACATTCCCCATACACATGCTCCAGACACTACCCTACATTGCTCCCAGACATCTCCCCCTACACATTGCTCCCAGACATCTCCCCCTACCACTTGATCCCGACATCTCCCCCTACACATTGCTCCCAGACATCTCCCCCTACACATTGCTCCCAGACAACGCCCCCTACACATTGCTCCCAGACTATCTCCCCCTACACATTGCTCCCAGACATCTCCCCCTACACATTGCTCCACGACTCTCCCCTACACATGTCCAGACATCCCCCCTACACATTGCTCCCAGACATCTCCCCCTCCACATGCTCCAGACATCTCCCCTACACATTGCTCCAGACAACTCCCCTACACATTGCTTCCCAGACATCTCCCCTACACATTGCTCCAAGACAATTCCCCCTACACATTGCTCCTAGACATCTCCCCCTACACATTGCTCCAAGACATCTCCCCTACAAATTGCTCCAGACATCTCCCCCTACACATTGCTCCACAGACATTCTCCCCCTACACATTGCTCCAAGACATCTCCCCCTACACATTGCTCCCAGACATCTCCCCTACACATTGCTCCCAGACACATCCCCCTACACATTGCTCCCAGACATCTCCCCTACACATTGCTCCAAGACAATTCCCCCTACACATTGCTCCTAGACATCTCCCCCTAAACATTGCTCCAAGACAACTCCCCTACACATTGCTCCAAGACATCTCCCCCTACACATTGCTCCCAAGACATCTCCCCCTAACATTGCTCCAGACATTCCCCCTACACAAAAAAATTGCTCCAAGACTCTCCCCTACACATTGCTCCAAGACATCTCCCCCCCTACACATTGCTCCAAGACAACTCCCCCTACACATTGCTCCAAGACATCTCCCCCTACACATTGCTCAAGACATCTCCCCCCTACACATTGCCAAGACCAAATTCCCAACACATGTTGCTTGCTCTAGACTTTCCCTCCCCCATTTGCTTGCTTGCCTACTAGACATTTCCCCTACATGTTGCTTGCTCCTAGACATTCCCCTCATGTTTGCCTGGACATTCCCTCATGATTGCTCCAGACATTTCCCCCACACACGTTGCTTGCTCCTAGACATTTTATAACACCTTGCTCCTAGACATCGCCCCCTACACATCTAGCTGCTCAAGACAATCTCCTCCCGCCCTAGCACATTGCCCTAGACACATCCCCAACACATTTGCTTGTCCTAGACATTCCCCCTACATTTGCTCCTAGACATTTCCCCTACGCCTCCACTCCTACATGTTGCTTGCTCCTAGACCCTTCCCCCTACAGGTGTGCTCCTAGACATTTCCCCCCACACAGTTGCTTGCTCCTAGACATTTTTCCCACACATCTCTAGACATTCCCACACATGTTGCTTCTCTAGACATTCCTCCCCCATTTCCTGGCTCTCAGACATTCCCCCTACATGTTGCTTGCTCCTAGACTTTCCCCCTACATGTTGCTTGCTCCTAGACATTTCCCCCTACATGTTGCTTGCTCCTAGACGTTTCCCCCTACATGTTGCTTGCCCTAGACGTTTCCCCCTACATGTTGCTTGCTCCTAGACATTTCCCCCCCCACACGTTGCTTGCTCCTAGACATTCCCCCACACATTTGTCCTTACATCGCCCTAACATTGCCTAGACATCGCCCCCTACATATTGCTCCCAGACATTCCCCCCTACACATTGCTCCCAGACATCCCCCTACACATTGGCTCCCAGACAATTTCCCCCTACACATGCTCCAGACAAACTCCCCCACACATGTGCTCACACATCAAGAACAATCTCCCCAACACATTGCTTCCAGACGACTCCCCCTACCACATTGCTCCCCAGACGAACTCCCTACACATTGCTCCCAGAACAATCACTAACCCTACACATTGCTCCTAAACAATTCCCCCTACACTTGCTCCTAGACAATTCCCCCTACACGTTGCTCCCAGACAACTAACCCTGCACATTGCTCCTAGACAATTCCCCATACGTTGCTTGCTCCTAGACAATTCCCCCTACACAGTTGCTTGCTCCTAGACATTTCCCAACACGTTGTTGCTCCTAGACATTTTTCCCTACACGTTGCTTGCTCCTAGACATTTCCCCCTACACGTTGCTTGCTCCTAGACATTTCCCCCCACACACGTTGCTTGCGCCTAGACATTTTTCCCTACACGTTGCTTGTCTTCCTAGACATTCCCCCCACACACGTTGCTTGCTCCTAGACATTTTTCCCTAACACGTTGCTTGCTTCCTAGACATTTCCCACACGTTGCTTGCTCCCAGTACATTTTCCCCTTACCACGTTTGCTTGGCTCCTAGACATTTCCCCCCACACAGTGCTGCTCCTAGACATTTCCCCCCCCACACGTTGCTTGCTCCTAGACATTTTCCCCTTACATGTTGCTTGCTCCTAGACATTTCCCCCCACACACGTTGCTTGCTACTTAGACAATTCCCGCCACAGTGTTGCTTGCTCCTAGAATTTTCCCCCTACATGTTGTCTGGCTCCTAGACATTTTCCCAACACAAGCCTGCTTGCTCCTAGACATTTTCCCCCTACATCGCTGCTTGCTCCTAGACATTTCCCCCCACACACTGTTGCTGCTCCTAGACATTTTCCCCCTACATGTTGCTTGCCCTCAACATTTCCCCCCCACACGTGACTTGCCTCTGTGTATTTTCATTTCCCCCCACACCACGTGTGCTTGCTCCTAGACATTTCCCCTACACGTTCGTCGCTTTCGCTACCGAACATTCTCCCACATAGTTGCTTTGCTCCTAGACATTTCCCCCCCACACGTTGCTTGTCTAGACATGTTTCCCCCACATTCCCCTTCTTCTTGCATTTTGTATCAATTTTCCCCCCTACATGTTGCTGTCCTGCATTTCCCCCCACACCGTTGCTTGCTCTAGACATTTTCCCCCTACATGTTGCTTGCTCCTAGACATTTGTTCACTACAGTGCTTGCGCAGGATTTTAGAAATTTCCCCTACACGTTGCTTGCTTAGTAATTTTTCCCCTACATGTTGCTTGCTTCCTATGACAACTTTTTCCCCCTACATGTTGCTTGCTCCTAGACTATTTCCCTACACACTGTTGCTTGCTCCTAAGAATTTCCACACCTGTGCTTGGTCCATCCCTTTTACAATTTTCCCCACGTGCTTGCTCCCTAGACATTTTCCCCTACATTCTTTACCTGCGCTCCTAGACCATTTTCCCCTCACACGTTGCGCTCTGTTCGTCTAGACATTTCCCCCTAATTGTGCTTGCCTCCCTACACCTTTCCCCCCCCCCACGTTGCTTGCTCCTAGACATTTTCCCTACCATGTTGCTGCTCCTAGACATTTCCCCCCACATTGCTTGACTCAGACATTTTCCCCTACATGTTGTGCTCCTAGACATTCCCCCCCACACGTGCTTTTGCTCCTAGACATTTTCTCCCCATACATGTTGCTTGCTCCTAGGACATTTTCCACTACATGTTTTCTTTCTTTGTTGCTTGCTCCTAGACATTTCCCACTACATGTTGCTTGCTCCTAGACATTTTCCCCCTACATGTTGCTTGCTCCTAGACATTTTCCCTACATGTTGTTGCCCTAGACATTTTCCCCTACACATTGCCCTAGACATCGCCCCTACACATTGCCCTAGACATCGCCCACTAACATATGCTCCCAGACATTTCCCCCTACACATTGCTCCCAGACAATTCCCCCTAACACATTGCTCCCAGACAATTCCCCCTACCCATTTGCTCCAAGACATCCCCCTACACATTGCTCCAAGACATCTCCCCCTTACACATTGCTCCAAGACATCTCCCCCTACACATTGCTCCAAACATCTCCCCCACACATTGCTCCAAGACATCTCCCCCTACACATTGCTCCAGACAATCCCACACATGCTCCAGAATTCCCTACACATGTGGCTCCCAGACAATTCCCCCTACCACATTGCTCCCAGACAACTCCCCCTACACATTGCTCCAGACATCAAGACATCTCCCCCTACACCTTCCAGACGACTCCCCCTACACATTGCTCCCAGACAAACTAACCCTACACATTGCTCCTAGACATTCCCCTACACGTTGCTTGCTCCTAGACAATTCCCCCTACATTGCTCCCAGACAACTAACCCTACACATTGCTCCTAGACAATTCCCCCTATACTTGCTTGCTCTAGACAATTCCCCCTACACGTTGCTTGCTCCTAGACATTTCCCTCCCACATGTTGCTTGCTCCCTAGACATTTTCCCCCTACACGTTGCTTGCTCCTAGACATTTTCCCTACACGTTGCTTGCTCCTAGACATTTCCCCAAACGTGTGCTCCTAGCATCCCCCACACGTTGCTTGTCTAGCATTTTTCCTACACGTTGCTTGCTCCTAGACATTTCCCCCCCACAGTTGCTTGACTCTAACATTTTCCCTACACGTTGCTTGCTCCTAGACATTTCCCCCCACACACGTTGCTTGCTCCTAGACATTTTTCCCTACACGTTGCTTGCTCTCCAACATTTCCCCCACACACTGCCTCAGACATTTCACCTACAGTTGCTTGCTCTAGACATTTTTCCCCCTACACGTTGCTTGCTCCTAGACATTTCCCCCCACACACGTTGCTTGCTCCTAGACATTTCCCCCTACACGTTGCTTGCTCCTAGAAATTTTCCCCCTACATGTTGCTTGCTCCTAGACATTTCCCCCACACATGTTGCTTGCTCCTAGACATTTTCCCCCTACATGTTGCTTGCTCCTAGACATTCCCCCCACAGTTGCTTGTCCTAGACATTTCCCCCTACAAGTTGCTTGTCCTAGACATTTCCCCCCACACACGTTGCTTGCTCCTAGACATTTTTCCCTACAACACAGTTGCTTGCTCTCCTAGAATTTTCCCCCTACATGTTGCTGCTCCTAGACATCTTCCCCCCAACAGTTTGCTTGCTCCTAGACATTTTCCCCTACATGTTGCTTGATCCTAGACATTTCCCCCACACACGTTGCTTGTCCCAGACATTCCCCCTACATGTTGTGCTCCTGACATTTCCCCCACACAGTTGCTGGCTCTAGACATTTTCCCCCTACATGTTGCTTGCTCCCTAGACATTTTCCCACACAGTTGCTTGCTCTCGACATTTTCCACCTACACTGTGCTTGCTCCCTAGACATTTCCCCTACCCATGTGCTTGCCTAGACATTTTCCCCTACATGTTGCTTGCTCCTAGACATTTTCCCCCTACACACGTTGCTTGCTCCTAGACATTTCCCCCCACACACGTTGCTTGCTCCTAGACATTTCCCCCTCACACGTTGCTTGCTCCTAGACATTTTCCCCCTACATGTTGCTTGCTCCTAGACATTTCCCCCCACACACGTTGCTGCTCCTAGACATTTTCCCCCTACATGTTGCTTGCTCCTAGACAATTCCCCATACACATGTTGCTTGCTCCTAGACATTTCCCCCTACACGTTGTGCATCCAGACATTTTCCCCCTACAGTTGTTGCTCTAGTGGACATTTTCCCCCTACATGTTGCTTGCTCCTAGACATTTCCCCACACACGTTGCTTGCTCCTAGACATTTTCCCCTACACACGTTGCTTGCTTGCTCCAGAAATTTCCCCCTACACACAGTTGCTTGCTCCTAGACATTTTCCCCTACATTGCTTGCCTCCTGACATTTCCCCCTACACGTTGCTTGCTCCTAGACATTTACCCCACACTCCACGTTGCTTGCTCCTAGACATTTCCCCCACACACGTTGCTTGCTCCTAGACATTTTCCCCTACACGTTGCTTGCTCCTAGACATTTTCCCCCCACACGTTGCTTGCTCCTAGACATTTTCCCCCTACATGTTGCTTGCTCCTAGACATTTCCCCTCCACACACGTTGCTTGCTCCTAGACATTTCCCCCCACACGTTGCTTGCTCCTAGACATTTTCCCCCTACATGTTGCTTGCATCACCGACATTTCCCCCCCACAACAGTTGCTTGCCTACATTTTCCCCTACATGTTGCTTGCTCCTAGACATTTCCCCCCACACACGTTGCTTGCTCCTAGACATTTCCCCTACATGTTGCTTGCTCCTAGACATTTTCCCACTACATGTTGCTTTCTCCTAGACATTTTCCCACTACATGTTGCTTGCTCCTAGACATTTTCCCCCTACATGTTGCTTGCTCCTAGACATTTCCCCTACATGTTGCTTGCTCCTAGACATTTTCCCACTACATGTTGCTTGCTCCTAGACATTTCCCCCCTACACACGTTGCTTGCTCCTAGAATTTTCCCCCTACAATTGCTTGCTAGACATTTTCCCTACACGGCTTGCTCCTAGACAATTTTCCCCCTACACAGTTGCTGCTCTAGAAATTTCCCCACACTTGCTTGCTCCTAGACATTTTCCCCCTCACCATGTTGTTGCTCCTAGACATTTCCCCCACACGTTGCTTGCTCCTAGACATTTTCCCCTACACATTGCTCCTAGACATTTTCCCTACACATGTTGCTTGCTCCTAGACATTTCCCCCCACCACACGTTGCTTGTCCTAGACATTTTCCCCTACACTTGCTGCTCCTAGACATTTTCCCCCTACATGTGGCTTGCTCTAGACATTTTCCCCTACACACGTTGCTTGCTCCTAGACATTTTCCCCTACACGTTGCTTGCTCCTAGACATTTTCCCCCACATGTGTTGCTCCTAGACATTTTCCCCCTACATGTTGCTGCTCCTAGACATTTTCACCTACATGTTGCTTGCTCTCGACATTTTCCCCCTACATGTTGCTTGCTCCTAGACATTTTCCCCCTACATGTTGCTTGCTCCTAGAATTTTCCCCCTACATGTTGCTTGCTCCTAGACAATTTCCCCCTACATGTTGCTTGCTCCTAGACATTTTCCCCCTACACGTTGTTGCGTCCTAGACATTTTCCCCACTAAATGTGCTTGCTTTAGACATTTCCCCTACCGTTGCTTGCTCCTAGACATTTTCCCCACATGTTGCTTGCTCTAGACATTTCCCCCCACACGTTGCTTGCTCCTAGACATTTCCCCCTACATGTTGCTTGCTCCTAGACATTTTCCCCCCACACACGTTGCTTGCTCCTAGACATTCCCCCTACATGTTGCTTGCTCTAGACATTTTCCCCCTACATGTTGCTGCTCTAGAATTTCCCCACACACGTTGCTTGCTCTAGACATTTTCCCCCTACAGTTGCTGCTCCTAGACATTTCCCCTACATTGTTGCTCCTAGACATTTTCCCCCTACACGTTGCTTGCTCCTAGACATTTCCCCCTACATGTTGCTTGCTCCTAGACATTTTCCCCCCAACACGTTGCTTGCTCCTAGACATTTTCCCCCTACACGTTGCTTGCTCCTAGACATTTTCCCCCCACACGGTGCTTGCTCCTAGACATTTCCCCCTAACAGTTGCTTGCTCCTAGGACATTTTCCCCACAACACGTTGCTTGCTCCTAGACATTTTCCCCCTACACGTTGCTTGCTCCTAGACATTTCCCCCACACAAGTTGCTTGCTCCTAGACATTTTCCCCTACATGTTGCTTGCTCCTAGACATTTCCCCCACACACGTTGCTTGCTCCTAGACATTTTCCCCCTACATGTTGCTTGCTCTAGACATTCCTACAGTGTTGCTCCAGACATTCCCCACACACGTTGATTGCTCCTAGACATTTCCCCTAATGTTGCTGCTCCTAGACATTTTCCCCCTACATGTGCTTGCTCCTAGACATTTTCCCCTACACGTTGCTTGCTCCTAGACATTTTCCCCCTACAGTGCTTGCTCCTAGACATTTCCCCCCCACACACGTTGCTTGCTCCTAGACATTTTCCCCTACATGTTGCTTGCTCCTAGACATTTCCCCCCCCATGTTGCTTGCTCCTAGACATTTTCCCCCTCATTCTCTCTCCCCCCACAACGTTGCTTGCTCCTAGACATTTTCCCCCTACATGTTGCTTGCTCCTAGACATTTCCCCCCACACACGTTGCTTGCTCCTAGACATTTTCCCCCACATGTTGCTTGCTCTCCTAGACATTTCCCCCCACACACGTTGCTTGCTCCTAGACATTTTCCCCTACATGTTGCTTGCTCCTAGACATTTCCCCCCCCCTCG
This sequence comes from Hymenochirus boettgeri, assembly GCA_019447015.1. Taxonomy (NCBI): domain Eukaryota; kingdom Metazoa; phylum Chordata; class Amphibia; order Anura; family Pipidae; genus Hymenochirus; species Hymenochirus boettgeri. The sequence continues at coordinate 20,537,423 of CM033476.1, read as the reverse complement.
TTGCTTGCTCCTAGACATTTTCCCCCTTACAATGTTGCTTGCTCTAGACATTTCCCCCCACACACGTTGCTTGCTCCTAGACATTTTCCCCCTACATGTTGCTTGCTCCTAGACATTTTCCCCCTACATGTTGCTTGCTCCTAGACATTTTCCCCTACAGTTGCTTGCTCCTAGCATTTTCCCCCTACATGTTGCTTGCTCCTAGACATTTTCCCCCTACACGTTGCTTGCTCCTAGACATTTTCCCCTACATGTTGCTTGCTCCTAGACATTTCCCCCCCACACGTTGCTTGCTCCTAGACTTTTCCCCCTACATGTTGCTTGCTCCTAGACATTTCCCCCCCACACACGTTGCTTGCTCCTAGACATTTTCCCCCTCATGTTGCTTGCTCCTAGACATTTCCCCCACACGTTGCTTGCTCCTAGACATTTCCACCCACACACGTTGCTTGCTCCTAGACATTTTCCCCCTACATGTTGCTTGCTCCTAGACATTTCCCCCCACACACGTTGCTTGCTCCTAGACATTTTCCCCTACATGTTGCTTGCTCCTAGACATTCCCCCCACACACGTTGCTTGCTCCTAGACATTTTCCCCCTACATGTTGCTTGCTCCTAGACATTTCCCCAACATGTTGCTTGCTCCTAGACATTTTCCCCCTACAAGTGCTTGCTCCTAGACATTTCCCCTACACGTTGCTTGCTCCTAGACATTTTCCCCCTACATGTTGCTTGCTCCTAGACATTTTCCCCCTACATGTTGCTTGTCTAGAATTTCCCCCAAGTTGATTGTCCGACATTTCCCACTACATGTGCTTGCTCCTAGGACATTTTCCCCTACATGTTGCTTGCTCTAGACATTTTCCCCTACAGTGTGCTTGTCCTAGACATTTCCCCCCACACACGTTGCTTGCTCCTAGACATTTCCCCCCTACATGTTGCTTGCTCCTAGACATTTTCCCCCTACACGTTGCTTGCTCCTAGACATTTTCCCCCTACATGTTGCTTGCTCTAGACATTTCCCCCAACATGTTGCTGTTGCTTGTCTAGACATTTCCCCCTACATGTTGCTTGCTCCTAGACATTTTTCCCCTTACGTTGCTTGCTCCTGAGACATTTTCCCACCACATGGTGCTCCTAGACATTCCCCCTACATGTTGCTTGCTCCTAGACATTTTTCCCCTACACGTTGCTTGCTCCTAGACATTTCCCCCCACACGTTGCTTGCTCCTAGACATTTCCCCTCATGTGCTTGCTCCTAGACATTTCCCCCACACGTTGCTTGCTCCTAGACATTTCCCCCTACACGTTGCTTGCTCCTAGACATTTTCCCCCTACACGTTGCTTGCTCCTAGGACATTTTCCCCTACACGTTGCTTGCTCCTAGACATTTTCCCCTACACGTTGCTTGCTCCTAGACATTTCCCCCCACACGTTGCTTGTCCTAGACATTTCCCCCTAACTGTTGCTCCTAGACATTTCCCCTCAGTGTTGCTTCCTAGACATTTCCCCCATAATGTGCATTGCTCCTAGACATTTTCCCCCTACTGTTGCTGCTCCTAGACAATTTTCCCCCTACATGTGCTTGCTCCTAGACATTTCCCATACATGTTGCTGCCTCCAGACATTTCCCCCCCCACACCACGTTGCTTGCTCCTAGACCCCCCTACATGTTGCTTGCTCCTAGACATTTTCCCCCTACATGTTGCTTGCTCCTAGACATTTTCCCCCACATGTTGCTTGCTCCTAGACATTTCCCCCTACATGTTGCTTGTTGCGTTTGCTCCTAGGACATTTTCCCCCCCCCCATTACATGTTGCTTGATCCTAGACATTTTTCCACACTACCCGTTGCTGCTCCTAGACATTTCCCCCTACATGTTGCTTGCTCTCCGACTTCTCCCCTACACATTGCTCCTAGACATTGCCCCCTACACATTGCTCCTAGACATCGCCCCCTACACATTGCTCCCAGACAACGCCCCCTACACATTGCTCCAGACATTTCCCCCCACACACGTTGCTTGCTCCTAGACATTTCCCCCCACACACGTTGCTTGCTCCTAGACATTTCCCCCCACACACGTTGCTTGCTCCTAGACATCCAGGTGCTTTTTATTTCCCATAGAAAGGAACTTCACTGTAAACTTTCTGGAGAAATGTTAGAATTTAAATAATTTTTGACCTGTGTTTACCATCCTTCTCCTGTGTAGCACAGAACTAACTTGTTATAGGCAGGGCAGGAGCATAGGTGCAATGAAATTAAAAAGCAGATGAATGTGTGTGTGTGTAGGGGGGGTTAAGTGGTTACAACCCTACACCTATGGGCTACATGTGAATAACCAACCTCGTTTCCACCAGTGTTTCCTTAATCTCCCTTATGATTTATACCCTAGAAAATAATTGGATTTTCATCAAAGCAAGATCTTCTATTTGGTGTTGGACAGAGGAAACAGATTTGTTTACTGCAGCGCTTTCTGTGGCCTTCATTACCACTACACTACATTGGCCAATTTCTTGATAACCAGACTCTCGGACGTTCTTGGTTGAGGCCAACATCCCCACTTACAAACATGCAGCTGATGCTAGCTCCTATCCTTCTTTACTCAACATCCAAGGCATGAACCCAAGTGTCATGTCTTCCCACCCAATAAACACGCTCATCTTAATTTTTCCTATCCGTATACACCATACAGACAAGGCTGCATCTTCCGTGTCCTGACTTTATTCTAACTTTATAACCCATATTCTCTAAAATTCTTTACTTTTGGATCCTAACTTAAGATAATAAACAACTTTCACTGCTGATTTATTTTTGCTATAAGACGGGCATCACACAATGTGGTTGGGTACCTACGCCACCACATTTCCCACCACATTACTTGGCCTGGACCTTTTATTTGTGTTTGACAATAGTGTTGCCATAAAGTGAGCAGGTGAGTAATGTAGATTATGGTCTTTTCCTGTTTTAGAACTAACCTACCTGTTTAACCTAATTATGACACCTGACCTTTCATTCGATGTTGAACCCGCTCTAATAATCTAACAGTTGTTTTGTTGACCAGATGATCCAGCAAGGATTCTCCTCTGCCTTACCTTGGATGATGCAGCCTCTCTAGTGCGGACCCGCAGTTTATTCACTTGGGCTTCAGCCATGTCCGCACGCTCCTCTGCGTCATCCAGCTCGTGTTGGATTTTCCTGTACTTGACGAGGTTGGAATTGGCTTGGGTCTCCTGCATTGGGCAGAAGAGAAATGTTTGTATTCTTTGACTAATGAGAAGAGAAAAGCAAGTACCTGGAGCCACTATTGTATATTATATGTGTATTATAAGTCTCTAATCCTACAAATTTCCTTTATCCTTATAAATGGCGCTTCGCTGTTCTTTAATATATAATCAATACTTTACAGTGTAATAAAATGGTTGTGTGTGTATTAACATGCGTTTTGTGGGATGACTACAGTTTTGTTAGATCAACGCGTTTTACTCACTGCCTCCTCAGACTGCCTCTTGTAGCTCTTGACCTTCATCTGCAGTTTATCAATTAGATCCTGCATGCGAGCTAGGTTCTTCCTGTCCTCTTCGGTCTGTTTACAAGAAGAGAAAAATTGTCAAGCACAAACCATGTGCAGTTCTTGCAATGTTGAGTTTCTAAATGGGGATTAATGTAAATCGGGTACCTGGTAGGTGAGTTCCTTTATTCTCCTCTCGTACTTCCTGATTCCTTTTTGTGTTTCAGCATTTTTCTTCTGCTCAATCTCAAGCTCCCCTTCCAGCTCTCTTACCTGGATAAATAAACGGCTATTAGAATATGGAAATAGAAACCCTAATGTAAATTCTTGTACATAAATATTCATGTTTATATATCATATGGGATGTGAGTGTGTTTGTGAGAAGCACCTTCAACTTTTCCATGGTTATTTTTTAAAAGATAACGGTGCTTCCAAGTGGAGCTGAAGAAACTGATGTCCCTAAGCTCCGTCTGGAAGTCCCACACTTCCTGTTATTGGGTTTCTCTGTACTGTAAGGTGTACTGCAGACCTGCTAACCTGGGGGGAGAGCAGAATGTCCAGTGGAGTTGGATGACATCAGTTGATCGGCTAAGTGGCTAACTTTTTAGTCAAGTATCTATTACAAGAAATAGTACAACAGCAATCCTAACACGTAAAATCTTTTTTAAGACTCTTAAGCTGGGTACACAGTAACGATAAAGCCCCGATACCGTCGTATCGGCTGCCCGAACGCTCGTTTGGGAAAGACTGAAAATTTCCATCGACCGTGCTAGACTCCCTATAGAGGAGCCTGCTGTGGGTGAGGGAAACACACAGTCCCGAATGTTCTCCCTATGATGCATATTGGGAGAATGCTCGAGACTGTGTGTATGCAGATCTTTGAAAGATGGCAGACAGGATCTGGCAGATGATGTACCCTGGCCTCTAGTTTCTGGATCTGCTTCTTTCCTCCTTTAAGAGCAATCTGCTCGGCTTCATCGAGACGCATCTGCAGATCTTTAATGGTCTGCTCCATGTTCTTCTTCATCCTTTCCAGGTGAGAGGTCGTGTCTTGCTCTTTCTTCAACTCCTCTGCCATCATTGCTGCCTAGAAAAAGAAAATCGAAAGGAGATTTGACCATCACTATTAGCAAGATAAAGCCACATGTCAGATACGGACATGGATTAACAATCTGGGTAATTTACAGCTGCTTTGCTCTATGTTGCCCCACCGATGTGATCACGCCTCTTAGTACATGCAAGAACTTAATGCCAGCTAATTGTAATCGCTTTGGGACTTGGCTTGCTGTGGTTGCTCTTTGTAAACTCTTGCAAGTATAGACCTAAAGTCGTTCTAACCCTCAGTACCGTGTAAGAGTAACACTTTATTTAGTCTTCCATGTTTAAGGTTCCTCTGTATGTTATACAAGCTCATTGTGAACTCCCACACTTGCAGATGGAGTCATTGGCTGTGATATCACTGTCTCAACCTTGACTGAGGACTTCTACCTCGAAGAGGAAAAATTATTTGTTCTGCTGCGTCCCGGAAAGCCTTAACTATCTAGGATTTGGGGGGGGGTCCTGGTTGTACATTTCAAATTTTGAGGGGGTGAACATGCCCTTTAAAGGAGAATTATATTCTGAAACCACAGATTAAAACAACATATTACTTGCCTGTTTAAGCAATTCCTAACCAAAGATTGTTATGCTTGGCATAATATTTGCTTTCTTACTCCCCTCTAGCTCAGTGGGACAGGCATGCTCAGTATGCTTCATACCAGGAAAGGGAGGAGCTACTTCACATAGTCTTGTGAAGAATAGAAGTGAAGTGTTCCTTGTAATCCCCCTCTCTTTCTATATATCACATATAGAAGCATTAACTTGTTCTAATTAAACATGGATGCTATTTATGTTCACGCTGTATTTTACGTACATCGGTTATTGCTTTTTTTGCTTTCTCCTCTGCGTTACGACATTCCTGAACAGCTTCTTCTACCTCTGAGGTGAGTTGGGAGATGTCTGTGTCCAGCTTTTTCTTCTGATTGATGAGACCAGTGTTCTGAAAAAGCAACACAATAAAGGCTTAATGATACAATGTAAAGATTGGTTGGTGACCTGGATTACTGCCTAGTGGGCCTTTATTGGTGTTCCAACAGTTCCAGGTGTACTGGGCACACTGCTGCTTATTAGCAGTAAGGTGCAATTCCTCCCAGCCCCCTACTTCCAGGGCTACGAATACCAAGCAAGGTGTAATAGAGAGGAACACACTACGACTGTGATGAATTCATTTAATATGTGCAAAAAAACATACAACGTTTCGAGACTCTAGGCCTCTTCCTCAGGTATATACCTGAGGAAGAGACCTAGAGTCTCGAAACGTATATATTTTTTTGCACATATTAAATGAATTCATCACAGTCGTAGTGTGTTCCTCTATATTACACCTCGCCTTTATTGGTGACATAGATCACTGCATTGTGGGCCTTTCCACATACCTGGGAGTGCAGCAGGTTAACTCTTTCTGTCGCCTCCAATAACTCCTGTTCGGCGAGTTTTCTCCCACGTTCTGCTTGCTCTAGAGCAGCTCGTAACTCCTCCACTTCTGCAAGCAGCAGATTATTGCGCCTCTCTAGCGCTGCTGCCTGCTCTTTTAGGTCATCGTTGTGTCTGACGGTGTCATCCAGTTCAATTTGCAAATCCTAAAATACATGACCAAGGTTAAATGATGTCTATCCATTCCAGGTCCTGGTTCTAAACTTGGGCTCTCGGTACTCACCTTGATCTGGGACTGTAGGTGACGAACCATTTTCTGGGATTCAGCCGCTTGCCTGTTGGCGTGATTCAGCTGGATCTCCATTTCGTTGAGATCTCCTTCCATCTTCTTTTTCAGCCTAATGGCTTCATTCCTGGCTTTGGCCTCTGCATCCAAACTGGCCTGCATTGACTCCATGGCCCTTTGGTGATTCCGCCTAAAGAGAAATCCATAGTTACATCTCAGGGTTAAATCAAATGTGATTGAAATGTGATTGAAATGTGATTGAAATGTAAGTTTTGTGTAGCAAATGAAGATGTTCCACCACTCCTATTGGCCTCGTCCATTGATCGCCAATCACTAAACAAATCCAGTTGAATTTCATTTGATTTGCTATTACGCTAATGACTGACCCCCCCTTCCCGGACCAATTCTAATGTATTTAACGGTGTTTTGAGAGAGATAATTAACGTTTGTCTCTGTTTAACTAAACTCACCGCAGGTTCTCGATCTCCTCGTCTTTCTCTGCTAACTTCCTGTCCACATCCGCTTTAATCTGAGAAAGCTCTAGCTGAATTCTTAAGGTCTTGCTCTCCTCGTGCTCCAGAGCTCCCTGATCAACAGATTAAGAGAATGCACAAGATTTACCATTCACTTTCCAGATTATTAATCAGGTATCATTATAAAGATAAGAAGATGTTCAATGTGGTTTGTCTTTCTGTATTTTATTGCTAGGAAATTATTTAAAGGTCATGTCCACCCTTAAACAAAAAACTGGTGACTTGTCAGTTTCCTGCTCCCAAACGGGTATATTCAGCACATTAGATGGATTAGTAACCAGATATCTAAGGATCATTATTGCTTCCATTCTGCATTCCATAAAGCTGTTTTCTGCTTTCATGCAGTCAAGCAAGGCTATGACTACTGCTGACATCACAGCCAATGATCGACCGCAGTCACCTCTGCACATACTCAAGCTTATAAAAAGCTCATTGAGCTGAGGGAGGAGGGCTTTTGCCAGAATGGAATAGAAATTATCATTGAACATCTGGTTACAAATGTGTGGAATAAACTGGTAAAAAATAGCAGTTGGAATTGTGGGCAGAGAACTGACCAGTCGCCAAGGATGAACATTGCTGTTAAGCTTTACAAGGGTAACACATTTCTTGCCTCCTGGTACAATGAAAAGTCCTTAAGACAATACTTACTTCAGCCTCTTCTAAAGCTGCTTGGATGTCTCCTTTTTCACTCTCCAGAGCCTTCTTCACCTTTTCCAGCTCATGGATCATTTTTCCACTGGAGCTGATTTGGTCAGTAAGGTCAGCAATTTCCTCTGGAATATTAACAAAGATCAGGATGTATCAACTTAAATAACCAATTACATATAACAGAATTGTTGGAATGTCCAATAAGGAGTCATGCTATGGGGGGGTTTGGTATCCAACAGTTTCATCTGCTATGTCTCCTTTTACCTTGCAGGTTTTTATTCTCCCTCTTCATGGTCTCCAGATTGTCCAGAGATTCCTCATATGCATTCTTCAGCTTAAAGAGCTCTGTACTCAGGCTCCGTGATTCCTTCTGTGAAGATTCAAGTTCAGCCTGGGTCTCTTCATACTTCTGTTTCCACTCTGAGAGAATCCTGTCGAAATTCCTCTGTTTCTTGTCTAGGGCAGCAGCTGCGGAGTTGGCTCTCTCAAGGTCAATGACCAAGTCCTCCAACTCCGTTTGGAGGCGATGCTTGGTCTTCTCCAGAGAAGAACATTTGGCATTAGCAGCTTCCACAGCTTCTTCTGCATCCTGCAAGCGTGCTGCCAGCTTCTTCCTGCAATAGAATGTACAGTTTCATCATTGCCATTAATGCCGATGTACATTACACCAAAAACTCCACCGTAAAATTAATAAGTGGCTTCCTCATTATATTTTGTCCCCTTTGCACATAAACATTAAAGGGCATCTTCACCCTTTAAAGGGAAAGTTCAATGGAAAATATCATTATTTTTAAAATTCAAAGTTTATATTATATATACCTAGTTATTCTACATATTCTCTTCCATTTTGAAAAATCAGTTGAATTTCTACCCCTTGTTATTCCATTAGTGAGCTGACATTCCAGGTTCTGTAACTCAATACACCACTACCTTGGAATGTTCCTAGTAATTTCTACTGATTGGCTGTTGGATGGGTCAAACATGCTCAGATCTCTACTGAGCAACTGAATCAACCCAGGGACTGGGTCAAGGGCAAAACCATAAGGGTCTCTACTAGGGGTCCTGCAAACAGGAAGTCAGTATTTCGGTTGCATTTATTTATACACAGACACAAGGCCGAATGCGCAGGGTAAGGTCATTGGGATGGAAAATTACTGCTCTTTTTTTTATTTTTTAAAGTATACTGTATGTATTTGCACTGAACTTCCCCTTTAAACAAAAACTGGTCACATTTCAGTTACCTGCTTCCAACCACAACAGTTATATTTAGACATTATTAAATGTATTACTAAGCAGATATTTAAGGATTATTATTTCCTCCACTCTGGCCGAGTAAGCTGGCCCCTCCACAGCCAATGATTACCTGCTGTTTCATTTGCTGCTGCCTCATCTGCACATGCTCAAACATTAATAAAAAGCTCACTGAGCAGAGGGAGGCGGCAGATACCTTTGCTAGAAAGAAATAGAACTTATTACTAAATATCTGTATACAAATGTATATAATAAACTGGTAAAAACAGCAGTAGGGGTTGCGGTCAGATAACCAGCAAGTTACCAGTTTTTTTGTTTTTAGGGTGGACATGCCCTTTAAAGGATGAAAACTGGCAAATGTCCAGCTCAAACCTACTTGGCTTCTTCCAGTTCTTCAGTCCTCTGAATGGCATCCGTCTCATACTTGTTCCTCCACTGGGCCACCTCCGCATTTGCTTTGGACAGAGACCTTTGTAGTTCGGCTTTTGCTTCCTGTTCTTCTTCATACTGTTCCCGCATGAGGTCACAGTCGTGGCGAGAGGCTTGTAGGGCATGAGCCAGAGCATTTTTGGACTGTAACATAATGAAGCTGTTATTTAGCTTAGGACTGCCCAATCCATAGGAATAATATTATTTAACTTTTTAATCATTTACAAGAATGCAATTGCTGTTGGGTCTTTGTGTCCTAGTTCCTGATAGATGTGCCAGATCCCCCCTTAAAAATGGTGTTTTTGTTTTTCCTTTTTGTTTTTTTTCTAGGAATTTTCGAAAATTCAAAAAAATACGAAATCCACAAAGTCCGAGTTCCGGCGGATCCGTGAAATCCGCTTCAGAACCAGGTTCGGGTCCATCTCTAGCTAACACCGTACAGTTCTTCTAGAAAGTAATCCTGCTAACATGCGCACTCCTAGCTCACAGTATAAACCAATCACATTTCATGTTATGGCTAATTCTGATACAAGTTTCTTTACCTTAGTCTCTTCCTCTAGCTGTCTCTTTAATTCTTCAATGGTCTGCGTGAAGGAGGCTTTCCCACGGCTCAGCTGGTTCACAAGAGATTCCTTTTCTTCTAGAAGTCGGGTCAGTTCTCCTAATCAGACCCAGATATGGAAAGGAAATGTAATGTTAAGGTATTGCATAATGTGAGAACATTTCTATCAATGGATATTAGATTAGGGCTTCCTAGATTGGTCCCTGTCTCGCTGACATTCTAGGAAACTGCCCAGCAAGATCCTATCCAATGTCCCTAGATCCAGTCGGCTATGGGCTGCAAAGTCAAATGAGCAGGAAATCGATAATGATAGGTATTAGCATTGTATTTCATTATTATATGGCTACATCCATTAATGGGTTCATACCCCCAGCATAGAAAAGAAAAAATAAAATAATTTGTCAAGAGTTTTCTCAGTCTTGTCTCCCTCTGGATCTTATCCAGCTAAGGAGAATTGTAACCAACTTTATTCAGGCTCCTCCCACAGTCATTGTCACCGACAAATCTCCCATCTCTGACATTTGAGAACAAATGTTGATGAAGGTGGAGCCAGTTACTGCGTGTAGTTCTCTTTAAATACATTCCCCAGCCCTCTATATATTTGTTTGGCTATGCAAGTCTCTGGAAGTAGACCTCCATCTTTACCATTCTCGGTCTGCAGCCTGGCTCGCTGTAGGGAGATATCTACTAACTGCCGCTGCAGCTCATCCACCTTAGACTTGGTTTCGCTCAGCTGATCCTCATACGTCCGACAAAGTTTTTCTGCATTGCCCTGTAGTGCAAAAAAACCCAAAACATGGAATATAACAACTTAATACTGATAGGTTAGCACATATGGAACAAGCCATTGGTATTGGAGGCCGGCGTTGGTATTGGAGGCCGGCAATGTCAGGATGGCTTTTCCAGAAATCAACCCTTACCTTATTCTTAGTAAGCTGTTCAATGTTGGAGGACAAATCATCAAGTTCCATTTTCATTTCACTCTTTTCCTTCTCCAGTTTCTGTTTGACCCTCTGCAGGCTGTCGATTTGCTCTCCGAGCTCTGCCACGGTATCCGCATGCTTTTTGCGCAGACCGGCGGCCGTGGCTTCATGATGCAGGGTGGCTTCTTCTAGATCTCTGCGCATCTTGAGGAATTCGGCTTCCCGCTTTTTATTCATCTCAATCTGGGCGGAAGTGGCTCCGCCGGCCTCTTCCAACCTCTCGCTCAACTCCTCCAGTTCCTTCGAAACTTCTGCACGTTGCTTCTCCACTTTAGCTCGCGTGGCTCGTTCGGCCTCCAGCTCTTCCTCTAGTTCCTCTATACGCGCCTGGGAGGGTATAATAAAAAATATCAATTTAGTTCCCCAATTCAGATAACAGGAACCATATCCATAAAACAGAACATTTTAATGATGACAATTTATTATAGCAACAAACCTTTAGGTGGATATTATGAAGATATCAACAGGGAGATTCAATAAAAGTCCTTATCGTTTAAAATGGTGCTAATTTAGCCCCAACCAATCAGATCTTATTTAACATTTGAAAGCAAACATCTGATTGGTTAAGGCAAAATTAGCACCATTTTAAATGATAAGAAGTTTTATTGAATAACCCCCCGAGATTCCATTGACTCATCTACTAAACAGAGGAGAGGCTTTCTGAAAAATACTTTATTAAATTTACCCCTAGAACTTCATTTCAACTGAGTCGTTCATGAACTAGATATAAGTACGGAGAGGTGCAGTGTCGAGAATATATATTACAATCACTCAGTGATGTCACTGAGTGACTTCCTGTATTCTACTGCCCCTCCCACTGTCTCCCCCTCCCTGTATTATTCATTTATAGAGGAATCCCTGTTTATTGTTGACAGACGATGTTCGGTCCTTCTTTCTCTTTTCAATAGGAACGTAATTAACTATTTATACACTAAACAGGGATTCCTATAGAAATGACTAATACAGGGAGGGGGAGAGACAGTGGAAGAGGAGGGGGAGACTGTATCTGTGCTGGGTTATTTATTTGGGCTGGCCTTATGTATTATAAGAAATAATACGCTACCTACAGTGTAATATATGGATTTACTTCACCTCAGAGTTCCATGCCCTGTATAAAAGCACTCGGCCTGCAGCCTCGTACTTCTATATGGTCATGGAACTCCTCTGGGCGTATAATATGCTTATATTACACTGTAGGATGCAGATTATCCCTTATATAATGTATAGTATATACAAGTAGACAACTAATGTCACTGTAGTAGGCCGGAGCTTTGAGCCTAGTATGTAAATGGTCCCTCAGTAAGCACTACTATAAAATATCCCCACCATAATGTCACATTATTATTATGAACTATTTTTCATTGGAAAGAGGTAATTCTCGTAGTTAACGTATCTTTAGCTCTCAGCAGGTATATGTGGTTTACTTGGGTAACTAAATTGGCCCATAAAATGTGTCCACTGGTCAGTTGTAAGGAGGGTTTGAGAATAAGTTTATATTTTATACATTACCTGAAGTTCCTTAATTTTCTTTTGCAGCTGTGCACATATCATCTGTTCGTCTTCAATCCTGGAATTAAGCTGGCTGATCTCAAAGTCTTTCCTAAGATTAAACATTGGGTTACGTTAACACAATCTCGCCTATTCGCAGTGACTAAGCAGGAGATGCTTATAGCAACATGTCTGGAACCATGAACAGAAATTATAATATATAGGGGTAATAGGGTATTAGTAAGGGTACTAATTACATGAACAACAGTCTAAAGATTTCCAAAGAGGGTGCAGGCAACAAAAGGGAAATCTGTCCGGAATGGAAGGAGATTTCAGCACAGAAGAGGATTCCTTGCAGTTTAATGTTAAACTTGTTATGATAGAGATTGGAAATATTCAAATGTCCGTTTGATGAGCAAAACATTTTTTACTCTTGAGTTCCTGGTTGCTCTTATTTGGTCCAACATGGATAGACTTTTTTCCATCATCACATTGAAAACCCGAGGCACAGGTCTCAGGCAATTTTTTGTTATACTGATAATTAATTCTTCATTTGGAATTAGAGAAAATAAACCCGGATCACAAGAAACTTGTACTCACTTTTTCAGCTTCTCCTCGAGCTGCTGCTTGTCATTCTCTAAATCCATCACAGACTCTTGCGTCAGTTTCAGATCTCCTTCCAGCTTTCGTTTTGCTCGCTCTAGATCCATTCGCAGCTTCTTCTCCTGTTCCAGGGATCCTTCCAGCTACAGGGAAGGAAGGAAATATATTGGTTTTGAATTTATCGAAGCATTAACCAGTGTCACATGTAATAGACTCTTTAATGAGACTCACATCATCTACTTGTTGCTCCAGTTTGGCTTTAGCCTTGGTGAGGGTGTTGACTTTGTCCTCCTCAGCTTGCAAGTCATCCAAGGCTTGCTGGTGAGTCTCCTGCAAAGCTTTCTTCTCCTTGGTTAGCCTGGCAATGATCTCATCTAAAGCAGCCATCTCCTCTACAAGGTTCTTAACCTACATTAGGACATTTGGCCAAACTTTGGTCATTAAATCTTTGGTAGCCTAATAAAAACAATGACAGGTCACGTTGACACATGCCCACCTTGTTTTCCGTTGCATGCTTCTCTTTCTCCACTTTAGCCAAAGTAATTTCCAGGTCATCAATATCTTTTTTCAGCTCTGCACATTCATCTTCCAACTTGCGTTTCTTAGACATCAGATCCGAGTTCATTTCCTCCTCATCCTCCACTCGCTCCGTCAGCTCCTTAACTTTGGCTTCCAATTGGATTTTGGTTTTGATCAACAGGTCACAACGTTCCTCGGCATCTGCAAGATTGTCTTGTTCCTGTAATAACCGGATCTTTGTTATTATCCACACGCTCAGATGAAACTATGGATGATTGGTTTCCCTGATGGTATACTACAATAGAAATACTTATGGATACTGATGAATTTGCTATTTACATTTACCAAGATATTTCCAGAACTTACTGCTTGAAGCTGTAGACCAAGATCATTCTTTTCCTGAATTAAAGTGACTTGTCTTTCTTCCAACTCCTTTCTCTTGGCTTCAGACTTCTCTAGGGCTTCTTTGAGCTTTATAAATTCTTCCTTCATATTAGCCATCTCCTTTTCGGTCTGGGCTGATTTTAACAACGGCTTTATCTTAAAGAAAAGTTTCATCCAAGACCAGTTCTTGACAGCGTTGAAAGCTCGGATATTCCACTGTATCACCAATAGAGCATCCCTGCAAACACAATCATTACAAGTTGTCTGTATACAGAGAGAGACATGATTGGATTAACTTTGGACATTGCTGTAATTCTTACCTTCTTGCTATTATCTTGTGATATTCAATCCTCATCAGCCTTCCTCGGCTTCTGGCCTGAAGCATAGTGATGATCTTGGCGAGTCTTTGATCTCTCATCTCTTCTAACTGACCAAGTAAGCCGGCCTTGAAAAAAACCTAAATCACAGATAAATTTAAGTTTGCTCTGTTACTAGTTAGGGTCCAGAAACAGAAAAACTCATTCAATGCATTTTCATTTGGTCGGTTATTAGAAATATAGAAACTTCTAATTAAAAAGTAAGTGCAATTAATCAAGACAAGAAGGGGGTGAATAGATTAAGTGAAGAGGCAGTATTGCTGTTGGGTAGGCAACAGAACACATTTGTGTGAACTGCAACCTAATATAATGGAGAATTGTAGAGGAAATGGTCTATGAAAAGTCCTTAGAGAACATCTCTTCATTGATGTTATATAGTGCTATATGTGCGTTATTATACCTATGCATTTCTCTATATGTGAGTGATTATAGTGTATACCTATGCATATCTCTATATGTGCGTGATTATAGTGTATACCTATGCATTTCTCTATATGTGAGTGATTATAGTGTATACCTATGCATTTCTCTATAGTGAGTGATTATAGTGTATACCTATGCATATCTCTATATGTGAGTGATTATAGTGTATACCTATGCATTTCTCTATATGTGAGTGATTATAGTGTATAACTATGCATTTCTCTATATGTGAGTGATTATAGTGTATAACTATGCATTTCTCTATATGTGCGTGATTATAGTGTATAGCTATGCATTTCTCTATATGTGAGTGATTATAGTGTATACCTATGCATTTCTCTATATGTGAGTGATTATAGTGTATCCATATTGCATTTCTCTATAGTGAGTGATATGTGTATAACTATGCTTTTCTCTATATATGTGAGTGATTATAGTTTTATAGCTATGCATATCTCTATATGTGCGTGATTATAGTGTATAGCTATGCATTTCTCTATATGTGAGTGATTATAGTGTATAACTATGCATTTCTCTATATGTGCGTGTTTATAGTGTATAACTATGCTTATCTCTATATGTGAGTGATTATAGTGTATAGCTATGCATTTCTCTATATGTGCGTGTTTATAGTGTATAGCTATGCATTTCTCTATATGTGAGTGATTATAGTGTATAGCTATGCATTTCTCTATAGTGCATGATTATAGTGTATAACTATGCATTTCTCTATATGTGAGTGATTATAGTGTATAACTATGCATATCTCTATATGTAGTGATTATAGTGTATACCTATGCATATCTCTATATGTGCATGATTATAGTGTATAACTATGCATTCTCTATATGTGAGTGATTATAGTGTATAGCTATGCATTTCTCTATATGTGAGTGATTATAGTGTATAACTATGCATATCTCTATATGTAGTGTTATAGTGTATACCTATGCATATCTCTATTGTGCTGTTATAGTGTATACCTATGCATTTCTCTATATGTGCGTGTTTTAGTGTATCCTATGCATTTCTCTCTAATGTGAGTGATTATAGTGTATAGCTATGCATTTCTCTATATGTGAGTGATTATAGTGTATAGCTATGCATTTCTCTATATGTGAGTGATTATAGTGTATACTATGCATATCTCTATATGTGAGTGATTATAGTGTATACTATGCATATCTCTATATGTGAGTGATTATAGTGTATACCTATGCATATCTCTATATGTGCGTGATTATAGTGTATACCTATGCATTTCTCTATATGTGAGTGATTATAGTGTATACCTATGCATTCTCTATATGTGAGTGATTATAGTGTATACCTATGCATTTCTCTATATGTGAGTGATTATAGTGTATAGCTATGCATTCTCTATATGTGAGTGATTATAGTGTATAACTATGCATTTTCTCTATATGTGAGTGATTATGTGTATACCTATGCATATCTCTATATGTGCATGATTATAGTGTTACCTATGCATATCTCTATATGGGAGTGATTTAGTGTATACCTATGCTATCTCTATATGTGCGTGATTATATGTATACCATGCATTTCTCTATATGTGCGGGTTTATAGTGTATAACTATGCATTTCTCTATAGTGAGTGATTATAGTGTACTCTATGCATTTCTCTATATGTGAGTGTTATAGTGTATACTATGCATTTCTCTATATGTGAGTGATTATAGTGTATAACTATGCATTTCTCTATATGTGAGTGATTATAGTGTATAACTATGCATTTCTCTATATGTGAGTGATTATAGTGTATAACTATGCATTTCTCTATATGTGAGTGATTATAGTGTAATAACTATGCATTTCTCTATATGTGAGTGATTATAGTGTATACCTATGCATATCTCTATATGTGAGTGATTATAGTGTATAACTATGCATATCTCTATATGTGAGTGATTATAGTGTATAACTATGCATTTCTCTATATGTGAGTGATTATAGTGTATAACTATGCATATCTCTATATGTGAGTGATTATAGTGTATAGCTATGCATTTCTCTATATGTGAGTGATTATAGTGTATAACTATGCATTTCTCTATATGTGAGTGATTATAGTGTATACTATGCATATCTCTATATGTGAGTGATTATAGTGTATAACTATGCATATCTCTATATGTGAGTGATTATAGTGTATAACTATGCATATCTCTATATGTGAGTGATTATAGTGTATAACTATGCATTTCTCTATATGTGATGATTATAGTGTTAACATGCATTTCTCTATATGTGAGTGATTATGTGTATAACTATGCATATCTCTATATGTGAGTGATTATAGTGTATACCTATGCATTTCTCTATATGTGAGTGATTATAGTGTATAGCTATGCATTTCTCTATATGTGAGTGATTATAGTGTATAACTATGCATATCTCTCATGTGAGTGATTATAGTGTATACCTATGCATATCTCTATATGTGCATGATTATAGTGTATAACTATGCATTTCTCTATATGTGATTGATTATAGTGTATACCTATGCATTTCTCTATATGTGCGTGTTTATAGTGTATAACTATGCATTTCTCTATATGTGAGTGATTATAGTGTATACCTATGCATTTCTCTATATGTGCGTGTTTTATTGTATAACTATGCATATCTCTATATGTGAGTGATTATAGTGTATAGCTATGCATTTCTCTATATGTGCGTGATTATAGTGTATACCTATGCATTTCTCTATATGTGGTGTTATGTGTATACCTATGCATTTCTCTATATGTGCGTGTTTATAGTGTATAACTATGCATATCTCTATAGTGATGATTATAGTGTATACTATGCATATCTATATGTGCGTGATTATAGTGTATACTATGCATTTCTCTATATGTGAGTGATTTAGTTGAACTATGCATTTCTCTATATGTGAGTGATTATAGTGTATACCTAGCATTTCTCTATATGTGAGTGATTATATGTGTATAGCTATGCATTCTCTAATGTGCGTGATTATAGTGTATACTATGCATTTCTCTTTATATGTGAGTGATTATAGTGTAAACTATGCATTCTCTATATGTGATTTAGTGTATAGCTATGCATTTCTCTATGTGGTGTTATAGTGTATAACTATGCATTCTCTATATGTGCGTGTATAAGTGTATAACTAGGCATATCTCTATATGTGCGTGATATAGTGTAAGCTATCATTTCTCTATATGTGAGTGATTATAGTGTATAGCTATGCTTTCTCTATATGTGCGTGATTATAGTGTATAACTATGCTATCTCTTATGGTGGATTTAGTGTATAGCTATGCATATCTCTATATGTGAGTGATTATAGTGTATAACTATGCATTTCTCTATATGTGCTTGGTGATAGTGTAATAGCATGCTATCTCTATATGTGAGTGATTATAGTGTATAGCTATGCATTTCTCTATATGTGAGTGATTATAGTGTATAACTATGCATATCTCTATATGTGAGTGATTATAGTGTATAACTATGCATTTCTCTATATGTGCGTGATTATAGTGTATAGCTATGCATATCTCTATGTGCGTGATTATAGTGTATAGCTATGCATTTCTCTATATGTGCGTGTTTATGTGTATACTATGCGTATCTCTATATGTGAGTGATTATAGTGTATAGCTATGCATTTCTCTATATGTGCGTGATTATAGTGTATAGCTATGCATATCTCTATATGTGAGTGATTATAGTGTATAACTATGCATTTCTCTATATGTGCGTGATTATAGTGTATAACTATGCATTTCTCTATATGTGCGTGATTATGTTTATACTATGCATTTCTCTATATGTGAGTGATTATAGTGTATACTATGCATTTCTCTATTGTGCGTGTTTATATGTATAACTATGCATTTCCTATATATGTGAGTGATTATAGTGTATAGCTATGCATATCTCTATATGTGCGTGATTATAGTGTATAGCTATGCATTTCTCTATATGTGAGTGATTATAGTTTAGACTATGCATCTCTATTGTGAGTGTTATATGTATAGCTATGCATTTCTCTATATGTGAGTGATTATTTTTATAGCTATGCATTTCTCTATATGTGAGTGATTAAGTGTATAACTATGCATCCTCTATATGTGAGTGATTATAGTGTATAGCTATGCATTTCTCTATATGTGAGTGATTATAGTGTATAACTATGCATATCTCTATATGTGCGTGATTATAGTGTATAGCTATGCATATCTCTACATGTGCGTGATTATAGTGTATAACTATGCATTTCTCTATATGTGAGTGATTATAGTGTATAACTATGCATATCTCTATATGGTGATTATAGTGTATAGCTATGCATTTCTCATATGTGAGTGTTATAGTGTATAACTATGCATATCTCTATATGTGCGTGATTATGTGTATACCTATGCATTTCTCTATATGTGAGTGATTATAGTGTATAATGCATTTCTATATGTGAGTGATTATAGTGTATAACTAGCATATCTCTATATGTGTGATTATTATAGTGTATAACTATGCATATCTCTATATGTGGTGATTATAGTGTATAACTATGCATATCTCTATATGTGAGTGATTATAGTGTATAACTATGCATATCTCTATATGTGAGTGATTATAGTGTATAACTATGCATATCTCTATATGTGCGTGATTATAGTGTATAACTATGCATCTCATATGTGAGTGATTATGTATAGCTATGCATTTCTCTATATGTGAGTGATTATAGTGTATAACTATGCATACTCTATATGTGCGTGATTAAGTGTATACTATGCATTCTCTATATGTTGCGTGATTATAGTGTATAACTTCATATCTCCTATGTGAGTGATTATAGTGTATAACTATGCATATCTCTATATGTGCGTGATTATAGTGTATAACTATGCATATCTCTATATGTGAGTGATTATAGTGTATAACTATGCATATCTCTATTGTGCGTGATTATAGTGTATACTTATGCATTTCTCTCTTTGTATTTTAAAAGGATTCTGTAAAATTATCTTGAAAAAATACTGCTCATGTCCCAGTTTAAAACACGGAGCAGTTAGATGGTCATTTCTAATACCTTGTGTGTCCGAATTGTATTGTGAGTGATCAATGTCCAGCGAACCCAGTAGTTTTCGGTGGCCTTTCTACTGTCAACAAATTTATCATCTGGGATGCGTTTGGTTGAGGATTCGGTTATCAAAAGAAGCACATAATACATACAATGTTTATAATGTTATTACTAGTGCCGTCACAATGCTAACAATGGTTATAATGTTATGACTAGGGCCGTCACAATGCATACAATGGTTATAATGTTTATTACAGGGCCGTCACAATACATACAATGGTTTATAGTTATGACTGGGCCGTCACAATGCATACAATGGTTATAATGTTTATACTAGGGCCGTCACAATACATACAATTTTTATAATGTTATTATTAGTGCCATCACATATATGTAATGGTTATAATGTTATTATTAGTGCCGTCACAATATATGCAATGGTTATAATGTTATTATTAGTGCCGTCACAATAATATGCAATGGTTATAATGTTATATTATTGCCGCCCCAATAGTACATGGTTATAATGTTTATTATTGCCGTCAGAATATGTATAATGGTTATAATGTTATTGTTATTGCCGTCACATTATCACTGTGGTTAGAACCTTATTGTTAGTGCCGTCACAATATGTACTGTTGTTTATAATGTTATTATTATTGCCGTCACAATATGTACTGTGGTTAGAACGTTATTATTATTGCCGTCACAATATGTACTGTGGTTATGGTTAGAACGTTATTATTATTGCCGTCACAATATGTACTGTGGTTAGAACGCTATTATTATTGCCGTCACAATATGTACTGTGGTTAGAACCTTATTGTTATTGCCGTCGCAATATGTACTGTGGTTATAATGTTATTATTATTGCCGTCACAATATGTACTGTGGTTATAATTTTTTATTATGCCGTCACAATATGTACTGTGAGTTATCATATTAGTATTATTGCCGTCACAATACGTACTGTGGTTATATATTATTATGATATCTGCATCACAATAGGTTACTGTGGTTATAATATATTATTATTATTGCCGTCACATATTACTGTGTGATTATATATATTATTATTGACCGTCACCATATGTATCGTGTTAGTTATTTAGCCTCAATATTTACTTGGTCTAGAACCTTGGCCGAGTATGTGGTTTTATGAAAAGGGGAAAGAGAATCACCTTTGTTTGAAATCCGGCGTACAGAAGCGCTGTTGGGGTATCCTTTACGACAAATTCTAATTCCTTCCAGGCAAACCGTGCATCTTAGCTGATGGGACCATAATGAATGGGTCCATTACACCTGACATGAAAACAAGAATGTCACTGATTAAATCAGACAAGGTTGAAACGTGACCTTCTCCTTCTATAGTAAAATGACTCTGGGGGAAAAAATGGTGAATGGAGATTCCTACCGGTGTTTTACTCTCATTGGGAATGATGCATCTTACAAAATGTGGTTGTGTCTATCGAAGGTTTGTCATCAGCTTTGTTAAGATTTTCCTACAAACAATAACATGAGAATGAACCGATTGGTTAATCTCTATTATTAAGCAGTGTGGGCAGTTTAGTCCGTTTTTCATTGTGACAATTGGTTTCACTGGTTTAGAGTTAAGTTCCAATACAAAGGTTCCTGGTGCGAAGTTGCCCACGGTAACAATGAGGTACCCAATTCATAGTTTTCTTAGTTCAGGTCAGGCCTCTAAACTGGTTGCAGTTCTTTATAATGCTATAAAGCTTTATACACACATTGCAAATATATTATCTCTAACCCCAAGGTTATAAAATGTCTACAGATAAAAACGATTATAACATTAAAAATTACACTTTACAGAAGTACAGAAAGCAAAAACCCCAGATCACTGCATCAAGAGACCCGGCCCTGAACTGCAATCATTCCTTCACATTACCCAGCATTCCTTCACATTACCCAGCATCCCTCAACATTACCACCCGCAAACATAATCACCCCGAATACCACAGCACCCTCATTACCCATAACATTCCGCCATTACTAACATTCCTTCTCATTATCCATCAGCATTCCTTACCTAACATCCTTCTCATTACCTAAAGTTCCTTCACATTACCCAGCATTCCTTCACCTTCCACATTCCTCATTACCATTACCCAGCACCCGTTCACATTACCCCAACATTCCTTCTCATTACCCAGCATCCTCCTCATTACATAACATTCCTTCTCATGTACCTAACATTCCTTCTCATTACCCATCATCTCCTTCTCATACCAACATTCCTTCTCATACTATTCCTTAACTATTCCTTCACATTACCCACATTCCTTCAATCATTACCCAACATTACATTACCAACATTCCTTCATTACCCCAGCATTCCTTCACATTACCCAACATTCCTTCACATTACCCAGCATTCCTTCTCATTACCCAACATTCCTTCTCATTACCCAGCATTCCTTTCACATTAACTAAACATTCCTTCTCATTAACCTACCAGCATTTCCTTCTCATTACCCAGCATTCCTTCTCATTACCCAACATTCCTTCACATTACCAACATCCTTCACATTACCGCATTCCTTCTCATTCCAACATTACCCACCACTTCCTTCACATACCCCAAACCTTCCTTCACATTACCCAGCTCACCTACATTCTCATTACCCAACATTCCTTCATTACCAGCACCCTCATTACCAAACTCCCACAGACCCTAACACCCCCGAACCCACCGCACATACCCAACACCCAACACACCCCAGTACCAACACTAACCCAACCTAACAGCCGGCGCACCGCACCACAAACCCCTCATTACCCAACATTCCCTCAACCAAACACCCGCAACCCAACACCCCGACCAACACCCCAACACACCTCAACCAACACCCCCACCCCCCATCCTCCAGCCCGACACCCAGACCAAACAGCTTCCCACAACACCACAACCCAACAACCCCACCATTACACCCACCACCCAGCACGTCACAACCCCACAACATTCCTTCTCAACACACCCCACCGAACATTCCGCGCTATTACCGAACACTTCCCTCAACCAACACCATACCACAATCAGCCCAAACCCAACACCCCAACAACGGCCGGCCAGCCCACGGCCGGTACAGGCCCCCACATCCACATCAGACCCAACATTCCTTCGCATTACCACACCCACAAATTCCTTCTCAACCCACTCACCAACCAAACACCCCAAACCCAACACAACCAACACATGCAGTTCCCAACACTAACAACTAACATTCCTTCTCATAACCGAACATTTCCCCAACCCATCACCATTACCAACATCCTTCTCATTACAACATTCCTTCTCATTTACCTAACAATTCCTTCTCACTTACCCTAACCTTCCTTATTCACTTACCCATCATTCCCTTCTCCTACTAACATTCTTCTCATTAACTAATCATTCCTTGCACCATTACACCAGCATTCCTTCACATTTACCCAGCATTCCCTTCACAGTTACCAAGCATTCCTTACATTACCCACATCCTCACATTACCTAACATTCCTTCTAATTACCTAACATTCCTTCTAATTACCCAGCATTCCTTCTTATTACCTAACATTCCTTCTCATTACCCAGCATTCCTTCACATTACCAACATTCCTTCTCATTACCACAACATCTTCTCATTACCTACATTCCTTTAATTACCCATCATTCCTTCTATTACCAACATTCCTCTCATTACCAACAGTCCTTCTCATTCCCCATCATGACTTTATTACCTAAACATTCATCACATTACCCAACACTTCCTTCCACATTACCAGGCCATCCTACCACTTACCCTTAAACATACTTCCTCATTACCTAACATTCCTTCTCATTACCAACATCATTCCTTCTATTACCTAACATCATTCCTTCTCTCTCATACCAACCATTCCTTCAAAACCAACATTACTTCTCATTACCTAAATTCCTTCTCATTACCTAACACATCCCTTCTCAATTACCACATTCTCACTTACCTAACTTCCTTCTCATTACGTCAATTACCCAACATTCCTTTCTATTACCTAAATTCCTACTCAACATTCCTTTCATTACCCAGCATTCTTCTAATTACCTAACATCTTCCTTCTCATTACCCATAACATTCTTTCATATCTAATAATCCTATCATACCCAGCATCCTTCTTCATTACCCAACATTCCTTCTCCTTACTAATATTCCTTCTAATTACCACCCGCACAACACACTTCATTACCAAACATTCCTCTCACTACCCTAACATTCCTGTCTCATTACCTAAATTCCCTTTACCTAATTCCTTCTCCTTACCTAACATTCCTTCCCTCATATTAACCCACATTCCTTCTCATTACCTAAACTTCCTTACATTCATTACCCACAACATTCCTTCTCATTACCTAACATCCCTTCTCCATTACCAAGAATTCTTTATCAACCTACAAGCATTCCTTCTCATTACCCAACATTCCTTCTCATTACCTAAGATTCCTTTCCATTACTAACATTCCTTCTCATTACCAGCCATTCCTTCTCATTACACTAACATTCTTCTCATTAACCTATACATTCCTCATTACCTAACATTCACTACCTCATTACCCTAACCTTCTTCTCATCTACCCAACCTTCCTTCTCATTACCTAGTTCCTTCTCTAACACTTCATCTATACCCACATTTCCTTCTCATTACCTAACATTCCTTCCCAGCACCTTCATCATTACCAGCATTCCTTCTCAGACCCAACATTCCTTTCATTACCCACCAACTCCCACCACCCAATTCCATTCCCAGACCAACAGCTTCCCCATTACAACATTCCCTCATTAACCCAACATCCCCATTACCAATACCCCCAACCCAACAGTTCCTACAGACCTCCCATAACCCCGCAGCGTAAACCCACACCCAATACACCCCAACCAACAGTCCCTCTCCAACACTACAACACCCGCACCTTACCCACATTCCTTCTCATTACCAAACATGCTTCCTTCTCATTACCCAACATTCCTTCTCATTACCTAACATTCCTTCTCATTACCCACAGTCTTCTCATACCACATCCTTCTCATACCCACATCCTGCTCATGACCAACATTCCTTCTCATTACCCAACATTCACTTCTCATTACCTAACATTCCTTCATTACCTAACATTCCTTTCTCATTACCCACATTTCCTTCTCATTACCTAACATTCCTTCTCATTACCTAACATTCCCATTACCTAACATTCCTTATCATTACCCAACTTCCTTCTCATTACCTAGAGTTCCTTCTCATAACCCACGTTCCTTCTCATTACCTAGCATTCCTTCTCAATACCCAACATTCCTTCTCATTACCCAACATTCCTTCTCATTACCCAACATTCCTTCTCATTACCTAACATTCCTTCTCATTACCTACACATTTCCTTCTAATCCCCAACATTCCTTCTCATTACCTAACATTCCTCTCATTACCCAAAACATTCTTCTCATTACACTAACATTCTCGTCTCAGCTACCCAACAGTTCCTTCTAATTACCTAACATTACTTCTCATACCCAATTCCTTATATTACCAACATTCCTTCTCATTACCCATACATTCCTCTCATACCTACATCCTATCATATCCCACCTACTCCATTACCTCACACATTTTCGTTCATTACCCAACATTTCCTTCTCATTACCTAACATTCCTTCTCATTACCTAACATTCCTATATTAACCAACTTCATCGCTACCACTCCTTCCATTCTACTTCCTCAACCCATTCCTTCTCATACCCTAGCATTCCTTCTCAATACCCAACATCCTTCTCATAACCCACATTCCTGTCTCATCTATTCCTAACTTCAACCCACATCCGCCATAGACCCCAACAGCCCCTCATCCCAACATGCCGTCCAACCTAACATTTCCTTCCAATACCCAACATTCCTTCTCATACCGAACATTCCTTTCATAACCAACATTCCTTTCTAAATTACCCAACATTCCTTTCATTAACCTAACATTCCTTCTAATTACCCAACATCCTTTCTCATTACCTAACATTCCTCTCTCATTACCACCACATTCCTTCTCATTACCTAACATTCCTTCTCATTACCCAGCATTCCTTCTCATTACCTAACCTTCCTTTCATTACCAAAACTCTCATACCTAACATCCTTCTCATTACTAACACACGTCCATTACCTAGCATTCCTTCTCATTACCTCACATCCCATTACTAGATCATTCTATACCTAACATTCCCATTACACATCCTTCATTACCTAACATCCATTACCTAGCATTCCTCTCATTACCTAATATTCCTCTCATTACCCAAGATTTCTTGTCAATACCTATAAAAATGCCTTCCCCCCCATTTGCCCAATCAAAAGGACAGTTACAAGTAACTAACACATGTGTAAACCCAAAGTACATACAACAATGCAAACAAACTGGCACCTTGGCGCCAGGGAAGCAAAAGTTAACACCTGTAAGAAATGCCCAGAATAGGAAAACATTAAACAAATAGCCATTTCTGTTAAATTGTCTTTATTATAAGAGGAACTAATAATAAAGAATATCCACACAATTACACATCATTATCTATGACAAAATTACACCTAAGGACTGGTAGGTTACATACAGTGTTAAGTGGAACGGTTCACATAATTCACCCTTCATCCCCCCGTCACCCATTTTGCTCTCATCACCCATTAGGTATCCAAGGTTGGAGTTACGATCATACCAGGATATTTTTACCTACCGTTCACCAGTCTTACCGATTTCCCAGGGTGACCTTGACTTGTGGAATTAGACAGAATCAGTACAGACTTAAAGTGATGTTCATGAAAAGAGTTTAACTAAACATCACTGCAAGTCTTAACTGCCTCTCTCTCACAGACACTGTTCATCTCACATCATGTTTGCATGTTATTTTTACTAAACTTAATGGTTGACTTATTACTTTACAGATTCATTGGGCGTCAGAATGTACATGTGAGAAAATGCCTGAAACCACATTATTTCATATGTATCAAAGCTGAGACCTGATCAGATGTTGTAGTTTAATGCAAGGAATTCCATTGGTTGGTATAAGTTTATTCTTGTGAACTAATTGGTTGGGATGCCTTTCACTATAAATTTATTGGTTGGGGTTGAGTGTCTTACTTAGTCTGACTACTCTTGATTACATCGTAAGCTCTACCTCATGTCATTGTCCTTTTCACCGTGACCGTCACCTTATCAGTGTATCTGCTTTCCACCTCTGAGCAGTCCTAATCAGCGCTGATTATTCTTTCTTTCACCTGTGACCAGTCCTAATCAGCGCGGATTATTTCTCTCTTTAAACTGTGACCAGTCTAATCAGCGCTGATTATCTGTTCTCACCTGTGACGCAGTCCTAATCAGCGCTGATTATGTGTCCTTCACCTGTGACCAGTCCTAATCAGCGCTGATTATTTCTCTCTTCACCTGTGACCAGTCCTAATCAGCGCGGATTATTTTCCTTTTCACTGTGACCAGGCCTAATCAGCGTGATTATCTTGCTTTAACCTGTGAGCAGTCCTAATCAGCCAGCGTGATTATCTGTCTTTCACCTGTGACCAGTCCTAATCAGCGCTGATTATTTCTCTCTTTCACCTGTGACCATCCTAATCAGCGCGGGATATTTCTCTCCGTCACCTGTGGAGCAGTCCTAATCAGTGCGGATTATTCTCTCCTTTCACTGTGACCAGTCCTAATCGCGCTGATTATCTGTTTTCACCTGGGACCAGTCCTAATCAGGCTGATTATCGTCTTTCATCACCGTGCCCAGTCCTAATCAGCGCGGATTATTCTCTCTTTCACCTGTGTAGCAGTCCTAATCAGGCGGATTATTTCTCTCTTTCACACTGTGAACCAGTCCTAATCAGCGCTGATTATCTGTTTTCACCTGTGACCAGTCCTAATCATGCTGATTATCGTCTTTCACCTGTGACCAGTACTAATCAGCGCTGATTATCGTCGTTTCACCTGGACCAGTCCTAATCAGCGCATTGATTATTCTCTCTTTCACCTGGGACCAGTCCTAATCAGCGCTGATTATTTCTCTCTTTCACACTTCCCGTTGACCAGTACTAATCAGCGCTGATATTGTCTTTCACCTGTGGACCAGTCCTAATCAGTGCTGATTATCTGTCTTTCACCTGTGACCCGTCCTAATCAGTGCTGATTATCTCTCTTTCACTGTGACCAGTACAATCAGCGCTGATTATCTGTCTTCACTGTGACCAGTCCTTTAATCAGTGCTGATTATCTGTCTTCACCGTTGACAGTACTAATCAGTGCTGATATCTCGTCTTTCACCTGTGACCAGTCCTAATCACCGCTGATTATTTCTCTCTTCACCTGTGACCAGTCCTACATCACCACGCGCTATTGGTCTTGATTGTCTGTGGTGAGATTTTTGAAAAAACAGCACACCACAGACACTCCATTTTTAGAGTGTTGTGCAGCCTTTCAAGCCAAATTTAAAGTTTATACTTAAACTTTCCCTTTCCAGTTACCGCTGTACTTTACCTTGTGAAGCTGGGATACAGTTTGGAATGAGGCTGCTTCTTGCGTTTTCTTTACTCCGGTTTCTGATGCTCATATAAGAAAAGTACATAAGTGTGTTACATCTTTACATGGGGAAGGGGATTTTATTACGGTCTGTGAAAACTTGTTATAGGAATCCATCAATATAAAGATGTTATTGTACATTGTAATGGAATCTCTCCCTTAAACCCTGGCGTTACGTAGACCTGTTCATCTGACGTTACGAGTAATGAAGGGCTAGGGAAGCTTTTGTATACATTGCAATGTTTTAGTTGTGGAAAATGTGTAATTGGCAAGGGAATCATCAGGGTTATTCATAAAAGTTCTTTCGTTAAAAATGGTGCTAATTTTGCCCCAACCAATCAGGTGTTAGCTTTCAAATGTTAATAAGATCTGATTGGTGAGACAAAACTACTTCATTTTTAATGACAAGAACTTTTATTGGAACCTCCCTGCATGTTATCAGAGTCTAGTATATCTAGCCTCACCTTTCTTACAGTAGGCATGTGTGTTGCAATGATCTCTGTAAGTGGATACATAAATCAGTTCTCTGGGTGAAAGGTTTAAAAGGAGCTGCATTAAAATATATTATATTTCTAACACTTGCTTTACCAACTCCTACAACATTTAGTACCAAAGAATGCTTGATACCTAACCTGCCCGATACGTTGTCTGGCACTGTAATAATATAATGGATTCAAACCAGAACATCTTACCGGAATAAGAACTGACGTTTTTCTATATAAACTAGCCAGAAGTTTGCTGGAGGATTTTGGAACACGCCTACAACCGTTTCATTCAGTGGATCTTTATTTTTGTCCAACACCCCAATAATTTATAAGGGACCTAGAGAAGGAACAGGCTGTCAACATTTCACCTAAAACGGAGGAGAGTTTTTTAACATATTTACTAGCCCCACTTTATCCACAACCCTGATATTTGTTGGTCTACTAAGCAGTTTCTGGTGCTACCTTTAGTACAAACACTGGACTCAGCCATTATTGTTACTGTAGTTACGATAATAAACAACCATTACTGTAGTGTTGAACATTAAAGGGCACATCCACCCTTAAAACAAAAAGACTGATCAATTATCATACCTGCTCCAAACCCCAACTGATATATTTGCACTTTATTACCTGCATTACAACCAGTAATTTAAGGATAATTATTGTCCATTCTGGCAGAGTGAACTGGTCCCTCCCTCCATGTGTCAATCAAGGCTGAAACAAATGACATTACAAAGCAATGATTGACTGTTGTTTCCTTGCTGCTTCCTCTGCACATGCTCAATCTTATAAAAAGCTCATTGAGCAGAGGGGGAAGCATATGCCAGAAAGGGCTAGGCCCCACTAGGTTATTTGGTGTGCGCCTGCGTTAGCGCACACTCCGGGCACACCAATAGAAGGGGATAGGTGGCCCCGTAACCTCCGTGCCCTGCCGTGCTGACCCTTTTCGTGGCGCATGCGATCACCATTTTTGGTGCGCATTGCATGCGCTGCGATAGGGTCACTTAAATGAATTGCAGCGCCACGAGCATGGTAGCTCAAGAATTGCGTGACATTCCAATTCAACTGCCTAGCCTAGCCCTTAATTATGGTTACAAACACATGTAATAAAACGGCTAGCAGTGGGATTGCAGGGAGAAACCAAACAAGTCGTTTTTCGTTATATGCCCTTTCATAGATTCAGAAAACTTCTATGATACAAAGTCTCCCAAAATGATGAAAATTTTACACTTTATATTGCTTGTTACTAAAAAATGTACCACATTGTCCATTCACCCTTTATAAATGAACCATATTTCTACCTCTTACCCCAGGTGTAGGAAGGTTGTGTACATAACCCAGGCTTCCTATTCAGTTACCCCATTAATTCATATTAACACCAGTTCTTACCACTCCAGCAAATGCATCAGTTCGAAATGGGGCTCATATCTGCGCTTCTGTCCAGTTTCGGCCTTTGGAAATTAGGAGATTTTCCACGTGGTTGTCATAGAGTTGTTGCTTTGAAGGTCATGTCGGAAGCCTTAGGAAACATACATTCTTCTTCCAGTATGGACAATTACCTAAAGGCTATGGACATGGTAGATGTTAGGAATCATAAAACATACATTAATTACAAATAGGGTTGGCGTATATTCTTCTTTAGACAATTATAAGTAAGGTATCTTGACTAGGAGCTCTGGTCGCACAATACCTTTTCAATCAGATCAATACGGGTTGGAGATCCAGGCAAAGTCAATAAACACCACTCAATTCCTTCTTTCTTGTATCTTCCTGTTCCAGGCACAACATGTGGGTGGTTGAAAAACTGTTGCAGTTTCTCGTTGGTGAAATTGATGCAAAGTTGCTCAAAGCTGTGTACTGCAAAGAGTTGAAATGAAAAAAAGAAGAAATTAATATATTATTTGTATCAAGGACGTAAAAAAGTGACCTTCAAATTTTTCCCAGCAACTGTCCATGCCATAAATACAATATACTGCGTAATATTCTATAATATACAGATGATCTGTGTGGCCAGGTAACACTTAGGGCTAGGCACACACTGCGAGCTTTTTTCGCGTGTTTGCGCAGCGCGTTTGCGAAAAACGCATGCGCAAAACACAAATGCAAAACTCACAAGAATCGCCGCGCAAGTGTGCGATAAAGCTCGCGATTTGGTGGCGCGATTCCTGTGCATTGCAGTGTGCCCCACCCTGTCCAGGGTAGAGACCAGTTCTACTTTACAAGAAAGCTGGGATATGTACTGCCTCTGTATATAGTGACTGAGGTTGAATAAAGACCATACGCCCATCAAGCCAACTCTTAACCGAACAGTTGATCCGAGGAAGGCAAAAAAAAAAAACAAAACAGCTAAAAGGGAACTTTTTGCATTTTCATCATATAACAATGATGAGTAGCAAGTCTAATAAAAGTTGTTAAAGGGAATAATAAGAAAGCCAGATTAAAAGAGAAAATAGAAATACAAGGAAGCCTGAGATTTAATTCAGCCCCAAAACACCAGGACAAAAATAGCAGATTACATATGGCCGAAACTCTGAAGTTTATTCCGTTTCGGATTTAGGAAACTCAGAAAAAAACCAAAGATCCAAAACTGAACTTACTTCGAGGGTTCGAATGTATATACGAGGTATTTTTTGGTAATCCACGAAAAGTGACTCAATGTTCCATATCCTTTGAAATACGATCGGAAACTACTTTCGTGTTTCCGAACGTATTTTCGAGGGATGATCATGGTTATTTTAGACGAACCCTCGAAAATATGGTCACAAAGTGTTGAAATCTGAACGATCTGTCGTTGGGTGGAACATTTGGATTCGTGAGGGATTCCGCTGTCAGATCTGGGTCCGGGACCAGGATCCCATACTGGAGGCTAAGGCTAAGGTTTACCATATGTCTGTGATTCCAATGGGAAGAATCGGGACTGTTAGAGAAGCCAGCACTGGAGCATGTTGTGGGTACGTTTTCTCTGTTCCCTGCCTGCTCCTGACTGTTGAATTGAGGAATGGTAGGTAGACATAGCTCCTTACCTCCTGTTCTTCAATTAAACTGAATGAACGCTAAGTGTCTTCAGGAGTGAGGTATAGAACCTAAGGTTTAAATGAATGTATCGTGTGACAGAATTATGTAATTTCCAAGCTAAAAGAAGTCAATTATCTAAGGTTTGGAATCATGGGTAATCAAATATTTCAAATCAGCATATCCAAGACTCCTATAAGAACTGTCGGGTAACTTTGTATCCAGTGTCCTATTAATTCGACTAACGAGCCACTTAAATCACGATCGTAAGTTGCTTTTGCCAGTGCACCGACTGCATAAACCACCTGAAACAGACAGAACAGCAAAGGCAGTTAGGACACAATGTTTGTAATTGTTATATAATAACAGCCTAGTTACATTTATGCTCCTCCCTGCCCCTGACACTGCAACTTCCCTCTCCATCTCGACATGGGGTGCACATCGCATGTTCCCTATGTCCGAATAGGAGGCAGTAGGTGTGAGGAAGTTTGGGGAGGAACTCCAGCGCAGGCCATCTTTGAAGAGGTAGAATTCTGGTAAATGTAAGAAGGAGGTTGGATTTGGGTCTCTACCACCTTGTAATTATTCTTTATTATTTTAGTTGTTTTTACAGTTTTCCCTCTTTAAAAATTCACATTAAGAAGGATAACTGGTCCAACATTTTACCTTTGGTCACGTATTCATTTCCGACCTTCACCCTAGGATGAAGTAAACCCTTAATGGATACGCTGAGCTGATTCCCATCAGGTAGGCCCCTGTCTGCCCCGCATGGAAAGGAGAAGGACCATGTTATTCCTGGTACCGTTATGTGATGTTACAATAGTACTTGCAGTTAAATGTGGTCTTGAACTTGGTGGCAAACCTGAGAACGTCCATCTTGAAAGCTACACCCCATCATGGTGTGTTTGCAGAATGCAACCAAGGCATGCTGGGACTTGTAGTTTTCAAACATCTGGAGCTGCAGGTTCGCACAGCACTGATCTAGGAATTCTTACAGTCTGCAGCAGTCTGGGGAATTGTCAATAAATATAAACAACACAAAGATGCAGGATCTGGCTTTTGTATGCTTAGAAAGGTCTCCATGCTTAACTGAGATATAAGCTTACTGCACCCCTCCAGGTGTCCAGTCTGTGTTTAGACTGTTTGAAAACTACAATACCCCACCATTCCCCTGCACTGTAATAGCAGAGGGTATACCCAGTTGAGATCTAGGAGTGTAGTTTTTAACCATATGGAGGGTGGGTCCTATCCCTGAGCTGAGATAAGGGATACTTACTTCAGTGCGTTCTGCCTCTGCCTGTTCCTCTCGCTGCTTCTGCTCTAAACTTCATGTTTCCGAAGTGCATGACGGCTCCAACATTGTAGCTCCTATTTTTTTCTGACTCGAAACCAAGGATTATCCATAGCATGCTGCAAAAGAGAGCAGCTCAGTAATTACGCCCATCTATTGTATCCTGTAAATATCATTTTAAATTCAGCAAATAATCAAGTTAAGAAACCAGATGTACAAAGCTGGAACAATTATTCAGGTGATTGGATTGTTTTATTAAAAAGCAAAAAAATATCAGTTACAGATAGTCATAATTCTGTCACATATTATTAAAAACAAAAACCAGTTTTTGTGATTAAGGGTCACTATACTCACTCAAACAACTTTACACTTATCTGAAACTACATTTGAGAGAAGTAAAATGGTTGTCACTCAATATTTATCGTGCTTGCTTTGTCATTAAATTATAATGTTAAATGAGTGCTCCTAACTGCCTCAACCCTCCGTTACCACTGCCTCCTTGTAGGTGTCTGCGACACCTTATAATTTTGCACAGCCTCACATGAGCACTGCTCTGTTTATACACATCTCCCCCTCC
Source organism: Hymenochirus boettgeri (assembly GCA_019447015.1). Classification (NCBI taxonomy): domain Eukaryota; kingdom Metazoa; phylum Chordata; class Amphibia; order Anura; family Pipidae; genus Hymenochirus; species Hymenochirus boettgeri. Next base: position 20,503,925 of record CM033476.1, on the reverse strand, counting down.
CCCCCTTCTTTAGGGGAAGACCCTTTAAGAAGCAAAAAAAGACTGTCCCATCATCAAAAAGACTTTCATTAAACCCATCTTTAAGCTTGAGTCCAGTGTGATGGACCATTGCTCAAGAGGTCCATTCCTGGTCATTCAATATCAGGATTTCCGATATTGTACAATCATTCCGACCATGTATAGTTGATCATTATCGATCCATGGTTTATCCCCCATTATCCTTCTAGAATCACAAAGGTTACCACCAAACAAAATACTGTAGATGCAAAAAACATTTATTGGATGAAAGTGTTACTTAATATTGGTCATATCTCATACAACAATTTTCTAGGCTTATGAAGAACTTTAGGAGTTAATAATAAAGAATATTTTTTACTGGCAACATAAATGCGCGGTACTACATCAGTTGCATAAGTTTTCTCCATCATCTAAGTTGTCCACCCGTGGTTACACCTGTAGAACAGAAGTGGTAATCGTAGGGGTTGGTGGAGACAGCAAGCATATCTGTATAAAGATGTGTTTAGACGAACATGATCTCTAATTGGATAAACAAAGTAGGCTAGTCTTGTAGTGAAAAAAGTATAAAGTGTAGTTGAAAAGATACCCCCATAATCTACTAACTGGAACACAACTCTAACGGAACATTATTTTACGAGCGATGCCATATATATTAAAAAGTCTGCCCGTGCTATTAATCTACAGCAACCAATCAGATGTAATCCTAGAACATTCAGCTGAAGCATTAAATCGTTTAACTTCTCATTGGATAAATATTGCTTTTTTCAATTATTGGATCATTCTGAATCACCTTGTAGTTCTGGTCTTCTCCCGGAAAAATTTGGTAGTATATGTGATAGCTTCTTCTCTCCTGGTTGGTGGAAAATCACTCTGGATTTTCCAAGAGGTCTGTTAAAAACAAACAGGAAATCAAATGTATTTTTTTTTCAATCCTTTCCAGCCAACAGTGGTCAGCCAAGGTTGTTAACTTACAGATGTCGATGTCCGCAGATGCCAGTTTTCCCTGTGGGCCCAAAATGAATTCGTATAAAACTTTCCCTGCAAAATAGAATTAACCAGATACTATAATATAAATGTGAATCAACACAACTGTAACTTAATAGTGGTCAAGGATGAATGAAGAAATACATCCATCTAGTTCAACTTTTTACTCATGATGTCTGCATTACCCTGTATGAAAGTCACTACTCGCAGAAAGGGCAAAAATCCTTTTATGGATTCCAAGGAAATAATCCCATGATCACTAATTGAGATGTATCGTGGTTTTACCCCAACCCCGACTGTCCAACAATTTTGCTGTCAAAACTCTACACCCGAAACTTTATTGCCTTCATCAACACATGCCAATCCAAATTAATTAAACAAAATATTTTACTGTAATAAACACCACGAACCCTCCCATATCAATATCTTCCGTCATGCAGACTAGAACCCATTCTAATTTTTGAATCCTTTTGGCCATGAAGAGTTTTTGTCGTGGCATTATTAGAATGAACTTAGTCTCATTAATTCCTCTAAACATATTCAGAAGCAAACTCACAAAACGAGCGAGAATTATCGTTTCTAAGTGTCTTGGCATTGCCGAAAGATTCCATTGCTGGATTAGCTTCGATGATCTGGTCTTCTAAAGTACCTGCCAAAAACAAACATGCAAGATGCTTGTAAGTTCCATTCCTCCAGGTCATGGTATATCTGTAATATTCATTCATCCAGGTATGGTCTATCTGTAATATTCATTCATCCAGGTCACGGTCTATCTGTTAATATTCATTCATCCAGGTCATGGTCTATCTGTAATCTATTCATTCCATCCAGGTCATGGATAATCTGTAAGATTCATTCATCCAGGTCACGGTCTATACTGTAATATCATTCATCCAGTTCACTGTCTATCTGTAATATTCTAATTATCATCCAGGTCATGGTCTATCTGTAATTTATCCATCCAGGTCATTGTATATCATTATATTCACTTTCATCCGGTTCATGGTCTATCTGTAATAATCTCATCCAGGTCATGGTTATATCTGTTAAGATTCATTCATACCAGGTCATGGTCTATCTTTTTTTCCTTGTATATTCATTCATCCAGGTCATGGTCTATCTGTAATATTCATTCATCCAGGTCATGTATATCTGTAATATTCATCCATCCAGGTCATCGGTATACCTGAATATTCATTCATCCAGGTCAGGTCTATCTGTAATATTCATTCATCCAGGTCAGGTGATCTAATATTTACCCATCCAGTCATGGTATACTGCAATATTATATTCATCATGCTTGTCCCGGTCCTATCGTAATATTCTTCACCGGTACGGTCTTACTTAATATTCATCCATCCAGGTCATGGTATATCTGTAATATTCATTCATCCAGGTCATGGTCTTATCTGTAATATTATCATCAGTCATGGTATATTGTATATTCATTCATCCAGGTCATTGTATATCTGTAATATTTCATTCACATGTCAGGTACTATCTGTAATATTCATTCATCAGGTCATGGTTATCTGTAATATTCATCATATCCAGGTCAGGTATATCTGTATATTATCATCCAGGTCATGTACTATTGTAATATTCATATCCAGGTCATGGTATATCTGTAATATTCTTCATCTAGGTCATGGATATCTGTACATAGTCATTCATCCAGGTCATGGTATATCTGTAATATTCATTATCCAGGTCGGTATATCTGTAATTTCATTCCATCCAGGTCCGGTATATCTGTAATATTCACCATTCAGGTATGGTATATCTGTAATTCATTCATCCAGGTCATGGTCTATCTGTATATTCATTCATCCAGGTCCTTGGTCTATCTGTATATTCATTCACCAGGTCTGGTCTATTTGTAATGCATCTCCTTATCCAGGTCATGGTCTATCAGTAATAATTCATCCATCCAGGTCATGGTCTATCTGTAATATCTCATTATCCAGGTCATGGTATATCTGTATTTCATCCCTCAGGTCATGGTATATCTGTACATATTCATCCATCCACGGTCCGGTATATCTGTAATATCATCCCATCCAGGTCACGGTCTATCGTAATATTCATTCATCCAGTCAGGTATCTATATTCATCCATCCAGGTCAGGTATCTGTAATATTCATCCATCCAGGTCACGGTATATTCTGTTATATTCATTCATCCAGCCGGTCTATCTGAATATTCATTCATCCAGGTCATGGTATATCTGTATTAATTATCCATGTCCATTGGTCACCCACTCATGTAAATTATACCAGTAACGGTATATCTGTACTATTCATCATCCAGGTCATGGTATATATGTAATGTTCACCTTCATCCAGATTCATGTTATATCTGTAAATATACATCCATCCAGTCCAGGTCTCTAGCTTGTAATATTCATTCAGTCATCCGGTCCGGCTATCTGTAATATTCATACATCCAGACGTAACGGTCTATCTGTATATATTCATCCACTCCAGGTCACGGTCTATCTGCTAATATTCATTCATCCAGGTCATGGTCTATTGTGTATCTCAGGTTTCTTTTTTTTTTTTGAATCAACTGGACTGAACTTCAACTTCAAAGTTTTCCAGGTGATCTACTGAATTACAATGAATAAAAACACTTTAAATTAAGGGCCGTACTAGATAATATGCACAATTTTACTCATTACAAAGCAACTCTCAATCATTCATGTTGTATAACAACAGATGCTTTATGCCGGGATCTCAACAATTGGCCCTCCAGATGTGTAAGACTACAACTTCCCAGCATTCCTTTGACCGCTCTCGTTAATTGAGGAATGCTGGGTGTGTAGGTTTAAAACACCTTGGTGGGCCATAGTTTGCCTTCATGCCCACTGTCAGACTTCAGTATTATTCTCACATACGTTCGGTGCTTTGAACAGGGATTCCGATAATTACAGCACCACCAATAATAAGGCTCTTCAGTTTTCACATTTGACATTTATATGGGCTTCTCGCTGACCTTGTGATAGATTCTTCTCCTTACATGGTGCTTGATGGCAAGCCACCACTCACCACACAGAGGAGACCTTTGCCGTGCCAATGCTAAGAGACGGTTATAATGTTAACTTGAAGAGAAGAAACCAGTGCTTCATTACTTGCCATAGAGGAAAGGTATGTCATCTTACAGTATGGAGCACATAAGTCAAGTGCTGGCAGGTCAACAGCAATACATAGAGTCAAGCAGAATCTGCTTTACATATGAATTGAAACATTGGAATCTGCTAACAGAAATAAAGAACAAAGCTATTCTGACGTCCCTCCATGCAGTCACATCCAAGGCTGTGACTGACATCACTTTCTATTCAACTGACTGTCTCCTGCTGGCACAGGCTCAAACTTCTAAAAAGCTCATTGAGCAGAGAGAATGGCAGAGTACCTTTGCCAGATCGAAATAGAGATTTTCATTTAATCACATCATATTTAAAACTTGCATATCTCGTATTCAGAAACTGGGTAAAAATAGCAAATTGTGGGCAGCTAACTGACTATCACCAGTTTTATGTTTTAAAGGGGAGACATTAAGGAATTGGTGGTATCTTGTCTGTGTTTGTGCACAAAAAGCATGAGGAAGGATCTATTTATGGAGCTCTAAATATACTAATAAGGGTTGGTGATTGACACAGGAAATGATGGATTCAACAAATTTATGCGTCAAGCAATATCTATTTATGCATAGTAACATCAATGTGTGAAATCCTCTGTGGTCGTCTAGTGCAATTTTTAACAAACATCAAACTCACCCCGTTCTGTGCCGGAGGCTGTGGCTGCAAATAAACAAGGATTTTTTTTTTAAAAAAAGTTAAATATTTTAAAACAGAAATGTAAAAGCAACACTCACTAAAATTTCGTAATCAGGTCCAAATTATGATTCAATCAAAGCATGAGTTTTTAAAGCTGTACCAACAAAAACAAAATGGAGTAGTTTTTACATAAGAACCAACTATCCTAAATGAGCGAAAAAGCCAGGGAAAAAGAAGCTCTGTGTTATTAAAAATTAGAAGTTTTAGGAAATAACGGAAAATGTTTTTAAAATTCAGGCAAAAATTAGGTAAAAATTGCTTTAAAATGGTTCTATGGTTACCACTTTTTATAGAAAGGGGAACACCGTTTTAATTATACGAATATCAATTAAAGAAAAAATTTGGGAAATGGAAACTTTGTTTTTATTCACTATCGCGTTGATGTACAACAACCTTTTTTTTTATGATATTTTGTGTGTTGTGTGAACTAATGTATTTCTGTAGTCGCCCCCAGAAGCAGAGACTTAAGTACGTAAGAATCAGAAAAAGGCCAACAGATTTGTAACAAAAGAAAGAAGATGAATGAAAGGGAATTGTAAAGAATGGCGGATGGTTTGGGTGTTAAACGAAGAGAAAACCAAGGTGGTGAGAAGAAATTTAAAGAAAATTAGGATTTCCAAAATAAATTTATGGCAATCGAAGAAAATACTAAAAAATTTGCCAATACAAAAAAAAAAAAGAAACTGTTTTATGCCCGTCAGCAAAAAAAAAAGACTGGTACCCCAAGTGCTTTGGTGTGGAACACATGAGAACACAAGTTTTAGAACTGTCACTTCACATTACCATTTAAGGAAGGGGTAAGGAATATGGTAAGCACAAAATGCTTTTATAAGATTCATTTATTTTAATGTGTTGAGCCATATAGGTTAGTCCATATAATTAAAGGTGATTTGGTTTTTTATGATACATTTTTTATTAGCCTTGGGGATGAATATATTTTCCTTTCTTCGTCACTTTGATCAATTTATAATTTATAATTCTTTATTGCGGATCTTAATTAATAAATGCTTTAATTCACTAAAGGGTTATCAATTGTTTAAACCGTAATGAAATGAATTATTTACATATCCTGGACTTGTAAACAAGGAAAGTTTCAAGGACAACTATATCAATTGTTTTTAAACTGAATGAACATGATTATTTTCACTATCTGGATTGTTAAACAGCGTAGACACTTATGTGTGGTCACGGGTGAATTATCCTCGCCCTATGCTAGACTGTTGGTCTGTCTAACCCCGTATCTTTGACATTGATTCTATGTTTTTATTATTTTATGGCTCCTTCAGGGTCCTTTTGGTTAGTCATTTACCCCACGAATATGTGGCTATGTTGGGATACCCATGTCGATTTCCCCTTTGCTTTAAACGGTACAGTTGTGCAACGGCCGTCTATTATACATATCTGCGATCGTTACCCAATTTATGTTCTTGCCATACATTCGTTTACGGGGAAACTCCGCCTAATCCTTAACTGGTTGTCCCCAACCCCAAGGTACCGTGTAACATGCGATTCTTCTACTTATCTGCGATGGTAAACAAGAACGTTTAAGAGCCGACTATCTATATCACTTTTTTAACAATGTAATGAAATGGATTATTTACTATATGTGAGGGGGGAACCTACATTAGACTCTGTCTTGTCAGGGACACGCTTATTGATTGGCACCTTTGTGCTTTTCCCACGTTTCCGTTAATTGAAATGGAGATTATTCTACTATTTCTGGATGGTAGGTAAACAAGAAAGTTTTTAAGGGAAAACTATCTCAATTGTTTTAAAACGTAAATAAAATGGTTATTATACATATCTGGATGGTAAACAAGAACAAGTTTCTAAGGGAACTATACATTCCGCAAACCTCTTTTCTTTCCTAAAAAAATATTTCCCGGACAGTATTCTCCTACTTTCTCATCTTTTAACCCAATTGCAAGCTGCAGTGGAATGACGCTCTCCCACATCTCTAACGGAGCTCAGTATGCATTCACATTCGGTATGAACGACTTGAGCGACAAGGAGAGCAGGAGAACTGTCCTTCATCCTGGCTAAATATTGTTTTAGGATAGAGAGGCATACTTACATTTAGAAGCCTATTAAAAGTTTCTATCGTAAACTAGATGCTTACTATTAACAACTGAACTTGAAGCAGGCATATTTATCGGAATGAATGAATACAATCTTATTGAGTTTGGATGAACTTGTTTTACAATGGATGTTGTGTAATCATTCTATTTTATATAAGAGAATTGGGATTTGGTTGATGAATTGATGATACGTTTGTTAGGAATATGTAGAATGACATACACACACTGCACCTCCACTCGCATATGTGTTGGATGCCAAATTATTTTAATAAAAATTCATATCTAATTAGCAATTATTTAAAAAACTAATTAGAGGTTACTGCATACATTTTAGTTTTCTTTTTTTTATTCAGAATTATTGTACCATCCCACCGCCCACCATAAATATAACTTATTATTCCTTTTTAGACTTGATTATTTTAGTATATTTGCTAAATTTAGTCTTACGTGTATGAGAAAATTTGGTCCCACTTTCAATATCTGTACAATTAATGCAGGGATATACGTAGATAATAAAAAGCCTGGTTTCATTTCTGATAATGGTGAATGTAAATATGTTAAACGCGGAGATAGATATCCCATCACCCCCCCCCATCACACCACCCCATTAGTGGTCAAGACTGTGCTGTGGGGGATCTATCTATCACAATATTAGTTCATATGGTGGTCTAATTTAGTTATTTTAAAGGATTTGGATCTTAACTTGACTGGAAGCTAAACTTAATACATTAGTCTTTCCTACTAGTTTCACACACACCGACACATCAAATCAAGTAATAAAATACAGAGATTTAGCACCCTTGTGATCCAATCAAGACCTCGTATTTTATTTTTTAGTTAACTTGACCACCCCTTGCTTATTTACAGATTAAATTTGGGCAGTTTGTTACTTTGAGATAACACGATTCCTTTAACAACGCGTTTCCAGTTTATAATTATGCTACGAGCTGCAGTGCAGTCTCCCCCCCGCCCACACATTTAGCAATATGTTAGACATCTACAAATTTGAGTGCCCACGACCATGCGTTATTTTACACTGGGTAAAAAGGCTTCTGTAAGCGTTCAAAAGTTACATCCAAAAGTTCTTAGAACGCACCACAATCTTCCCTGGTGCGGAATCTGGGCAAATGCACAGTGCCAGTCAGGGGCGTAACTACAAGGGGACCCTTCCTCCTATGGAAAGATACAGCTTACTCCAGAAACACACGGTGGATAAAGCAAGGATAGCGGGCCCAATTAGTTTTGCTGGGGGGCCAGTGATTCTAATTATGCCCACTGGCCCAAGCCTTGTTCATCTACCAGGATTTCGCCTGGTACTACAGCCTAGATCCCGCCTAGACTACTTCACGTGACAGGGAGACCACACATAGAAAAGATGCGCTCTGCAAGGTGTGTCTACCATAGGCTGGTTGCAGGGCTGGGCAGTTACTGTAAATATGAGGTTCCTATAACCCAACTGTACTGCTAGGGGTGGGACTATATCGAGCGCAATTACCTGTTAAACTACTACCATCACCATTACTCCACCACCACCAGCAACACCACCTTTATCTCACATTTATGGGGGATTTATCGCCTGGAATGGGCTATTGCAGTCGAGGCTCCGCACCATTGCCCAATTTCCACCACCGCGACGATGACGTCACCAACAGCCACTGATTGAGTGGCTGCCTGCTTCGGCCCATCCAAAAGTGGCCATACACGCACGATTGTCATACACATGGCAGTGCAACCCCATTGCCACCACCGTGGGGTCGTCCCCCCACCATTGCACACTGTGTATGAGGCTTAAGGGGGACTTCTTTGAGTTGGTGGAAGGATTTCCAATAATTCATATTTGTGGTGCTTGGGGTTTGTTCACTAGTCATGTACAGATGAGCCCTTCCCTACACATATCTGATCTTATTGGAGGTCAAACTCCTTCTGTTACCTAACATTCCTTCTCATTACCTAATATTCCTTCACATTACCCAACATTCCTTCACATTACCCAACATTCCTTCTCATTACACAACATTCCTTCTCATTACCCAACATTCCTTCTCATTACCTAACATTCCTTCTCATTACCCAACATTCCTTCTCATTACCTAGCATTCCTTCTCATTACCTAACATTCCCATTACCTAGCATTCCTTCTCATTACCTAACATTCCCATTACCTAGCATTCCTTCTCATTACCTAACATTCCCATTACCCAACATTCCTCTCATTACCCAACATTCTCTAATACAGCCAACTTACCCCAGCATTCCTTCACATTACCCAGCATTCCTTCACATTACCCAACATTCCTTCTCATTACCTAACATTCCTTCTCATTACCTAACATTCCTTCTCATTACCCAGCATTCCTTCTCATTACCTCAACATTCCTTCTCATTACCTACCATTCCTTCTCATTACCTAACATTCCTTCTCATTACCTAACATTCCTTCTCATTACCTAACATTCCTTCTCATTACCCACATTCCTTCTCATTACCTAACATTCCTTCTCATTACCCTAACCTTCTTCTCATTACCTAACTTCCTTCTCTTTTATACCTAACATTCCTTCTCATACCCATCATTCCTTCTCATTACCTAACATTCCTCTCATTACCTAATATCCTTCACTTACCCGCAATTCCTCACATTACCAGCATTCCTTCACTTACCCTCATTCCTTCACTATTACCCAACATTCCTTCTCACATTACCCAACATTCCTTCTCATTACCTAACATTCCTTCTAATTACCCAGCATTCCTTCTTATTACCTAACATTCCTTCTCATTACCCAGCATTCCTTCACATTACCCAACATTCCTCTCTTTACCTAACATTCCTTCTCATTACCTAACAAAACATTCCCCCCCTTTTTTCTAATTACCCAGCATTCCTTCTTATTACCTAACATTCCTTCTCATTACCTAACATTCCTTCTCATTACCCATCATCCTTCTCATTACCTAACATCCTTCACATTACCCAACATTCCTGTCACTACCCCCGCATTCCTTCACATTACCCAACATTCCTTCTCATTACCTAACATTCCTTCTCATTACCCAGCATTCCTTCTTATTACCTAATATTCCTCTCATCCAAAAACCCCATTCCTCATTACCCAAATTCTTCTCATTACCTAACTTCCTCTCATTACCTACATTCCTTCTCATACCTAACACCTCTCATTAACCAACACTCCTTCTTATTACCTAACATTCCATCTCACTTCCTCATACCCCATCATTCTCATTACCTAACATTTCTTCTCTTACCCAACATTCCTTCTCATTATCCTAACCTTCCTTCTCATTACCTAGCATTCCTTCTATTACCTTACCCAACATTCCTTTCTCTATTACCTAATATTCTTCCTCATTACCTAACATTCTTCTCATTACCCAACCATTCCTTCTCTACCTAACATTCCTTCTCATTACCTAACATTTTGTTCCCTACTTACCTAACATTCCTTCTCATTACCTAACATTCCTTTCTTCCCATTCCTCCTTCCTTCTCATTACCTACATCCTTCTCATTACCCAACGTTCCTTCTTACCTTCCTACATACCTTCTCATTACCCGCATTCCTTCTCAATTTCACCTAGCAATTCCTTCTCATTATTACCTCAACTTCCACTTCTCTCATTCACCTAACATTCCTTCTCATTACCCATACATTCCTTCTCATTACCCACATCCTTCTCAATTACCCACATTCTTCCATTACTAACATCCCCATTAACCTAACATTCCTTATCATTACCCAACTTCCTTCTCATTACCCTAACGTTTTCCTTCTCATTACCTAGAGTTCCTTCTCATAACCCACCAGCGATTCCTTCTCATTACCTAGCATTCCTTCTCAATACCCACATTCCTTCTCATTACCCAACATTCCTTCTCATTACCCACCTTCCCTTCTCATTACCAACATTCCTTCTCATACCCAACATTCCTTCACATTACCCAACATTCCTTCTCATTACCTAGCATTCCTCTCAATACCCAACATTCCTTCTCATTACCTAACATTCCTTCTCATTACCCAACATTCCTTCTCATTACCTAACATTCCTTCTACATACCCAACATTCCTTCTCATTACCTAACATTCCTTCTCCTTACCCAACATTCTTCTCATGTACCTAACATTCCTTCTCATTACCCAGCATTCCTTCTCATTACCTAACACTTCTTTCCTTCCATTACCCTAACATTCCTTCTCATTCCCTAACTCCTTCCCTCTCATTATTACCAACATTCCTTCTTCATTCCCTAACATTCCCATTACCTACACATTCCTCTCATTACCTACCATTCCTTCTCAGACCCAACATCCTTCTCATACCTAACTTACCTTCTCATTACCCCATTCCTTCTCATTACCAAGCATTCCTCTCATTACCCACATTCCTTCTCATTACCTATCCATTTCCTTCTCATTACCTAACATTCCTTCTCATTACCCAGCATTCCTTCTCATTACCTAACATTCCTTCTCATTACCTAACATTCCCATTACCTAACATTCCTTATCATTACCCAACTTCCTTTCTCATTACCCACGTTCCTTCTCATTCCTAAGTTCCTCTATAACCCACGTTCCTTCTCATTACCTCACATATCCTTCTTTCAATACCCAACATTCCTTCGCATACCCCAACTTCCTTCTCATTACCTAAACATTCCTACCCTTCTCATTACCTCAACATTCCTTCTCATTACCTCATTACATCCTTCTCAATTACCCAACATCCTTCTCATACCTAACATTCCTTCTCATTTACCCAACATTCCTTCTCATTAACCTAACATTTCCTTCTCATATACCCAACTTCCTTCTCATTACCCTAACGATTCCTTCTCATTACCCAACATTTCCTTCTCATTACCTAACATTCCTCTCCATTACCCCAACATATTCCGTTCTCATTACCAACATTCCTTCTCATTACCCAACATCCTTCCATACCTAACTTTCTCATTACCCAACAGTCCTTCACATTACCTATACATTCCCCTTACCTAACATTCCTTATCATTACCCAACGTTCCTTCTCATTACCCAACGTTCCTTCTCATTACCTAGATCTTTCTCATAACCCAGTTCCTTCTCATTACCTAGCATTCCTTCTCAATACCCAACATTCCTTCTCATTACCCAACATTCCTTCTCATTACCCAACATTCCTTCTCATTACCCAACACCTTCTCAATACCCACATTCCTTCACAGTACCTAACATTCCCTTCTCATTACCTAACATTCCTTCTCAATACCCCACATTCCTTCTCATTACCTAACATTCCTTCTCATTACCCAACATGCCTTCTCATTACCCAACATTCCTTCTCATTACCTAACATTCCTTCTCATTACCCCATCATTCCTTCTCATTACCTACCATTCCTTCTCTTAGACCCCACATTCATTCTCATTACCTACATCCTCTCTCTCATTTAACCCACAATTCCTTCTCATTACCTAACATTCCTTCTCATTACCCAACATTCCTTCTCATTACCTAACATTCCCATTACCTAGCATTCCTTCTCATTACCTAACATTCCCATTACCTAGCATTCCTTCTCATTACCTAATATTCCTTCTCATTACCCAAGATTTCTTGTCAATACCTAAAAATGCCTTCCCCCATTTTGCCCAAAAGGAAATTACAAGAACTAACACGATGTGTAAACCCAATGTACTAACAACAATGCAAAACAAACTGGCACCTTGGCGCCAGGGAAAGCAAGTTAACACCTGTAAGAAATGCCCAGCAATAGGAAAACATGAAACAAATAGCATTTCTGTTATAATTTGTCTTTATTATAAGAGGAACTAATAATAAAGAATATCCACACAATTACACCTCATTAATCTATGACAAACATTCCACCTAAGACTGGTAGGTTACATACAGTGTTAACGTGGAACGGTTCACATAATTCACCTTCATCTCCCCCGTCACCCATTTTGCTCCTCCATCACCCATTTAGGTATCCAAGGTTCGGAGTTACGATCATACCAGGATATTTTTACCTACCGTTCACACAGTCTTACCGATTTCCCAGGGTGACCTTGACTTGTGGAATTAAGACAGAATCAGTACAGACTTAAAGTGATGTTCATGAAAAGAGTTTAACTAAACATCACTGCAAGTCTTAACTGCCTCTCTCTCACAGACACTGTTCATCTCACATGCATGTTTTGCATGTTTATACTAAACATTAATGGTTGACTTATTACTTTACAGATTCATCTTGGGCGTCAGAATGTCACATGTGAGAAAATGCCTGAAACCACATTATTTCATTTGTATCCAACAGCTGAGACCTGATCAGATGTTGTATGTTTAATGCAAGGAATTCCATTGGTTGGTATAAGTTTTACTTCTGTGAACTAATTGGTTGGGATGCCTTTCATCTATAAATTTATTGGTTGGGGTATGAGTTGTCTACTTAGTCTGACTACTCTTGCTATACATCTGTAAGCTCTACCTCATGTTCATCTGTCTCTTTCACCTGTGACCAGTCCTTATCAGCGCTGATTATCTGTCTTTCACCTCTGAGCAGTCCTAATCAGCGCTGATTATTTCTCTCTTTCACCTGTGACCAGTCCTAATCAGCGCAGATTATCTGTCTTTCACCTGTGAGCAGTCCTAATCAGCGCTGATTATCTGTCTCTTTCACCTGTGACCAGTCCTAATCAGCGCGGATTATTTCTCTCTTTCACCTGTGACCAGTCCTAATCAGCGCTGATTATCTGTCTTTCACCTGTGAGCAGTCCTAATCAGCGCTGATTATCTGTCTCTTTCACCTGTGACCAGTCCTAATCAGCGCTGATTATTTTTCTCTTTCACCTGTGACCAGTCCTAATCAGCGCGGATTATTTCTCTCTTTCACCTGTGACCAGTCCTAATCAGCGCTGATTATTTCTCTCTTTCACCTGTGACCAGTCCTAATCAGCGCTGATTATTTCTCTCTTTCACCTGTGACCAGTCCTAATCAGCGCTGATTATCTGTCTTTCACCTGTGAGCAGTCCTAATCAGCGCTGATTATCTGTCTCTTTCACCTGTGACCAGTCCTAATCAGCGCTGATTATTTCTCTCTTTCACCTGTGACCAGTCCTAATCAGCGCGGATTATTTCTCTCTTTCACCTGTGAGCAGTCCTAATCAGCGCGGATTATTTCTCTCTTTCACCTGTGACCAGTCCTAATCAGCGCTGATTATCTGTCTTTCACCTGTGACCAGTCCTAATCAGTGCTGATTATCTGTCTTTCACCTGTGACCAGTACTAATCAGCGCTGATTATCTGTCGTTCACCTGTGACCAGTCCTAATCAGCGCTGATTATTTCTCTCTTTCAAACCCCAGATCACTGCTAGCCATCAAGAGACTCGGCCTAGCGCACCATGCAACCAACTGACTAATCCTTACCTTACCACATATACCCAGCCGCGAATTACCCTCCACCCCCCATCTCACAGTACCAAGCAAATCTCTTCACATTACACCAACATTCACAGAGGCCTCTTCATTGACAACCAGAGATTCACTGTGCGCCAAAGGAATACCTAAACATGCCTGAGGCAGGAAGGCGCGAACGAGGGCCAGCGCAAGGACCGACAGCAGGCCCGAGCGCGAGGAACCGGAACATGCGGCGCAGGACTCTAAGCGAGGCCCTGCACAGTACCCAGCATTCTCGTAACACTTACGTCCAAAACAGTGTCTCTTCACATGACCACAAGCCATGCCGTACACAAGGACCTGCGAGCCCCCCAGTCACTCGTCCAGGCACAAGGACGCCAACATTACCTGCGCAGGGTACCCAGCAGGGAGGCCGGCGCATGACCGAACAGGCACGGCGCAGCGAAGCCAATTAACAGAGACCTCGGCGGACATTGACCCAGGACAGCCTGCGCAGGACCGATACAGGCCAGGGCGCAGTGGTACCTGTAAGGGGCATGGAACTGGCTGAAACTGACCCAGCAACGTGGACCTGCAATGACCCAACATTACCCTCGGACGGCACATTACCCAGCATTGCAGTCACATTACCCAACATCCTTAACATTACCCAACAGGCCGCGCAGGACCCAAACAGGCCACGGGGCAGGACCAGACCGGCCCGGCGCAGGACCCAACAGGGCCGGGCAGGACCAACAGCCGGCGGCGCAGTGACCCAGCAGTGCCTGCGGAGGACTGAATATTCCGTACACAGTACCAGCAAGTCGGCAAAGTAACCAACAGTCCTGTCAAATGGACCCAAGCAGTCTCTTCACATGACCAAGCATTACGCAAATGGTATCCAAAAAAGTGGCCGGAAAGACCCCGCAAGTCCCTCCCCCTTCACATTACCAACATTCCTGTCACACCGTGGACCCAGCATTCCTGTCACAGTACCCAGCAGTGCCGTCACATGGAAAACAACATTCATCACATTACCCAGCATTCCGTCACAGTACCCAACATTCCTGCGAGACCGAACGAGGCCGGCGAGGACCCAACCGGGCACGGCGGAGGACCGAACAGGCCGGAGCAGGGACACAACAGGCCGGGCGCAGGACCGAACAGGCCGGCGCAGGCCCGAACAGGCCGGCGCAGGAACGCCCGTAACAGGCCGGCTCACGGACCGATACAGGCCGGTCGGCATGCACACTAACATGCCGGTCGCATTACCCCAACATGCCGGCTCATGGACCTAACATTCCTCACATTACCCAGCATTCCTTTCACTTACAGCATTGCCGTCACATTACCCAACATCCTTCGCTAGGACCGAACAGGCCGTCGCAGTTTACCTAACAGGCCGTTCTCATGACCCAGCATTCCGTGGGGTGAGTACCCAACAGGAAGGCGCAGGACCGCAACAGGCCGGCGCAGTACCATGCTGAACAGGCCGGCGCAGGACCGGAACAGGCCGGTCGCAGGACCGAACAGGCCGGCGCAGGACTCGAACAGGCCGGAGCAGGACCCGGCAGGCAGGCGCACGGAACGCCAGGCCGGCGCAGGACCGAACGGCCGGCGCAGGGACCGAACAGCGGCGCAGGACCGAACAGGCAGGCGGACCAAAGCAGGCGGGCAGGACAGAAACAGGCAGGCGAGGACCGAACAGGCCGGACAAAGGACAAAGCAGGCCGGCGCGTCGGAGGTACAGAACAGGCGGCTTGCAGGACCGAACGGGCCGGCGCAGACCGAACAGGCCGGGCGCGGACGAACAGGCCGGCGCAGGACCAGCATGCCGGCGCAGGGACCGAACAGGGCTCGGCTGCAGGAGCTCGAAAGGTGGCCGGCGCAGGACCGACAGGCACGGAGCATGACCGAACAGGCTCGGCGTCCTGTGACCCAGCAGGCCGGCGCAGGACCTAACATTCCGTTCATACCGAATATTCCGGTCACAGTACCCAGCATTCCTGTCACAGTACCCCAGAGGCTTCCAATACCAAGCATTCCTTACATTACCCAAGCAGGCCGGTCACAGGACCCAACAGGCGGAGATGGACCTAACAGGCCGTGCGTAAGGGACCCAGAAGGCCGGGCGGAGGACGAACAGGTCCGGCGCGAGGACCCGAAGCAGGCCGGCCACAGGACCACAGGCGGACGGGGCGGGGACCGAACCGGCCGGCGCGGGACCGAACGGGAGGCAGGCGAAGTGAACCCAGAGGCCGGCGGAGGACCGAACAGGCCGGAGCTAGGACTCGAACAGGCCCGGCTGCAGGACCCATGCCGGCCGGCGAAGGACCGAACAGGCGCGGAACAGGCCCCAACAGGCCGGCACATGACAAGCAGGCCCGGCCACAGGACCAACAGGCCGGAGCAGTACCGAACATGCCGGGCGCAGGGACCCAACAGGCCGGCGGAGTACCTAACAGGCCGGCGCAGGAGCCAACAGGGCGGCACAGGACCCATACATGCCGGCGCAGGACCGAAAGTGCCGGCGCAGGACCGAACTAGACGGCGTCAGGACCGAACATGCCGGCGCAGGACCCAAAGTCCGTGCGGGAGGACCGAACAGGCCGGCACAGTACCCAGCATCCGGCCACAGTGACCAAACAGGGCCGCGCGCATGACCGAAATTCCGTGCGCATACCTAACATTCATGTCTAATTACCCAGCATTCCTTCATTATGATCCTAACTCATTACTTCTCATTACCCAGCGATTACGTGCACCTTACCCAACCATCTTCTCTTTACTCTAACAATCGGCTCGGTACGAAAACGATACAAACTCAGGCGAAGTGACCCAGCTGAGGCCGGCGTAGGACCTACACATTCACAGCATTACCGACCAGTCCGGCGAGGACCCTAGCAGGCCGGGAGGCATTACCTAACATCTGCACAGACCCAACAGTCCTTCACATTACCCAGCAGGCCCCGGCACATACCCAACATTCCGCGCAGGACCCAAACAGGCGGGTCGGAGCCGAACAGCCTGGAGCAGGGACCCAAACAGGCGCGGCACATGACCCAAAAGAGTCCGGCGCAGGACCTGAAACGCCGGCGCAGGCGAGACAGGCCGGCGCAGGACCCGAACAGGCCGGCGCAGGAGGGACCCAACAGGCCGTCGGAGGACCGAACAGGCCGGCACAGGACCAGCATGCCTGGCAACATACCCACCAGGCCTTGGCGCAGTACCGAACATGGGCCTTCTATGACCCAAGCCATTCTCGTCTGATTACCTGAAACATTCCGCTCCTAAGGACCAGCATGGCCGGCACAGGACCAACAGGCCGGCGCAGGACCGAACATGCCGGAGCGCATGACGAAACATGCCATGCGAAGTACCCAGACAGTCCTGTGTGCGAAGTAAACCAGCCCATGCTTCTGATGACCGAACAGTCAGGCGCAGGAACCGAAAAGGCCGGCCAGGACCGCAGCAGTGCCGGCGCTAGGACCGAAAGGCCGGCGCAGGACAGAACAGGCCGGCACAGACCCAACAGGCCGGCGCAGGACCGAAACAGGCGGCGCAGGACCGAAAGCAGGCCGGCGGAGGACAGAACAGGCCGGCCAAGTGGAAGAACAGGCCGGCGCCGGAACCACCGAACAGTCCGGCGGCAGGACACGAACAGGCCGGCGCAGGACCCAGCAGGCTCGCATGACCAACAGTCCGGGCAGGGACCTAACATGCCGGCTCATGACATAAAGGACGGAGCAAGGACCCAGCAAGGCCGGCGCCAGACAGAAGAGGCCTCACAGGAACATAAACACTCCTTCACATTACCTAAGCATTCCTTCACATTACCCAACATGTCCTTCCATAACCACAAATTCCTTTGCAGGAACCGAACAGGCCCACTACCAAACCGTCCCAGACAGAACAATGACCTACATACCTAAAATTCATTCCATTACCTAACATTCCTTTCATTACCTCCTAATTCCTTCTCATTACATTCCTAAAATTCCTCTCATTACCCAGCATTTCCTTATCATTACCTCTAACATTCCTTTCTTACCATATCCTTTCACTTGACCTAACATTGTTCTCTATACCCAACATTCCTTCTCAGTACCTAACATCCCTCCAGACCGAACATTCCCAGTACCTAACAGCCTTCTCATTACCTAACATGCCTGCCATTACCCCAGCATTCATTCCATGACCAACATTCCTTCTCATTACCCAAAATTGCTTCCATTACTAACATACCGTCTCAGTACCCAGCATCTGTCATACCAAGCCGGCCTGCATTGACCCAACAGGCCCGCAGGACCTAACATGCCTTCGCATACCGAACAGGTCCGAGCAGGACCTCAGCCAGGCCGCAGGACGCGAAAAGCACGAGCATTACCAACATGCCCAGTACCGAACAGGTCTCGGATAGGACCCACTGTTCCCTATCAGCATTACCGAGATGTTCCTTCTCATAACCCAGCGTGGGTCCGTCTCATGACCGAGACATTCTACTTCTCACAGCTAACCCAACCCAAGTCCGGCTCAGGACCAACAGGCCGGAGACAGGACCAACAGGCGGCGCATGGACCCAACCAGGCCGCGCAGGACCGAAAAAGCAGCCGGGCGCAAGACCAACAGGCAGGCAGCAGGACGCGAAAATGGCCGGGCTGCATGGACCCAACAGGCCGGCGCAGGACCGAACAGGCGGCCGGACTGGGCAGGAACCGGCAGGACAGGTCAGTACGCGCAGGCCTACCAACATGCCGGCGCAGTGACCCAACAGCGCGGGCATGGACCAACAGGCCTGGACAAGACCCAACAGTCTGCTCAGGACCTAAACATGTCCTTCTCATGGACCCAACATTCCTTCACATACACGAACAGGTTCTCATTACCCAACAGCCGGGCAGACCGAGACAGTGCCAGACCGAACAGTCCGGGAGGCAGGACCAACGGGTTACCCCGCCAACGGTCCGGTCCAGGACCTGGAGGGCGCGAATAACCAGCGGTTCCTCTCAGACCAGCATCCGTTAGCAAGACCAACATCCGGCGCAGGACCCAACGAGGCCGGGCAGGACCCAACAGGCCGGAGCAGGACCGAACAGGCCCGCAGCAGCAGGCCGGACAGACCGAACAGCGCGCCAGCCCAAGGCCGGCGCAGGACCCAAAAGGCCGGCGCAGGACCGAACAGGCCGGCCACAGGACCCAACAGGCGGCGACAGGACCAACAGGCCGGCGCAGGACCGAACAGTCCGGCGCAGAGACCCAACATTCCGGCCGCAGGTACCGAACAGCAGGCTGACCCAACAGGGCCTCTCAGGTACCCAGCAGTCCGTGCTCATACCGAAAGGCCGTCACTCCAACACGCGGCGCAGTGACCCAACAGGCCGGCGCAGGACCATAACAGGCGGCGGCGCAGGACCGAACAGCCGGCGCAGGACCAACGGCCGGCGAGGACCGAACAGGCCGGCGCAGGACCGAACCAGGCGGCGCAGGACCCAACAGGCCGTGAGGAGACGAACACGCCGGCGCAGGACCCAACAGGCCGGCGCAGGACCCAACAGGCCGGCGCAGGACCGAAAAGGCCGGCGCAGGACCGAACAGGCGGCGCAGGACCAACAGGCCGGCGCATGACCGACAGGGCCCGCGCAGACCCAACAGGCCGGCGCATGACCGAACATGCCTATCATTACCCAACATTCCTTCGCAGAACCAACATCCTTTCAGTACCTAAACATCCTCTCAACTACCCAACATTCCTTCAATTACCTAACATCCTTCTATCATTACCCAACATTCCTCTCATTACCCAGCATTCCTTCTCATTACCTAACATTCCCATTTACCTAGCATTCCTTTCATTACACTAACATTCCCATTACCTAGCATCCTTCTCATTACCTAACATTCCCATTACCTAGCATTTCCTTCTCATTACCTAATATTCCTTCTCATTACCCAAGATTTCTTGTCAATACCTAAAAATGCCTTCCCCCATTTTGCCCAAAAGGAAATTACAAGAACTAACACGATGTGTAAACCCAATGTACTAACAACAATGCAAAACAAACTGGCACCTTGGCGCCGCGAGGAAAGCAAGTTAACACCTGTAAGAAATGCCCAGCAATAGGAAAACAAAACAAATAGCATTTCTGTTATAATTTGTCTTTATTATAAGAGGAACTAATAATAAAGAATATCCCAACAATTACACCTCATTAATCTATGACAAACATTCCACCTAAGACTGGTAGGTTACATACAGTGTTAAGTGGAACGGTTCACCTAATTCACCTTATCTCCCCCGTCACCCATTTTGCTCCTCCATCACCCATTTAGGTATCCAAGGTTCGGAGTTACGATCATACCAGGATATTTTTACCTACCGTTCACACAGTCTTACCGATTTCCCAGGGTGACCTTGACTTGTGGAATTAGACAGACAGTACAGACTTAAAGTGATGTTCATGAAAAGAGTTTAACTAAACATCACTGCAAGTTAACTGCCTCCTCTCACAGACACTGTTCATTCACATCATGTTTTGCATGTTTATACTAAACATAATGGTTGACTTATTACTTTACAGATTCATCTTGGGCGTCAGAATGTCACATGTGAGAAAATGCCTGAAACAAATTATTTCATTTGTATCCAACAGCTGAGACCTGATCAGATGTGTATGTTTAATGCAAGGAATTCCATTGGTTGGTATAAGTTTTACTTCTGTGAACTAATTGGTTGGGATGCCTTTCATCTATAATTTATTGGTTGGGGTATGAGTTGTCTACTTAGTCTGACTACTCTTGCTATACATCTGTAAGCTCTACCTCATGTTCATCGTCTCTTTCACCTGTGACCAGTCCTTATCAGCGCTGATATCTGTCTTTCACCTCTGAGCAGTCCTATCAGCGCTGATTATTTTTTTTTCACCTGGACCAGTCCTAATCAGCGCGGATATTTCTCTCTTTCACCGTGACCAGTCCTAATCAAGGCTATTATCTTCTCACCTGTGAGCAGTCCTAATCAGCGCTGATTATCTGTCTCTTTCACCTGTGACCAGTCCTAATCAGCGCTGATTATTTTCTCTTTCACCTGTGACCAGTCCTAATCAGCGCGGATTATTTTCTCTCTTTACCTGGGACCAGTCCTAATCAGCGCTGATTATCTGTCTTTCACCTGTGAGCCAGTCCTAATCAGCGCCGATTATCTGTCTCTTTCACTGTGACCAGTCCTAATCAGCGCTGATTATTCTCTCTTTCACCTGTGACCAGTCCTAATCAGCGCGATATCTGTCTTTCACCTGTGAGCAGTCCTAATCAGCGTGGATTATCTGTTCTCTTTCACCTGTGACCAGTCCTAATCAGCGCTGATTTTTTTCTTTCACCTGTGAACAGTCCTAATCAGCGCGGATTATTCTTCTTTCACCTGTGACCAGTCCTAATCAGCGCTGATTATCTGTTCTTTCACCTGTGAGCAGTCCTAATCAGCGCTGATTATCTGTTCTTTCACCTGTGACCAGTCCTAATCAGGCTGATTATTTTCTCTTTCACCGTGACCAGTCCTAATCAGCGCTGATTATCTGTTCTTTCACTGTGACCAGTCCTAATCAGCGGGATTATTTCTCTCTTCACCTGTGGACCAGTCCTAATCAGCGCGGATTATTTCTCTCTCACCTGTGACCAGTCCTAATCAGCGCGATATCTGTCTTTCACCTGTGACCAGTCCTAATCAGTGTGATTATCTGTCTTTCACCTGTGACAGTCTAATTAGCGCGGATATTTCTCTCTTTCACCTGTGACAGTCCTAATCAGCGCGATTATTCTCTCTTTCACTGTGACCAGTCCTAATCAGCGCTGATTATCTGTCTTTCACCTGTGACCAGTCCTAATCAGTGCTGATTATCTGTCTTCACATGTGAAACATACTAATCAGCGCTGATTATCTGTCGTTCACCTGTGACCAGTCCTAATCAGCGCTGATTATTTCTCTCTTTCACCTGTGACCAGTACTAATCAGCGCTGATTATCTGTCTTTCACCTGTGACCAGTCCTAATCAGTGCTGATTATCTGTCTTTCACCTGTGACCAGTCCTAATCAGTGCTGATTATCTCTCTTTCACCTGTGACCAGTACTAATCAGCGCTGATTATCTGTCTTTCACCTGTGACCAGTCCTAATCAGTGCTGATTATCTGTCTTTCACCTGTGACCAGTACTAATCAGTGCTGATTATCTGTCTTTCACCTGTGACCAGTCCTAATCACCGCTGATTATTTCTCTCTTTCACCTGTGACCAGTCCTAATCAGCGCATATTGGTCTTGATTGTCTGTGGTGCAGATTTTAAAACACAGCACACACAGACACTCCTATTTTTAGAGTGTTGTGCAGCCTTTCAAGCCAAATTTAAAGTTTATACTTAAACTTTCCCTTTCCAGTTACCGCTGTACTTTACCTTGTGAAGCTGGGATACAGTTTGGAATGAGGCTGCTTTCTTGCGTTTTTCTTTTACTCCGGGTTTCTGATGCTCATCTAAAGAAAAGTACATAAGTGTGTTACATCTTTACATGGGGAAGGGGATTTTATTACGGTCTGTGAAAACTTGTTAGATGGAATCCATCAATATAAAGATGTTATTGATACATTTTGTAATGGAATCTCTCCTTACACCCTGGCGTTATCGTAGACCTGTTCATCTGACGTTACGAGTAATGAAGGGCTAGGGAAGCTTTTGTATACATTGCAATTGTTTTAGTTGTGAAAATGTGTAATTGGCAAGGACATCATCAGGGTTATTCAATAAAAGTTCTTATCGTTAAAAATGGTGCTAATTTTGCCCCAACCAATCAGATGTTAGCTTTCAAATGTTAAATAAGATCTGATTGGTTGAGACAAAACTAGCTTCATTTTTAATGACAAGAACTTTTATTGAACCTCCCTGCATGTTTATCCAGAGTCTAGTATATATGCAGCCTCGACTTTCTTACAGTAGGCATTTGTGTTGGCAATGATCTCTGTAAGTGGATACATAAATCAGTTCTCTGGGTAAAAGGTTTAAAAGGAGCTGCATTAAAATATATTATATTTCTAACACTTGCTTTACCAACTCCTACAACATTTAGTACACAAAGAATGCTTGATACCTCAACCTGCCCGAAACGTGTCTGGCACTGTAATAAAATATAATGGATTCAAACCAGAACATCTTACCGGAATAAGAACTGACGTATTTTTCATATAAACTAGCCAGAAGTTTGCTGGAGGATTTCTGGAACACGCCTACAACCGTTTCATTCAGTGGATCTTTATTTTTGTCCAACCACCCAATAATATTATAAGGGACCTAGAGAAGGAACAGGCTGTCAACATTTCACCTAAAACGGAGAGAGTATTTTATACATTTACTAGCCCCACTTTATCCACAACACTGATATTTGTTGGTCTACTAATCAGTTTCTGGTGCTACCTTTAGTACAAACACTGGAACTTCAGCTATTATTGTTACTGTAGTTACGATAATAAACACATTACTGTAGTTGTGAACATTAAAGGGCACATCCACCCTAAAACAAAAAGACTGATCAATTATCAGTTACCTGCTCCAAACCCCAACTGATATATTTTGCACTTTATTACCTGCATTACTAACCAGATATTTAAGGATAATTATTGTCCCCATTCTGGCAGAGTGAACTGGTCCCTCCCTCCATGCTGTCAATCAAGGCTGAAACAAATGACATTACAAGCAATGATTGACTGTTGTTTCACCTTGCTGCTTCCTCTGCACATGCTCAATCTTATAAAAAGCTCATTGAGCAGAGGGAGGAAGCATATGCCAGAAAGGGCTAGGCCCCACTAGGTTATTTTGGTGTGCGCTGCGTTAGCGCACACTCAGGGCACACCAATAGAAGGGGATAGGGATGGCCCCGTAACCTCCGCTGCCCTGCGCTGCTGACCCTTTTCGTGGCGCATGCGATCACCATTTTTGGTGCGCATTGCATGCGCTGCGATAGGGTTACATTAAATGAATTGCAGCGCACGAGCATGGTAGCTCAATGAATTGCGTGACATTCCAATTTCACTGCCTAGCCTAGCCCTTAATTATGGTTACAAACACATGTAATAAACGGCTAGCAGTTGGGATTGCAGGGAGATAACCAACAAGTCGTTTTTCGTTATATGCCCTTTCATAGATTCAGAAAACTTCTATGATACAAAGTCTCCCAAAATGATGAAAATTTTACACTTTATAAATTGCTTTTTACTAAAAAATGTCACCACATTGTCCATTCACCCTTTATAAATATGAACCATATTTTCACCTCTTACCCCAGGTGTATGGAAGGTTGTGTACATAACCCAGGGCTTCCTATTCAGATTACCCCATTAATTCCATATTAACACCAGTTCTTACCACTCCAGCATAATGCATCAGTTCGAAATGGGGCTCATATCTGCGCTTCTTGTCCAGTTTCGGCCTTTGGAAATTAGGAGATTTTCCCAAGTGGTTGTCATAGAGTTTTGCTTTGAAGGTCATGTCGGAAGCCTTAGGAAACATACATTCTTCTTCCAGTATGGACAATATACCTAAAGGCTAATGGACATAGGTAGATGTTAGGAATCATTAAACATTAAATTACACATAGGGTTTGGCGTTTATATTCTTCTTTAGACATTTATAAGTTAAGGTATCTGGACTAGGAGCTCTGGGTCTACAAATACCTTTTCAATCAGATCAATACAGGGTTGGAGATCCAGGCCAAAGTCAATAAACACCCACTCAATTCCTTCTTTCTTGTACTCTTCCTGTTCCAGGACAAACATGTGGTGGTTGAAAAACTGTTGCAGTTTCTCGTTGGTGAAATTGATGCAAAGTTGCTCAAAGCTGTTGTACTGCAAAGAGTTGAAATGAAAAAAAGAAGAAATTAATATTTATTTGTATTCAAGGACGTAAAAAAGTGACCTTCAAATTTTTCCCAAGCACTGTCCATTGCCATAAATACAATATACTGCGTAATATTCTATAATATACAGATGATCTGTGTGGCCAGGTAACACTTAGGGCTAGGCCACACTAGCGCGTTTTTCGCGTGTTTGCGCACGCGTTTCGTGCTTGCAAAACAGCGAAAACGCATGCGCAAAACACAAATGCAAAACTCACAAGAATCGCGCGCACAATCGTGTGCGATAAAGCTCGCGATTTGGTGCGCGATTCCTGTGCATTGCAGTGTGGCCTCACCCTGAGTCCAGGGTAGAGACCAGTTCTACCTTCTTCACAAGCAAAGCTGGGGATATGTACTGCCCTCTAGTATTATAGTGACTGAGGTTGAATAAAGACCATACGCCCATCAAGTCCAACTCTTTAACCGAACAGTTGATCCAGAGGAAGGCAAAAAAAAAAAAAACAGCTAAAAAGGGAACTTTTTTGCATTTTTCAATATATAACAATGATGTAGTAGCAAGTCTAATAAAAGTTGTTAAAGGGAATAATAAGAAAGACAGATTAAAAGAGAAAATAGAAAATACAAGGAAGACCTGAGATTTAAATTCAGCCCAAAACACCAGAAAAAAATATGCAGATTACATATGGCCGAAACTCTGAAGTTTCATTCCGTTTTCGGATTTAGGAAACTCAGAAAAAACCCAAAGATCCAAAAACTGAACTTACTTTCGAGGGTTCGGAATGTATATACGAGGTTATTTTTGGTAATCCACGAAAGTGACTTTCAATGTTCCATATCCTTTGAAAATACGATCGGAAACTACTTTCGTGTTTCCGAACGTATTTTCGAGGGATGATCATGGTTATTTTAGACGAACCCTCGAAAATATGTCACAAAGTGTTGAAATCTGAACGATCTGCTCGTTGGGTGGAACATTTGGATTCCGTGAGGGATTCCGTGTCAGATCTGGGTCCGGGGACCAGGATCCCATATCTGGGAGGCTAAGGCTAAGGTTACCATATCGTCTGCTGATTCCAATGGGAAGCATCGGGACCTGTCAGAGAAGCCAGCACTGGAGCATGATTGTGGGTACGTTTTCTCTGTTCCCTGCCTGCTCCTGACTGTTGAATTGAGGAATGGTAGGTAAGACATAGCTCCTTTACCTCCTGTTCTTCAATTAAACTGAATAACGCTAAGTGTCATTCAGGAGTGGAGATAACCTAAAGGTTAAATGAATGTATCGTGGACAGAATATATGTAATTTCCAAGCTAAAAGAAGTCAATTATCTAAGGTTTGGAATCATGGGTACCTCAAATATTTCAAATCCAGCAATATCCAAGACTCCTATAAAGAACTGTCGGGCTAACTTTGTATCCAGTGTCCTATTAATTCGACTAACGAGCCACTTAAACATCCGATCGTAAGTTGCTTTTGCCAGTGCACCGACTGCATAAACCACCTGAAACAGACAGAACAGCAAAGGCAGTTAGGACAAATGTTTGTATTTGTTATATAATAACAGCCTAGTTACATATTTATGCTCCTCCCTGCCCCTGACACTGCAACTTCCCCCTCCATCTCTGACATGGGTGCACATCGCATGTTCCCTATGTCCGAATAGGAGGCAGTAGGTGTGAGGAAGTTTGGGGAGGAACTTCCAGCGCAGCCATCTTTGAAGAGGTAGAATTCTGGTAAATGTAAGAAGGGAGGTTGGATTTGGGTCTCCTACCACCTTGTAAATTATTCTTTATTTATTTTAGTTGTTTTTTACAGTTTTCCCTCTTTAAATAATCTCCATTGATAGAAGGACTAACCTGGTCCACATTTTGACCTTTGGTCACGTATTCATTTCCGACCTTCACCCTAGGATGAAGTAAACCCTTAATGAGATCCGCTGAGCTGATTCCCATCAGGTAGGCCGCCTTGTCTGCACCTGCATGGAAAGGAGAAGGACCATGTTATTCCTGGTACAGGTTTATGTGATGTTACAATAGTACATTGCAGTTAAATGTGGTCTTGACCATTGGTGGCAAACCTGAGACAGTCCATCTTTGAAAGCTACAACTCCCATCATGGGTTGTTTGCAGAATGCAACCAAGGCATGCTGGGACTTGTAGTTTTCAAACATCTGGAGCTGCAGGTTCGACAGCACTGATCTAGGGAATTCTTTACAGTCTGCAGCAGTCTGGGGAATTGTCAATAAATATATAACAACACAAGATGCAGGATCTGGCTTTTGTATGCTTAGAAAGGTCTCCATGCATTAACATTGAGATATAAAGCTTACTGCACCCCTCCAGGTGTCCAGTCTTGTTTTAGATGTTTGAAAACTACAATACCCACCATTCCCCTGCACTGTAGAATAGCAGAGGGTACCCAGTGAATGCTAGGAGTTGTAGTTTTTAACCATATGGAGGGTGGCTTCCTATCCCTGAGCTGAGATAAGGGCTCACTTACTTTCAGTGCCGTCTGCCTCTGCCTGTTCCTCTCGCTGCTTCTGCTTAAACTTCATGTTTCCGAAGTGCATGACGGCTCCAACTATTTTGTAGCTTCCTATCTTTTCTTCTTGACTGAAACCAAGGATATCCATAGCATGCTGCAAAAGAGAGCATGCTCAGTAATATACGCCCATCTATTGTATCCTGTAAATATCATTTTAATTCAGCAAATAATCAAGTTAAGAAACAGATGTAACAAAGCTGGAACAATTATTCAGGTGATTGGATTGTTTTATTAAAAAGCAAAAAATATCAGTTACAGATTAGTCATAAATTCATGTCCATCAATTTATTAAAAACAAAACCAGTTTTTGTGATTTAAGGGTCACTATACTCACTCAAACAACTTTACATTATCTGAAACTACAATTTGAGAGAAGTAAAATGGTTGTACTCACATATTTATCTGTGCTTGCTTTGTCATTAAATTATTAATGTTAAATGAGTGCTCCTAACTGCCCTCACCCTCCGTTACTCACTGCCTCCTTGTAGTGTCTGCGACACCTTATAAGTTTTGCACAGCCTCACCATGAGCACTGCTCTGTTTACACATCTCCCCCTCCCTCCCCCCTTCTTTAGGGGAAGACCCTTTAAGAAGCAAAAAAAAGACTGTCCCAGCATCTCAAAAAGACTTTCATTAAACCCAATCTTTAGAGCTTGAGTCCAGTGTTATGGACCATTGCTCAAGAGGTCCATTCCTGGTCATTCAATATCAGGATTTTCCGATATTGTACAATCATCCGACCATGTATAGTTGATCATTCATCGATCCATGGGTTTTATCCCCCATTAGTCCTTCTAGAATACAAAGGTTACCACCAAACAAAATACTGTAGATGCAAAAATACATTTATTGTGATGAAAGTTTTAACTTAATATTGTCATTCTCATACAACAATTTTCTTAGGCTTATGAAGGATACTTTAGGAGTTAATAATAAAGAATATTTTTTACTTGGCAACATAAATGCGGTACTTACATCAGTTGCCATAAGTTCTTCTCCATCATCTAAGTTGTCCACCGTGGTTACACCTTGAGAACAGAAGTGGTAATCGTAGGGGTTGGTGGAGACCAGAAGCATATCTGTAGTAAAGAATGTGGTTTAGACGAACATGATCTCTAATTGGATAAACAAAGTAGGCTAGTCTTGTAGTTGAAAAAAGTATAAAGTGTAGTTGAAAAGATGAACCCCCATATCTACTAACTGGAACACAACTCTAACGGAACATTATTTTACGAGCTGATGCCATATATATTAACAAACGTCTGCCCGTGCTATTAATCTACAGCAACCAATCAGAGTAATCCTAGAACAATTCAGCTGAAGCAATTAAATCTGTTTAACTTCTCATTGGATAAATATTGCTTTTTTACAATTATTGGATCATTCTGAATCACCTTGTAGTTCTGGTTTCTTCCCGGAAAGAATTTGGTAGTATATGTGATAGCTTCTCTCTCCTGGTTGTTGG
Source organism: Hymenochirus boettgeri (assembly GCA_019447015.1). Taxonomy (NCBI): domain Eukaryota; kingdom Metazoa; phylum Chordata; class Amphibia; order Anura; family Pipidae; genus Hymenochirus; species Hymenochirus boettgeri. The sequence goes on along the minus strand of CM033476.1, from coordinate 20,474,706 downwards.
AAAATCACTCTGGATTTTTCCAAGAGGTCTGTTAAAAACAAACAGGAAATCAGATTTGTATTTTTTTTTCATCCTTTCCTAGCCAACAGTGGTCAGCCAAGGTTTGTTAACTTACAGATGTCGATGTCCGCAGATGCCAGTTTCCCTGTGGGCCCAAAATGAATTCGTATAAACTTTCCCTGCAAAATAGAATTAACCAGATATATAATATAATGTGAATCAACACAACTGTAACCTTAATAGTGGTCAAGGATGAATGAAGAAATACATCCATCTAGTTCAACTTTTTTACTCATGATGTCTGCATTACCCTGTATGAAAGTCATACTCTGCAGAAAGGGCCAAAAATCCTTTTATGGATTCCAAGGAAATAATCCCATGATCACTAATTGAGATGTATCGTGGTTTTACCCCAAACCCCGACTGTCCAAACAATTTTGCTGTCAAAACTCTGACACCGAAACTTTATTGCCTTCCATCAACACATGCCATCAATAATCAACAAAAACTTTATGTATTAACACCAACATTATATTTTTCATTCTTAAAAAGAACCCAGAACCCATTCTACTGGTATGAATCCTTTTGGCCATGAAGAGTTTTGTCGTGGCCATTATTAGAATGAACTTAGTCTCATTAATTCCTCTAAACATATTCAGAAGCAACTCACAAAACGAGAGGAATTATCGTTTCTAAGTGTCTTGGCATTGCCGAAAGATTCCATTGCTGGATTAGCTTCGATGATCTGGTCTTCTAAAGTACCCTGCAAATAAACAAACATGCAAGATGCTTGTTAAGGTTCTCATTCCTCCAGGTCATGGTATATCTGTAATATTCATTCATCCAGGTCATGGTCTATCTGTAATATTCATTCATCCAGGTCACGGTCTATCTGTAATATTCATTCATCCAGGTCATGGTCTATCTGTAATATTCATCCATCCAGGTCATGGTATATCTGTAATATTCATTCATCCAGGTCACGGTCTATCTGTAATATTCATTCATCCAGGTCACTGTCTATCTGTAATATTCATTCATCCAGGTCATGGTCTATCTGTAATATTCATCCATCCAGGTCATGGTATATCTGTAATATTCATTCATCCAGGTCATGGTTATCTGTAATAATATTATCCAGGTCATGGTATATCTGTAATATTCATTCATCCAGGTCATGGTATATCTTATATTCATTCATCCAGGTCATGGGTATCTGAATATTCATCCATCAGGTCATGGTATACTGTATTATTCATCCATCAGGTCATGGTCTATCTGTAATATTCATTCATCCAGGTCATGGTCTATCGGAATATTCATTCATCCAGGTCATGGTATATCTGTAATATTCATCCATCAGGTACTACTGTAATATTCATCATCCAGGTCACGATCTGGTATATCACACATGTACGTAATATCATCCATCCAGGTCATGTATATCTGATATATTCATTCATCCAGGTCACGGTATACTGTAATACATCCAAGGTCAGGTAGAAATATCATTCATCCAGTAATGGGTTTCTGTTTTTTTTTTCATATTTTGGTTTTATATCTGTAAATTCATTATCCAGGTCATGGTATATCTGTAATATTCATTTCATCCAGGTAATGGTATATCTGTAATATTCATTCATCCAGGTCATGGTCTATCTGTAATAATCATTCATCCAGGTCATGGTATATCTGTAATATTCATTCATCCAGGTCATGGTATATCTCTTATATTCATTCATCCAGGTCATGGTCTATCTGTAATATTCATCCATCCAGGTCATGGTATATCTGTAATATTCATTCATCCAGGTCATGGTCTATCTGTAATATTCATTCATCCAGGTCATGGTCTATCTGTAATATTCATTCATCCAGGTCATGGTCTATCAGTAATATTCATCCATCCAGGTCATGGTCTATCTGTAATATTCATTCATCCAGGTCATGGTATATCTGTAATATTCATCCATCCAGGTCATGGTATATCTGTAATATTCATCCATCCAGGTCACGGTATATCTGTAATATTCATCCATCCAGGTCACGGTCTATCTGTAATATTCATCCATCCAGGTCACGGTATATCTGTAATATTCATCCATCCAGGTCATGGTATATCTGTAATATTCATCCATCCAGGTCACGGTATATCTGTTGTATTCATTCATCCAGGTCACGGTCTATCTGTAATATTCATTCATCCAGGTCATGGTATATCTGTAATATTCATTCATCCAGGTCATGGTATATCTGTAATATTCATCCATCCAGGTCATGGTATATCTGTAATATTCATCCATCCAGGTCATGGTATATCTGTAATGTTCATTCATCCAGGTCATGGTATATCTGTAATATTCATCCATCCAGGTCACGGTCTAGCTGTAATATTCATTCATCCAGGTCACGGTCTATCTGTAATATTCATCCATCCAGGTCACGGTCTATCTGTAATATTCATCCATCCAGGTCACGGTCTATCTGTAATATTCATTCATCCAGGTCATGGTCTATCTGTTGTATTCAGTTCGATCAACTGGACTTGAACTTAACTTCAAGTCCAGTTGATCTAACTGAATACAATGAATAAACACCTTTAAATTAAGGGCTTACAGATAAATGCACAATTTTAACCATTACAAAGCAACTCTCAATCAATGTCATGTTGTATAACAACAGATGCTTTATGCCAGGGATCCTCAAACAATGGCCCTCCAGATGTTTGAAGACTACAACTCCCAGCATTCTTTGACTTCTCTCTGTAATTGAGGAATGCTGGGAGTTGTAGGTTTAAAACATCTTAGGTGGCCATAGTTTGCTTCATGCAGTCAGACTGTCAGTATTATTCTCACATGTTCGGTGTTGAACAGGTTCCTTTTAGCACCAACCACATAAATAAGGCTCTTCAGTTTCACATTGACATTTATATGGCTTCTCGCTGATGTGATATGATTCTCTCCTTACATGGTGCTTGATTTGGCAAGCCACCACTCACCACACAGAGAGAGACCTTTGCCGTGCCATCTAAGAGACGTATAAATGTTAACTTGAAGGAGAAGAACAGTGCTTGCATTCTTGCCATTAGAGGAAAGGTATTTCTCTTTTACAGTACTGAGCACATAAGTCAAGTGCTGGCAGGTCAACAGCAATACATATGAGTCAATGCAGAATCTGCTTACATATGAATTGAAACATTGGAATCTGCTAACAGAAAATAAAGCAAGCTATTCTGAAGTCCCTCCATGCAGTCAATCAAGGCTTTGACTGCTGACATCACTTCTATTTCAACTGCTGTCTCCTCTGCACAGGCTCAAACTTCTAAAAAGCTCATTGAGCAGAGAGAGATGGCAGATACCTTTGCCAGATAGAAATAGAATGTGTCATTTAATATCTAGTTAAAATTGCATGTAATAAACTGGTAAAAATAGCAATTGTGGGCAGATAACTGACTATCACCAGTTTTTATGTTTTAAGGGAGGACATGTATAGGAATATTGGTGGTATTGTCTGTGTTTGTGCAGCTAAAAGCATGAAGGGAAAGATATCTTTATTGGAGCTCTAAATATAATAATAAGGGTTTGATGATGACACAGGAAACTGATGGAATATCAACAAATTTATGCTGTCAAGAAATACTTATTTAATGCATGTAAAATGCAAATGTGTTGAATCCTCTGTGGGTCTAGTGCAATTTTAACAAACATCCAACTCACCCCAGTTCTTGTAGCCGGAGCTTGCTGAAAATAAACAGGATTTTTTTTTTTAAAAAAAGTTAAATATTTTAAACAAGAAATGTAAAAGCAAAACTCATAAATATTTTAGATCAGGTCAAATTATGTATTCAAAGCCATAGAGTTTAAAGCTGTTACCAAAACAAAATGGAGTACTGTTAAATTAAGGAACAATATGCTAATGCGCAAAAAAGCCAGGAGAAAAAAGAAAGCTCTGTTATTTAAAAAATAAAAGTTTTTAGGAAATACGGAAAATGTTTAAATCAGGCAAAAATATGGTAAAATGCTTAAATGGTTATGGTTACCTAGTTTTAAAAAGGGGAACACGTTTTAATTATACTAATTACAATTAAAGACAAATTTAGGGAAAATGTATAATTAGGTGATGTAAAAACCATTTTATTAATATAATATTTGGTGATCGTGTGAACAGAATGAGATATTATTAGTGATAAAGTAAACAGAAGCCAGAAATGGAAAAGGAAAACAGATTTGTAAAAAAAAGAAAGAAGATGAATGAAAGGGAATTGTAAGAAATGGCGGATGGTTTTGGTGTTAAAAGAAGAGAAAACCAAGGGGGTGAAAGAAAACTTAAAGAAATTAGGATTTCCAAAATAAATTTATGGATTCGAAGAAAATATAAAATATTTGCCAATAGAAAAAAAAAAGTAAATGTTTTAGCCACGTCAAGCAAAAAAAAAAGACTGGTACCCCAAGTGCTTTGGTGTGGAACACAAGAGAACACAAGTTTTAGAACTGTCACTTACATTACATTAAGGGGTAAGGAAGATGGAAGCACAGAAATGCTTTTACAGATTCATTTATTTTAATTGTTTGAGCCATATAGTTGAGCCATATAATTAAAAGGTGTATTTGGTTTTATGATACATTTTTTATTAGCCTTGGTATGAATATATTTTTCTTCGTCCCTTTGATCAATTTTATAATTTATAATTCTTTATTGAGGATCATTATAATAAAATGATTTAAATTCACTAAAGGTTAATCAATTGTTTTAAAACGTAATGAAATGAATTATTTTACAATATCTGGATTGTAAACAAGAAAGTTTAAGGGAAACTATATCAATTGTTTTAAAAGGTAATGAAATGAATTATTTTACAATATCTGGATTGTAAACAAGAAAGTTTAAGGGAAACTATATCAATTGTTTTAAAACGTAATGAAATGAATTATTTTACTATATCTGGATGGTAAACAAGAAAGTTTAAGGGAAACTATATCAATTGTTTTAAAAGGTAATGAAATGAATTATTATACTATATCTGGATGGTAAACAAGAAAGTTTAAGGGAAACATCATTGTTTAAAAACTGTCTGAAATGGATTAGTGTTCTATATCTTGATGGTAACAAAAGTTTAAGGGAAACTATATCAATTGTTTTAAAATGTAATGAAATGAATTATTATACTATATCTGGATGGTAAACAAGAAAGTTTAAGGGAAACTATAATTCCCAAACCTCTTTTCTTTCCTAAAATTATATTTCCCAGACAGTATTCCTGCCTACTATTCTAATCTTTAACCCAATTAGCAAGCTGCAGTGGATGACAGCTCTCCCACATCTCTAACGGAGTCATGCATTCACATTCGGTATGACCGACTTGAGGACAAGGAGAGCAGGAGAACTGTCTCCTTCATCCTTGGTAAATATTGTTTTAGGATAGAGAGGCATATACATTTATAAGCATATTAAATTTTATAATCTTAAAACTAACTGCTTAATTATTAACAACTGAACTGAAGCAGCATTATTTATAGGAATGAATGAATACAATTCTTATTGAGTTTGGATGACCTTTTTACAATGGATTGTTTAATTCATTCTATTTTTATATAATGAGACATTGGGATTTGGTGAATTTGATAACGTTTGTTAGAATGAATACACACATTGATATGATTATGTGTTTGATGCCAAATTATTTTAATAAAATTCATAATCTAATTAGAATTATTTAAAAAATAATTAGATGTTTACTGCATACATTTTAGTTTTTCTTGTATTTTTATCATAATTATTTACCATCCAATAATAATAATATAATATTTATTATTCCTTTTTATGACTTGATTATTTTAGTATATTTGCTAAATTTAGTCTGTACGTGTATGAGAAATTTGAGTCCCAATTTCAAATATCTGTTTACAAGTAATGCAGGGATATATTAGATATAAAAGCCTGGTTCATTTCTATAATGGTGAATGTAATACTGTTAAACGCGAGATATATATCCCCAATCAATAAACCATTATTTGTCAAGACTTGTGTGTGGTGGATCTATCTATCACAATATCGTTCATCTGGTTGGTCTAATATTAGTTTATTTTACAGGATTTGGATTTTAACTTGATGGAGCTAAACTTAATAAATTAGTCTTTCCTACTAGTAAAAAGCCATCAAATCAAGTAATAAAATACAGAGCTTCTAGCACCTTGTGATCCAATCAAGACCCATCGTATTTTATTTTTAGCTTACTTGATATTGGCTTATTTACAGATAAATTTGGAGCAGTTTGTTACTTTGAGATCAGATTTCCTTTAACAAGCGTTTCCACGTTTACTAATTATAGCTACGAGCTGCAGTGCAGTCTCCCCCGCCATATTTAGCAATATGTAGACATCTACAAATTTGAGTGATCATGCGTATTTTACACTGGGTACATAAGCTTCCTTTAATCGTTCCAAAAGTTACATCCAAAAGTTCTTAGAAGCCCACTCTTCCCTGGTGAGGATCTGGCACATGCACAGTCCAGCTCAGGGGCGTAACTACCAGGGACCCTGTCCTATGGCAGATACAGCTTCCTCCCAGAAAACCACGGTGGATAAAGCAAGGATAGGGGCCCCAATATAGTTTTGCTGGGGGGCCCAGTGATTCCTAATTATGCCACTGGCCAAGCTTGTTCACTCTACCAGGATATTTGCCCATGGTACTACAGCTCTATCCAGCCTAGACTCCTTCACGTGACAGGCAGACCAACCTATAGAAAGATGCGCTCTGCAAGGTGTGTCTACCCATAGGCGGTGCAGGGCCTGGCAGTACTGTAAATATGAGGTTTCCTTATAACCACTGTACTGCTAGGGGTGAGGATATATAGAGAGAATTACCTTGTAACTACTAAATCCCATTTAAAAGAAACACTATCGTCACATTTATGGGGGATTTATCGCCTGGAATGGCTATGCAGTCGAGGCTCATTGCCCAATCCACCAGGCGAGTCACCAACGAGCCCTGATTGAGTGGCTGCTTCGGCCCTCAAAGTGGCCATACACGGCACGATTGTCATACAAAATGGCCGTGCATACACATTGCACACCGTGGGTCGTCCCCCCACCATTGCACCTGTGTATGAGGCTTAAGTGTGACTTTGAGTTGGTGGAAGTGATTTAATAACTTCATATTTGTGGTTATTGTGGTTTTGTTGCACTAAGTCAGTGTACAGATGATGCACACACATCCATTGGAGGTCAAACCAATGTTCCCATTTCTTATGTCACACACCAAGAAAACGTTGGGCTCAGTGGGTGCAAAGTTCTTTCCATATTTCTGGTAAAACGGGGGGGTTTCCTATTTTAAAGAGATCAATGTGCTTGGAATGAAATCAACTATCACCCAAATACCAGTAGAAATGTTAAAGCGAAAAAGAAAAAAAAAGATGTAAAAGGAAAAAAAAAGCACAAAATAAAGGCAAGGAGTCAAAAAAAAAAAAGCCAAGGCATCTAAGATTTATAGGGAAAAAAGAAAAAGCATAAAGAAGAAATCTGGGTCACGGCAATGGCAACATTTTGCCAAAAAAACGGGTTCTTACGCTCTTCTTTCCGATACCTTCCCCAAGAGCAGCCACAATGGCAAAGTACTGAATAACACGTTTCGTGTTCACAGTTTTGCCGGCACCGGATTCTCCGCTTGGGGTAACAGAAGATGTAAAGTGATAAGTGAAAAAAGGAGAAGTGCAGTCATAAAAAAAGAAAAATAAAGCTGTACTAATGAAGTCACGTTTCAGCCACTTCACCCTTGAAGAAGACTCATTCAATGGAACTAAGGCGTCATTCTAGCTAAAACATTCACAGTAAGTGTTGCAGAAAATTAGTCAACACCTAAACAATAATCTGTGTAATACGCAATCAGGAACATTTACTAAGAATTCCAAGCGTGCAGGAAGTGATGATTAAATATTGTACTTGGTTAAGTTATATTTTGGATTGTACCACAGGGTGATTTTAACTCTTAAACAGCAGGGCCACAAATGTGATAGTTAACGCACACACACCCTGCAAGCAATTACTACACCCCCACAATTCTTGTCTTAAAGGGAGACTTAAAGGGACAGTTCAGTGGAAATTATCATTATTTGTTAAATTGTTAGTTTGTGTAATGCCTTCTTAGTTATTCTACGGTTGACTTCGGAAATTAGTGGATTTCATACCCTTTGCTGTTCCCTGCTGTTGACGTTAGTGAGCTGACATTTCAGGTTCTAACGGTCCTTCTTCTTCCCAGGATGCACCACATCCTTGGAATGTTCCTAACAGTAATTTCTACTGATTGGCTGTTGGATGGGCCAAAGATGCTCAGATCGCTACTGAGCAACTGAATTAACCCAAGGCACTGGGTCAAGGGCAAGACCATAACGGTCTCTACTAGGGGTCCTGCAAACAGGAAGTCAGTATTTCGGTTACATTTATTTATACACAGGCAAAATGCTGAATTGGCAGATTAAGGTCATTGGGATGAAAAAATTCTGCTCTTTTTTCTGAAAAGCATATGTATTTGCACTGAACTTCCCCTTTAAGGCATTGATTGGATTATCGAGGACATTTTTCAGGGTTTTTAATGGAGTGCATTGGAAAGTCTCCAGGTCCATAAAGTGAAATAAAACCTATGTTTTACTGTAAGGAATAATTTAACATAAAGTTTCATAGTGCACATATATGTTCAATAAAAATAATGAACCAGAACTACAATAATTTAAAAAATTCCTTTAAAAGATGAAGTAAAGCCTGAAAACTACTTTTGATCCTTGCTATGTCCTTCAGGTTTAGAATTTACAGCCTGTCAAATAAAAAAATAATCTTCTGGAAGTTTCTCACATTAGAACAGGGGTCTATGTATATCTTACTTTTTTATGAATCTACCCTAACTTTGGTTACAGTGGCAGAAGTGAGACTGGATACGTAAATGAGCCCTTTGGGTAAGGGAAGAGCTGCAGTAATGTCAACTGCTCCTAGAAATTTGACGGACTGTATCTCAGAAATCAGATGGAATATAAAGACAAATTATTACACACTTGATTCAGATAAATATCAATAATACACAGAGTATTTTATAGCCTTTACGTTTTATTTAAGGCGTATTTCCACACATTGATATAACTTATATGCTGTAAAGTATATATATATATATATATATATATAGTAATACATTGATATAACTAATATGCTGCCAAAGCTCCTCTAATCTTCTAGGGTAAAGCTTATGCTTTAATGCGTCTGGAACATGCGCTGACACTTTTTTAGACAAAGCTTCACGAAAGTGTTGAGTTACTGTGATTGACAATGTAGATAAACCCAGGGCTCTATATCTCAGAAATGTCTGCTCATTGTTCCAGGGTGATATCACTGCTAAGAATAGTCTAGCTGGCATAACTCGCCAATCCTAGATAACAGAGGGGATGGACAATGATTGAGGGAAAGCTGTAGAAGGACAATGGCCAAGCATTTGAATGTTTCCTCTCTGCTTTACCTAATAAGGCCAGAAAATGGAATAGAGCTGGATAGGCTAGAATTCTTAATTTAGCAGTCGCCTGCATGGCATTTTTCTTAAAAGGGAGTCGGTAATGGGAAAGAAGATCTATTCCTTTACTGAAGAAGATCCCCATTGGGTCAACAAGGTGTTTTAGGGCCCCAACATTTTAATGGTGAAAAGTATCGTTTTATTTTACTTTTCAACAACTAATTTCCATTTTAAAAAATATATAACCTGACATAGTACAATGTAGATTGGGGCTGTGCAATATATACGTATCCGTGGGGATCCTCGTATATCCAACTGACTGTGAAAGCCAAAATAATATTTACAAATAATAAAGCCTGTATATATATATATATATAAAAAAACTTTCTTGGGCACCACAAAATAACCCAGTTCAAAATACAAACACATTGTTAAATCTTATAGGTGACTTACGTGATGAGCATTGATTGGTTCTCCCGATCTATAGAAAATAAAATTGAGACACAGAGATTTTAGGGGAAGAAGATGGTTTGTATGTTTTCATCATATTACTCTATAGTTTATAAGTAGAGATGGACCCGAACCGGTTCCCAAAGCAGATTTCACGGATCCATCAGAACTCGGACTTTGCGGATTTCTGACTTTTTCCTATATTTTTTCCAAACCGTAGAACTATTTTAGAAAAAGTTAAACATTTCTAGAAATATTCTAAATTTTGGAAGCTACTATGCAGAATGCTAAAACAGGAAGTGCATGAAGTTTCCGGTACTGGTGTTTTGGGGTTATTTTGGCCATTGATACAGTACGTGGCCCCCAGACTATTTCCTAGGCCCCCAAAGCCATTTACAGTAAGTTACCATTGTTATTTATTCCTTTTTGGCGGAACTTTCAGATTCTTTAACTCCTATTGACTTGCGGATTTTCTAATTTTTTTTAAAAATCTGCGAACCTTCAAGTGGAATGGATTTCCGTGAGTTCAGCCATCTCTATGTATAAGCCATGATAAATGTAAGTCCTAAATTAAGCAAAATTTCTTAAAAAACCTGGAGACAACATGACATCGGTTTCACCAGGCCTCTACTGCAAAAAAATGCACTAAAGTTTGCCCATATTATTAATCTGCAGTAAAAAGCTAAACAAACAAAAACAAGCTTTTGTTCCCCTGATTGCATTGGCCCCTTGGATTCCCTGTAGTGTAGATACTTACTGCGCACCATATCATTGTAGGCGTTATCCGCAATAGAGTAGATATGGGGTGGAGCTTCTGTGCGCCTTTTGCCTTTGTAGGCAGCTACAACAGTTGCTGTGTAGACCGGAAGCCATTTGTATGGGTTGACAGTAACACAAAACAAACCAGAGTAGGTCTAAAGAAGAGAGAGTTGTGCTGAAAGTTAATAGTGTATTGAACATTCCATACACTTTATTCAATAATCTATCAAATGGTTACTTGCAGAATAGTTGAGATTTATAGCCCCGAGGCCCCTTGATTAATGATTTATTACTCGTCTGTCTATGTTATTCCTCACTAAAGACCCATAGTGTGATTTAGCCAACTAGCTACGTTGTTACTGTGCTAAAGGGGAAAGTGGTAAAAGTAAAATGTATCTGGTACATGCATCGGCGAAATGCATTGTAGGCTGAAGATTTATTTGAATAAGGGGAAACACATTCATTTATGAAAACATTTTGCCCACATCAATATTGTAAGTACCAAATAAGACCAAGAAAGTATATTACTTCCTATGCTGCAACTATCTCAAATATTCAAGAAGGAAAGTGACTTGGTATGTCTCTGAATACAAAGGTACCTCATGGGAGAAGAGTTTTCTGGGTTATTTCTGTGTTTCTATGGCAGGTTTCTAATGAGTTCCATGACAACTTCTGGACTTTTAAACAATATGCAAGCTAAGTAAAAGCTGGTTTTGCATTGGCTGGTGTAATGATTTAAATGTCCAACAAATGGTAAGATATTCATTAAAAAATAGAAATTACCCAGAACTCTTCTCTTCCATAAGACTTTCCTTATCTTCTGGAAATAATAAACACATTAGAAACTTCTCTACTGCAAACCTAAGAATTTTGCAAGTTCCTTTTCTTCCCTCCCAAGTTCGTCAATGCAATTTAAATATTTCTACATGTTTTGTCTTCATCAGATAGGAAGACTTCATTACTGATGTGTTAAAAAGTCACAGCCACCCTTAATGAAGGAACCCAAGGACACCAACATATGTTGGCATGGCAGAACTTACGTAAATCATCCAGTTAGCATAGCGCTTTCTCAAGTTGTGAAGGACAGATGCCTCATTGAGATGGGTTAACATGGCCATATCTTCAATCATATCAAACTTCGGAGGGTTCATCTGCTGAATGTCATCTTCCTTCACGGTAAGGACCAGCTATAAAAAAAAAAGAATGATTTCACTCCGCAGTCTTCATTGGGAGTCACTAGGCCCCTTCAAGGCCTTAACCCAAAAGCCAGATAGAAGTGGCACCATAATTAATTACATTTATACATACATAAAAATAGTAGTAGTTTTACCTTTTTATCTTTTGTCTCCACAGTGACTTTGCCACCAGAGGAATCTTTGATTTCTACTTCAATGTAGGCTTCCTTCTCATCTGGGATCCAACCTTTCTTCTTACCTTAATGTTTACAAAGAAAGAAAAAAAGAAAGGGCAATTATACCTACAATAATGAAGCTGATGCCTTTTAATAGCACCCAGGGTGTGTGCCTGTCCTCACCCCTGGGTTTGCCCCATCAACACGTACCATAAAAGAAGCAGTTAAAATTGTTCCATTGCTGAGGACTAGCCCCACAACCTCACTCAGTCAGGGGCTGTTCCCAGTCTGGGACTGCTTCTTTAAGAGCATGTGTTCTCATTGAAGAAGTTTGGACCACAGGAGGAGATAGAGCCAAGACCAGCGGAAGCTAAAAAAACTTTAACTGCTTTGAGTACCAAAGTCCTCACTGTGGGTACTATTGATAAAGGGAGTTATTAGGGGGGACTCCAGGTATAATGAGGGAGGGGCAATAACAGGTTCTATATCATTTCTTATTTCCTGTTTGAAATGAACACATGATGAATCACATTGAGCATGTCTGAACTCACTGACCTATGTAGGGGGGCATATCTATATGGATTTCTGTACTGAAAGATTTTACTATATAACTGTGCTTAGGACTTAAAAAGTGACAAATTGGTATAATCATCGGTTTCTGGGTATGTCTTTAAAGGTGGTGCCTCATACTTTTCCTATGACAGATACAGACTTGCACCAGACAACCACTGTAGATAAAGCGAGGAGGGGGCCCCATTATAGTTATAGGAATGATTCCTAGTTATGCCATGAGGCACGTCCTCTCCCAAAAAACTGTGCACATTAATTACATTACCAGGGTTTGTGGGGTGCAGCACATTACTAAGAAATTTCATTTTGGGAATGGGCATGCCCTTGAAGGATTTTTTTTCTTTGATGCAGCGACATTATGTTCTCCTCCTTACCTCTGACTCTCAAAAGTTTCTGCCTCCTCTTCAAGCTCTCCAAACTCTTTTACAGGCTCGCACATGCTCAGAAGAGGCAACTAAGGGAATAGCATTCAGTCATTGGCTGTGATGTCATCTGTTACAACCATGACTGACAGCTAGTAATTGGAAGCACCAGGAAGCAGAGGTAACAGAACATCCGGCAGCATTTCAGGTTAGATTGATGGTTCTGGGTGATTGGGGATTTACCTACATACAATTTTTCATTTGAAGGTTAAACTTCCATCTCCGTTAAATTCCCATTTTCTTCCTTGACAATGAATAAACAGAATTGTAGATTCCACAAGAAGCCCTCAGTGAGAGCTAGTGGTGCAATATATGGCACTAATATTACTTTCCAGAAGCACAGTGTGAGTATAACCCATCTGAATGCCCATTAGCTGCAAGACTAGGTGTTCTGACTTAAAAGGGATACCTGAAGTCTGACACTCTACTACTATTTCCTTGCAGCTGCCAGCCTCCCCTTAGAGTTTCGCCAAGTCCGTCACATGATGTACAATACGGGAACATCATAAGATCCACTCTGTGCCCTCTGGGGAAACCTTAAGTTACTAAATAGCAATGTTACCATGAATTAAGCAGTAGTTGGCCTTCCAAACTCTTGCTTATCCTTACTATGGAACTAAATCTTCCAATTGGACTATTCTACCGTATGACCCTTGTAGCCTTTTTTTTCTATATGTACATGGGAAAGTTCTCTCAACATAAAGAAACTGCTACAGGTTTTCACTAATATATAGCATGGAAACATGCTGTTCTTCACAAAGATCCAGCAGTGCATAGTAAGGAAAATTTTTATTCCAGCAGCCACTCAAACCCTCCACACCCTCAAACCTGCCGGGCTGGATCTCTGTATCAGATTGGTTTAATGCTGCAAGTACATATCTTCCCCAAATGTAAATGTAAAGTCTATCATTGTCAAGCCATGATTTCTCCTGTTCCATAGATGGATCCTATTATTGTTTGACTGTTCATTCAGGGATGGTGGTTGATGCAAGTTTCTCCGTTTACTATCTGTATTATCAGTTTTACTCTAACAGACAGCAGATTGACTTTACACGCACAGATATCATTGGGATGTAACAAAATTTTTTCAAGGTGGCTGATTAGCAAAACAACTGCACCAATGCTGGTAGTATGATATCGGGATATTCTGATCTTGTACAACCATTTGACTGTCTATGGCCGTTCTTATGAAAATCATATGATATTTGTACAAATTTCTTCCCTATCGTACACATTAGAAACTTTTTATCTTACAATACCCAGGTTGGATGCCATGTTTGTACAATCAGTATTGGTGTGTGTATGGGCCCTTTTAGAATAGTAATGTGAGATTTATTAACAGTATTTGAAATTACTTTTATATGCCCTTTTATAAGGGAGGAGACGTTCTGTGAAAAGCGTCAGGCCACACCCCCATGTGAATGGGTTGTTGTGCTTTTTATGGGACTCAATAAACGTTAAGTTTTAGCATACTTATTTCCGCCTGGATCCTTCTTCAAGGCTGTAGCCCTACCCACATTGTTTCTGGATTATTAGTTTGTCCTGGAGGTCGGTTTTCCAGACCAGTGAGTGAAAGTTGAAGTAGGTATTGTCAGGGACCTAAGGTTAACCCAAGGATGTGGACCTAGAAGTTGGGTCCTCGTTCTTGGTACATCAGACGAAAGGTGGCTGGTATGGAGGGTAAAATTTCTCTGTAAAAGGATCTCCTATTTTTTTGGAAAGGAACTTAGACAAAGTATTTGGACAGCTTACCATCAAACGGGATTGTCTGCATCTTCATAAGTTCATAATCGCTCTTCCGTAGGTAATCTGCAGCCTCTCCAAACTCGGTCATGTCCAAAAGAGAAGTCATGGTGGCTTCTGACTAGAAACAAAACTCAGCCGTGAAAACTACAGTTGCCCAGCAGACTCAAGGGAATCTATAAAGCGATAAGAAAATTAAGTGAGTGATAATTTTATTAACTTTCTAAGTAAGAAATGTCTTGGCAATGCCTTCAAATTGCTTGAAGTAAAGATTGTGTTAGTAATCTGTCATGATGAACAATTTTTTGTAACTTGTACTTCCTGATTGTTTTGCAACTTCTACTTCCTTGTACTTGCTGTTTGTTTTGCAACTTCTACTTCCTTGTACTTCCTGTTTGTTTGGCAACTTCTAATTCCTTATACTTGTACTTCCTGTTTGTTTGTCCTGTCTGCTTCTCATGCTTTATGGTAAAACCTCAACAATTCATTTTTAGGGCAGTAAAAAAAAAACAGTAAAACAACCATGGAATAAATGCTTTACTACATTCAGAGAAAGGCAAATTGATATCATACTAGCATCCTCTTTTTATTTTTCAATCAACCTGCACATTCCACCACCAATGACCCTGTTACAGCCCCTGTGACCTGATACCCTTGTACCCTGTCCCTAATTATGTAATACAACCAAGCATTGCCCTGAGGTTAAACTCATTGTTTATGTCGACTGCAGAGTCTTCTCATTCTTCACTTGACCTTTCCTTCTCTTTAGTTTTTCACATAACAGGTGGCCTAAAGCTTTGCTGTAAATATATTTCTAAGAGTATGGTAGCAACCAAACTTCATGGTAAAAGGTCACTTTTCTTAGATTGTAAGTATACCAGAGACAAAACCATCCATCAAAGCAATGCTGATAGTTGTAACTTTACTTTAACAAATGTATTATATTAATTGCTGCAGCAAAAAGCCTTAGCACAAAACAAAAATATGCTTTTTCCTCATTCTTAGGTCACCTCTGAACCCAAGGTGCCACCTTGATTTAGCTTTATAGAAACAATAGTGGCCGTTTTAAAAAAAAAAAGACAAAATTATATATTTAATATTCATGAGTTAACATGAATCCCGGTTTCGAAAATCCGAGAAATTCGGTGGAATTTTTGGCATTTCGAAAAGTTGGAACTTATCTCGATCAAAAATTGAAAATATTCTGCTTTGATTGGGTTTGAATTGGATTTTCAGAATTTTGATAAATTCCACCGATCTGCCAGTTTTGTTCTTCTGTAATTATGAGGGATAAACAGGGAGATTCAATAAAAGTTCTTATTACTTAAAATGGTGCTAATTTTGCCCTAACCAATCAGATTTTATTTAACATTTCAAAGCTAACATCTGATTGGTTGGGGCAAAATTAGCACCATTTTAAACAATAAGAACTTTTATTGAATAACCTTGAAAGTGAATAATGTCACCCCCTCATTGAATAAATATAGGGACATAACTTATTAAGTCACCAAGCAGTTCCATGACTATGTTGAAGCCATGTTTTGCAGGTCGTAGAAGGTGACTTTTACAATACACAATTTTTGGTGAGTCATGTGACATAGTAACATAGCTAATCACCCATGGTAACAGATGACAAACCTAATCACCATTAATCAGGATATAATTTACAGGATATTTATGATTTTTGTGTATAAGATTAGTTAACAGCTAACCCCATTACAACCATACATAAAAAATGAAAACCATAATTAAAATCGCCACTAGAGATGGGATCCAAGTCCAACTCGGTTCCGAAATCCAAATGTTCCATTCGAAACCCAAGTGGATCGTTCGGATTTCAGGAATTTCGGGAGTTCATGGTGCATTTTTGCTGATTATCGAACGTTCAAGGCTATTTTTGATAAGCCACAAAAAATAGCCTTGAACGTTTGATAATCCTCGAAAATGCGCTCCGAAGTCCTTGAAAGTACATTCCGTTTTCGGATTTTCGGATCTTCTAGATTTTTTCCGAGATTCGTAAATCCAATAACGGAGCAAAACTTACCAGTTTTGGCCATCTCTAATCGCCACCAACTGGGAAAGAACATCATTTTTAAAACGTGAAATAAAAACACGCCTGTGCCTATTATTGTTTTCCCCATGCCACATTTAATGCTGCAGACAGCTGCCTTTTGCTTTGAAACTGTGGTGGACGGCAGGTTAAAGAAGACTTTAAAATGCAAACAATTCCCATTATTTCTAAAAATAACTCACAGCAACTGGGTCGAGAGGATGCAGAGGGCCCTTTGTACTGTGGCAAAGTCGATGTAAGCCATGAACAAGGACAGGCAAGTACAAATTGCCACCTTCATCCCTGTCTATCCAAGGAAATATCCCAGCTTTGGGGTTTAAATGTCAGGAAACCACTTTCATCTCGGGGATTGTGGGTAATTTGCTGTATACATCTGCCAAATGTAGGTTCTACTTTACATGCTGGTTGTGGTTGTATTAGTCTAGCAGAGTATAATAAAAAGATGAGTATTATAGAATAGGATGATTACTTTTTAGTTTGGACTAACAGTTTAAAAGAGCTTTTCCATCGTACAAAGGTATCACCATATACTACATCCTTTTATTGAATCCAGATGCTATATCATTTGCAATTTTTAAACAGATAATTATAATACACCAGGTATTCCCCCATTAATACGCATCATCGAAGAACCACAAAGATAGTATACATATTCCAGGTTACACTTACAAAAAAATCCCAGATAAAATCAGAAAATATTAGTCACACTACTGCACTTCTACCCCTTTCTTTGTATCTGTGTGTTAAGGTGGCCATACACTATTACGATCGTAATTACGATCTTAAACCGACCGATACTTTGATAGACAGATGTACAATGTTAATTGTACCAAGATGTACAATAAATATTGTTCGACATTCAATTTGTTTTGTGTTTAATGTCGAATGTCGTCCATTGTGAGGTTACATTACATTCACATTTAATCGGAACTTCAGAAAACACTACAATCATTTTCATCGACTTAAAAACCGACTTTCCCAATCGTAATTACGATCGATTTTACGATCTAATGTCGTGTGATAAGAATGAGAAAATGTACAATTTTTCAGCCAATCGATGGAAATGTCGGATTGTATGTTGGATTGTACATAAAATCGGCCCAATGTATGGTCACCTTTACCTTCCTAACTAGATTGTAATCTCTACAGGATAAAGCACGGTTAGGGGCATCTCCTTTCTTCTTGTGGCAAGGCTCTAGCACTTATTTATATATTTTATATAATTATGTACTAAATTATTATGTATTTATATTTTTGTCCCCCTTGTATGACTAAAATTTTGTTATTGTACAGCGCTGCGTCCCCAAGTGGCGCTACATAAATAAACTGTGGATACAAAACACTTTCCAGCCTTGAGCAGTTATCTTAAAGTACTAGTTATTAAAATTTGTAATATCTATATATATAGAAGTATTGGATTGATCCAAATATCTCTGGGAAGGGTTTTTCATATGCACAGTACCAGCTGTCAAACATTTTTATAATTAAAAAAACAAACCAATAAAATGAATGAAACGAAATATTACTAAAATAAATTTGTTAATATTCTATAATGCTATGGATGGTAATACAGATGGGAAATAAAAAATGTTACAGGGTAATTAAAATGGACATACTCACAGTCAGAGGAAAAGCATTTAGCGTATTTAATGTCGATTTGGATTGCTTTGCAATAAATAGATGATTTTTCCCCAAAAAACATTTTAAAAATTTAAATACACAAAATTAGCTTATTATTTTGTAAAAAGCAAATATGAGAAGTAGTGTAATGTTATTTAAAAGTTTAATTTCCGAATTACAGCAATGTGCACTTAGGAAGGTTAAAATTATTATTATTTTAATTTAAATAAAAAAAATTATAATTTTTTATGTGCAAAAAAATTTTGCATACTCGGTATATTGCAATAAATACAAAAACATTCATTTCTTTCTCTGCACACTAATTTGACAAAACTAGAGTTTTGTGTAATACAAAATCCTATGAAAGCATACCAAAGAAGAATAACATTTGATACTTTGCTTTCCATAAAACATATAAAGACTGTAATAGTTAAATATAAGAAAGGGAGAACATATGAAGAACAGAATTCTATATAATAAACGCTAATTGATGTAGTTTGGATACAATGCCATCCAGCAACGGTATTTACACCTCGCTCCAGCTCTGGAAATTAATGAAACATCTGTCCTGTGTATTTAGAACTGTCTCTTAGCCGACAGAATTGCCAAAGCGTTGACAGTAGGACACTCCCCAAACCAGACCCTTCTCTATTTCACACAAAATGTGCTAGATTAGTGCTGGGGTTGCAGGGGGGAGATGCCTGCAATGCTCCAATAACTTATGCAGTTGAAAGCATAAAAACTTAGAAAGAAAAATCTTGAAAATGTGAAATTCGAGCTGTAAAAGGTTCAGTTATACAGAGCTGGACTAATATGATGGAATAGAGGAGTTTATTTATTATTATTATACGGACTAACGGTTCAGTAACTGAGCATCGCACCCTGTCACAATCCCAATAAACAAGACCATTCTCCCCGTCATAGTTAAAGACAACAAGCAAAACTCGTCCTAATCTCTCCTTAAACCATATTCCATCGCTTTTGTAGAATCGCTAATTCATTAAATTAAAAAAGTAGTTCTCCTTATTGAAATAACTTTACAAAGTAACTTTTCGTCTACTCCAATATTAAGTTTACAGAATTTAGTAAAAATGAAGTATTTACCACTAAAACCCCAAAGCATCCGGCTCCGGGTGGCTACGTAACTCTATATTTTATATTCACAATTACAGGTTAGCTAGAAGGAGGGAGTATTAAAAAAAACAGAACGAAATAGAAATTAGTAGCATGGTTTTGTCAGTAATAAGACTGGTTACATTGAGGGTTGGTGGCAGGTTTTAGTTAGTAAGTGAACACAGAGAAAACAGATTGCTACCGACCTTGGATACGGGACTCAGAAGCTTTGGGTGGAATACACAGAAGCCTCTTTTTATTGTGTGGCTGAAGGTCACAGCAGAGGGCAGATATGTCAGAAATTCCCATGTGTCAGATCCATACAGTTCTATTGGTCCTTCGTCTGGGACTGACACAAAAGGGAAACTCCAATGTTATCGTTCAACTGTGTGAGTTATTTTTACTCCTAATATTGTACAGAAGACATGACACAGAGAGGGAGAGATCTGCTCCTTTGGTTATATGGTGTTAAATTGGTACATTAAATGCGCTGCCGTATAAACGGCCATTTTTATTAGCGTCATAATACATTTTATTAATATTAAAGTAGGTAACGTATACACAGATAAATGATCTGTGACAGCATATACAGTAACATTACCAGGGCTGTATCTTTCATTTTTTTACCATCTCTACCAAACCCACCAAAGATTCCCTGCTACAACTGGAAGGGTTGGGTAAAAAATATTTTATGAGACATTGCTATTACCAAGTGCAGCAGAATGGAGCCCACATAGTACTAAATTACCCATAATGCTACATAGGCTGATAGGGCCCAGGGAACTGCAGAGGGCCATTACTGCTGCTGATGTATATTTATTTTTATTTAGGGTTCAAAAACACAAAACACCAACAGCAAAGCTTCCTCTTTAGGGGCAGGGGGAGCAACAGCAGAGGGGCCCCATCTTCTTATTTTTCCTATGACAGATATAGCCTCTTCCCAGAAAAACACTGTGGATGAATGTTTTGCTGGGGGCCCCAGTGATTCCTCCTTTTATATTAATAGGCTATGCTTGCAATAAACACAGAGGGACACAGGTCACAATATTGTCCTGGGTCCAAGCTTTGCATCCACCTTTACTGTGACCTTCCAGCCTAGGTCCAAAGTGACCTTTATATTTATTGTTTAATTAAGGTGCATTCCCACAGAATCAGAGAAACTTAGTGATTACAGTTGGCCATACACTTACGTTTGTTATTACGTTGGTATTACGATTGTAATTACAACGATCCAAACGGGAAACAATGCTGGAACATCGGCAGATTAAACTTCTTGTCCACTCGACACTGGAGGTGAAGACGGTGTAATGTACGGACAATCTGGTACTAAGCACGTGGCTTTGTGGTTCTGTGTGTACTAGATTTTTGTGGTGTTACTGCTGCCAGGATACTCTTTCCTGCAGTACTGTTTTCTGTAAGCGCATATAATTAGAATGCTCATAAACACTACACAGTATAAAGGGCAAGTCCACCCTTAGATAACATTTTTAAAATACAGTTAAAAAGAAAACTGCCCCTGCCAGGCTTTCACAGTGCTTCAGCACTATCTTTAATACAGGATAGTCCAGGACACTAACCTGGTAGATGAAAACTGTATGTGCTGGTGCTCCTCAACTAAATGATAATGGGAGGTAAGAGTAATCAATCCAACCTCCATGCCTCAGTTACTTTTAATCTTTGGAAAGTAAATTTTTACAGTGACGTTGTTCTTTCATGATGTAGGTTGATCTAGGCTGGTGGGACAGGTATTTCATACCATATTGACACATATATTGACACAAAATCCTTTACTATGTATTAAAGATTCAGCATATCAGGTGGCCAGTGGGTTCTGCTCTCTATTCTACAGTTCAGGGAGCCAATAGAGACTGAGGGAAGACGCTTTGTATTTTCTACCTCAGATCTGAAGAAGTGAACAGTCTTTGGTAAAGGGAAGAATGGCTCTCTGGGATTTAATTGAGGGATTGGCCTGGGTGTTATGTTAACAGAGTTACCTGGGAAAAAAATAGAAAAATCTATAAATGTGAATAATCTGTTACTACTGAATGTCTTCCTTCTGGAATGACAGGTAAGTAACTATTGAGGTCTTGGGTTCCTGGTGGGGAAGGTAAGTGGATTTGCCCATTAAATCTTTATTGTTGAAAACACTTTTTCTTGTTAAGAATGGGTTTGGGTTCAGATAAGGATTATATCAGTTTTCTGTTTTAGAAACTAGATCATCACCACCAATAGCATCATCTCTACGGACATTAATCTTCAGTTGTTCCTTCCCATATAAATAACTTCAGTGTGGTCCGTCTTTCTGCAGTGCCGACAGCATCAAAGGTATCGTTCATGGTGTAAGTGCCCTAGGGAAATCGGTTTCTCTGCTGGAATGGAGAGCTCCTATGAAATAAGAGTACGGTCTACCTCCATTTATATAGTGACAACAACTTCACATCTAACCTCAGCAATTGGAGTGCAGTATAACTTGTACAACTTGTAGCCTGTAGACAAACTTTACAGTTTCTGGTTAATAGAAATCTCTACCATAGCACAAGTCCCACTTCAAAACAAAATGTTTATTCTTTACCAGGATCACCCTGAAACCTAAGTTGTGTTATACTTACCTTTCCACTCGAGGTTCCTAAACTTACATAGGGTGATCCCTCGATGGCAGGTCCAGCCTTCTCTGCTGATGTTGTGAGCTGGTTACAAGCTCACACAGCAGCAGTGGAGGCAGCTTCAGTAGCGTCCATAAGCCATTGGCTGTGACACTACAAAACCGCTTTACTGGGCCCAGTTATAGCTTTCATGCATGCTCACCTGAGCTTCCATTGAACTTAATGAGCACATATTTGGGTAGACGTGCATATTGGTTGAATTCAATTAGTTTAACTGGACTTGAAGTTTAGTTCTTGAAGATGTTTCGCTAGT
Source organism: Hymenochirus boettgeri (assembly GCA_019447015.1). Classification (NCBI taxonomy): domain Eukaryota; kingdom Metazoa; phylum Chordata; class Amphibia; order Anura; family Pipidae; genus Hymenochirus; species Hymenochirus boettgeri. The sequence goes on along the minus strand of CM033476.1, from coordinate 20,452,205 downwards.
CATCCGACTGGCTTTCTCAATTCAGTATGACTTGTACAAGAATCTGTGGCAATTATGTACCCTGGAAAATCCCAATTAGCAATGACAGTCAGGTGTTAGGGACTTTCTGAATGCAAGGTGTGGATGAATTGAGGCTAAGGGGTGCTATCGAAATTAAAGGATAAGTGCACTATAAAATGAAGTTCTGCTCAATTGGAAGCTGCAGCTTTAAAAATACATTTGCCATATTTTTTCCCCCTACCCCCTCCAGAGCCTACCTTAGTAGCCTTAAAGTTGCTGACATCTTATTTGTGTTCAGTTAACAAGTTAGCTCCGCCCACCTGAGATTTCCCACACGCTCCTGCTTTGTTAGCCTCATTTGATGGTTCCCGGTTGCGCCGTGCGTGCGCATGATGTCACGGCGCACGCAACGTGATGTCAGTGCGTGTGCACGGTAATGTGCGTGTGTGACGTCATCTCGCTGCGCACATGCAAGTACAGTTGATCTAACTGAATACAACAGATATACCATGACCTGGATGAATGAATATTACAGATAGACCATGACCTGGATGGATGAATATTACAGATATACCGTGACCTGGATGGATGAATATTACAGATAGACCATGACCTGGATGAATGAATATTACAGATAGACCGTGACCTGGATGAATGAATATTACAGATATTCCATGACCTGGATGAATGAATATTACAGATATACCATGATCTGGATGAATGAATATTACAGATAGACCATGACCTGGATGAATGAATATTACAGATATACCATGACCTGGATGAATAAATATTACAGATATACCATGACCTGGATGAATGAATATTACAGATATACCATGACCTGGATGAATGAATATTACAGATATACCATAACTTGGATGAATGAATATTACAGATATACCATGACCTGGATGAATGAATATTACAGATATACCGTGACCTGGATGAATGAATATTACAGATAGACCGTGACCTGGATGGATGAATATTACAGATATACCATGACCTGGATGAATGAATATTACAGATAGACCGTGACCTGGATGAATGAATATTATAGATAGACCGTGACCTGGATGAATGAATATTATAGATAGACCATGACCTGGATGAATGAATATTACAGAGAGACCATGACCTGGATGAATGAATATTACAGATAGACCGTGACCTGGATGGATGAATATTACAGATATACCATGACCTGGATGAATGAATATTACAGATATACCATGACCTGGATTAATGAATATTACAGCTACACCATGACCTGGATGAATGAATATTACAGATAGACCGTGACCTGGATGAATGAATATTACAGCTATACCATGACCTGGATGAATGAATATTACAGATATACCATGACCTGGATGAATGAATATTACAGCTATACCATGACCTGGATGAATGAATATTACTGATATACCATGACCTGGATGAATGAGAACATTCACAAGCTATGCTATGCTTCTGGGCTCTGTGTGTATAATGGTTTTAGGGTTTGGAGGTGGCTTCTACCCAAATAAAAAAAAATATTGTTTTGGGGATGGATATGTCTTTTAATCCCTGTATCTGCTGATTAAAATGATGTAACCTTTATTTACTAAGCATAAATTTACAGGTCTGTACACACGTGAGATCGTGGGTCCTGACCCGCAACGCAAAAAAGTGTACGAGCAGCCACTTCGTCTGACTATTGGTTAATGAGTGCTCAGTTGGGTGAAACGGTCGCTCAGTCAGATGTTGTTGATGAGCCGCTGGGTTGGATCAACAACAATGACAGACCGATCGGCCATACACTTATTGATACTCAGCCGTTTATACACCATTGTGTGATCCCAGTCCCAACCCGCAATGCATTGTGGTGCATGAACGTTTATTTCGAAGCTTAATAGTATCTGATTGTAGAATGTCTTTCTATCTTCCTGGTACATCACACTGGGCATGTCTGAATTCACTGAGCTAGGGGAAGAGGAGAGGCAGTAACTGTAGAGACTTCAGTACTAAAATATTTTATTGTGTTTAGTTAGGAAATAAATAGTAAAAAAAATAATTCATAATGTAAATCAGCAATTTCTTGGATAAATGTCAGGGAAATAGTGGTTTAGGTTAAAGTTACCCTTTAGTATTGTGTCTATGTAAAAATAATTAAATGCAGATGTAAGATAAAAGGTCACATGATAAACTGGGTGAGAGGGTTCTATAAAGAGCAGCTAAGGAGAAGTATTGACTGGATTAGAAGAGACAATTAAAGCAGAAGATTATTGATGGAACATAGAGGGAGCTTTCGGAAGCGTTCTGTGGATTAAGAAGAATTTGAAAGCGGTGCAGGGCTGAAGAGCGCTCTTAGATATGGGATACAGAGGATTAGTTATGCGTTTCAATGATATCATTTTAGAAAGATTAAACAGCTAAGTCTTGATGTAGCTCACATTTAACTCACATGTGTGCATTGGAAGGGCGGATTCCGCACAAACTCGCACACAGATTAGGTCACAGTGATGGGACTCAAAATTGCAACAAACAAGCAAACATAAAACTGATTTAAATTAGGGAAGATTTATGGAAAGCAGAATATTCCAGGCAGGGTATTAAGATTTAACAGCAACGTCAGTTTGCAGGGAAAAGGCTGAATGAAATATATCTGCCCATCATAACTCGTACAATAGATATGGGATGGGAAGGGAGATCATGTGATATAGTTATGACTTTCACATTGTTATGGAACAAACATAATTTTGTCGAGGGTCCCCCTGGCTCCTGGGCTGCTAGCGTGGAAGTTTTGCCCCTGGCTATGGGCTAAATTCAATGTATCTGTGCACCCCCTCCCAATAAAAATATCCAGGGTAAGGCCCTTATCCCTGGGTTATAACTCCTGCTCTTCTGCCTGGAAGTTATGATAGCCACCTCCTGGCTCCAGCCTGGGGCTTTGCCAATTGGAAGCCGACCATCGTAATTCCAATCAGAAATGCAGGAGATATAAGGTAAACCCATGGTTGATGATCAAATATTTTAGGTCCCTCACCCTGGGTACTTTTATTGGTTTTAATGGGAGGGGATGGGTGGAAGACTATAGTTGTCCTTTAAGCCTGTGTGTGCAGGTCGGCTGAGTAGAATGAAGGCACATTATTATTAAAAAAAAAAAAAAAAAAACATTTTTCAAAAAGATCAAAGGGACATTTCTTATTTATTCGACTTTAAAAAAAAAAAATTTAGACAAAAATACTCTCAATGCCAGCTAGCAGCAAACATTTGTTCAGGACAAATAATTTCCGAGTGTGTACGCCGTCTAATATGTAGCAGCCAATCAGATGTTATAGACCAGTTAAAAGGTAAGATCTGATTGGTTTAGGCAAATTAAAATTTGGGGAAATTTTTTGCACCTGTTATTGAATAAGCCTAATAGTACATTAACAGATAATGAAGTCACATATTTATAAAGGTGACACTAATTTAATGTCAGATGTTTCAAACCAGAGAATAGTCAATATATTAAATAAAATACTTTACATACTACAAAAAATTCCCAACTCTGATTGGGTGTGAGTAAGAATGCATTATCCACAAGACAATCATGTCTCTTGTATAGGGCCCAAGAAACTTTATTGGGCATAGTTAAAGGGAAACTAAATCCAAATATTAAAGGGGAATTTCAGTGGAAAAAATATTTAAATTATTTCTCTGTATTACACATAAATAGGTATTGTACAGATTGTCTTCATGTTTGAAAAATGTTTGGGGGATTATCTGTATATATATTTAAATTTTGAATGTAACAAATACCTCTCAACCTTTGAAACATTTATATAATCAACTAATACAGCATAAAAATAATTTCTTCAAATGGATTTTAATGAACAGTCATCAGCTTAAAGGGGAAGTTCAGTGCAAATATGTATACTTTTTAGATAAAAGAGCAGTATTTTTCCATTTTAATGACCTTAACCTGCCCATTCAGCATTTTGTCTGTGTATAAATAAATACTGACTTCCTGTTTGCAGGACCCCTAGTAGAGACCGTTATGGTCTTGCCCTTGACCCAGCGCCTGGGTTGATTCAGTTGCTCAGTAGAGATCTGAGCATGTTTGACCCATCCAACAGCCAATCAGTAGAAATTACTGTTAGGAACATTCCAAGGAAGTGGTGCATTCTGGGAAGAAGAAGGACCGTTAGAACCTGGAAAGTCAGCTCACTAATGTCAACAGCAGGGAATAGCAAGGGGTGATTTTTAAAAATGAAAGAGAATATGTAGAATGACGAGGTTTATGTAATATAAACTAAGAATTTTAAAAATGATATTTTCCACTGAACTTTCCCTTTAATATTCACGTATAGTTACCGGAAGCCATTCCAGTATTGCAAATAAAGATTGTCTAAGCGTAACCAGGCACATTGACACTGCATTGTAAACAGCTGAGGAATTCCTGCACTAAGTTTAGGACTTTATATTTTAAGAGTATACTTGAAGAAGAAACGGGGGCAGGGGAACATCTTTTATCATGTCAAAAGTCCTATAATGTCAATCACCAGACTCTTAAAAACTCATCTGCCCGCAGTTTGTATTCACTTCAATACCTTTGAGAACTAATCTTCAAGATCAAGAGAAACAAGTTTTAAAATGACAAATATACCATGATTTACGATTGGCTTATTTCGATTTTAAAGCCAGCACCATAGTGTGTATAAGAGAAACACAGTAGATAATAAATCATAATTACGTCACTGGACAGTTTTATTTTTACCCTGGACATCAACTGTGTAACTGACATTAGAGCAGAGTAGAAAAATGGGATCCAATAGTCAGATAATATATATATATATAAATATGATGTAAAGCTGAGGATTCCTTCATCTGGAAATCCTAAAAGGGAATGAAGGCAGAGATTATGTCCTAAAATAGGGACACGTCTACTGCCTCGCAAAGCAGATTTTACTGCTGGAATCGTACACGTGATACATTGGTGCCATTGACCAGATCATTGGCAGTACGATGTTGCTATAATGTTTTTTTTAAAATGCAATACATTTAACTGGTAAAGCTGTCCAAGGTTACACTACAATGGATCCTTTCTAAGATGACTTCCATCCATTTAAATTGACAGCGTAACTTAAATCCAAAAAAAGGGATTATTCACAGAAAATAACTTATCATTAAATACTTGGTTACAAATTGACATTCATTTTAAGGGTGACATTCATGCTCTTAAATTAAATGGTATGTCCACCGATTTTTAAGGATTTATGTTTCTGTTTAACCTGAAAGTTTTACTAAAGAACAGGAGGTAGGACATAGCTCATTTACCTCCCGTTCTTCAGTTAAACAGAAACAAAGAATCTTTAAAAATCGGTGGACATCCCCTTTAATATTCGGTCAAATCTGTAATCTGTTTATATGTTTAAATGTTTTTTTTTTTTGGCCAAATTGGTTAGATGTGTTGCATGAAATTGATATAGAACTGTGAGTATAATTGTCCTTTCATGGAGCCCTCCCTTTCTAGTTACCGTTTGCAGATAATTTTTACATCTACCCCTAATTAACACATTGTTCTACGACACTTTTAATCCTGATGAACACAATACTGAAACTTTACCTTTAAATGTGTCCACAAATGTTAGCCCTTGATCCTATGTAATTTCTTTATTTGTGATAATGAGATTCAATGGAAGACTACATCGCTTTTATGCATAGCAAAGTGTTCGGATCTTTCAAAAAATACCTTTTTTATGTTGATTGATATGATAAGCTATTAATGTTTTGTTGGCCATAGTTTTTAAGGGGTACTGACGAAATGGCCTGTCCAGCCTAAAATAAACTTTTAATAGTCAGGTAGAGAAACCCCCCCCAAACCCCATTTTATCATTATTTAGAAATGTGAAACATGCCCCTGAAGCAACTTACCTGACCCGGTTACTCGCCGCTCCTCCTCTGCTCTGCGGCTGACAGACAATCTACTTCCTGGTCGCGGCTAGTTCAGTTAAGGAGCGACGCCGGATTGCTTGACAGCCGCAACCAGGAATTGAGCTTCTGTCAGCGCAGAGGCTCTCTGCCCCCGTTTTTGCTCGAAACAGGAGCAGGGGGCAGCGCTCAGATGACGAGGAACCGGGTCAGGTAAGTCCTTTCAGAGGCATCATTGAGATTTCTAACTAATGCGAAATTGGGGTTGGGGGGGTGCTGTACCAGACTGTAAAAAGTTTTTTTAGGCTGGACATGCCCTTTAAAGGGAAACTAAACCCTCAAATTGATCCTAATGGTGACAGGAGGTAGCACTTGCGCATGTCTGCCAGATTGGCCCCTAAGCTGAAATCACAGCGCCGCTATGTCTCCCCTGTCAGCTCCCCACGCGCACCTGTCAAAGATAGCCACTGCGTCACGAACAAGGGGGTGTGTCAGAGGAAAGCTGACAAGTGCTTCTGTCCATTAGATTATACTTTTGATGAAAGAATTTGTGGGGTTTAGTTTCCCTTTATCTGATCTCACCTAGTGCCCAGTTACTGCTGTACAATGAGTAATTTTACCCCTATTTTAACTCCAAAGGGCAAGATCTCTGTGTAATTTTATTAGTAACGTTTCCATACACTGGATTAGGATTTAACGTTTTTCTTCCTGTGTCTGGTTTGGTAAAAGAGATAATCAGCAATAACGTATTTTCAAAATAAATCTCGCCATTGAAGCACTTACACAGAAGGTACTTTATAATAAGAAATGACCATTATTTTTCAGGGCTGAACGATCTCGTGTTTATATAGCTGTCCTTTAAAAACAGGTGCTAAAGCTTTGTCTACTTGTCCGCATAAATGTGATGGTGTATCCATCTGAAGGGTTTTGAGAGGCCACGGCTCAAGGTTAATGTTAAGGGGAAAGTGGTCAGAAAAAGAAACACTTGTTATGTTTTGAAAACAAACCGCTACATGTGGAAATAGATATTGGAAGTAAAATAAAATAAAACCATTTAGACGAGACCCGGAATTCTAGTGAATGATTTGTACTGTCCCCTTTAACGCCGATAATCTCCATTACATCCCATGTTTTCCTTCTTTTTGTTTTATTTGTCTTCCCATTCACAGACTGCAGAGTCGGCCAGCAAAGGAGCATTAGTACCGTATATACTCGAATATAAATTGATGCGAGTATAAGTTGCAGTACCTATTTTTACCAGAAAAATTAATTGACCCGAGTATAAGTCGAGGGTAGAAATTATGACCACTACTGCCTTCTGATTCTGTATTGTTTTGAGGCTTTAGTTGCCCTTTAAATGGACAGCAGAATTCCCATACAGTAGCGACTTCAGCCGGCAAATTGCTGGACTGAAGATCGAGTGAGGGATTGACCAGAGTATAAGCCAAGGTTTGGTTTCCAGGCTATTTTTAAAACCTGAAAAGCTAGGTTTATATTCAAGTATATAGACTTTCTGTAAAGTACCCAGATGTGAGTACCTAGCGGTTTAGGTCCTCAACCTGAGTACACTTCAAGTGTGGAATAATAATTGTCCTTTAAGACACTTTTAGGGCCAAAGTCAGGCGAACAAAAGACTGCACGCTAGTAAGTAATATTGTATACAGTAATGGGACTGTGGAAGCACTCCTTAGACTAAACTACAACTACATTTTACAGAAGTACGACTGATCTGGTCAAACATTTATACAATCAAGGAAAAAATAACTAATGCACATTCCTGGGCCCCATACAATATCATATTAACTGCACATTGGCATACTTTATAAGCCAAAGGGACTTTAGTATACACAGTAATATAAACCAAAACCCCTTTGTTTATAAAGTATGCCCGAGTGCAGTTAATATTATATTGTATAGGGCCCAGGAATGTGCATTGATAATTTTATCTTTGTTTGTATAAGTAATAATGTAGCAGTCAGTAGAATGACCAAGGGGTCTAGAGTGGGGCAGCTTCTAGAGCTTAGTGGATTTATGAATTAATATTCCTAGAAAGGAATTTTGTTTAGATATCGTTAAAAAAATGTATCGTTAGCATGTGGCCTGACACACTTTGATCTAAGTTTAGGTTGGTGGGAAACAAAGTAAATTTTGCCCACAAAGACAAACTTGCTATTAAGCAAATCTCTCTGAACTCTGGAGTTATCTGAAGACCAGGGTTTAACAATCAGTTCGGCTAAATGTCTTCAGAGGCAGAGTGCGAGCGGTTAAATCCCCTGCCGTCTCCCAAGAGTTATTTTGACAAACGGCAGCACATGCCCAGATTCCTATAGCCGGTGGTAAAATCAGTACAAAAGATACAGTTGTTGTAGATTAACATGCATGGAATACCAGGAGCTGTCTGTGTACAGAGGTGCTACTAATTGTGCAGTCCCAGCGTATGGCAAATATGTTACTCTAATCCAGGCGGTTTATGTATGTTTTTCTTCAGATTAAATCTTAAAATAGAATCAGATATGTCAAGGCCTATTAATAGCACGTGTTATCTGTCACGCCGTGATTCATTCACACAACAGGAATATTCCGTATTACCATCTTTTTTTCAAATTGAATAAGGAACGTATAAAATGCCGGCCTCGCGGAGTCTCCAAAGCTTCTTCGGCATTGGTTTCCAGTAAACATTGAGTAAACGTTTGAGATCTCTATTGAATGAATGAATCTGAATTCTCCTTTCTCCTTGTTTTAAATGTCTCCTATATTGTAGCACATCCTTAGTGCACATTGGCAGTAGATGACACGTAGACTCCTGTTCCTTGCCAATGAAATATCAGAAGAAGTCGTCAACAAAACGGTCATTTGGACATCTTCAGGCTGGAGCAGAAAGTGTTGGAGACAAGGGGATAGAAAAAGGCAGGGGTGTTTTTTCAAAACCTTCTAGGTTCTAGATAAAAGACCCCCCCCTTCTCTTTACTCACTCTCTCCTCCTCGGCAATGTGGTGTCTCGTGCACGCGCCAGTATGAGTCGGCTTATCCAACGGCGCGCAGATAGTGGGAGGAGGGATGATGACATGACGCTCAAGCTTCTCCGTCCGTGATCCACGTACTTACACCTGTCTTTTAGTATATAGAATAAAGCAGATTCATTGTGTGAATGGGACTGCAGGAAAGGTCGGACATTATAAGCCAATTTTAGACTGACATTGGCGATTAAAGAGCTTTTTAGGACACACGCACGTGGGTGTTTTAGCCCTTCTCTTAGCATGTTTGTACAGTGCTATGTGAGTACATACTGAGTATGCATAGAATGAGACGGGCTAGTTAATCCTCCCCTCATAAATGCCTTTATGTGTTTCTGGACATTTAGGAGGTAAGGACTATTTTAGGCTGCAAAGTATTTGTTTTCTTTTTTTTCCAAGGGAGGAATGTTGTCTTAATAAACCTTAAAAATGACAAAGGAGTTAATATTATTGATTTAAGGAGATCTATGGACTAAACACGTTCTTAAAGAGCATGTTCCTCCCTCAAATAAAAACTCTAGGTAATCCCCCTCCCCAAACCTAAAATAATTAGAAAGGTGACAGATGGAGAACTAGCCTCTTATACAGAAAAATGTTCTTCCACTCCTTTCCCACAGCCTGCATTCCAAGCTCTCCAAGCTCTTTTATAAGCCCACACATGCTCAGAAGAGACAGCTAGGGAAACAGCATTTAGTCATTGGTTGTAATGTCTCATCCATTACTTACAACTGCTAACTGGAAGAACCAGGAATAAAGAGTTAACAGAACACCAGGCAACATTTCTGGTTAAACTTCCACCTCTCACATTTCTAACTATTGCAGTTTTGATGTTTGGGGAATAATCTATCTATATATTATTTTGTTGTTGTTTAAGGGGTGGACTTGCCCTTAAAAGCCCAGACACTGCTTTATAAAATAAACTTTTGCAAACTTTCCTCTGCTTGCATGACTAAATGCATGAACTGCTTTTAACAAAATACCTAGTGCACACCTCTAACTAGCTCATTAAAATGTAATAAACATTCAGGGAGATTCAATAAAAGTTCTTATCGTTAAAAATGGTGCTAATTTTGCCTCAACCAATCAGATCTTATTTAACATTTGAAAGCTAACATCTAATTGGTTGGGGCATCTAATTGGCTTTATTGAATAACCCTGTTAATCTGGTAAGACGTTAATATTTTAGTATTACATCGTCATATAATACTTTAAGCCGAAGCAGCAGCAAGTACGCCTGTTTATATAAAATGTATACAGAGGTCAGGGTTACCTGCTGCCAGAGGTGAATGACCCAGTTTACCTAATGGCAAAAGCTAGAATCCAGTTAAAAGACAGTGAAAAGAAATTCCGTAAATAAACAATAGGAATATACATCAAATCCATCATATTATGGAGTTTATGCTCAGCAAGTGAACTAAGATGATAAAGATGATAATCATAGCAAGCTTCCATTTAGTAATCATTTTATTTACGAGTTTAAAGTAGTATGATTGGCAAGCTATATACAGGATTATCATATAAAGCTTTTATTTATAAGTTTATAGTAGCAAGTGAAAGGGACACTATACTGAAAAAAATGACTTTGCCTCATCTTAATCTATAATTGAATACATGTAAGTAGCACTTACTCTGATTTGCATGTGTTGCTGCATGCCTTCAATCCAGCACACATTTTGTTTAGGAGCAGTATCCCCCTCCCTGTTTTAACCACTCCCACTTCCATCTGACCTGACCTTTTTCCCCACAAGCCAACTGTCAAGCCTGCACACAGCATTCCAACTGTCAAAACTCTGTCACCATCCCAGCTACAGTAAAACTACTCACAGAAGAATAGTTTTTAAGAGCAAGGAACTTGATTGACAGCTGAAATATAAGAAGTTTTAGATTGGATATCTAAAGAAATAGGGGGCAGATCAACAAAAAAATGATACAGTGTGGCTGCTCGGGAACAGAAAAAGAACACAGCAGCCGCAGTGGAGAGGGAGTGCAGAGACAGGAAGCGGCGGTGGATCGCAAACTTTTAAGTATGAATTCTCATGCTGTACAGACCCCCCACTCAGTTCTATTCCCCTCTCTCTACAATAAGAAACCTCAATTAGCAGGTTTAAATCTATCCTTACATCCTACCTATCTGGTAACCAGCACAGTATATGATATCTATATATCTATATATGATAAATCTACCCTTACATCCTACCTATCTATGATAAATCTACCCTTACATCCTACCTATCTGGTAACCAGCACAGTATATGGTATCTATATATGATAAATCTACCCTTAACGCACCCCCCAACTGTAATTTAAAGATTTATGTGGATAATGCACCCTCAACTGTAATTCGAAGGATATATAGTGGTTAATGCACCCAACTGTAAATTATAAGGATATACAGTGGATTAACACCCCAACTGTAAATTAAGGATATTAGTGGATAAATGCAACCCCCAACGGTAAATTTTAATAAGGATATATAGTGGATAATTCATCCTCAACTGTAAATTAAGGTATTAAAAGTCACGAGGATTTTCGTGACCATATAAAGCACGAGGGCCGTAGGCCGAGTACCTTTTATACAGGGCACGGAACTCCGGGGTGCCTTCTAATTCCCTTTAATTTCCAGTTGGGGTACATTATTTATTATAACCTACCCCTTTGTGGCTTCTGGTTTGCTTTCTCCTGGAACTGTAAGATTATAGGCTATATCTTTACAGTTCCTCCATAGAATCACTACAGGGTGTTATAAGGCTATAATATACAGTTCCTCCCAAAGAAATCCACTACAGGGGTAGGTTATAAGGCTATAATCTTACTGCTCCTCCCATAGAATTCCACTACGGGGTAGGTTATAGGCTATACTAATCTTACAGTCCCTCCATAGAAATCCACTAACAGGGGTAGTTATAAGGCTATAATCTTACAGTTCCTCCCATAGAATTCCACTACAGGGGTATGTTATAAATCAAGGTAGCAATGATTTTAACTCATCCCTCTATGCTGTATATGGATAGATTGCACCACATTTCCATCATTAATGGAAATTCCACCCACTCTCCTCCCAGCGCAAGTACCTATGGCTTTCCTGTGTGCAGCACCCTGCAAACGCAGTTTCCCATTGATTAGAACCCGACGTGAGGTTTTTACACACGTACAACGAACGGCCGTTTTGTCTGAGAATCGCACATGTATATGTGGCTGTTGGCGGATCAACGAACATCCCCCAACCGAACGCATACACCCTAGCGATTCTCAGGCGAAACAGCCTTTTCCTCACACAAATGCTTGTGGGCGAGGGTCGTGCTCAGTGTACACATCATATGTGTGTACGAACCTTTAGAGTGGGGACGGAGTTCAACAACCGAGCCATCAGAGCTGTAGTAACGGTAGCTGCTGTTCTAAGTCAAGGGGTGAAATGTTTTTTTGGTTATTAGGAGTGGGTGGGATGGATACGTAACTGCCCTTTAACTGCATACACATCAGATCACACGGAAGTCATTTAAATGTCTATTTCATAAAAAGCCAACAGTCATCAGGATTTAAAGGGCCTTCTGTATCCATATACAGCACCTGGGTTTAAATAACCCGTGTACCCGTGTAATGAAGAGATCCATTCAGTGGTGTAACTACAAATTACTGGGCCCCCAGCAAACATTCTTTGGGGCCCCAACACTTGCTTGTGTAGGGGAATGTATCTGCAGGAAGTGGTAAGAAGTTGGTGTCTTCTCTGGTTCCATGTTAGATTGCCGGTATAACAGATTACTGGTAAAGATGGCCAAACTTACTGAAGTTCGGTCAGTTTTCAAACTTCAGTAAAGTTCGTTAGTTCGAATTCGGACCCATTAAAGTCAATGGGGAGTGATAGTTCGGAAGTTTAGATAAAATACAGATAAATAGCAATGGTAACTTACTGTAAATGGCTGTGACATCTGGGAATGGTCTGGGGAACACGTACCTATACACCAAACTTGTTTAACACTTTCCTCAACAATCGGCAATGTCAGGTCATGTTTTTCCGAATGCTACATTTTAGGGTTAGGCCAATTTGAGGGTTACTGAAAGTTACATTTGTGGGTTACCGACCGTTACATTCAAGGGTTACTGAAATCAAGATACATTCAAGTGTTACTGAAATCGATGGTATATTCAAGGTTACCAAAATCCAGAAACTACCAACGATCCTTTTCTGTATGGGCGCTTCATGCTGAAACAGGCATTTGGTAGGGCTCATTAATGATCCACCCATTGAATTGGGCTTTGAAATTACGTTTTGGCCTACGAATTGCCCATACATGGAATGATCGTCAGCCAAAATGAATGTGCATACACATGGTCTGTACTGGGTAATATGTATAACCAATAGCACTGTACTAATATGTACAGACTTTTACTCATAGGGGATCTTGTAATTTGGCGGCAGCCTCCAAACAGAAACCCTTAAAACAAGATACCTGCATTAAAATCAGTGCAGCCTGTCACTCGCCTACTGGCCCAGTCTACCCTTCACCACTTCCCTTCCTATTCACACATGGGTATGTTTCCAGCTTTATCTTTCTTAATCCAGACATCCCACCTGCCACTTTGTGTTTCTGGGCAGGCTGGGAGAAGGGGCGTGGTGACGCTGTGTGACATCACTGATGTCACGCAGTGGGTGGGGCATGCATGCTAGGGGTGGAGGAGGCGGGGCTATGGACGTTACGTGGCATGGCAGAAAAATGGGGGCGTAACGGGGAGGAGATTTAAACTCCTCCGTTGTGGGAGATTGGGGTGGGAGCACGGGAGACCACCCCAATTGGAGGGAGACTCCCGGGGTCTGGAGGGTAGGATACCTGTTAATCAATGTTTGTTTTCCATTGTAGATGTTTACCATAGCGCATGTCCCGTAATAGTCCAATTAGCGGATTTATCACTTACAACTATTTGTTCTTTAATTTCCTGTTATCTAAGGCCAGGTACAAATGGACCGATATGTCAACCCAAACTGTATTTCAGTCAATTAGTCAAAATATCGGCAGTACTTTTTTTGGACAAAAGTTCGATGGTGTGGTCTTCTATGGAAAATATAATAGTAGATTTTCCTCTGTGACTGAGGTTTCGACCAGGGCGAACCAGTGTGTACTCAGCCTTAGATTAAGTTTTTGTACATTACAATAAACATTTTACATAGATTAAAGGCAAATAGTCAAAGATTATCTTTTAACTCTTTATTTTTAATACAAGAGACCATTAAGGAAAATCTGTACAACACAGGCATTGTGCTCATGCTGGGTTCATAACAGACAGTCGCCATAGATTTAGCAGATTCCTACCCATGATCCCTGACAATCCAGAGGAAAGCGAAAAACCCCAGGGGAAAATTCCTTTTTGACTCCGTAAGGGCAATCGAAAAAATCCCTGGATCAAAAAAAATATCAGTCATTTTCAATATTATTATTGGGACAGCAGAGCAAGATATATAACGCCAAAGTGTAGATATCTCCATCATCACCTGGGCCTTAGTCTGGTAGATGGTTGAGACAGCCGTGGCAGACAGTAGTTGGGGTCCAGCAGTTGTTGTTCCATGGTACAGATGTTAGTGGTGGAAATCCCAGCAGTTTATCTCCTTTGGCCTGGTTGATGTTGGTTCTGGCTTCTAAATACAGTGTAGGAATGTAAGAGAAAAAAGGTTCAGATTCCCACCCTGAGAAAGTAAAAGTATTTTGCATAATGTAAACTCACCTCCACATGGCCACATTTAAACATTCCCCCCACCCCCATTTTAACCAGGAGCCATGGCCGAAGGTAAGTATATTTACCTTTTGCGGGATCCACCACTGCAGAACTCCAAATCTCCTGTTCTATTTTTCTATACGCGCACGTTTTGTGCATGTATGCTAAGGACAATTGAACCAGGAAGCAGATGGAGATTTAGAGTTCTGTAGCGGTGGATCGCATGAAAGGTAAATTTACTTACCTTCGGCCGGCTCCTGAGTTATTGATTGAGAACGGGAGGTAAGGCATAGCTCCTTAACCTCCCGGGCTTCAACTTTGGATAAGGAATTTCTGCTGTACAAAAAATAACCACTAGGGGTCCTGCATGTGATAGAAAATAGAACCTAAGAAAAAAAGCCACTGTAAAGGTCCCCATACATTCTGATCCTAAAAATCTGATTGCGGTTTATGTCCCAACCCAATATCTGTCTGGGAATATTAGAAACCGGTACCTGACCTGACGTTAGCGTTTATTCAATGTGTAGGCTCAATAAGCAATCAATGCAACATCTTTTCAGCCAACAGGTATACTGGATCATCCACAGACCATATAACCTCTGCTGGGCCAATCAGGTGAGCAACTACTAACAATGCTGGCTGATTGGCTGATATCAGTCCCCCAGCTCCACTGGACATATTGGAGGTAGTAATCTATAAGCCATATGAGAAAAGAGTATGAGATTCTCTTGACCCCCTCTTATTACCTTCCCCCTTCAGTATGCAGATTGGCCAACCATGGGATGATGCCATTTGCAAGAAATATTGCCTAGCATTGGTGGCATATTCCTTGGCAGGACAGGACAGACCAGTGAGCTGCCTGAATTAAATACTCCCAGTGGCTTTAAAGTCCTCACCCTGGCACGGTACATCAAAAGGGAAGGGGGTTGGTTTGTAAGTTCAGTTCGGTTTCAAAATTTTTGCTCTAATACTGCAATTGTATTAAAGCACCTCCATACATTAACGCAAAGCAACAGTTTGGCATTTGCACTTGTCAGGCTAACATCAATGTCACCAGAGCTATGTAAAGCATTTGTTCTTCCGGCCTTTAGTGTTTCTATAGTTTTTGATCCACCACCAAAGAGATAAGGTTCTCGTTATAGGTCAACTTTTATAAGCTCATTAAGTAATGGAAACAACTCTAGATAGACATGCAGAATGGAGCCAAAGAGTCAGCCTGTGCCAGATTTATAGAGTGTAATCCTTGGAGATCAAAGATTCATAGGTAGCCAATGAGCACATGGAAATACATCATCGAGGGCATTTTGGGGATTGGTAGAGGCCAACAGGTGAGATGGAACAGCTGACTTGAATTAGGAGGTATTGGGTTTCCCCTTTAAATGTATAAGAGTAGAAAAGAAGCAGTTACTCGCACTGAGGGACATTGGAGAAACCTCCCAGTCAGTGTATAATGAATGAATACTACATACTGTACATTATAATAAAAGGGAGAAAAACTATACAATGATTTAGTACGCAAAGATAGCAATGTTTCTAGAGGGTAAAGGTGGCCATAACCCCACACGATATTACTTACCCGACCGACCGCTCACGCAACGTTCCGTCCGCATGCTGCTGCTGGAACCACCTCTCCCGATCTTATATACGACCGACATGCGATCGCAAAATGAATGGGATTTTGCGATCGCATGTCGGTCGTATATAAGATCGGAGAGGTGGTTCCGGCAGCATCGCAGGAACGTCGCGTGAGCGGTCGGTCGGGTAAGTAATATCGTGCTGGTTTTGGCCACCTTAATTCAGTTATGGAAATTACCTTAACATTCATTTCTAAAGTGTAAAGGAAATTCAGCTTATTGGCTTTAAAAAAAGCACCAGATTGGCCTGTTGCCAAAGGCGTGGCGTGTGTACATAATGTAGCCCCCAGAGGGCTCAAGTCTGCTTTGGTTGGACACCAGGATATCGCTTAAAAATAAAAAATCCATGTCCCAAAAATGTGTTTGGGACATGGAAATTACAGAAGTCTCTGTTCCTTATTAACGGTTTCTGAAGGGAAGCCTTAATCTCTCACTATCTTATTTTATAGTAAAAACATAGTAAGTAATATAGAAAAAAAATCCCGAAATCCGAAACCGGAACGAATTTTCGATAATTTTCGAATGTACGGGGCTATTTCATAATTTTCTAAAATACACTTGAACGTTTGAAATATGACCGGAGACAATTTTCGAGTTTCCGATCTTATTTTCGAGGATTTTCGAACGTTTGATGCTATTTTCCCCTACATTCAAAAACTATCGAAAATGCGTTCCGAATCCGGACGATCTGTCCGATTCGGACGGATCTTTCGGATTTCGGAACCGAGGAGTTTTTGTGTCGGACCCGGATCCCTCTCTAGTTGCGAACTAAAGTGATACCACAGATATTTTGTTGCAATCAATCACTGGTCAATAAGCCAAAATTACCGACATCAGATCTTTTTTTTTGCCAAATTTTGAAAAATGTTGGTTGTGGTAAAATTTCCAGCAATTCTTCGACTATATAGGTGTGTCAATCTGGTCAAATTTCTAGCTGTAGCCAGCCTTAATCCAGAAATTAGGTGTTATACTGTATGACAACAGTAGATCCGTAAAAATCTGTCATCTGATTACTTGATTATTAATAACATAAACCCCCTATAACATAAACCCCCTAGATTGTCTCGAAACATTCATTTGCAAAACAATGTGCATATATTGTGTATGTTATCTATTTATAATGTTTCTTTTTAATTATTATGGCTGTGTGCGCAGTTACATCATCTATGCACATACTAAATAAAATTTGTGTGCTAATATTCCAGAGTTTTGTTTTTGCGCACACAGCTCGAGGAAACATCAATTATATCATTATGTGTCGTGTGGTTATCTGTGTAAACCTGCTAGGTTGTAACATTTTCCGAAATTTCAAACTGGACATATAAGCTTGTCTTTTGTTTAAGACAAAACACTGCCAATTACATTATTTTAATGCATTATAATAGTAAAGCTGGTGTTGTCATTCCTTTTAGCAGGATCTGATTGTAAAACCTTAATAACCTTTAACGGACTGGTGAGATACCCACTATAAATATAGCCCTTAGTTCATGTACTCAGTACAACACGCATTGCACAATATTATATTAGATAAGCCATACAAAAAAATACATAAATAGTAACAATGTTATATATTATAAACAAATACTGTAGTTATAATAAACACATTGCTGTGGAATAAATATCACATTACTGTAGTTGGTATAACACATTACTGTAGTTATAATATAACACATACTGTAGTTATGGTAATAAACATTACATATGTATATAATAAAAACACATTACTGTAGTTATGATATAAACACATTACTGTAGTTTATATAATAAACATTACTGTAGTTATGATAATAAAACACATTACTGTAGTTATGATAATAAACACATTACTTTAGTTATGATAATAAACACTTACTGTAGTTATGATAATAAACACTTACTGTAATTATGTATAATAAAACACATTACTGTAGTTATGATAATAACACAATTACTGTAGTTGATAATAAACACATTACTGTAGTTTATAATATAAACACTTACTGTAGTTTAATAATAAACACATTACTGTAGTTATGATAATAAACACATTACTGTAGTTATGATAATAACACATTACTGTAGTTTGTAATAAACACATACTGACTGTAGTTGTTATAATAACACATTACTGTAGTTATGATAATAAACACATTACTGTAGTTATGTAAAACACATTACTGTAGTATGTAATAACACAGTACGGTAGTTATGATAATAAACACATTACTGTAGTTATGATAATAAACACATTACTGTAGTTATGAAATAATAACACATTAATGTGTTATGTAATAACAAAAAAACATTACTGTAGTTATGGTAATAAACACATTACTGTAGTTATGATATAACACATTACTGTTTACCACATCCCAGGAAAAATAGTCCAACCAAACCCTTAGACACCCATGGTCCTTTATCAAAATTAATATTGATGAACACCATTCATTCAATTAAAAAAAAAAGTTATTGACACAGTTATCCCAATAAGAGTGGGCCCCACACCCTGCACAGGCGTGTCAGATTCCCCTTTGCTTATGTGAGAGGGGCTGGACAGAAGCCAGGAGAGGGGTGGAGAGTGGTGCGTGGGCGTGGCGGATGGGTTGAGGTTTAGGGCATTCTGGGCATTTGTCCCTCCTCCACACTACAATATAATAAAATGGGAGGAGAAGCTACCAAACTGGAATGTTGCCTTTAATTTATTATTATAAAAAACAATCTTATAATCTCATATATATATATATATATATATATAATAAAGTGCAAAAATATAATTTTTACTTACATTTTTGTTTAATGAATGTATGTATGCTGCCAGTATTTAATTATTTTTTAATATGAATTAAGGCTACATACACTTTGGTAATTATCCTCCTATTTAATTATTTAATAAAATATTTTCCAGACCAAAAAGCCCCCAAAAATGCATTCACTCCATGGCTATTGTTTTAATGTAAATAAAACACTTTAATTATTAACCACCAGAACTGTGTGCATTTTTATTGGCTTTGTAAAGACCAGATTTTGTACCAGATTTTAGGACCCCCCCTCCCATAGTCCCTGGCAATTGCAGAATCAGCTGCACCTTTCGGAACACTATGAGATATGTTCCTGGACAATAGCTGCCAGAGCCACTAAGCTTTGCTATGTACCATATTAGAGATTGTGGAGTATTACGATAGGAATTGCTGGCCAAGTACAAAGCATATTTTAGAAATGGGGATGAAGGGATTAGGGAGGTACAGTTGCTATCACTTAAAACCAACAAACTTTGTTTCGAGAGAGCTCAACTTAGGTTTTCTGCTATTATATTTCATTGTTCTTAAAAAATAATCGATGTCAGTAATAATTTGTTGGCTGTAAGCAGCAGATATTTCATTGGCCTTTCAAAGACATTTTATTTTAAGAAAAAGGGTGGAGAGTCACAAAACAAAATACTCTAGGGGTGTATTCACTCTCTCCTGTACACAAGTGGTCACATCCATGTTACGGTGATGCTGTATGGGCTTACTAACAATGTTGAAGGAATAGAAAAGCTATGTCTACATGCTATGATTACCTTTTACGTTAGCATGCCAAGCTTACTACTGTAAACTCATAAATAATGTTTTAATAAAAACTTATCATGATCATCTTCTTTTACATGTCTAGCTTACTACGTAAACCTTTTATGAAATATTAGTAAATGAAAGCTTGCAATGATTATCATCTTATTGTATTTCTACTGTAAAGTTAAACTCAGAAATAAATGAAAGATTTTTATTATGACATCTTCTTTAGTACACCTACCTTACTACTATAAATAAAATTATTTATTGATAAAAGCTTTTTTTAAAACTCATTTATAAACCTAATACCTTAAAGCTTTTTTTTCATTTTTTTCTCATACCCACCTTACTACTGTGAACTTAAAATAAAATTAAGTTTTTATGATTATCTTCTTATTGAGCATACCGTACTATGTAAACTCATAAATAATAAAATGAATTATAATGAGTTTTTTTTTTATTATAATTATTCATCTTATTAAGTTTAGAGTACCGTACAACTACAAATTCCTAAATAAAATGATTTATAATGATTATCATTTTATTTTACTACTGTAAACTCAATAAAATTAATAATAAATTAAAGCTTTATTTAATATCTTATAAGTTTACCTATCTTACTACTGTAAAAAAAAAGGGATTTTTGATCTTATTTAGCAATGTAACTTACTAATATAAATAAATGTATTAAATTGGAAGCTTTCCATGATATGTATGTATGTTTTTATAGTTTATTATAAAGTGCCACTTGGGGACAAGAGCTGTACAATAACAAAATCAAAAAGTCGTACAAGGGGAACAAATACATAGGTAGTTCAGTACATAAATATAGAAATAGAAATATATAAGTGCTAGAGCCTTGCCACAAGAGGTCCCTGCCCAGTGGAGCTTACAATCTAATTAGGAGGTACCATACAGATACAATGGAATGGGTATAATGTGCGGAGTGAGACTTATGCAGTGCAAATAAGTGCTGAGTGAGACTTATCATGCAAATAAAACATCATATCTGTGCTGGTTACCAGATAGTAGGATGTAGGATAGATTTATCATATATAGATATCATATACTGTGCTGGTTACCGGATAGGTAGGATGTAAGGGTAGATTTATCATATATAGATATATAGATACCATATACTGTGCTGGTTACCATATGGTAGGATGTAAGGGTAGATTTATCATATATAGATATAGATAATCACCATATACTGTGCTGGTTACTGGATATATCTGTTGTTTCAGTTAGATCAACTGGACTTGAAGTTTAGTTCTTGAAGACGTTCGCGCTAGTCATCCGACTGGCTTTTCTCAATTCAGAATGACTTGTACAAGAAATGTGGCAATTATGTACCCTGGAAAATCCCAATTAGCATATCACAGCCAGGTGTTAAGGGTGTGATTGAAAGTGGCTAAGAGGTGTTATAGGAACGCCCAGAGTAAGGTGTTAAAACAAGCATTGTACATGGCAGACAGTTGGGTGTCGAACCCCCCCACCTCTATTTAGGCTTGGTTTCTTTATTTTCACTAAATGGCCTCCTTAACACCTCCTTGAACCAGTCACGTTCCTTCGCCAGTATGTTACACATTACAATCTTCAAAGGTATGTCCTTTATCCTTAAGATGCGATACACGGCTGAGTCCTGACCCGAGGAATTGGCTCTTCTGTGCTGGGCCATACGTTGATGCAGTTGCTGTTTGGTCTCCCCCACATACATCAGAGCATTCTTCACTGCACTGCACTGCATATATGATGTCGCTTTTCTTGTGTTTTGGTATTGGGTCTTTCGGATGTACCAATTGCTGCCTCAGTGTGTTGTTCGGTTTAAAGCAGACAGGGAATACGATGTTTTTTGAAAATTCTTCTTAATTTCTCGGAGACCCCTGCTACATATGGGATGACCATGTTCTTCCTCCTGTCTTGCTTTTCCCTTCACTGTTGGTATTCGTGTTCTTTTCTTTCCTTCTACTTACTTCTTTTGACAAAGGCCCAGTCTGGTATCCACAAGTTTTAAGGGCTCTCTGAGATGTTTCATTTCTTTAGCCTTCGCCTCTGTGCTAGTGGGATGTTCTCGGCTCTGTGTTGCAGGGTTCTGATGACCCCCAGCTTGTGATCTAAAGGGTGGTGGGAGTCAAACATCAAATACTGATCTGTGTTGTGTTGGTTTTCTGTAAACCTCTACTTCCAGTTTACCATTTTCCTTAACTTCTACCAAGCAGTCCAAGAAAGCCAGTTTGTTTGTTTGTACCTCTTCCCTTGTGATTAATGTTTTGTTTGGTCCACCACATTAATGTGTTCTGTGAAAGCTTGTACTTCCTTCTGGTGGATTTTAACCCAGGTGTCATCACATATCAATCACCAACTGTCTGCCATGTACAATGCTGTTTAACACTTACTCTGGGCGTTCCTATAACACCTCTTAGCCACTTTCTATCACACCCTTAACACCTGGCTGTGATATGCTAATTGGGATTTTTCCAGGGTACATAATTGCCACGATTCTTGTACAAGTCATTCTGAATTGAGAAAGCCAGTCGGATGACTAGCGAAACGTCTTCAAGAACTAAACTTCAAGTCCAGTTGATCTAACTGAATCAACAGATATACCATGACCTGGATGATGAGAACCTTCACAAGCATGGTTACTGATAGGTAGGATGTAAGGTAATTTATCATATATAGATATATAGATACATATACTGTGCTGGTTACCAGATAGGTAGGATGTAAGGGTAGATTTATCATATATAGATACCATATACTGTGCTGGTTACCGAATAGGTAGGATGTAAGGGTAGATTTATCATTATAGATACCATATGCTGTGCGGTTACCAGATAGGTAGGATGTAGTAGATTTATCATATATAGATACCATAACTGTGCTGGTTACAGATGTAGGATGGATGGTAGGGGTAGTTTTATCATATATAGATACCATATCTGTGCTGGTTACCAGATAGGTAGGATGTAAGGTAGATTTATCATATATAGATATCATATACTGTGCTGGTTACCGGATAGGTAGGATGTAAGGGTAGATTTATCATATATAGATATACATATACTGTGCTGGTTACCGATAGGTAGGATGTAAGGGTAGATTTATCATATATAGATATATAGTATCATATACGTGTCTGGTTACCAGATAGGTAGGATGTAAGGGTAGATTTATCATATCATATATATAGATATCATAACTGTGCTGGTTACCAGATAGGTGGGATGTAAGGTAGATTTATCATTATATAGATATCATATACTGTGCTGGTTACCAGATAGGTAGGATGTAAGGTAGATTTATCATATATAGAATATAGATACCATATACTGTGCTGGTTACCAGATAGGTAGGATGTAAGGGTAGATTATCATATATAGATATATAGATACCATATACGGTGCTGGTTACCGGATAGGTAGGATGTAAGGTAGATTTATCATATATAGATATATAGATATCTATACTGTGCTGGTTACCAGATAGGTGGATGTAAGGGTAGATTTATCATATATAGATACCATATACTGTCTGGTTACCGGATAGGTAGGATGTAAGGGTAGATTTATCATATATAGATTATATATACCATATACTGTGCTGTTACCAGATAGGTAGGATGTAAGGGTAGATTTATCATATTAGATTATAGTATCCATATCTGTGCTGGTTACCAATAGGTGGATGTAGGTAGATTTATCATATATAGTATTAGATACCATATACTGTCTGGTTACCAGATAGTAGGAGTAAGGTAGTATTATCATATATAGATACCATATACTGTGCTGGTTACCAGATAGTAGGATGTAAGGTAGATTTATATAATATATAGATACTATACTGTCTGGTTACCAATAGGTAGTAATGGTAGTATTTATCATATATAGATACCATATACTGTGCTGGTTACCGGATAGGTAGGATGTAAGGGTAGATTTATCATATATAGTATATAGATACCATATACTGTGCTGGTTTACCAGATAGGTAGGATGTAAGGGTAGATTTATCATATTAGATATATAGATCATATACTGTGCTGGTTCCAGATAGGTAGGATGTAAGGGTAGATTTATCATATATAGATATATAGATCATCCTGTGCTGGTTACCAGATAGGTAGGATGTAAGGTAGATTTATCATATATAGATATATAGATACCATATACTGTGCTGGTTACCAGATAGGTAGGATGTAATGGTAGATTTATCATATATAGATACCATATACTTTGCTGGTTACCATAGTGTAGGATGTAAGGGTAGATTTATACATAATAGATATATAGATACCATATACTGTCTGGTTACCAGATAGGTAGGATGTAATGGTAGATTTATCATATATAGAATACCATATACTGTGCTGGTTACCGGATAGGTAGGATGTAAGGGTAGATTTATCATATATAGATATATGATACCATATACTGTGCTGGTTACCAGATAGGTAGGATGTAAGGGTAGATTTATCATATTGGATATATAAGATCATATCTGTGCTGGTTACCGATATGTAGGATGTAAGTTAGGAGATTTATCATAATAGATATATAGTATCATATACTGTGCGGTTACGAGATAAGGTAGGATGTAAGGATAGTATTTAAACCTGCTAATGAGGTTTCTTATTGTAGAGAGAGGGAATAGAACTGGTGGGGGTCTGTACAGCATGAGAATTCATACTTAAAAGTTTGCGACTCACCGCCGCTCCTGTCTCTGCACTCCCTCTCCACTGCGGTGCTGGCTGGTGTTCCTTTTCTGTTCCCCAGCAGCCACACTGTATCATTTTTTTGTTGATCTGCCCCCTTTTCTTTAGATATCCAATCTAAAACTTCTTATATTTCAGCTGTCAATCATTCCTTGCTCTTAAAAACTATTCTTCTGTGAGTAGTTTTACTGTAGCTGGGATGGTGACAGAGTTTTGACAGTTGGAAATGCGTGTGCAGGCTTGACAGTTGGCTTTGGTGGGAAAAGGTCAGCAGATGGAAGTGGGAGTGGTTAAAACAGGGAGGGGAGACTGCTCCTAAACAAAATGTGTGCTGGATTGAAGCATGCAGCAACACATGCAAATCAGAGAAGTGCTACTTACAGTATTCAATTATAGATTAAGATGAGGCAAAGTATTTTTTTCAGTATAGTGTCCCTTTCACTTGCACTATAAACTTATAAATAAAACTTTATAATGATAATCCTGTATAGTTATACTTGCCAATCATACTACTTTAACTCGTAATAAAATGATACTAAAGGAAGCTTGCTATGATTATCATCTTTATCATCTTAGTTTCACTTGCTGAGCATAAACTCCATAAATGATGGATTTGATGTTATTCCTATTGTTTATTTACGGAATTTCTTTTCACTGTCTTTTAACTGGATTCTAGCTTTTGCCATTGGTAACTGGTCCATTCACCTCTGGCAGCAGGTAACCCTGACCTCTGTATACATTTTATATAAACAGGCGTACTTTGCGCTGCTTCGGCTTAAAGTATTATATGACGATGTAATACTAAAATATTAACGTCTTACCAGATTAACAGGGTTTTAATAAAGCCAATTAGGATGCCCCAACCATTAGATGTTAGCTTTCAAATTTTAATAAGATCTGATTGGTTGAGGCAAAATTAGCACCATTTTAACGATAAGAACTTTATTGAATCTCCTGAATGTTTATTACATTTTAATGAGCTAGTTAGAGGTGTGCACTAGGTATTTTGTTAAAAGCAGTTCATGCATTTAGTCATGCAAGCAGAGGAAAGTTTGCAAAAGTTTTATTTATAAGCAGTGTCTGGGCTTTTAAGGGCAAGTCACCCCTTACAACAACAAAATAATATATAGATAGATTATTCCCCAAACTCAAAACTGCAATATTTAGAAATGTGAGAGGTGGAAGTTTAACCAAAATGTTGCCTGGTGCTGTTAACTCTTTATTCCTGGTTCTTCCAGTTAGCAGTTGTAAGTAATGGATGAGACATTACAACCAATGACTAAATGCTGTTTCCCTAGCTGTCTCTTCTGAGCATGTGTGGTCTATAAAGAGCTTGGAGATTGGAATGCAGGCTGTGGGAAAGAAGGTGGAAAACATTTTTTCTGTATAAGAGGCTAGTTCCCATCTGTCACCTTTCTAATTATTTTAGGTTTGGGGAGGGTGGATTACCTAGAGTTTTTATTTGAGGGAGGAACATGCTCTTTAGAACGTTTTTAGTCCTAGATCTCCTAAATCAATAATATTAACTCCTTTGTCATTTTTAAGGTTTATTAAGACAACATTCCTCCCTTGGAAAAAAAAGAAAACAAATACTTTGCAGCCTAAAATAGTCCTTACCTCCTAATGTCCAGAAACCATAAGGCATTTATGAGGGGAGGATTAACTAGCCCTCTCATTCTATGCATACTCAGTATGTACTCACATACACTGTACAAACATGCTAAGAGAAGGGCTAAAACACCCACGTGCGTGGTGTCCTAAAAAGCTCTTTAATCGCCAATGTCTCTAAAATTGGCTTATAATGTCCGCCTTTCCTGCAGTCCCATTCACACAATGAATCTGCTTTATTCTATATCTAAAAGACAGGTGTAAGTCACGTGGATCCGACGGAGAAGCTTGAGCGTCATTTCATCATCCTCCTCCCACATCTGCGCGCCGTTGGAGTAAGCCGACTCATCCTGGCGCGTGCCGAGACAACACATTGCCGAGGAGGAAGAGTTAGTAAAGAGAAGGGGGGGGTCTTTTATCTAGACCCTAGAAGTTTTGAAAAAACACCCCTGCCTTTTTCTATCCCCTTGTCTCCAACACTTCTGCTCCAGCTGAAGAGTCCAAATGACGTTTTGTTGACGATTCTTCTGATATTTCATTGGCAGGAACAGGAGTCTAACGTGTCATCTACTGCCAATGTGCACTAATATGGCTACAATATAGGAACATTTAAAACAAGGAGAAAGGAAATTCAGATTCTTCATTCAATAGAGATCTCAAACGTTTACTCATGTTTACTGGAAACCAATGCCGAAGAAGCTTTGGAACTCCGCGAGGCGGCATTTTAATACGTTCCTTATTCATTTGAAAAAAGATGGTAATACGGAATATTCCTGTTGTGTGAATGAATCACGGCAGTGACAGATAACACGTGCTATTATAGGCCTGACTATCTATTTCTATTTAAAATTTAATCTGAAGAAAAACACATAAACCGCCTGGATTAGAGTAACAATATTTGCCAATACGCTGGACTCATCAATTAGTAGCACTCTGTACACAGACAGCTCCTGGTATTCCCATGCATGTTCTCAACAACTGTATCTTTTGTACTGATTTTACCACCGCTATAGGAATCGGTGGCATGTCTGCCGTTTGTTCAAAATAATCTTGGGAGACGGCAGGGGATTTAACCGCTCGCACTCTGCCTTGAAGACATTTAGCCGAACTGATTGTTAAACCCTGGTCTTCAGATAACTCCAGAGTTCAGAGAGATTTGCTTAATATGCAAGTTTGTCTTTGTGGGCAAAATTTACTTTGTTTCCCACTCAACCTAACTTAGATCAAAGTGTGTCAGGCCACATGCTACATACATTTTTTAACGATATCTAAACAAAACTTCCTTTCTAGGAATATTATTCATAAATCCACTAAGCTCTAGAAGCCTGCCACCTAGACCCTTGGTCATGTCTCTGACTGCTACATTTTACTTATACAAACAAAGATAAAATTATAATGCACATTCCTGGGCCCTATCACAATTATAATATTTAACTGTCCCTCGGGCACTACTTTATAACAAGGGGTGTTTGGTTTATATTACTGTGTATACTAAGTCCCTATTGTTAGCTTCCTCTAATTATGCAATGTTGCAGTTAATGATATTTGTATGGGCCCAGGAATGTGCATTAGTTTATTTTTTCCTTGATTGTATAAATGTTTGACCAGATCGTCGTACTTCTGTAAAATTTGTAGTTGTGTTTAGTCTAAGGAGTGCTTCCACAGTCCCATTACTGTATACAATATTACTTACTAGCGTCAGTCTTTTTTCGCCTGACTTTGGGGGGCCCTAAAAGTGTCTTAAAGGACATTATTATTCCACCTTGAGTGTACTCAGGTTGAGACCTAACCGCTAGGTACTCACATCTGGGTAAATTTACAAGAAAGTCGATATACTGAATATAACCTCGCTTTTCAGGTTTTACAAATAGCTTGAAACCAAAACCTTGGCTTATACTCTGGTCAATCCCTCACTCGATCTTCAGTCCAGCATTTGCCGGCTGATAGTCGCTACTGTAGGGGACGATCTGCTGTCCATTTAAAGGCACTAAGCCTCAAAACAATACAGAATCAGACCAATAAAAATTAAAAAGAAACATTATAAATAGATAACATACACAGTATATGCACATTTGTTTTGCAAATGAATGTTTCGAGACAATCTAGGGGGTTTATGTTATTAGGGGGTTTATGTTATTAATAATCTAAGTAATCAGATGACAGATTTTACGGATCTACTGTTGTCATACAGTATAACACCTAATTTCTGGCGATTAAGGCTGGCTACAGCTAGAAATTTTGACCAGATTGACACACCTATATAGTCGAAGAATTGCTGGAAATTTTTACCACAACCAACATTTTTTCAAAATTTGGCAAAAAAATAGATCTGATGTCGGTAATTTTTGGCTTATTGACCACGTGATTGATTGCAACAAAATATCTGTGGTATCACTTTAGTTCGCAACTAGAGATGGGATCCGGGTCCGACACAAAACTCCTCGGTTCCGAAATCCGAAAGATCCGTCCGAATCCGGACAGATCGTCCGGATTTCGGAACGCATTTTCGATAGTTTTTGAATGTATGGGGAAAATAGCATCAAACGTTCGAAAATCCTCGAAAATAAGATCGGAAACTCGAAAATTGTCTCCGGTCGTATTTTCAAACGTTCAAGGGTATTTTAGAAAATTATTGAAAATAGCCCCGTACATTTTCGAAAATTATCGAAAATTCGTTCCGGTTTCGGATTTTCGGGATTTTTTTTTACTATATTACTTACTATGTTTTTACTATAAAATAAGATAGTGAGAGATTAAGGCTTCCCTTCAGAACCCGCTAATAAGGAACAGAGACTTCTGGGTAATTTCCATGTCCCAAACACATTTTTGGGACATGGATTTTTTATTTTTAAGCGATATCCTGGTGTCCAACACAAAGCAGACTTGAGCCCTCTGGGGGCTACATTATGTACACACGCCACGCCTTTGGGCAACAGGCCAATCTGGTGCTTTTTTTTAAAGCCAATAAGCTGATATTTCCTTTACACTTTAGAAATGTTAAGGTAATATTTTCCATGAACTGAATTAAGGTGGCCATAAACCAGCACGATATTACTTACCCGACCGACCGCTCACGCGACGTTCCTGCGATGCTGCCGAACCACCTCTCCCGATCTTATATACACCACATGCGATCGCAAAATCCCATTCATTTTGCGATCGCATGTCGGTCGTATATAAGATCGGGAGAGGTGGTTCCAGCACATCGCAGGAACGTTGCGTGAGCGTCGGTCGGGTAATAATATGTGCTGGTGTATGGCCACCTTACTTCTAGAAACATTGCTATCCTTTGCGTACTAAATCATTGTATAGTTTTTCTCATCCTTTTATTATAATGTACAGTATGTAGTATTCATTCATTATACACTGACTGGGCAGGTTTCTCCAATGTCCCTCAGTGCAGTAACTGCTTCTTTTCTACTCTTATACATTTAAAGGGGAAACCCAATACCTCCTAATTCAAGTCAGCTGTTCCATCTCACCTGTTGGCCTCTACCAATCCCCAAAATGCCTCTCGATGATGTATTTCCATGTTGCTCATTGGCTACCTATGAATCTTTGATCTCCAAGGATTACACTCTATAAAATCTGGCACAGGCTGACTCTTTGGCTCCATTCTGCATGTCTTATCTAGCTATTGTTTTTCCATTACTTAATGAGCTTATAAAAGTTGACCTATAACGAGAACCTTATCTCTTTGGTGGTGGATCAAAAACTATAGAAACACTAAAGGCCGGAAGAACAAATGCTTTACATAGCTCTGGTGACATTATGATGTTAGCCTGACAAGTGCAAATGCCAAACTGTTGCTTTGCGTTAATGTATGGAGGTGCTTTAATACAATTGCAGATATTAGAGCAAAAATTTTGAAACCGAACTGAACTTACAAACCAACCCCCCTTCCCTTTTGATGTACCCGTGCCAGGGTGAGGACTTAAAGCCACTGGGAGTATTTAATTCAGGCAGCTCACTGGTCTGCTCCTGTCCTGCCAAGGAATATGCCACCAATGCTAGGCAATATTTCTTGCAAATGGCATCATCCCATTGGTTGGCCAATCTGCATACTGAAGGGGGAAGGTAAGAGGGGGTCAAGAGAATCTCATACTCTTTTCTCATATGGCTTTATAGATTACTTACCTCCAATATGTCCAGTGGAGCTGGGGGACTGATATCAGCCAATCAGCCAGCATTGTTAGTAGTTGCTCTACCTGATTGGCCCAGCAGCAGGTTATATGGTCTGTGGATGATCCAGTATACCTGTTGGCTGAAAAGATGTTGCATTGATTTGCTATTTGAGCCTACACATTGAATCAACGCTAACGTCAGGTCAGGTACCGGTTTCTAATATTCCCAGACAGATATTTGGGTTGGACATAACACCTGCAATCAGATTTTTAGCATCAGGAATGTATGGGGACCTTTACAGTGGCTTTTTTTCTTAGGTTCTATTTTCTATCACATGCAGGACCCCTAGTGGTTATTTTTTGTACAGCAGAAATTCCTTATCCAAAGTTGAAGCCCGGGAGGTTAAGGAGCTATGCCTTACCTCCCGTTCTTCAATCAATAACTCAGGAGCCAGGGCCGAAGGTAAGTAAATTTACCTTTCATGCGATCCACCGCTACAGAACTCTAAATCTCCATCTGCTTCCTGGTTCTAATTGTCATTAGCATGCATGCACAATAACGTGCGCTATAGAAAAATAGAACAGGAGATTTGGAGTTCTGCAGTGGTGGATCCCGCAAAAGGTAAATATACTTACCTTCGGCCATGGCTCCTGGTTAAAATGGGGGTGGGGGGAATGTTTAAATGTGGCCATGTGGAGGTGAGTTTACATTATGCAAAATTACTTTTACTTTTCTCAGGGTGGGAATCTGAACCTTTTTTCTCTACATTCCTACACCTGTATTTAGCAAGCCACGAACCAACATCAACCAGGCCAAAGGAGATCAACTGCTGGGATTTCCACCACTAACATCTGTACCATGGAACAACAACTGCTGGACCCCAACTACTGTCTGCCACGGCTGTCTCAACCATCTACCAGACTAAGGCCCCAGGTATGATGATGGAGATATCTACACTTTGGCGTTATATTATCTTGCTCTGCTTGTCCCAATAATAATATTGAAAATGACTGATATTTTTTTTGATCCAGGGATTTTTTTCCGATTGCCCTTTCGGAGTCAAAAAGGAATTTTTCCCCCTGGGGTTTTTCGCTTTCCTCTGGATCTGTCAGGGATCATGGGTAGGAATCTGCTAAATCTATGGCCTGACTGTCTGTTATGAACCCAGCATGAGCACAATGCCTGTTGTACAGATTTTCCTTTAATGGTCTCTTTGTATTAAAAATAAAGAGTTAAAAGATAATCTTTGACTTGACTTTGCCTTTAATCTATGTAAAATGTTTTATTGTAATGTACAAAAACTTTAATCTAAGGCTGAGTACACACTGGTTCGCCCTGGTCGAAACCTCAGTCACAGAGGAAATATCTACTATTATATTTTCCATAGAAGACCACACCATCGAACTTTTGTCCAAAAAAAGTACTGCCGATATTTTGACCTAATTGACTGAAATACAGTTTGGGTTGACATATCGGTCCATTTGTACCTGGCCTTAGATAACAGGAAATTAAAAGAACAAATAGTTGTAAGTGATAAATCCGCTAA
Organism: Hymenochirus boettgeri; assembly: GCA_019447015.1. Classification (NCBI taxonomy): domain Eukaryota; kingdom Metazoa; phylum Chordata; class Amphibia; order Anura; family Pipidae; genus Hymenochirus; species Hymenochirus boettgeri. The sequence goes on along the minus strand of CM033476.1, from coordinate 20,420,427 downwards.
TTGGACTATTACTGGGACTGCGCTTATGGTAAACATTCTACAATGGAAAACAAACATTGATTAACAGGTATCCTACCCCTCCTAGATCCCCCGGGAGTCTCCCTCCAATTGGGGTGGTCTCCCGTGCTCCCACCCCAATCTCCCACAACGGAGGAGTTCTAAATCTCCTCCCCGTTACGCCCCCATTTTTCTGCCATGCCACGTAACGTCCATAGCCCCGCCTCCTCCACCCCTAGCATGCATGCCCCACCCACTGCGTGACGTCAGTGATGTCACACAGCGTCACCACGCCCCTTCTCCCAGCCTGCCCAGAAACACAAAGTGGCAGGGTGGGATGTCTGGATTAAGAAAGATAAAGCTGAAACATACCCATGTGTGAATAGGAAGGGAAGTGGTGAAGGGTAGACTGGGCCAGTAGGCAGAGTGACAGGCTGCACTGATTTTAATGCAGGTATCTTGTTTTAAGGGTTTCTGTTATAGGAGGCTGCCGCCAAATTACAAGATCCCCTATGAGTAAAAGTCTGTACCATTAAGTACAGTGCTATTGGTTATACATATTACCCAGTACAGACCATGTGTATGCACATTCATTTTGGCTGACGATCATTCCATGTATGGGCACTTCGTAGGCCAAAACGTAATTTCAAAGCCCAATTCAATGGGTGGATCATTAATGAGCCCCTACCAAATGCCTGTTTCAGCCGATGAAGCGCCCATACAGAAAAGGATCGTTGGTAGTTTCTGGATTTTGGTAACCCTTGAATATATCCATCGATTTCAGTAACACTTGAATGTATCCTTTGATTTCAGTAACCCTTGAATGTAACGTTCGGTAACCCACAAATGTAACTTTCAGTAACCCTCAAATTGGCCATAACCCTAAAATGTAGCATTCGGAAAAACCTGACAATTGCCCGATTATTGAGGAAGGAAGTGTTTAAACAAGTTTTGGTGATAGGTACGTGTTCCCCAGACCATTTCCCAGATGTCACAGCCATTTACAGTAAGTTACCATTGCTATTTTATCTGTATTTTATCTAAACTTTCCAAACTATCACTCCCCATTGAATTTAATGGGTCCGAATTCGAACTAACGAACTTTTACTGAAGTTTGAAAACTGACCGAACTTCAGTAAGTTTGGCCATCTTTACCAGTAATCTGTATACCGGCAATCTAACATGGAACCAGAGAGGACACCAACTTCTTACACTTCCTGCCCAGATACATTCCCCCTACACAAGCAAGTGTTGGGGCCCCAAGAATGTTTTGCTGGGGGCCCAGTAATTTGTAGTTACACCACTGAATGGATCTTCTCCTATACACGTGGTACACTGGTTTATTTAAACCCAGGTGCTGTATATGGATACAGAAGGCCCTTTAAATCCTGATGACTGTTGGGCTTTTTATGAAATAGACATTTAAATGACTTACGTGTGATCTGATGTGTATGCAGTTAAAGGGCAGTTTTACTGTATCCATCCACCCACTCCTAATAAACCAAAAAAACATTCTCACCCCTTGACTTAGAACAGCAGCTACCTGTTACTACAGCTCTGATTGCTGGTCCTGTTGAACTCCGTCCCCACTCTAAAGGTTCGTACACACATATGATGTGTACACTGAGCCACGACCCTCGACCACAACGCATTTGTGTGATGAAAAGGCTGTTTCGCCTGAGAATCGCTAGGGTGTATGCGTTCGGTTGGGGGATGTTCGTTGATCCGCCAACAGCCACATATACACGTGCGATTCTCAGACAAAACGGACGTTCGTTGTACGTGTGTACAAACCTCACGTCTGGGTTCTAATCAATGGGAACATGCGTTTCTAGCAGGGTGCTGCACACAGGAAAGCCATAGGTACTTGCGCTGGGAGGAGAGTGGGTGGAATTTCCATTTAATGAGTGAAATGTGGTGCAATCTATCCATATACAGTATAGAGGGATGAGTTAAAATTCATTGCTTACCTTGATTTATAACATACCCCTGTAGTGGAATTCTATGGGAGGAACTGTAAGATTATAGCCTTATAACCTACCCCTGTAGTGGATTTCTATGGGAGGGACTGTAAGATTATTATAGCCTTATAACCTACCCCTGTAGTGGAATTCTATGGGAGGAACAGTAAGATTATAGCCTTATAACCTACCCCTGTAGTGGATTTCTTTGGGAGGAACTGTAATATTATAGCCTTATAACCTACCCCTGTAGTGGATTTCTATGGGAGGAACTGTAAGATTATAGCCTTATAATCTTACAGTTCCAGGAGAAGCAAACCAGAAGCCACAAAGGGGTAGGTTATAATAAATAATGTACCCCAACTGTAAATTAAAGGGATATTAGAAGTCACCCCGGAGTTCCGTGCCCTGTATAAAAGGTACTCGGCCTACGGCCTCGTGCTTTTATATGGTCACGAAAATCCTCGGTGACTTTTAATATCCTTATAATTTACAGTTGAGGATGAATTATCCACTATATATCCTTATAATTTACAGTTGGGGGTGCATTATCCACTATATATCCTTATAATTTACAGTTGGGGGTGCATTATCCACTATATATCCTTATAATTTACAGTTGGGGTGCATTAACCACTATATATCCTTCGAATTTACAGTTGAGGGTGCATTATCCACTATAAATCTTTTAAATTACAGTTGGGGGTGCGTTATACAATATATATCCTTATAATTTACAGTTGGGGTGCATTATCTACTATAAATCTTATAATTTACAGTTGGAGGTGCATTATCCACTATAAATCTTTTAATTTACAGTTGGGGGTGTATTAAACAATATATATCCTTATAATTTACAGTTGGGGTGCATTATCCACTATAAATCTTATAAGTTACAGTTGGGGTGCATTATCTACTATATATCCTTATAAGTTACAGTTGTGGGTGCATTATCCACTATAAATCTTATAATTTAAAGTTGGGGGTGCATTATCCACTATATACCCTTATAAGTTACAGTTGGGGGTGCATTATCCATTATATATCCATAGTATTTATAATTGGGGGGCATTATCCACTATATATCCTTATAATTTACAGTTGGGATGCATTATCCACTATAAATCTTATAATATACAGTTGGGGGTGCATTATCCGCTATATATCCTTATAATTTACAGTTGGGTGTGTATTATCCACTATATATCCTTATAATTTACAGTTGGGGTGCATTGTCCACTATAAATCTTATAATTTAGAGTTGAGGGTGCATTATCCATTATAAATCTTATAATTTACAGTTGGGGCTGCATTATACACAATATAACTTACCTGTTTCTCATTATACATTTATATGAAATGATACAAAGAGTGCAGGGACCACCAGACAGTGTTATATAGAGTCCCAGTCACTATCTGTATATGGAGACATAGATCACATTAACATACTGAACACTCTCCAGTTCTCTTGTGTCACTGTCACAGCTCCACATTCTGTGTCCAGCCAAGATATTGGGCGAGAGTTCCGCAATCCCGCTGATTGGTTGACCGATCCTTGCACGACACGCCCACTTCCCCTATCTAATAAATTGCACAGTCAGCATGATGACTTGTTTACCAACCAATCCCCGTTTAAGCATGGTCAGCATGATTGTCTGCGGGTCACGCCTCGTTCTGGCTCAGGATCAGGATTGGTTGGTTGTGAAGAAAAGTAATTCCAAGTCTAGAGATCAATGAGATTCAATGTAATTACAGCAAAGGCGGCAGGAGAGCAGGTGGGTGTTGTACCGGCCTCTCATTACAGCCTGGGGCCTGGGGGATAATGTACAGGGGATGTGGGATAATGTACAGGGGATGTGATGTGGGATAATGTACAGGGGATGTGATTTGGGATAACGTACAGGGGATGTGAGATAAGGTACCCGGGATAGAAATGTACAGGGGATGTGGGGAAAGATACAGGGGATGTAATGTAAGGTATAGTGAATAGGGGAGGAAGGGGTGTTGCCAGATCAGTGCTAAAATCAGAGGATATCTAATTAAACCAAATGCAGTTGTAGATTATCCTACATCCAGAAGCAACTGGTGCATCCGAATGACCCAATACCAAAACATAAGATGAGCGACATCATATACACAGTGCAGTGAAGAGTAATTCTGATTTGTATATGGGGGAGACCAACGTATGGCCCAGCACAAAAGAGCCAATTCTTCGGGTCAGCCGTGTACCTGTTTGAAAAGGACATACCTTTGAAGATTGTAATGCCAACATCTTTACAAAGGAACATGATTGGTTTAATAGAGGTGTCAAAGTGGCCATTTATGTGAAAATAAAGAAACCAAGCCTGAATAGAGGGGGGTGGTTTGACTCCATCTGTCTTACCTTGTACAATGCTGTTTTGACACCTTACCTTGGGCAGTTTCAATATCACCTCTTGACACAATGCACAATCACATCTTGCATTCAGAAGGTTCCTTAAGGTGGATACACACAGTAAAGATGTTTGAAAGATGACAGAGGGATCTGCAAGATTCTGTCTTTTATTTTTTTTTTAAAGATCAGGATACACACAGCCCTGAGCATTCTCCCTATACACAGCATAGGGAGAATTTTCGGGACGGCATGTTTCCCACACCTTAGGCCGACTCCTCTATGGGGAGACTACTGCGGCCAAGGGAAATTTTCGGTCTTTCCCGAAAGACCACAGGCCAACGGGAACGTTCGGCAGGCCCGCGCTCATTCAGGAAAACTGATACACACACTGACGATAAAGCCCCGGATAAAGTCGGATCAGAAAGTATCTGGGCTTTATCATTACTGTGTGTACCTAGCTTTACTTCTTGCTGTTGTATGCTAATTGGGAATTGCCAGGGTACTTGCCAACAGAATCTTATACAAATTATTCTGAATTGAGAGATCCAGTGAAATATCTTCAAGAACTAAACTTCATCCAGGCCATGGTAAATCTGTTGTATTCGGTAAAATCAACTGGACTTGGATGAATATTACAGATAGACTGTGACCTGGATGAATGAATATTACAGATACACCATGACCTGGATGAATGAATATTACAGATAGACCGTGACCTGGATGAATGAATATTACAGATATACCGTGACCTGGATGAATGAATATTACTAATAGACCATGACCTGGATGAATGAATATTACAGATATACCATGACCTGGATGGATGAATATTACAGATAGACCTTGACCTGGATGGATGAATATTACAGATAGACCATGAACTGGATGGATGAATATTACAGATAGACCATGACCTGGATGAATGAATATTACAGATATACCGTGCCCTGGATGAATGAATATTACAGATATACCGTGACCTGGATGAATGAATATTACAGATATACCGTGATCTGGATGAATGAATATTAGATACACCGTGACCTGGATGAATGAATATTACAGATATACCATGACCTGGATGAATGAATATTACAGATACACCATGACCTGGATGAATGAATATTACAGATATACCGTGCCCTGGATGAATGAATTACAGATATACCGTGACCTGGATGAATGAATATTACAGATATACCGTGATCTGGATGAATGATATATATACACCATACCTGATGAATGATATACAGATATATACCATGACCTGGATGAATGAATATTACAGATACACCATGACCTGGATGAATGAATATTACAGATATACCGTGCCCTGGATGATGAATATTACAGATATACCGTGACCTGGATGAATGAATATTACAGATATCCGTGATCTGGATGAATGAATTTAGATACACACATGACCTGGATGAATGAATATTACAGATATAACCATGACCTGAATGAATGAATATTACAGATACACCATGACCTGGATGAATGAATATTACAGATACCCATGACCTGGATGATGAATATTACAGATATACCATGACCTGATGAGGAATATTACAGATACCGGACCTGGATGATGAATATTACAGATATACCATGACCTGGATGAATGAATATTACAGATAGACCTGACCTGATGAATGCCTAACGATCTGACTGATGAATGAATATACAGATACCGACTGGATGATAAATTACAGATATACCGTGACCTGGATGATGAATATTACAGATAGACCGTGACCTGGATGAATGAATATTACAGATAGACCGTGACCTGGATGAATGAATATTACAGATGAGAACGAGACAATCAGAACTGGAAAAGGAAGATAAAGAAAAAAAAGAGAAGAAAGAAGAAAACAAAAGAAAAAGAAGAAAAGAAGAAGATAAGAAGAAAAGAAAGAAAGAAAAAGAAGAGACAAGAGAAAAAAAAAAAAATAGAAAAGAAAGAAAGAAAAAAAAGGAAGACAAAGAAAACGAAACGAAAAAAAAGGAAGAAAGATAGCAGAAAGAAGAGTAAAGAAGAAGAAAAGGAAAGAAAGAAGAAAGAAGAAGACCAGAGAAAGAAAGAAAGAAAAAAGAAGAAGAAAAAAAGTACGAAAGAACAAAGGGAGAAAGATATAGAAAGGAAGAAAAAGAGACAAAAGAAAAAACAGACATAGAAAGAAAGCAAAAAGAGAAATGACAAAGAGGCGAAAGAAGATAAGAAACGATAAAAATCCCTCTCCTTCCTTCTCCCCCCCTCTCACCCACCTTACCTACCCCACCCTCCCGTTTTACTTCCCTTTATTCCTTAATATTACAGAGTAGACCGTGCCTGGATGAAATGAATATTACAGATAGACCGTGACCTGGATGAAATGAATATTACATTATACCGTGACCTGGAGGGATGAATTATTGAACAGATAGACCGGACCTGGATGAATGAATATTACAGATAGACCGTGAACCTTGGATGACTGAATATTACAATAGACGTGACCTGGATGAATGACTATTAACGATAGACCCGTAGACCTGGATGAATGAATATTACAGATAGAAACCGTGACCTGGATGAATGAATATTAGATGACCGTGACCTCGAATGAATGAATGGTATTACAGAATAGCCGTGACCTGGATGAATGAATATTACAGATAGACCGTGACCTGGATGAATGTGAACCTTTACAAGCATTATTAATAAAGATGAAGGTATGGCACTAGTTAAATCCCCCGGCATTAACAAGTAAGTGGGGGGGGGGGGGTGCTGAACATACGCAAAAAGGCAATCTGAATACTATAAGCAAAGAAGAAAAAGAAAGTCTGCAGCACTGACTTAATGTCGGTGAAAAAAATATTTACATTCCTTTATTAAAGTATGTACACACATACATTAACACACATACATTATGGGACTGATCCTGTGCTAACAAAACTATTAAAAACCATTAAAATATCTAATATACAAATAGCAGCATCTCATATACTGTTATCAAAGTAACCAAGGATGAAAAGTAAAGTGCACAGTGCCATACTATGGTAAATCCTACCCAGTAACGATATACAAGAGCATATAAAGGGAAGTCTAGGTATCAACAATGTATGTAGCATATATACTTATCTGTCCCTATGTATGGCTCAACACTTAGAAGTATAGGCAATCCCTTGAGGTGTAGGCATAGGTATCGCTGCATGGCAATGAGAGCTGCTGGATCAGAAACGGTGGGTAAAGTGGTCCCCCTAACGAGAAAGCCCGGGGCACCGGGCGAAATGCGAGTCAATAGCAAACTTACCTTAATTCCAGAAGCAGCCGCGAGTCGGGAAGGAAAGCCGGCAGTTCCCAGTAGTACTTCACGGGTGCGCGATGATGTAATCGCGCACGCTGGCGGGATGACATCATCGCTCAGCCGTGAAGCAGCACTGGGAACTGCCGGCTCTGCACAGAGATAGCGGCAGCATGCAGAGAGGTAGCGGCAGCATGCAGAGAGGTGAAGAGTGAAGACTGGTAAGTGAACACTGAAGTGGAGGGCGCTAGTGTGGGGGACAGTGTGACATACAGTTACCCCCAATACCTTTCCACTATAGGTGTGTGGAAATTACAACTCCCAGTGACTTAAGCATGCTGGGAGTTGTAGTTTTCAAACATTTACAGTGGAAAGGTATTGGGGTTACTGTATGGGATTACTGTATATTCAAAGGGCAACTAATGCCCTAAAACAATATAGAAGGTCATAATGTCTACCCTCGGCTTATACTCGAGTCAATCTTTTTTTTTTTCTGATTTTGGAGACAAAATAGGTACCTCGGCTTATACTCGAGTATATACGGTACTGTATATGAGATGCTGCTATTTGTATATTAGATATTTTAATGGTTTTTAATAGTTTTGTTTGCACAGGATCAGTCCCATAATGTATGTGTGTACATACTTTAATAAAGGAATGTAAATATTTTTTTCACCGACATTAAGTCAGTGCTGCAGACTTTCTTTTTCTTCTTTGCTTATAGTGTTCAGATAACCTTTACAAGCATTCTCTTGTATTATTACTGTAGTTAAATGCCTTGTGGGCATATTTCCCATCCTGTGTTATGCCTATTGTTTACATTAGATTAAATGGAAGGAAATACCAGTCAGATTTCAGAATGACAAATATTGCTGGAGTAAAGGGGAAGTGAGATTTGAATACATAGTGCTAGAAGCAAAACTTTTTACCCCGTTTGTGCGCACAGAACTGTCCGTGTAACCTAAGGAAGTAAAGGGGAAGGTCAGGCTAAAACATGTTTTCTATATTAATAAAAAAAAGTCTTTTGCAATCTTTTTCTGTTTGCGTCTGCAGTAATTGAACTCAGTCATTATGTAAATAAAGCCTCTGCACGTGTGAGAGTTCAACAGGGTTAGTGCAAAGCAATAAGTTATATTGCTGTTAGAAAGTTTGCAAAGCCAGGGAGGAGAGGCTAGCACCTCGCAATCCCATTGGTCTTTCGCTCATGTATTGGGTTCACTGCTTTTCTAACCAGGGCTTCACTGTTCTGTTCATGTAATTGTCCTTTTGGGAACTTTAGAAGGCAGTCGCATGAGATGACATTGGTATGCGCTTCAATATACAGCCGAGAGGCCTACATTGTACTGATAGAACTTTTTTGATTCATTGGTGATAACTAGAGATGGCCGAACTTCATAAAGTTTGGTCCCTTTTCGAACTTTCTGAAGTCAATGGGGGAGTGATAGTTAGAAAAGTCCGAGTGATTTACAGCTAAACTAACAGTGGTAACTTACTGTAAATGGCTGTGGCACCTGGGAAATGGTCTGGGGAACATGTCACTGTCACCAAAACTTGTTAAAACACTTCTTAAACACGAGCGGGCAATTGTCGGGTTTTGCGCAAGCTACATTCAAGGGTTACGGCCAATTCGAGGATTACCGAACGATACTTTTAAGGGTTAGCGAAAACAGAACCATAAATTTCGAGGGTTACCGAAATCAAACAATACTTTTGAGGATTACCGACAACGAAGAATACTTTCGAGGCTTAGCGAAAACAATCCATACATTAAAGGGTTACCGAAAACGAACTATACTTTCAAGGGTTAGCGAACTATACATTCTAGGGATAGTGAACGGCCCGTAAATTTGATAATTATCGCATTTTCGATAATTATCAAAAATACAGCCGCGAGACCTGAAAAACTAACTAGTTCGAGTTCGACTGAACTCATAAAGTTCCATAATGGTTATCTCTAGTGATAACCATTGAATGGCTTTAACTATGCAGATCAGAGGTTTATGCTGTGCTGTTTATGGCTTAAGGAATCTGAAATCAGTCTACTGGGCACTCTAGATGCTCAATGCTGTCAAAAGCTTTGTGGGGAGCATTGCATTTGTTCAAAGGCTTCCATAGGAACCTTTTGGAATGTATGTATTTATGTATAATTTTATTTATATAGCGGTACGCAGCGCTGTACATTATAAAATACAGACGGGGAGATTCAATAAAAGTTTTTATCGCTAAAAATGGCGCTAATTTTGCCCCACCCAATCAGGTATTATTTAAGATTTGGAAGCTAACATCTGATTGGTTGGGGCAAACTAAGCACCATTTTTAACGATTAGAACTTTTATTGAATAACCCTGAGAGTATACAAACGGGGATAAATGCAAGCAATTATACAGATAAATGAAAATACAATTTCATACACAGGTTAAGAACACATATATTGCACACATGCATTGACACATTAGGCATGAGATCCCTGCCCCCAAGAGCTTACAGTCTAAGTCAGCTTCTATGTTTATCTACAACCTTTTGGCTGTTAAAATCGAGATATCAGATCAGGGATCGAATTAGCTGGACTTGTGTACCATGTCTTACAGTATCTGGTACAAAATTTGAATGTTCGTCAACTGCTACAGCCAAAAATATCTAACATGTCTTTACAGTAACTTGTACAAAATATGACTCATGTTCTAGTTCCTAAAGCCTTGTACACTGAAGCACCCCTGGGGGAAAGGCGGCAGGGAATATAGACATTTTTTTTGTGGGTGCTGGGAGCGCATAGGAGCAGCATTGATTCCCCCATTGGCTTCTTCTAAAAGCGATGGGAGGATCACTAGAAATTAACCCCTAAATATCCAGATTGTATAGGGAGCTGTTTTCTGTCTGTCTATGCAGAGGTGCAGCGGTAAGGGAGTCCCTGGATCTCCCACCTCCACCCCCAAAGCAGCCCTGGTGGCCTAGTGATGGAAGTGAACTTGTGATTTGCACTGATTTTTGACTTGCCCCCATTAGTATGGAATACTTACTGGTATGCAGGAATAAGTTATGGTTTCGTAAACTTTTAAGAGGCCTCTTGAGAGTGACTCAACCTTGTGATACGTATGCATTCTGGTCACATGATAATCTTTAACATGTCACAAGACTGATATTCCAGTTCCCAGAGCAAGAGAACATAGAGATTACTGCATTCATCAATCAGTGGTTTGACATGGTCTGCTATTATTACAGATGCAGTCAATGACTTCTCCTTATTTATTTCTCATAGAAATTTGTGCATGTTTTATTTATTTTTTTGTATAATTTAAAACGAAGGGATTAGTGGTGTGTTGGAGCCTAGAATTTTTCTATTGAATTGACGTAATCCCCTGTCCTTACAGTTCATCTCCCAAATGTCCTGTTTTTGCAATTGCAGATCTAGACAGTCACGCTTAATTTACCATGTAAAAAGAATTGGGGAATATAAAACCTTATGGTCTCTGTGCTGTTATTTTACACATTTGGAATGTTAAGATAATGGCCCTTCAATTCCCTTATTTTGAAAGAAACTCGCTTGTTGCCTTTGTTTTCATGTACAAAGTCTGAAATTTCAGTTTTTTCATTTACAGGTGCGGGACTACCCTTTCCTCTGAACCATTGGGCTTATCGTCCAACAGTGACTATTTACATATCCGGTGAATATAGGGAGAGGAGTACAAAGTAAGTGGGGGCCGTGGAAGAGATCAATGCTATATAGGAAGCTGCTTTATCACAAACCTTTAAAGAAAGGTGAGACGCACACACAAAGTGAGACCCAGATTATCAAAAAAGAATGGCTGATACCACCCCAAATAGTACAGTTGGCATACACACACCTATGTGAATCAAACAAATAATATATAAATAGCAACATATACATCCAAAGTAAACCCCCCAAAACTAACTCTCTATATATATATAACAAGCCCTCAATTGGCTATGGGTGTCCATCTGTTGATAAGTTCTCTGCCTCTCTGGGATAAAAGTGCAACTCAAATAGTGATATCAAATATATGGTCACTAATTGGAAGAAAAGGTGGTGTCTCTTTTTTTCCAATCAGTAGCCAAACCTGTCTTACCCTTTTACCCAACAAATAACCACATGTCCGGCCATCCATCTAAAGCACCACGTTGCCTCTTTCATTTCATGTGTGCCCGCAGAGTCTGGGATCACTCCACAGGTATTGACTAATTCACATGACACCATCCATCAATCCACTCGTAGGCAGGTCATTGCAAACAGACTGCTCCCCATGTCTAATGTCTTTATAGTGTATGGCCAGCATTAAACAGATAGAAAAATGTCTTGCAGGAGCTCATCACCATTGGTTTTGTACAGCAGTGAGCTATGGTTAGTCTGTGGACTTTACATTTCCTTTAACATGGACAATATATGTTTACAGCAAGGTGAAAATGGCTGCTCTCTGGGAGGATGTATTCAGCAACAGAAAACTGCTGGAAGATGTGGTACCAGTGGCTGTGGATATGGCTTTGATGCAGGGGGTTTTAATGAGAACAAAGGAAAGTCCAAATTCATCGGATGTAAGTTCCCTACAGATTTGTCTCCCTTTGTTTGGCTGTGTTCTAACAGGCTGATTTAGCGTCCCAGGCCCTAAGAAGTTTGGGAAATAGCTCAGGTTGTTGAACATTTGGTTGTTTTTTAATGTGATCATACGTGAAACAACGTAGTTTAATCTGCGTTTTAGGGAATCTTTTTTTCCCATGACTTAGACTTTGAATTGTATTTTTGCTGCTGTAGTAAAACTTGGTACACACAGTAACGGCCCTTTATCGGCTACATGTGTGTCAAAGGAAATGACCTCGCCTGAGATTGGGAATGGTCGGTACTGACCGAAAATCTACATTGGCCGCTGCCAGCTCCCTGTGTTGCAGTGATCAGTATGTGTGCGTCAGCCCTGAATGATCCACCCTTAACACATAATAGGAAAAAGAAAGAAGCTGGGCACACCAGTCTTAAAAAATACCAAACCAGTGTTTTATTGTGACTGTAACTTTACTTTAACATGTGTCTGAAGACGGCACACACTTTGTGCCGAAACGTCCCAATAAAATACTGGTTTGGTATTTTTTAAGACTGGTGTGCCCAGCTTCTTTCTTTTTCCTTGGATTTGGCCCCTGTTGGCAGCAGTTCTGGTAGAACCAATCATTTTTTTTGACGTATTTATGCAGATTTGCATGTTAAAGGCGTGCGGGATCCTTTTTCTCTTTCTTTGTATATCTTTACACATTATAGGGAAGTTACTGTGTATCCACATCTTTAGCAGATTACTGATGGATTCTTACAGATCCCGTCGGTGATCTTCTTAAGATCTGTACTGTGTGTGCTCAGCTGATTGGCTAACACATTTCTAAGATCAGAGCTCTGTGTTCTGAAATGATTTAGGGGGTCGGGTCTTAGAATTTAGTGGTTTGTTGTTTTTTTTTTTTTTGTTCCCCCCCCCCCCCCCGGAAATTAATTTATTTTAACGTTGTCTTTCAGGTTGTGAATTTTGCACCATTTGCACTTTTACCATCCCCTGTCCCCAGATCTCTCTTTGAACAAGCAGAGTCTGTGCAGGAAGATTTTAACCTCTTAGTGGATCGGATCAGCCAAGATTCTGCATTTTTAGAACAAACGTTTTCCAGGTGAACTGTTTCCCTTTATTGTTGTATAGAAAGCAGATGGTCCCATACAGATGTGCCCCCTCATCATATATAGGGGTGTCTATAAAACAGCTAGGCAGACCCAACTGCAAAATGATTGGCCTACCTTAGCTTTAGGAAAAGATCTCACGTTGTTATATATAAAGCAATAGTATTAATCATAAAGTTCACTAAAATGGGTCTTTTCCATTCACTTAATTCCATGTGCTAGTAGCGATGTTTCTGTCCTGTTCCTGATCAAGATGAAATGAATATCCGTAAACAAACAGTGTGCTTTAAAGGATGACTATACTCTAATTAACTAATTAGAAATGGAAAGTACCCAGGGTAGGGAGGTTGGATTGATTATTCCTACCTCACAATAGGATTTTGTTAAGGAGCTACAGCACGTACAGTTTTCATTTGCCAGGTTAGTCCTGGATTATTCGTGGATTAAAGATAGTGCTGAAGCCAGGAGGAAGACTGGCAGAATCAGTATTCTTTGGGCTGGTGCTCCTTACAGAAACAATATTGGGAGGTAGGAGTTACATTATATTCCTGTCCCATGTACTTTGCAGTTTAACTGTTTTTCAAAAAATGTTTTATACACACGATAGTTCTCTTAACCGTGTGAAACTCCTCCTAGTGTTTGTGGCGATGCGCTGAGAGACGTTATCTGCAACACGGTTCAAACAGCCCAGCAATGTTAAATGCCGCTAGTGGCTCTCGGTGCATCGATATCTGCTGTTTTTCTATTTCAGCTTCTATTTTCAGCTATTAGCTGCCAATCAAAGTGCCAGAATAGAACGCTACTTTCGGCATTTATAACTGCGGCGGCTGGGCCGCTAACTTTCGCGTTGGCTACGTAGCTGCTGCAATGAAGAAGTTTAAGTCACACTAACTGATATAACAGTGTGACGTTAACTCCAAAACAGGAGCGGTGTGCCTCTTGGTGTCACCAACACAGTAAAACTCATTTTAAAATGTACATCTATCTTTGTTCTGTGCATTGCTCTGACTCATTGTACAGACATGTTCACTGTTTCTTCTCACAGACACTTCTGTGACCGGTCCTGTAAAGGACAATTACATTCGGGGGAGTTTTCCAAACCAGAGATAACATTGGGTCAGAGTTTTATTACTTTCCCTAGATTACATTCGGCTGGCCTAATGGGAGCAGCAGTGGAATAGAATTTATAAAAATCACTCTGCTACATAGCGCAGGGATTATTATAAGGATTTATATTCCTATATTCCACAGCAGCTCCTATTATCTTCTTGCACTTCTATTAGGATATCATTTACGTTATATTTATTTCTCTTGTGCATTATAATGAATTATGTGTTTTTCCTTATTTTACAGCACAGTCAAAGTAGATGATTTCATTGAAAGGCTTTTTAGGATTCTAAGCCATGTTCAGAAAGAAGGATATGCACAGGTAAAGGAACAGGGACTAAAAGAAAGATACCTAGAATACGGAAATGGATTCTAGAAGGTTTGGTAGTGAGCTTCAGGGTGAACTCAAACAATAGGAACAGAAGGAGAACCCAATGTTATTTTACATTTTCATGGAGAATATATTTTTGTCGGCCTATTTTTTTTTATTTATTTTTATTATTTGTATTAAACACATGTTCAGTACTGTTAAGAAATTAAATCCACATACAAAGAAAAATATGTTCCCTATAGAAATGTAGTGACACATCTCTAGCTCTGCCAAACATGTTGCAGCCATATTCCTTCGGTGAACTGACATTGACACATAATCGCATCCAACATTAATAATCCCAGGAGAGTGTGTAAGCAGTGATAGGGATGGAGACCGCTTCTTCACAGAATATGTATGAAATTGTGACACAGAACACAGGATTATCTTTTTTTTTTGTTTATTTATTAAGTTTTTATTAAACATTATTTAACAATTAATACAGGCAGAATAAACATTTTTAGGTTTATAAATGGTAATAACTTGCAGGGAGATTCAATAAGAGTTCTTATTGTTTAAAATGGTGCTAATTTTGCACCAACCAATCAGAACTTATGTAACATTTGAAAGCTAACATCTGATTGGTTGGGGCAAAATTAGCACCATTTTAAATAAGAACTTTTATTGAATAACCCCCTTGGTTCACTGTCACAACGAAGCTTCACATCACAGGTTATTCTGTATATTCTGAACATCCTGTAGTTGGCGCCAGGCCCTGGCGTATAATACTGTAGTGTGTTATTGAAGAAAGAGAAGGGAAGTTTCCCTACAGTCCTACATTTCCTGATTAGAAAGACATATTCTCCCTACGCTTGTATAATAGCTGATATCCTAATTACTCTGGAATAGGCCTGGGTTTTTATTTCGACCCAGGTGAATCATACCGGAGTGTGAGGTATCTGGAATCCCCCGGATGGGGGGCTCCTCCACATCAACTCTCCCAGGTACAAGGATCTGCATTCCCAGTTCCCATGTGTCCCATATTCTGGACCATTGTTTTAGTGAATTCTGTAGTGTGGCCTAGGTATTTGTTAGAGTAATTTGCCATATTCTGGTGATTAGTTCTCCACAGGACGGAGAGGGTCCCTTAGCTGCTGAGCATATTTGGGTGATTATTTTTTTGTGTGCAGGTTTGTTGAATCCCTGTGTTGGGAGGTTAAATAAGGCTGTGTAAGGGGATAACCTGAATGGGGGGGGGGGGGGGGGGAATATATCATAAGAGATACCTCTGGGCATAACCACCATCAGTGGAGTCCCGCCCCTCTGCTTGCATTTTCTCGCAAGCAGAGGGCCGGGAGCGCGGCGGAGGAAAGAGGGGAGGTAAGTAGAGTTTGGGGAGCTTTCTAAACATATAAATATAGCGGTTGGGGCTGGGCTGGCAGGGGGAATCTTATATTAAAAAATTATTTTTAGGGTGGACATACCCTTTAAGTTAATTTGTTTAGATCAATTATTTGTTTTGAAAAGCTGACTTCTTATTAATTACACCCAATTAATTAGAGGACAACTATACTGTAAATAGCTTTTTAAATATAAAAAGTACCTGATGCAGGATTATTTTCACCTCGAAATATTGTTTCATTAAGAAACTACATCACATACAGTTTATCTGCCAGGTTAGTGCCCTGGGCCTTCCTGTATTAAAGATAGTGCTGAAGCACTCGGGAAGCCTGGCAGAAGCAGTTTTCGTCTTACTGCCACTTCTCATAGAAATAATATTGGAAGATAGAAAGTACCAATCCTACCTCCCTGTCCCAGGTACTTTTATTTTAACTGTTTTTGAAAAAACACTATAGTTCTCCTTTAAATTGTGGGCCACTGTGAGATTTCTGTCAATAGGGAAGATAGGTGGTGCAGCTTCTTCCTACACTATGGGCCCTATTTAAAAACCCGTGGTATCGAAAATTCGCCTTTAGAAATAGGGCCCTATGTCCTGTGTTAAAACAGTGAACAGAATGTTCTTGGTATGAAAAAGCTTCCTTCTCTATTATAGTATTTTACAGGCTGGGTTCTCTCTGTGATATTTCCTTTTTGCCCCCCTAGAATGTGTTTTTAGGCATCAACCGCTCAGATTACATGTTTGACTGCCAAGAAAATGGGAAGCCTGCTCTGAAACAGATTGAGATTAACACCATTGCTGCGAGTTTTGGGGGGCTTTCCTCGAGGACCCCTGCTGTGCATCAGTAAGTGTCACATTCAACTACTTTTAGCTCAGTTTTTAGTTTCTAAGCTTTTGAATTTCTGACTGTTTATATATCCTTATAAAGTAATCTTCTGTTTTTTAATGGAATTCCCACCTTCCTTCTGCACTGTTTATATATCCTTAGTCACGCCTCAACTGCCAGACAGCCGCGACCAGGAAGTGGAGCAGCTGTTAGCGCAGAAACCACCTGCTCCTGTTTTTGCTCGAAACAGGAGCTGAGGGTGGCACCCAGGTGGCGAGGGGGCATGTTAAGTAAGTCCCTATAGGGGAATCTTTAAAACATAAGATTATTACGAAACCTAGGTTTGGGGGGTTTTAAACACTTTAAAGTAAACCTTTTTTTAGAGTGGACTTGCCCTTTAAATAAATAGTAAAAGCTTAAAGGGCATGTCTACCCCATACTTACTTTCCCCAAACCCTGAGACTGTTTAATTTACTCTCTCGTAGTCCTTGAAACTCCTTATACCTAGTTTCTGTTGCAGTTCTGATGCCGGATGTCTTCCTGGTTGCAGCAGTCAATCATGGTGGGACAGTGATCACATCTATTGACTTTTGGCTGCAAGCATCATGCACTGAGTCTGCAGAGAAGAGGACCATGAAGACTGGCACCGGCAGAGAGTTAAGTATAAAGAGTTTCAGGGACAGTGGGGAGGTAAGGAAGTATAATGATCTTTTGGTGTGGTGGGGATGAGGAAGGTCATTATGAATTTATTGCTAGGGAGGACATGCCCTTTAAAGGGCAATTGTACTTTCTTTACCCCACCCTCCCTTTAAAAGTACCCAGGGTAGAGGACCTAAACAGCTCAGTCTAGGTAAAGCCCCCTCCTGGGCTTTATTTAGATAAAAACTGCTGAAGTTCCACTCATTCACCCAGTTAGACCCAGCCCCCTCCCTTAGTCCAGGATCTGACCAATGGAAAGACATGCTTCTTGTAAAACACTTCTTTCCATTGGACAGGCCTCAGGCACAGGAGCAGAGCTAAACTTCAACATCCTGGTAAGGGGCATCAACGCAAAACCCAGGGGTGAGGACTGCGGTTTAGGTTCTAACCCTGCATATGTTTACGGGTAGGGTAAATTGTGTTTAATTGCCCTTCATTTTTTCCTACATACAGTACAAAACATCAGTATGCAAATACATATCATCCAGATTTCCACATCACAGATTTTGATATTAAGACTTTTTCCTTTTCAATACACTCACTTGGGCGAACCGTAGAGTTCCCAGGCTTTGGCTATACCGTGAGCGATCCCCACACATGGACTGTTGGGTAAGATCTTGCTTGCTTCACTGGCTTTTCCCAAAGTCTTTAGCACATGTCTATTAAACCGAACATCAGCATCAACACAATGAGAATTTAACATGTGAAACATCAGCCTGAACGTTCTTCAAAATAATATTAAATCTTCTTAAAAATCATTACATTTGCCAGGCAAGGTGAACAGGAAACGGAGGGAAGGGAAAATATGTTGGTTTTCCTGCAGAGGAGCAAGTATCTGAGAAAAATGGGTTTCAATGAAGGAAGGTGGGAATTCCATTAAAAGACAGAAGATTACTTTATAAGGATATATAAACAGTGCAGAAGGAAGGTGGGAATTCCATTAAAGACAGAAGTATTATAAGGATATATAAACAGTACAGAAGGAAGGTGGGAATTCCATTAAAAGACAGAAGATTACTTTATAAGGATATATAAACAGTACAGAAGGAAGGTGGGAATTCCATTAAAAGACAGAAGATTACTTTATAAGGATATATAAACAGTACAGAAGGAAGGTGGGAATTCCATTAAAAGACAGAAGATTACTTTATAAGGATATATAAACAGTGCAGAAGGAAGGTGGGAATTCCATTAAAAGACAGAAGATTACTTTATAAGGATATATAAACAGTGAGAAGGAAGGTGGGGAATCCCATTAAAAGACAGAAGATTACTTTATAAGGATATAAAACGACAGAAGGAAGGTGGGAATTCCATTAAAAGACAGAAGATTACTTTATAAGGATATATAAACAGTGCAGAAGGAAGGTGGGAATCCCATTAAAAGACAGAAGATTACTTTATAAGGATATATAAACAGTACAGAAGGAAGGTGGGAATTCCATTAAAAGACAGAAGATACTTATAAGGATATATAAACAGTAAAGAAGGAAGGTGGGAATTCCATTAAAGACAGAAGATTACTTTATAAGGATATATAAACAGTACAGAAGGAAGGTGGGAATTCCATTAAAAGACAGAAGATTACTTTATAAGGATATATAAACAGTACAGAAGGAAGGTGGGATTCCATTAAAAGACAGAAGATTACTTTATAAGGATATATAACAGTGCAGAAGGAAGGTGGGAATCCCATTAAAAGACAGAAGATTACTATAAGGAATATAAACAGTACAGAAGGAAGGTGGGAATTCCATTAAAAGACAGAAGATTACTTATAAGGATTATAAACAGTGCAGAAGGAAGGTGGAATTCCATAAAAGACAGAAGATTACTTTATAAGGATATATAAACAGGCAGAAGGAAGGTGGGAACCCATTAAAAGACAGAAGATTACTTTATAAGGATATATAAACAGTACAGAAGGAGGTGGGAATTCCATTAAAAGACAGAATATTACTTTATAAGGATATATAAACAGGCAGAAGGAAGGTGGAATTCCATTAAAAGACATAAAGTAATCTTCTGTCTTTAATGGAATTCCCACCTCCTCTGTACTGTTTATATATCCTTATAAAGTAATCTCTGTCTTTTAATGGAATTCCCACCTTCCTTCTGTACTGTTTTATATATCCTTATAAAGTAATCTTCTGTCTTTTAATGCATTCCCACTTCCTTCTGTAATGTTATATATCCTTATAAAGTAATCTGTCTTTTATGGAATTCCACTTCCTTCTGTACTGTTTATATATCCTTATAAAGTAATCTTCGTCTTTTAATGGAATTCCCACTTCCTTCTGTACTGTTATATATCCTTATAAAGTAATCTTCTGTCTTTTAATGGAATTCCCACCTTCCTTCTGTACTGTTTATATATCCTTATAAAGTAATCTTCTGTCTTTTAATGGAATTCCCACCTTCCTTCTGCACTGTTTATATATCCTTATAAAGTAATCTTCTGTCTTTTAATGGAATTCCCACCTTCTTCTGTACTGTGTTATTATCCTATAAAGTAATCTCTAAGGATATATAAACAGTACAGAAGGAAGGTGGGATTCCATTAAAAGACAGAAGATTACTTTATAAGGATTAACAGTACAGAAGGAAGGTGGGAATTCCATTAAAGACGAAGATTACTTATAAGGATATAAAAACAGACAGAAGGAAGGTGGGAATTCCATTAAAAGACAGAAGATTACTTTATAAGGTAATATAAACAGTACAGAAGAAGGTGGGAACCATTAAAGACAGAAGATT
Organism: Hymenochirus boettgeri; assembly: GCA_019447015.1. Taxonomy (NCBI): domain Eukaryota; kingdom Metazoa; phylum Chordata; class Amphibia; order Anura; family Pipidae; genus Hymenochirus; species Hymenochirus boettgeri. The sequence goes on along the minus strand of CM033476.1, from coordinate 20,400,045 downwards.
ACTTTATAAGGATATATAAACAGGCAGAAGGAAGGTGGGAATTCCATTAAAAGACAGAAGATTACTTTATAAGGATATATAAACAGTACAGAAGGAAGGTGGGAATTCCATTAAAGACAGAAGATTACTTTATAAGGATATATAAACAGTACAGAAGGAAGGTGGGAATTCCATTAAAAGACAGAAGATTACTTTATAGGATATATAAACAGTACAGAAGGAAGGTGGAATTCCATTAAAAGACAGAAGTTACTTTATAAGGATATAAAACAGTACAGAAGGAAGGTGGGAATTCATTAAAAGACAGAGATTACTTTCGGCTCTGCTGTCTCATCTGCATCGTCTGGCAGTCAGTATTGGACATAATACTTCCCGGAGCGGCAGAAATCACCTCTGCTACTGTGCGGCAGTATTTCAGTTTTAGGCCAAATACAGCAAAGCAACAATGTCCCCAGATTTATTGCACCCAATAGCTACAGGGACAATGCAGTCTGTGCTGGTTAGATACAGGGACATATGACGGTCATTGGATCATAATAAAAATATATAAGTTCACACTGATTACCGGTATTTCACCCACAGGAATATATATGTGTGTGTTAATCTGACCAATGAAGATCTGTCTCAATGGTTCTGGTTTTAATACGGTGTTTTCTTTTAAAGGGACGGATATGAGGTTGCCGTGGTTTACTTCAGAACTGGGTATATGCCCAATGACTATACTGAACAGGTTAGTCCGTAACAGAGAAAAACTGCACAATAATGGTGGCCATACATGCAACAATCCTTATCAGATCGTGTATGGAAGATTTTCCTTCCTATCAGACAAGTTGAAAAATGTTTAATTACCCACAATGATCAGGATTGTTGAGTGTATGGCCACCTTAAGGACTAGGCCTTTGGATCTGCATTGCCATTGTATTTATAATGTAAATTGTAGGACGTAGACTCCACTGGCAATCTGTCACACAGAAGTCTATGGAGGCACATGAAAAAGCAGATAAAAGTGGGCACGAATCAATAAGTACAGTTTTACCCATAATCTCATGGAAAACGCAAATGCACGTAAAATCTAATACAAATGGACACAAGTGCATGACAAAGAGCACAGAAAGCCCCTTTGTTTTATTTATGTGTTACACTGGGGCCTCAGCGTTGGCATTTCGGCAAGAAGATGAAAGAATTGAACTCACTAATTGAATGGTTATAACTTTTAGGCTTGGGAGGCCCGATTACTGTTGGAAAGATCTAAAGCTGCAAAGTGCCCTGACGTAGCAATGCAGCTTGTCGGCTCAAAGAAAATCCAGCAGGAACTGAGCCGCCCGAACATTCTGGAGAGGTTTCTCCCTGATAACCCAGCAGCAGTTGGAAGAATCCGAGAAACATTCACAGGCCTGTACTCCTTGGATACTGTACGTGTGAATGGGTAAATTCAAAAGTAGTTCATTGCTTAAAATCTAAAAAATAATATGGGGCCATATTTATAAAGGAATGGTACGGTGCCTTTAATGAGAGCTATATTTTATGTCCCGCAGTCGTACATTTGCGATTGAGCGGTTTATCACTTATACAACACCACAGTGGTATTTTGTGCTGTAAATGAGCGACTATGGCTGTAACTTTACAATAAATCCATGGTATTGGAGATGTCTAATACCATGGGTTTAGATATAGAGCGCACCGAATCTATAAATACGATTTAAAAATCGCTTTAGACTAATGCCATTTTCTGTTGTTTAGTGAATTTGTAAATATTAGTATTTAGTGTGTAGGGGAAATTATCTATGAAATAATAAACAGGCATTCATAGTGGTAAAAATATCCTGTTGTACAGCTGGATGCTGCTGCTGCTTCCTATTGGTCGGCAGAGCAAATCCGATCATGGCAACCATATTGTGTCTTTCTTTGTAAAGATGGGAAGCAGGTTTATTGATGCATTAATCTGTAGCATACTTGTTTAGAATTCAGCATTGGTTTATTTAAAATTCTTCTAGGGTGAAGAAGGAGATCAGACTGTAAAAATCGCCCTGACAAACCCAGAGCATTTTGTACTTAAACCACAGAGGGAAGGAGGAGGTAAAACTTAAAAAATGGGAATGGTTCAACCACTACAAAAAAAAAAATCTTAAGCTGGAAATAAACTTGTATGTATTTTATTTCTTCTATAGCGCTACATATTCCGCAGCGCTTTACAATTATTTACTCATTCACATCATTCACACAAGCATGGGGAGAACATACAAACTCCTTACAGATGTGTCCAACTCAGGACCTCAGCGCTGCAAGGCATTAGTGTTAACCACTGAGCCACCTTGCTTAATAGGCCAATCATGATGCTACAGTGGGACTGGCCTTTTATCATTCTTGTTCAACATAGTACTGCTGTGGGGTCTAGGCTGGGACTGCACATTTCTATTGTTCCCCATACTTTCCTATAGGAAGCTGATAATGTCCGCTGGTCACCTTTACGATTTCCCTATACAAAGTACAATGAGAATGAATGGGCATTGTGTGTATGCATCTTTTTATCTCCCATTCTTCAATCAATAGCTCAGGATCCGGGAACAAAGATTCAAGAAACTTACCTTTTGCGTGATAGGGACCAATAGAAACTAGGTGCTGTATAAATCTAGCTTTACATTAATCTTTCAATACAAGCTGAACCTACCCTAAAACCTGTATTTTATATACAGTTTAAGCAGCCCCCCATTCTTATTATACTTACCTATTCCAAAGATACTCCTGAAAAGACTTCCAGAACCCGATCCCTCTTCTGTCCTGCTGCTTCTGGGTATCGGATGTCAGTCAAAGCATCTTTGGAGTAGGCAAGTGTAACAAAAATGGGGTTGGCTTCTTAACATGTATGTAAAATATTGATTTGAAATTAAGTGGATGGATCTACTGGATAACCACAGATGGCATTTATATATGACCAACATTAAATGTATTCTGTATAGGCATGTTTTATAACACTGTATATTTGCATTAAAAATGCCTGTGGGAGCCGCCATGTTTATTTTCATAGCCCATTCATCACTGCCATCTAGTGGATATAAATTTACAGCCATGCCTGGTCTATATGAATGCTGCATGTCCATCTCTGGAGAGCGAATGCATTGTGGGTAAATATAAGCTGGGTACACATGAACAATTTTTTGTCCCGACCAACCGTTTGTCACTAGGAAGCAGTCGGCGCGACCAATCATACAGTCCATATGACACCGCAGTGATTTACAGACATGTCTGATCGTCTGTAACAAATGTTACAATAGGGAAAGTAGCTTTCACAGCTGCAAAATTGCTTTGTTCTTATACAATCTTTCCTTTCCTTTTAGGAAACAATATCTATGGTGAGAAGATTAGAGAAACATTACAGAGAATTAAAGACAGTGAAGACAGAACCTCCTACATTTTAATGGATAAGATCAAGCCGAAGCCAGTAAAGAACTGTCTGCTGCGATCTGGGAGCAAAGTGCAGATATCCAATTGTGTTAGCGAGCTGGGCATGTTTGGGGTTTATATCAGGTATTTGTCTATTCCTAATGGTGTCTCTTTCTGTCCTGTATCTAAAGACTAATGAACATGAATTGGGATTAGGGCCATCTTAACCCAAGCCCTCAGGATGTAGAATTGAAAGTAGCTTTAGATGAACATGGAATGTGGTTTTTAGAAGGACAATTCTACTCCCCTTTCCCCGATCCATTGCTATTTAGTACACAGGGTAAGGACCTAAATCCCTCAATACTCACTGTTTGGCACTTTAACTTACCGCTGAAATACTTACCATATATACTCGAGTATAAACAGAGGTTTTCAGGATTTAAAAAAAGCCTGAAAATCTTACTCTGTTTATACTCGAGTCAGCCTATCTCCTACCTTGTCCGCCGGCCGCGTGATCCGCATCCTTGCTCCACAGCCTCTGCGCATCCGCGGATCGCGCGTCCGCCGGACAAGGTAGGAGAAACTTTTACTGCACAGGGACACAAGTGGCAAATACTTACAAATAAGAGTAAAAACCTTTTATTTGTGCATACTGTATGCACAAATAAGGAGGATTTACCCTATTGCCACTTAAGATGTTGAAAACTACAACTCCCAGCATGCTTTATTGCTGGGAGTTGTAGTTTTCAAACATCTTAGTGGCAAATACTTGCAAATAGGGGTAAATCTCCTATATTGTGCATACAGTATGCACAATAAAAGAGGTTTTACTCTTAGTGGCAAATACTACCCCTCGGTTAACTCAGTCAATGTGGTTTTCCTCTTTTTTTACCTAAAACTAGGTACCTCTAGGTTATACTCGGGCGGTTTTACTCGAGTATATACGTAATCACTGGCGCTCTGGTCCGATCGTCCTCTCTGCAGCCAATGGGAAGAGGCTTTGCTTGAAACCTTCTTGCAAAGCACGTTTTCCATTGGCTGATCAGACTGGAGTGCTGCCATTTTCTTCATTGTGGCGTTGAAGCAGACATAAAAAAAAAAACTAAAGGGAATAAAACGCTGCTATTGATCGATATTTTCCAACTGCAGTGTTCTGTTACAGCCAAGTCATAAATCAACTACATTCTTTACAGTGCAGTCATAGCAACCCATCGTTGTACAATACTGATCGCTAGCTGGATATTGTAATGTAAATTACATCATCACAGAACAAATAAACACCAAATGTCTGATGGATGTGAAAACCCCCAAATCTAAAACTGGGGTGATTACGGCTTCACAACAAGTTTTATACAGCAAGTGGCCCTTCTTATGGATTGCTTTGGCTGCATGTTCTCTGGGCTCCCACCCTATATAACCATAACATTTTATTTGGCATCTCCTTAATGATTCGCTTTATTTTGTGCTCTAGACACAACGGAAGGATAGTTGCCAATCAGCTGGTGGGTCACCTGCTCCGGACAAAAGCCATAGAACATGAAGATGGTGGTGTAGCAGCTGGCGTTGCAGTGTTGGACAGCCCTTACCTGGTGTGATTTGGGTTATGGCTGATTCACCTGGGTGTGATTTGGGTTATGGCTCTGATTCGCCTGCCTGACGTGCCTTATCTTTGCGGGACTCTGCTGGAACTTGTCTTGATATCCAGGTCTAGTATTGAAGAGCTATGGGTAGTCAAATAGTTCATCACATTTATCAGCATTAAAAATGCCTTTTAGTGGTCCAGCTCCATTTTAGTGAATGCCAGTGTGTATTATTCCAGACTGTCCGAGTTAAGACTTTACATGGAACAGTTGATCTGGTGCCATATTAACATGCCATTCAAGAAAGAAATAATTCTGGCTGAATGATTGTATACCACGCAGATTGGCACTTTGACCCAATAAAAAGAACTTTCCTTTTTTTTTTTTTTTTTTTTTTTTTTAAATCAAATGTACAAACAATGGGGCCTATTTATAAACCTGGGGTACCAGTATTTATGGATATCGCTAGTCTTATCAATAATGACGTGGTGCAAATGACAGTAAAATGAGTGCAATAAAGAATAACTGCCCTTTATAATCCCAGTAATTTTCCTTCTGCTGTTAAAAATGAAAAAATCATTTCCTTAACTGGTTACCACAGTTAGAGAACATTTTGATTGGTTGCTGTAGGTCAGTGATAGCGACCCTTTTAGAGACCGAATGCCCAAAACCCACTTATTTATTGCATAGTGCCAGCACGAGAGGTTAACATGAATACTGAGGTTTCACCAGTGAAAAACAAGTGAAACAGACAGTAGAGAAAATTGATTATGGATTAACATTGAATGTTGTTTGCACTATTTGATGTAGTGTGCTCCCCTTTGATTAACGTTGGGATTAACCCCAATGCAGGGGGTGTTTTGCAACTTCTGATTATTGGCAATTGCTAGCCTTGTGCTAGAGTGAATCTATACTTGTTTTGGTCTCTATTGTTACCAGAAAGGACATGTCTCTGCCTATCTGATAAACTCTGGTGAATTCTGCTTGGCATGAGTGCTCACAGAAAGGGCTCAGAGTGCCACCTCTGCCACACGTGCCATAGGTTCGCCACCACTGCTGTAGATCAATAGAGGTTTGCTTTATTTCATAAACCCAAGTACATCTTAATATTACCTCTGCTGTTGGCCCAGAATTGAAGGAATTTAAACCTCAAAAAGATCTGGCCAATCAACAAGCGATAATTATTTGTTGCATTCTTTTATATACGTTTTTTTCTTTGTCTAACAAACCCTGGATTGCTTTAATCTGTACAAACCTTTTCCATTAAAAAATAAAGAATTTCCTCAATACAAAGTAGAACCAAAGAAACTTTAATAAAAGGTGACATTAACAAAAAATAATAAATGTTATTTTCCTAAATTCAGAACGATGAAAAGCAGTTGAATTATTTTTATGTGGGACGGATCACTACGCAAGCCTTTACTTAACATAACTAAAGCTACATACAAACATCTTGCTGATCATTGCCATAATTAATGATAAATATTTTCACATTTTTATCCCAGTTTTTAAAAAAAATAAAACCTGCTTCAAACAAACTGTAATGTATTGCTAGCTTGCTGCATGCTCAGCCTTTCTGTGCGTAATTGTGTTTATACACCGACAAAACGATCATATCTACATTTTACAGATCCATTCTATACGCTTCAAAAATCATTAACTGACCACTAGGCATCGCTCTTCTATTGGTCTGTTTGAAGGACATGTCCACCCCAAAAATTATATTCTAATAGGTTTTTGGCTGCTTTATTACCTGTTCAATGCCTAATTCCTTGCTGCAAGCTGAGCCTGCATTCCAGAGGACTGATGGATAAAGTTGGCTGTAAAGCAGTGAGCTAGATTTTAGTTTTTGTGGTCGACATGCCCTTTAATAAATTTATGATAGATCTACATCTGTGGTATTTAGTTAGATCAACTGGACTTGAAGTTTGATTGCTTGGTAGAAGTCAGGGAGAATGATAAACTGGAAGTAAACATTTACAGAAAAAAACCCACAAAGACCACTTGATCTTTGACTTCCACTTTAGATCACAAGCTGGGTGTCATCAGAACCCTACAACACCGAGCACATCCCCACTAGCACAGAGGCTAAGGGAATTAAATATCTTGGAGGATCCCTGAAAACTAGTAGATATCCTGAGAAGACGGGAGAGAGAACATGGTCATCCCATATGTAGTGGGGGTTTCATGGAAATTAAGAAGATTTTTTAAGAGACAGCATATCCCTGAAATAGAGCAACATTATATACACAGTGCAGTGAAAAGTGCTCTTGATTTGTATGTGGTACACCAGCACAGAATTGCCAATTCTACAGGCCAGGATTATGTATCTGCAACTTGAAGAAAAAGGAGATATTTTGAAGAATGTCATTTTAATATACTGGAAAAAAAGTCTGGTTCAAAAGAGGTAATAGGGAGGCCAGTTATGTGAAAATAAAGAAACCAATCCAGAATAGGGGTGAGGGTTTGACATTAAACGCCGTTTTGACGCCTTACCCTGGGAAGTGTAATAACTCCTCTTGGCTACAATGCAATCAACACCTTGCATTCAGGAGGCCTTGACCCCTTGCGTTTACATGTTGAATAAGCCAAATTTCAGGGTAACAGATTCTTGTACAAGAACTGACATATCCAGTTGGTTGACTAGTGAAATGTCTTAAAGAAATAAAACTTCAATCCATTTGTTATAACGGAATCCCACGGATATACCATGACCTGGACTAATGAGAACCTTCACAAACATGGTTAAATTAAATCATGCAGAGAAGCAGTCTTATCCATTATATTTAAAGAAAATGAAACACAAAATATTTCAAAATGACTCATTTTCTTTTGAAAGACAAGTGTAGACTAAAACACATTTTCTCTTTCCCTGGGTAAATCACACAGAGCACACCCAAGACAGCAGTAGGGATATGTAGAGTGATGCATGATTGACACTGGTTATACATGTCTTTAATAGGCAAGGCATCACATCATTCTCTGGGCTTTAAGTTGGGGAAAATGTATTTTAGCCACAACTTCTCCTTTAACTTGGCATTTCATTCTTGTAGCTGGTATGCAACAGTAAAGGCACCATAAATGCAAATACAGTTCATAAAAATCACACAGGAGTGTCTTAAAGGAACAGTAAACAACATCTTTCTATAAAATTGTAACTAGTAACATTCACAAATATACAGTATTACAAATGGTTGACGAACATATACAACTGAGATAAGGCTTTGATCATGGGTGAGGTAATGTTTTCCTATGCACAACAGACTTCCTGCAAACAACCCTATATAGATAGAGCAGTGATGTTGAATGTTGGTTGCATTCAGTTAAAAAAATTACAAATCCCAGCATGCCTTGGTTGCATTTTGGGAGTTGTAGTTTCTAAGTATCTGGAGTGGCAACATTCGACATTACTGGAATATAGGAAGAGATCCTTTTTGGAAAGACATTTTGCGACAAACAACTTTCTACTTTTCATTTAAGGACTTGGACAAAACTGATAAATGCTGAAAACTTGAGTTTGCTTTACGTAAAAGCTTCCTTGTATTTTAATACTAGTAGTTCTTTATGTTTGTTTCACATGGTTGTTCTACCTGAATAAAATCAATTACAACTGTATTGTCTATGCTCTGCCCCTACCTCAGTCTGGGATCTAACCAATTAGAAGAAGCACTACTTGCATAACATGCCTTCCCACTGGTTAGGCCCTGGGCCAAAAGTGGGTGGAGCAACAACTGTACATTTGTCTTGATTCATTCTTAAAAGTCCAACTTTACCATTTGGAATTTTATCCATCTTGAATTATATTCTTTTCTATTATAAGTTGGGGTTGTAAGTCGGACAAAACAAGTACCGATTTTTAGTGTTTTGTACTGAACACTAAGCCCTCAAATAATGTAAGGCTGTGTACACACATACGATAGTGACAGTCACGGCCAATCTGGAATATCGGCAAATACTTTTTAACCTGACATGCCTGAAAATTTTGGTGGACCAGTTGGTCTTTAATAAGATAAATTATCCCTGCCTTTTTAGATAGACTACAGTGTAAGTTACAAGTAGCCTGTCTGTAAGCAGGGTGGGAAAAAAAGTCTAATTTGGGGAGTTTAATGTCACGTGTACAAGGCCATGTATCTTTGGTTAGGAATTTCTAAGATACGGGTGATACATTGTTTAAATCAGAAGAATCTGCCTATAAAGCAGGGAGCAGTGGAGTTAACGTTTTTCATGCAGATCTATGTGTGCGTACGATGGGCAAATTACAGGCTCTCGTCCAATGAAAATTTCAGCTGGTGCCAACTAAATTGCATTTCTGATGATGGATTACTACAATTTGCACTTATGCTGGCCATACACCTCCCAGAATTCCATTGTTGGAATGTTATGCGGTAAAACCACCAGTCTTTTTAGATATTAGATTAGTTTGGCAAATCTGACCAATAAATATATGGCCTGCACAACTTCATCTGTCCGGTATGTATATTGATATAAGATGTGTAAATTCTCAAACAAGCAAAACATTTTTTAAAATTACATTTCATTGGTAAAATCAACCATATACTTATGCTGACCGTTGGGAATATTCAGCCAAAAAGAAGCCTTAGGCCTCGTTCACCTGTACAAACTGCCGTTTCAGGCGATAATTGTGAGTGTGTATAATTCGCAGAATGATGAAATGACACTGGCCTTGTCCACACAATTGTACGCGTGTACATGGGCTTAGATCTAGACGTTTGGTGAATGTTATTAATAGTTATACACCAGCATTATAATTAATTACTCATAACACTTAGCATCGCGATACCATACGATTGTCGGACCGTATATGGGCAAACACTCGATCATCGGCCAATTTTTGGCCTTATAGGGCGATCGGGAAAAAAAATAATTATTGGACCAATCCCAATTGAGCATTCCTACCATCTGGATTGGTCCATGTATGGACGCTTAACTATCACTGTCCTGAGAATTTTGCACACTCACGGTTGGAGTTATAATGGAAACTATGGGCAGTTACAATAGTTTCTCTGGTGAGAAGATGCAATTCACAGTAAATTTAGAACAAATCACTAGATTTAGGAGTGTATGTTCAAACTACTGCAAAGTACCGCTCATTTTTAGTACTTTTATTACCGGTGTGGCCCTTAAAGACCACACAGTATCGGTATTTAACAACATGGAACGTATCTTAGGCCACGGGGGTAAAATATTGCACTGTAGCTGTTTTTTTTATGACTGCAATAAAGATGCAATTTTACAAAATAGTTGTACCGCAGCTTTATAAATATAACAGGAGATGGCTGGATGCTTTGGGAGTTACTGGTTTTAATACATAAAGTTCCAAGCTGATCCAAAAATGTTTCCAGTTGCTATTTGGATCTACCTTTAAACTGGTGTACACCTTCCTCTGGATCAACTGTGAAGTAGGAGTCATAAATGGGGTAAAATGAAATATTTGGACACGCCTTCTTTCAGGTTTAGCTACCATTACTAATATTCGTCTTTAGTTCTCCTTTAAAGGCTTTTAACAAGATCCACATACCTAATAATATAACATTCTCCTTTAAAGGAGAACTATAGTGCATTTAAATTTGGGATAGAGAGGTAGGATTGGTAATTTCTACCTCCTAATATAATTTCTGCACCAGCATAAAGAAAACAGCTTCTGCCAGGCTTTCCCTGTGCTTCAGCACTATCTTTAATACAGGAAAGTCCAGGACAATAACCTGGCAGACATAAACTTTGTGCTGTGGAAGAAGAAATCCCTTCCTGCCCCAGGTACTTAATTTTTACAGTGTAGTCTTTTAAGATGATATAGTTTTTATATTATCTATTTCATTACCTTTAGTTCCCAACTTACATGAGCCAAATATAATCCACATTTCTTTTCTAGCAGCTGTTTTGTACTACAAATCCCAGAATTCTTCAATAAAATCGACAAGGGATATCAGTAGTTTTGAGAGGTGCTGACACCCGACCACTGTAAGTAAAGCAGTCACAACATATACAACACAGACGTATTCTGAATACAACATACACATAGGCCCTAACTACACAGCTGGGCAGAGATTTATATGGCCATAATACCAGAGGACGTGGAGATTACATTAGGTTTTGTTGCATTGTTCATTGCTTACGTTTCTACTGCAGCGTCTTGCACCTGTTAGCAAACAATTGGTGTATAACATTACTGTCTGCTAGAGTGGATATATCCCCCAGTTCTTCATCGTTCTTGGCAATCTTTCTCAATACTCGCCTCATGATTTTACCTAGAAAAGACAATTTGAAATCACAGCATTTACAGGGGAAGACCTGTCATTCCAGAAGCAGAAATTAATTTATATTCTCCATCCCTGACCTCTTACTAGGATCTTTGGCTGCCTGTCAGCACACTTTCTGCAACATTTAAGAGAATCAGCAGAGAAAAGGAAGGGGGAGGGAGGGGGAGATGTGTAAGCAGAGCAGTGTCCATGGTGAGGCTGTGCAGAACGTATAAGTGTCACAGACACTACAAGAAGGCAGTAAGTAATGGAGGGTGGGGTGAATTAGGAGCACTCACTAAACATTAATAATTTAATGACTAAGCAAGCACAGATAAATGTGTGTACCACCATTTTACTTCTCTCAAATTGTAGTTACCACTATAAACCAGGATTCTACTTTCATCAAAAGGTTTTTTTTACCAACCTGACCGTGTTTTGGGCAGCCCAGGGGCATTCTGGATATAATCGGGAGTGGCGATTGGTCCAATCTTTTCTCTAACTGAAAAAGAGAATTTCAATTGTAAATATGTGAGAAAAAAGTCTTTGTCCTGCTTATCACATAAAAGTCTATCAGGGAGATGTAATAAAAGTTATCATTAAAAATGGTGCTTTGTTACCTTTCGAATGGTACATTACACCTGATTGGTTGGGGCAAAATTAACACAACTTTTATTGAATCTTCCTTTATGTATTACAGTTCATGTCTGTTACTTTAGAAAGCAAACTTAAAATCACTCGTATTTGCCTTGGTTCACCATTAAATACAAAAACCAGAGCAAATTTGCATTGTGAAAGCAGTGTATTCTGGGTATAATGATTCACACCCAATAGGGGATGTGCAAGGTTGGCTATGAGTCTGTGCTCCGTTACTATTGAACTACCTACTTCCATTATTATTACCCAGTTGACTAGCAAGCAGTTTGTGGCCTTCACATACAGGTCTGGAAGCCTTAAGCTTGAGTGTCAGATTAGTTACCCAGTTTCTTGAGCTGATCAGTGAGCGTACTGCTGAACTGGTGTCCATCCCGTAGGGTCACAAAGCAATACAAACATTCCCCTTTCACTGGGTGGGGGTGGCTCACTACAGCTGCCTCTGCTACGGACGGATGTTCAACAAGTGCAGATTCCACTTCCGCAGTACTAAGCAGGTGGCCTGAAAATATAAAGGTTTTTATACAGAATGAGAGGTGGATATAAAGCAACGTAACAGGTTTTTACAAAGGGTAAATAACGGAATAAATCCAAGTACAGGTCTAACTGCTGCTACCCACTAAAGCAATAGACTGCAGTGACAAAGCACTCGGCATTACCAATCCAAAGAAGTAGATTATGATGATTACTGATTATGGCTGCTACAGATTAATAGCAGGGGCAGAGTGCCCCATTAATTGCACCAAAGATTTGCTACAGTGGGTAAATATCAAGACAAATCCACCAGGAAGGATTGTACTTACCAGAAACATTGAGCATGTCATCGATTCTCCCTGTGATCCAGTAATATCCATCTTTGTCCCTTCTACATCCTAAAAATAAAACCCCAGATTATAAATCTAAACGTTTCAAGTTTTACTGCTTGTTAAGTGGCAATAACAGAAATTCTTATCAAAGGAAGTTAATTTCGATTGGTGGAATGTACATGGTTTGTTGGATTAGTGACAAAATGACTGCTCGTGGCCCTATCAAAATAAATCCTGGCCCGAAGGACTGTCAGGGCGGGGAAGAGTCACTGAAGCAGTCCTGTCACTAACTGTAGGGCCCCTACATGAGGGAGGTTGGACCCCAGTATGATTATCTGCACTTTGCAGGCACCAATTGTATAAAAATCATTTCACATTTTCTCGATGTTTATAGACATTTCCTTCCTTCGAAATGTTAAAGAAATATAAAAAAGCGTACCATCTCCCGTTACATAGTATCCTGGGAATTTCCTAAAATACGTGGTCTCGAACCTCTCGTGGTTTCCGTACACAGTGCGCATTAACGCCGGCCACGGCTGTTTAAATACCTGAAAGGTAATATTGCACACTGGGTAACACGGGATATTAAAAGATTTGTGCATATGTAAATAGTGTGAAGAGTGAAATAAAGATGAATAACAGGATGTATACATTGTGTAGCTAAATGATTAGAAAAGGATTTGCTATTTCACCTTTTTTACGGGCACTGAAGATTATTTCCTGAGAGTCATGTGACTATCTTCCCTGAAATCACAACACTTCAATCTTGCTTTACAGCTGGGACTAATTTTACAATTCGGAACCAGACAATATAAAACACAGCTAATCTGTTCCATCTTTGTAATGATTTCATTGGTTAAATCAGGTAACTGTTGTACTGGGAAGGGGGCATGATTCTGGAAACGTCCAGATTTGATTGGAGGGTGTTCGGTTTGTTCCTATTAAAGGGGTTGTCTGGTGCTCTTTAAAAATAACCTATATGAATAAAGGGGTAAACACAGCCCAAGCAATGAGACGAGGGTCACACATCACCCACTGGTGTCTGGTCCTGTCAGTCTTATTCATTTTTATAGCCAGTATAAGGCTTTTCGAAGAACTACGGTACTTACCAAATAACCTTCTGCTTCCCCTTCAAGTTCTTCTCCAGACTCGTCTAAAATTGCCGGAATCACCCCAAAAAATGGGAATGTCTTAACAAAAGGAAAAAAAAAAAAAGGTTGGAATTTTTTTTTTTGAGAGAGAAAAAATAAGAAGGGGGCCGGACCCGCAGCAGCGTTGGTGATTGGCTGAGACATTGCTTCTATGCTAATAACTGATGTTGCTGCTGCTTAGCACAAAGCAGCAGCATAAGACAGCCAAGTGCTTTCTAAAGAGGGAAAATAATATTTTTTTTCCCTTGAATCCATAACCCTCATTTTACAAGACTATTTCTTGACAGCTCTGGCTGTTGCTGCCTGGCACTGCTTGCTTCCTTTAAAGGATAACTATTGCCTCAATGCATTTTTTAAAAAAAACTGCTTTAAAAAAGGAGTAGTGGTATGCTGCCCTCCCCATACATTTTTTTTCCTGATTTTGAGCCTCTCTCTGCCTTCAATTAGCCATGCAGTGAAGGGGGCGTAACAATTCTGTCTGCCTCTAACTGTCACTCAGAGCTAGCATGCAAGAAAACACTCCTGCACCCACCCTTTATTAGCTTGATTATGTAGGCTGTATCCTAGCAGGAAATTTCAAGTTTGTTTGACTGGCAGAGAAGGAGGAGAGGTTGTAACAGACATTCCCACCAGCCAATGACAAGTGATATGTTAACGATGGCCCTGAGCCATCTAGGAGGCGGGCTGTTAGCACTTATCTTTGCTGTGTGATATCTAAGGGAGGGCAGCACAGTTGTAAATGAGTGTAAGAGATTTCAGCTGCTGGAAGTGTGGACATGTAATGGGGGAGGTGTGTTTTTTTTGGGTATTGTTGTCCTTTAAGTATGTTATCCACCAAAACTCCAACAGTCAGATTCAATAAAAGTTTTTATCGTTTAAAATGGTGCTAAATTTTGCCCCAACCAATCAGACCTTATTTAACATTTGAAAGCTAACATCTTATTGGTTGGGGCAAAATTAGCACCATTTTAAACAGTAAGAACTTTTATTGAATAATCCTGCAAGATCCCTTTCCATCAGGGATTCACTTAACACAGAGCCATTTATAGTATAAGCAGCACAAGGATTTTTAAGTCCAAAATGCATCACCTTACATTTCTCAACATTGAATCTCATCTGCCACTTAGCAGCCCAATGTGACAATCTATCTAGATCCCCCTGCACATCCTTTGTAGCTTTTAACGATGCACCAGAATAATCTATTTGTATTTGGTATTCTAACAATGTTATATAAAAAAAAAACAACTTCAAATTTGAAGCAATGGGGGAGATTGAATATACTAGTCTATCCCCTAAATGAGTATAAACCCCACACTACCCAATGTACTACCTGGCAAACAAGGGTTTTGCACAGCCTGCACATTCCCAAAGGTTTGTGAAAATAGTGCAATGGAAGCGACACAATAAATTCAGCGTTGAGGTTTGCACTGCTTTTTCAACTAGGAGGTTAAACCCACACAAACGAACATAATGCAAGTCTTCCCACAATGCATTGCATTCACCCCTTCCTAAACACTTAGGGTTTTTCAATAAAAGTTCTTATTGTTAAAAATGGTGCTAACTTTGCCTCAACCAATCAGATGTAAACTTTCAAATGTTAAATAAGATCTGATTGGTTGGGGCAAAATTAACACCATTTTAAACAATAAGAACTTTTATTGAATCTCCCTGTTTAACTCTCCTCTTTCCCCCATTTCTTTAGACAGACTAACGTTCTCTCTGAACCATTTCCCACTCTTTTGTAAACTTACTGCTGATCCAGGTTTCGTTGTTGTAGCTCCAGGAAGCGGCGTTAACACTTGTCCCCCCTGCAATCAAATCACATTTCTGGGGTTACATTTACTGTATTGCTATTTTACAGTTTGATGTTTTTATAGGGGATATTTTCAGATTCTGGAGTGTAAAAATTTGGGTTTAATTCTCCTTTAAGCTTTGTGTCTATGGAACCGGATCCTGATTGGCAATTACTGATCTTCCTCCCAAGCTATTAGACACGTTCTCCCCTACTGCTTCCCATAACACTGCAGGTCTTTACTGCTCCCCATTACCAGCTTATTCCCTGCAGGGTATCATTATAC
The DNA here is from genome assembly GCA_019447015.1 of Hymenochirus boettgeri. Lineage (NCBI taxonomy): Eukaryota > Metazoa > Chordata > Amphibia > Anura > Pipidae > Hymenochirus > Hymenochirus boettgeri. The sequence goes on along the minus strand of CM033476.1, from coordinate 20,384,138 downwards.
AATAGGAGCCATAATATCCCTCCAACACTTTCATCCCACTCCCGGGATCTCCCAACATCACGGTCCTTGTTACACCCTCTCACCGTCTCAGTTTGCCAGAATGTGTCCACAATTGGGCACCTCTTCTCTCCCACAACATTATAATACCAGAGCCAAGCTTCTGGGTTAATGGGTTCTCCAACTGTGCCCAGCACCTTCAGTGATTTCCTGCTATACCTATTGGTAAAAAAAAACAAAACAAAGATTGACCCTTTCCTTTTCTATTTGGTGTAATGCAGTGCAGCCATTTCCAGCCTCGGTTGGTGGTTACCTTCTCACTGGCTCCTCTCCATACTTCATGAGCAGACGGATTGCGGTTGGCGCTGTGTAGAACTTGCTCACGTTGTACTTATCAATGATCTGCCACATTCTGGAGATGTCTGGGTAAATCGGGAGCCCTTCGAACTGTGCAAAGGGAGAAAGCCGGTTGGTTTGATTGATATTGAAGTGTTAGCACGTCGAGTCCATATGTCATTATTCTTATTTCGAAGGCCCAGTTATATTATCACATAGGACCAAGGGTTTATTTTGGAGAGGTGAAATAAAGGAGAGACTGTAGTGTAAAGGGGTCAGTGACTGATAAAGATCGAAAAGCTTCATCATAATGCAATTCAATCATCCGGTGTATGGATAGCCCAAGAATAAAGAAGTAACTTACTAAAACACTAGTGGCCCCATTGGCCAGTGGTCCGTAAGTAAGGTAGGAATGTCCAGTGATCCAACCTATATCTGCCGTGCACCAATACACGTCATCATGGTGGTAATCGAACACATACTTAAATGTGGTGGCCGTGTAGATCATGTACCCACCTACTGTGTGCACCACACCCTGGCAGATGACAAAAAAAAAAAGGGAGAAAATCAACAATGAGGAGTAAAGAATGAGTGACAAGATAGACCCATTAACTCACTACTATACAGCCAACCAGTAAATGACCAATTGGATAGATCCATTTCTCACTACTACACATAGACCCATTAACTCACTACTATACAGCAACAACAGTAAATGACCAATGGATAGATCCATTTCACTACTACACATGACCCATAACTCACTACTATACAGCCAACCAGTAAATGACCAATTGGATAGATCCATTTCTCACTACTACACATAGACCCATTAACTCACTACTATACAGCCAACCAGTAAATGACCAATTGGATAGATCCATTTCTCACTACTACACATAGACCCATTAACTCACTACTATACAGCCAACCAGTAAATGACAAATCGGATAGATCCATTTCTCACTACTACACATAGACCCATTAACTCACTACTACAAAGCCAAACAGTGAATGACATATCGGATAGATCTATTTCTCACTACTACACATAGACCCATTAACTCACTACTATACAGCCAACCAGTGAATACATCGGATAGATCCATTATCACACTACACCATAGACCCCTTAACTCACTACTATACAGCCAACCAGTGAGAATATCGGATAGATTATTTCTCACTACTACACATAGACCCATTAATCACTACATACAGCACCAGTGATGAACAATCGGATAGATCATCTCACTACTACACATAGACCCATTACTCACTACTAACAGCCAACAGTGAATGACATATCGGATAGACCATTTCTCACTACTAAATAGACCCATAATCCACTACTATACAGCCAACAGTGAATGACATATCGGATAGACCCATTGTCCTCACACTACTACACATAGACCCATTAATAGCTACTACAGAAGCCACAGTGAATGACAATATCGGATAGACCATTGTCTCACTACTGAAGCCAATCGTGAATGACATATCTGGATAGACCCATTATCACTACTAACAGCAATCAGTGAATGACTATTGGATAGACCATTTCACTACTACCATTAGACCCATTAACTCACTACTATACAGCAAAACAGTGAATGACAAATCGGATAGACCATTTCTCACTACAGACAGCAATCATTGAATGACATATCTGATAGACCCATTAGTCACTACTAGACAGGAAATCAGTGAATGACATATCGGATAGACCATTAGTCACTACTAGACAGGCAATCAGTGAATGACATATCGGATAGACCCATTAGTCTCTACTAGACAGGCAATCAGTGAATGACATATCGGATAGACCCATTAGTCTCTACTAGACAGGAAATCAGTGAGTGAATGACATATCGGATAGACCCATTAGTCACTACTAGACAGGCAATCAGTGAATGACATATCGGATAGACCCAAGTATCTCACTAGACAGGAAATCAGTGAATGACATATCGGATAGACCCATTAGTCTCTACTAGACAGGCAATCAGTGATGAAGACATATCGGATAGACCCATTAGTCTCTACTAGACAGGAAATCAGTGAATGACATCAGGATAGACCCATTAGTCATACTAGACAGGCAATCAGTGAATGACAATCGGTAAACCCATTAGTCACTACTAGACAGGCAATCAGTGGATGACATATCGGATAGACCCATTAGTTTATAGACAGGCATCAGTGAATGACATATCGATAGACCCATTAGTCCCTATTGACAGGCAATCAGTGAATGACATATCGGATAGACCCATTAGTCACTACTAGACAGGCAATCAGTGAATGACATATCGGATAGACCCATTAGTCTCTACTAGACAGGCAATCAGTGAATGACATATCGGATAGACCCATTAGTCACTACTAGACAGGCAATCAGTGAATGACATATCGGATAGACCCATTAGTCTCTACTAGACAGGCAATCAGTGAATGACATATTGGATAGACCCATTAGTCACTACTAGACAGGCAATCAGTGAATGACATATCGGATAGACCCATTAGTCACTACTAGACAGGCAATCAGTGAATGACATATCGGATAGACCCATTACTCACTACTACACATAGACCCATTAACTCGCTACTACAAAGCCAACCAGTGAATGACAAATCGGATAGATCCATTTCTCACTACTTGACAGCCAATCAGTGAATGGCATATTGGATAGACCCATTACTCACTACTATACAGCCAATCAGTGAATGACGTATTGGATAGATCCATTTCTCACTACTACACATAGACCCATTAACTCACTACTATACAGCCAACCAGTAAATGACAAATCGGATAGATCCATTTCTCACTACTAGACAGCCAATCATTGAATGACATATCTGATAGACCCATTAGTCACTACTAGACAGGCAATCAGTGAATGACATATCGGATAGACCCATTAGTCCCTACTAGACAGGCAATCGGTGAATGACATATCGGATAGACCCATTAGTCCCTATTGACAGGCAATCAGTGAATGACATATCGGATAGACCCATTAGTCACTACTAGACAGGCAATCAGACTAGACAGGTCTCACAGCTTCTGACTGATGTTTGGCTTCTAGAAAGCCGCAAATCTGACATTTACATTACAACAGATTCTCCTGACGTATAGTTTAAGAATTATTTTTTTGCAATGAATTATATGAATCTGTCTACTAAGCTATTAAACCATCTTACGTAACACTAGGGGAAACTGTACACTTCCCCTTTCAAGGAAATCACAAACTTCTCCTTTTTCTATGGTCTACATAACAGGGAAACAGCTGGTCACTATCTGGACAGGGAATAGACCATATGGCCATCAAGAGAGAAATCTTCTCGATCAAAAAATATACAAAGAAAGGCTGTCCAGTCCTCCGTAATCGAATAGGGGTGCTCAATCTAATTCGTGCAAAGACACACTAAACACACTACATTTCAGCCTGGAAGCCGTTGTCAAGAAATCTTCCGTCACTTGGGAAAGATGAATCATCTTAAACTAGTCATTTCAATCTATTGGGGGTCCTCGTGGCCCTTTTCTACTTCATCAGAGTGATGACATTAAAATATGCCAAGGTCCCAAAAATAAACATTGGAGATCTGACCTGTTACATACCGTATTATGCGAATAGAGGAACCGACTTCCTCCATATACGACAAACAAAAGAGATTCACAGAAACTTGGACGCCATGGACTCTCTTTATGGAATCAGATATATACAAAGATACAAAGACTTAATAATTACTTAACAAATAAGTCAAATAAGTCAAAAAGAGAACAATAAAATGTATTAATATGATTACCTACCTTATGAAAAGATGCCAGTATATGATATATAACAAAGATACAATTTTTAACACTGTCTCATGCTATCCTCACCCACTCCACCTATCTTTCCATCTATCTTCTATCCTTCTCTCTCTTCCCTCTAAGATCTTACAATTAAACATGATTTACTGTTTATAAGATAATATGTAACTAGTGGGATTCCTCTAGTACTATCCATTATATATGTCAAGCTCCATACAAGAACAATGTGGACCTTATTAGGTCAACGATCTACAACTCTCACTTCCCTTAACAGATTTCATCAGAGAGATTCACATTATTTGCCGCTCCGGATTACCTTTGGCTTTCCAGTAGATCCGCTGGTATAAAGAATAAACAGCTCATCCTCACTATCACACCACTCAGGCTCACACTCTGAACTGGCGTCTTTTACCAGGTCATGCCACCAGATATCCACAGCCGGGTTCCACTTCATCTGCAGAAAGCAAGAGTATTTATAACCACAGAGAGTATTTAACCACTAACCCTCTATGTTCTCTCGAACCACAAGTAACACTGGTTAAATCAAGAACATCATTGTAGATACAGTAACGATAATGATCTATAAATCCCACAGGGGGTTAAATTGGGAATGCTTTACAGCATTTTAGCACCGAGTCAGGCAGCAGCCAGAAAGCCAAGCTAAATAGAACTATGGCATCCTACATGAAATACATTTTCATTTAAAGCAATGCAACAATAGTTGGACAGACAATATCTGGGGAAAACTCTACTAATGCACAATACTTTTGACCATCTCCAATTGCACAATATTTAGGATTATTGTTCCAGAAACATCCCAAATCACATGTGCAGCTCTCAGATAATCGCCATTCCCACAAATCGATATAAAGTAGCTCATTGGATGCTTCTCTTCTTTCTCCCTGGGTGGAGCACACAGAGCATGTCTAAGTCAGTGGCTTGGAGTTGGAGGATTTGACATTGATCTTTGGTTTGGAATTAATTTGAAAGGAATTGATAATTTTAATCACTCGTTTAAGGGCTATTAATTAGGTAAATTGTATTTTACAGTAAACTTCTACTTTAAAGTTCATGCTTTACACGTATTCACATTACCAAAAATACATTCTGGGAAGTGTAAATCTTTTTTTAATGCTGGACAGTTTTCCAACCAGACACGAGGATTATTTTCACATAAAACAGGTGATTTTGGTGCAAATTAGAAGCTTTCGCTTGATGCAGACAGACAGACAAAGTTGTGCTGTTAGATTAAGACACACAGTAGATTGTTAACAAAGAGTGCCAACTCTAGAGATGGTGCTGTGATTACACATTAAATACCTGTAGATGAGATCTTTTTGGCTTTTCCTGTGTTTTTCCCTGTTAAAAACCCAGACACACAAATGGATTCAGTCGCCCAATGTAACAAACACAAAAAAAAAAAAAGAAGCTATCCAGCCTTCTGTGTACCGTATATAAAATACAATTGTGCTAAAACACAAACTTGGCCAGCATGCTTCATTTACTCAGGAACACTCAAGATATCTGTCATCAAGAAATTCAGCCAATGACAGAAAGAGGCGTGCCGGCACCAAAAGACAAGACATCTGTCATCAAGAAATTCAGCCAATGACAGAAAGAGGCGTGTCGGCACCAAAAGACAAGACACCTTTCATCAAGAAATTTAGCCAATGACAGAAAGAGGCGTGCCGGCACCAAAAGACAAGACATCTGTCATCAAGAAATTCAGCCAATGACAGAAAGAGGCGTGTCGGCACCAGAAGACAAGATATCGGTCATCAAGAAATACTGCCAATTACAGAATGAGGTGCGCCGACACCAAAAGCCAAGGACGTTGTTAGCAAGGAGTCTGACCAGACTGCACAGTAAGCGGATTATACACATGCAACAAATGCCTCTGTACAACCATGATGTTCTATGTGTGTATTCTCCATTAAATTTGCCCATGGTTAGTTTAATTACTAAGCCCAAATCCCCAACATAAAAAATAATTTTATTAAATTTTTTTTGCTGATAGTGCACAATGTTAAAAGGTATTTCGCTATAATCTAATCAGAATACAAAAAATATTAATGGACTAGGAAAATGGAGCTTACCTGCAAGTCCGGGCACTGCCTCTTGCAAGGAGGGGAGATTTTGCTAGGCCCGTCCTTGTGGATCTCATCTCTCCCCAAGTGTTTAAGTACAATACATTTCCTTACAGAATATTGCCTGGAAGTATACAACTTAAATCGTTACTTTAATTAGTAAGAGTAAAGTGAACAGTCAGAGTAGAACTTTACTATAAACCGTACAACAGCTCAATGTAAAGTAATGTTCTGTGCGGTTCTCACAATCTCCTTTCTCTGATCAGTTGGACAGCTCCACCCCTGCATGTGATGTCACATAGAATGGGTGACACCATTGTACAAAGACTGGTATTGCCGACTAATCCAGGGAGCAGCATTAAATATATGAAAGAGGGCTCCTTAATGGTGTAAGCCATAAGATGCAATTTTATCATCAAGCAAAGCACATTGTTAAATCATTATCAGTGAAGTGGACCTATATTTGTACACCACTGACCAAGAGTCTCATCCAGCAGATTCCATAAATATGGTTTCTTAACCATAGTGCTATTTATTTGCAGCAACCAATCGGATGTTAGATGCAGATTATAAACACAGGCAAACTTTTTCATAGCATCAGGTCCTATCTAGTGCCCACCCACAAACAGCGTTAACTGGTCACAGACTAATGCTAAACGTCCAAACAACCAGCATTGACTCCCCACTAACAGGTGTAACTAAAGGCTGCTTTGTCATTTTACATTAACACATTTATTTCAGAGCAGTTATTACAGCGTGTTGAATCACACAATGCACTTGAACAGGAATATTGGCCGTTTCCTTTAAAATCCAACTGATACAGAGAAATCATTTTCTGCACGGGTTTGATTAACTGTTAGGATGATTGAAGTCGGACATACAGCTAGAAGGGAATATGAAGCTTTCCCTCTACTTACTTCTCTGTGCATTTCTTTAGAGCTTCATCCACTATATATTTCAGATTAATTAATTTGTCACCACGGAAGAAACCATCTGTTAAAAGACAGGGGTAGATTAAAGCACATCCTACTGAACAGAAGTCAAATGCTAATCAAGAGCCTTGAGTTCCTCTCCAAATTTAAAGCATTTTTATAATTGAACACATTATGTCATTGGAGCCCTTGTCAACACGTCTCTATGTGCTTTAGTTTACTAGTAACAATGGTCAATAACAAGTGGTGTCTAAAGGAACAATACAGGGATCAATAGAAATGTTCATCTTCATGTACCTCTTTAGGTGGGTACAGGGAGCAGCAATCTGCAAGATTCTGTCTGTCATCCTTGATAGATGGTAGTACACACAGTGACAATCATAGGGAGAACATCTGTTACTGCCATACTGTAAATAATACATTCCCCCTTCTATTCCAGGGCTGACTATCCCTTGGCTATGAACACCTCTGAAAACAATTCAATGGCCAGCAACATTTATTGCTGATTCAGGCACCATCTTGTCAGGAGTAAGGCTGGGTACACACCATCAGATATTTCCGGCCGACCGACCGACTGTGACATGCATCGGTCAATCACCGGTGGCCACTATTGCCGCAACCGACAGACATTAGCCCCGGCCGAACGCTTACTAGTAGCGAGCGCTCAGTCGGGACAAAAACTTGATGGCAGAGAATAGGACAGATCTTACCTGCAGTGATGAGAAGAGAGCAGCCTGAATCCAGAATTCGCTCACATAGAGACTCTGCAGAGAAACCTGCAAACTAACAAATAAACAAGAAAGTCAAAAAGCACTAAATCTGTACAGTGTTAAACCTTAGCAAAGTAGCTCATTGTAGATCTCCCTCATATAGACATTTTAGACATTGGTTTATACCAAATAAGAATGTGCTTAAGTGCAAATGATGAATCAAACATGGCTGACCAATCATCCGAAAAATGTCTAATTTATCTAAAGCTGGCCATACACAAGGCAGATATTACATTAATTAGATGTTTGTCGATCGGAAAAGCTGCAAACACGGGTTTGATATTTTGATAGAATTTACAATTTTGCTCAAAACATCGACCCCGTGTATAGGGGTTTAGCTAGCTTCAGAAAATATCGATTTTTGGGTTGTTTTTTTTTCTTTTTTCACACATGCCTGTCACAGAAACACACACTACAGAGTAGGAACTGAAACAAGCCTATAACTTTAGATTGACAACAGCTAGAGACATCATCCTAGCCTTGTTGAAAGGTATGACAGTTCTCCTTTCAGAGGTCACCTGTATGGGGAAAGTTCCCCTTTAAGGCAGCTATTTATATTGCTGGATTGCTGCTTTATCTTATCAAAAATGTAAATACTATGGATTTAAAAGGAGAACTAATGTTTAATACATTTAGTGAAATGTAATGATGAAATTGTGAGTGATGCTCCTCTTTTTTGCTCCTCTGCTGTTCTATTTAGAAAAATACTTATTTGGCACAAGCTTTAGAGACTTGAACAAGGATGGAATCAACAGCAGCTGAAGAAGATTATGGGGATCAAAAAGTATTGTAGTATCAACAATTACAGGTTTTCATGTCTCCATGACATGGGATGTAACATACCATAAAGGCCTGCTATCCTGCTAAGGGAGATCAGTAGCTAAATTTAATAGGTACACAGTTCTCACCACTATAGAATGAACGGCCCCAATCCTTGCACAAGCCAACATCGCCACTACCAACTCAATCACCATCGGCATGTAGATAGACACGCGATCACCCTTCCGGACTCCTGGAAGGATACAGACATGCACCACATTAAGGAGAGACTAATGAACTAGTTAGGAATAATAAAGACAGTTGAGTGCAGAACATTAGTGATATATTTTTTGCTCATCTAATACTAAATACCCTACAGTCCACCAGCTCTAGAATTAAAGGATATCTATACCGCAAAAAAGTTATTTTAAATTAACCATTACTGGAAACTATAATTCTTCCCCACCACAGCTGTATATTTTTTCATCTTCTCCCTATTTCTTTAGATATGCAATCTAACATTTTACTTGTCCATTGTTAATCAAGTGCCTTGCTTTCGTAAACTATTCTTCTGTGAGCAGTTTTGCTGTAGCTGGAACGGTTCTGACATTTGGAATGCTGTGTGCAGTTTTGACAGTTTGTTTTTGGGGGAAATAACATCAGGTCAGATGGAAGTGGGAGTGGTTAAAAGAGGGAGGGGGATTCTGCTCCTTAGCAAAACATGTGCTGGATTGAAGGCATGCAACTACACACACACCTCAAAGTAAGTACTACTTACACATATTTATTTATAGATTAAGACTAGGAAAATTAATTTTTTCAGTTTAGTGTCCCTTTCATTTCTTAAGGGGCCCATACACACAACAATATCGATCATGCGATCCCAGTATTGTACAATCAGTAATGGTCTAATAAAAATGTTCTAGTGTGGAAGATGGGGGAGTAGAATTGGATTGGTTGGTGGCCAATCTGCCACGCACATAAAATCAGGATTGATGCATGTATGGGCTCTTTTAGTCTCCTCTGAAATAAAAAAATATGTATCCCAAAGCTCTTATTATGCTACAACTCTTTATTGTCCCAGATCTCTTCACATGACGGTCATTACTTTCTTAGACCTTCTTCATTACCTTGGCCACGTAGGACATTGGCGAACTGACAGACCTTCTTTAGAAGTTCAGAGTATGTGACCGAGATGGATTCTCCAGGCTCATTTCCTTCCCTAAAGGAGAATGAATTGTCAGCCAAGGGTTCACCGAACATCCAACAAAAAAGTTTGTCTGATTCCAAATATATATAAAAATCCATGAATAACTTATTATATCCTTAGATCTGTGATGAGCCTCGTTATTTACTTATGTTTTACAAGGGGGTGAATTATTCTCTATATCCAAATGACAACAATAGGTGGACAGAATGAAAACTGCTATTGTCGCCTACTATAGAACCCAACTACTAAGTAACTACAATAAAAAATAGCAAGGTAGCCAATACTGATTGCTGTCAGAATATCATGGCTCCACTTGCTGCACATGCCTAAAGGACATTTCAAGGCTTTAGCGTTTGTAACAGGCAAAGAGGGCAGGAAGCAGCACACACCCCGTCCAAGTGGTCTACACTTATACCTTCTATTTACCCCAGTGATTGAGAGGATCTGGCGGAGATGCATCTAACGTGTCCCTGAGGGCTCATAATAAATCCCATATTCTCCATCAAATGTACCTGTCAACAATCGGATTTCTGCATCTCCTGTAGACATGCCCGTGGTTAGTCAGATGCTGAACAAAAGTCACGACTGTCTCTCTGACATAACAAAGGTCCATGTACCCCAAGATCTTAATCCACAGCGCAACCCCAATTCAGAGATTGTGGCAATCCATCTCCCTTCCAACTAGGGTGGTTAGCTCCCCTTTCAAATTCTCCCCCTTAGTTATTCTTTAACTAAATTTTGTAAAGTTGGAAGGCTATAAGTATGGGTTAATATAGAGGATACGGACACTACAAATCAATATGAGATTATTCTTTATTATTTTATAATATTTTGTGTACTTATGTCTATAATCTCCTTTTCTGAAGGCTTAAATAAAATACAATCAGTGGGGAGTTAATGTTATCTACTGCCTCTGTAACCCTGAAGATTATATAGTAGATAATGCACCCCCAACTGTAAATTATAAGGATATTAGATGTCACCAAGGAGTTCCGTGACCATATAAAAGAACGAGGCCACAGGCCGAGTACCTTTTATACAGGGCACGGAACTCCAAGGTGACTTCTAATATCCCTTTAGTTTTGATTGCATTATTTATTATAACCTACCCCTTTGTGGCTTCTGGTTTCCTTCTCCTCCTGGAACTGTAATATCATAGGGCTATAATCTTACAGTTCCTCCCATAGAAATCCACTACAGGGGTAGGTTATAAACAAATAATCTACAGCAAACAGAGGGGTCACAATGTAAACATTTGTCTTGCTATAAAAAAAAAACGGACCCCTATATTGATCATACCCCACAATGCCACATTCTCAACCCACTGTCACTAATATTTTCCATTTCCTCCCTGTTGATACGGTAATGTAATATTTACGGCCATACATTCCAACACTTCTAATGACCTTACAACAGCGAACAACATTGAAAGGTCAATATCCTTATGTTAAGGTAAGACTGCTCTTAGAAACAGAGGACACTTTCCTAATAACAAGTGGACAAGTGTTAGAGCCAAACCCAAAATATTCCAACTCACATTTAAATAAATAACCATCTAAATGCATGAACACAATCCTTTAGCAGAGTCTGATAAGAGTTTGCTTGAGCTATTTATTTGCAGCAACCTTTTAGATGTTTGATTTTTCTTGGGTTATTGCAGTTTGGATCGCACATTAATAGCACTGGCAAACTTTTGCACCTTTTATTTCATCAGACCCCTGCAGAACATTTAAGCTAGGTACACACAAGCCAATATATCTGCTCTTATCTATTGACAAAATAAATAAACAGAGGGCAAACACTTTCCCCCCCGTACTGGCAGCAACAATGAATTTCTGCTCAATAAGGTACAACCTGTGACGGTTTGAACAGCGCCATCATTTATCAGTACATCTCGGCACTAGGTTAGTAACAGGAAGTCCATGGATCCTTCAATTAATTTCCCTCTGATTGTTAGTGCAAAGAATTTTATGTTATTAAAAATCCAATAAATAGGTTATTGCATGAAACATCCAAATTATTTCTATATAAAGGAAATGCATAATCTAAATGATTTTATTTACACTAGTTTGGGGGCTGACCTTGCACTCTTGTTGATCTAATTCAGGAAGCTGAAAACATTTTAACAGATTACTGGTTATCTCTGGGACTCGATATCATGAAGCCATATCTGCGTTACCGACACAATGCGAACAGACGTTTTAATTCCCAAACTGATCTCTGGCAGGGAGCCTAGACCAGTGGTTTGACTCTGTGTACTACAGGGTGCAATTTCTAGGCTGTGATGCAGGGCTGTACCTGGCGGGTGCAGTTCAGAGATGCAGACATATGACAGATGCAGTTTCTAGATCTTCGAGGAAGGAGGGGCACTAGTGCCCTGAAACATGTCTATTTGATCACTTTATGCAGCTTAGGGACTTCACCTACACCCATGGGACTTTTCTATACCAGTTACCAAAAATCCTTTTGACACCTTCAAGGTCTGTGTGTTGGCGAGACTGGTGATGGCCCAGTCTGCAGTCATGTGAGGGAGTGGGAGCCAATTATGGAGGTTGTTTTATTGGCGGTTCTCGAGGGAATCATGTGATTGGATGCTGGCAATACGTGAGATAGGCTATGGGCTCCAGACACTCCTTTATATACGGTTTGTTTGACTTGCCATGGGAAGATATCACACTGTGTTTGCTATAGGTTTATGGGCACTAACTGTGACAATAAAGCCAATTTGTATTTTACCCAATTGGACATTTCTAGTCTTTATCTATTCTATGAATATTTACAGTGTGAATGCCCTTGGTAAACATACGATACGCTGGTTCCTGGCTTTGGGCGGGTCCATCTTGTTTTTCTCATGTCAGTGGGTTGTAAATACAATTTGGTTATTGCAGATACAATGCAGGGCTGCTCTGGATCGTGCAGCGCAATTCAATAAGATTGATGAAAAGGAGCCAAAAAGACTTTGGCTAATTTAATGTGAGTCTCACGTCACTGTCTGAACAAGGCCGCACTGATTGAAATGAACAAATGGATCCAGTCACATGAATGAAATATCACAACAACAGTTGCACTCATTAAGGAGATGAATTTTCTTTGTATGACAGCCAGACAGAGTCACAGCAGAAATGAATCACAGTAATAGAGTTTGACACCTTTTACAGGGAGACTAAAACCAATATTTCATTTCAATGCAAGCTGCACTATTATCATTGGAATAACCCAATATTCCAAGCTCTATATAGATAGTTCCATGGGTAACAGAATTCCATTACTTTCACGCTGGGTACACACAAGCAGATATTTTAGGCTGACTGACAAATATTTCCCTCGGTCGGCCGAAAATATCTGTCATTTTCTGTCTGCAGGCGTCCAATGTCGGTTGTCCTTTTGTCCAATTGGGATGAAAGAACGAACCAAAATGTTTCTAACTGGCCAATCATGCGGCCTCCTATGGCCGCAGCTGTGACTGCAACTAATTAGGCCCAGTCCACCAGTCGATAGTGGCAAACGGTCAGCCAGGCTGAATTATCAGGCCATGTGTACCAGCCCCCTGTGATCAAAATCCAACAGACTGAGTAGCTTTGATTTTTCAGTATTTTCATTAAAAAAAAAAAAAAAAAAAAGGAGCTTCTACGGCTTTAAGAGGCGGCGGCAGCTTTACAAGAGGGGCAAAGATCTGCTGGTTTGAGGGGTGATTGGGCTTAATATAAATAATCAGTTATGGAATGGACTTGCCCTTTCAGAGTATTCTCTGCATTACCATTCTGGATGGCCAAACACTGTGTAAGCAATAACACAAATGCAATTCAATGAACCCAACACCAACCAGTAACTGCTGATAAGGAACAGAGAGAGGAGGTACCAGGAGCCACTAGAATAAACCTTGTACACATGTAAAATATTAACATTGTGATCTGTCCTGACCGATCAATGAATGATACAGATCCTGCCACACACATATGATTGCCAGGAAAAGCAGATGCTTGTTGGCCGGCCGACATACATCATGTGTGTAGGTGCATTAGGTGGCACCAGCATTTGGTCCATAATATAAAATGTAGATAACGCCTAAGTCCCAAATAATGGGGCCTAAAATGCAACATACAGAACCAGCTCAGTTTACCAAGAGAATTACCGCTGTTCTCCGAATTGTATCACCAAAGACTTAGTTCCAGTGACAGAGAGGAGGGGGCACAGATCTTGTCCAAAACATCGAATGGCCCATTCATCAGTCAATCAATATTTCATATTTGCACCATCCAATGACAAAGGGAGGAAAACTGAGCATATCAAAAAACCCAAAAGACAGGGGGTTGAATATAAACTGCTGATGTTACCAGCTTCCTGGACTTGAATATTTTAATAAACTGAATCCTTATTTAAAGATGAACGTATTAAAGTCTACACAAGCTCTATTTTTTCTTTACATATACTTGGCCTGTCTGCCCCCCCCCCCCCATAATATAAATACATTGCTTATAACTACAGATTTAAAGGAATCATCACCTGACCTAAGATTGTTTGATTTTTACAGTAATAAAAATTAGAACTTTCATCTCACTTCCCCTCCCTTATCAGTCTGGGCATGCTCAGTGTGCTTTCATCACTTCCCCTCCCTTATCAGTCTGGGCTGCTCAGTGTGCTTTCATCTCACTTCCCCTCCCTTATCAGTCTGGGCATGCTCAGTGTGCTTTCATCTCACTTCCCCTCCCTTATCAGTCTGGGCATGCTCAGTGTGCTTTTTCCAGGGAGAGCGTCTCTCCATTCAGCTACTTGTATCCCTCTGTGCCAAAATAATTTAGTTAGTTTTTGGGACTTAAGTCTTTATCCTTTACAGAACATCAATGTGCTAAACACATGCAAAACCTCCCGTAGCAGATTTACCAGAGACTGTGCGGTGAATATCACCCGCACATAAGCAATAGATTTAACGCCAGTTACTATCTCCTCTACACAGGACTTCCATAGAAGGACCAGAATATACCAATCCTCCCTGGCCACTGCCACATCACCCAGGTCTTTAGCCTCTTCACTGTCTACTGATAAATGGAGGACCAAGATTTAATGTCAGTAGCCAATCACTAAACAACTCAGGTCCTGGTTACTTGTAAAGGCTCATACACACGTGAAATGAGTTCCAAATGAACGTCCGTTTTGGCTGACAAAGTGCCAGTACATGGCACGATTTTTGACCGAAATGGGCGATCATACCATCGTGCGATTACACGTGTGTATGAGCCTTAAGACTGCTACAGCCCTACAGAACCTCCAGCGCCTTATGGTGGCCATAGAAGCAACAATAGCGGACAAATTACTGAACCTAGACGAATCTTACGAGTCCAATAGGAGAAACCTATAAATGTCATAGTTGTTGCATTTAGTGTCTATGGAGGCAGCAAGTACAAGCAGTACGACAGGTCCAAATCCTTTGTATACTGTATTAGCAGGAAAAAGACTCAATTGCTTGCTGTAGCCAATATCCAAAATACTTTAGTTTATTTCAATATATTATCACTTGGAAAGGAAATAATCCAGCAGATTGGTAATGGCAAGTTCATTATAATTGCTTTAGAAGACAATTTCCACCTTCTGGCTATATTTGTTCATGCCCCTTTAGCAATTTGGTGAGATGTTATGAGCTTGAGCATGCTCAGAAAAGGCAGCTTGAGGGATTAGCATTTAGTCATTGGCTGCGATGTGGACTGTCAAATCCACAACAGACAGTTACTAACTGGAGAACCTAGAAGCAGGAACAGGACATGTGCAGTTCAGAAAATTTACACTCACAGATTCCCTCTGTGCTTGAGCAATGCGGGAGTTGTAGTTTTCAAACATTGGAGGGTCATAGTTTGAGGATCCCTGACTAGATGGACAAACGTCTTTTCAATCTACAGTACAATGCTACTGTGACCAAACTCACATAGCAGAGACAAACGACACAAATATAGACAAAATCTAATTATTGATATGAGGAGATCTAAACAAATGGCAAAAACACACAGGGTAATTCAATAAAGTTCTTATCGTTAAAAATGGTTTTATTTTGCCCCAACAATCAGATGTTAGCTTTCAAATTAATAAGATCTGATTGGTTGGGGCAATATACCACCATTTTTATGGTAAAAACTTCTATTGAATCTCCCTGACAATCTCCAAAGGCAAAACAGTAAAAACAGATTGGGCCAAGAAGCCATAATAAACTTTTACGGTTCCACTGCAAAGAGTATCTCGACTAATAAGACAAAATACTGGTACAGCAAAAGTCGAGATTGTTAAGAGACATTTACTTACTTCTTTCCCTATCCATAGCTGCATATTACCAGGGTGAGGACCTAAATCGCTTTGACCTCACCTCTGGGTACTTTACCCAACAGCGGTAATACTTAGTTTCCCTCGTTACTCCAGTCGTTCCACCCCTTTGAGGGTTAAGGAGCTATGTCTTACCTCCTATTCTTCAATCAATTGTTGGAGAGCCAGGAACGAAGATGCCAAAGCTACCTTTTGTGTGATCCAGTGTGGCCGCTTAGAAATTCCTGACTCCGCTATAGCGCGCATTATTCGGGCATGCACGTTATAGTGGAAAAGAAGCAGGAAGCAGTCGGGACCTCTTCAGCGAGGCCACACTGGATCGCTCAAAAGGTAAGTTTTGGCATCTTCGTTCTTGGCTCTCCAACATTGATTGAAGAACGGGAGGTAAGACATAGCTCCTTACCTCCCGGCCTTCAATCAATGTAGTAAAGAATAGTTCACTATTGCAGTGAACTATTCCTTTAAATCAGCAGATTTCTTTCCTATAGGACAAATACCGATCATACAATAAACATAGGGCGAATGTTTTAAAAACAAATGGTTCAAAAGAAAGTGACACACCTGTACAAATACTGACCCTTTCTTATAATTAATGCAGAACATTCAATACATCCAAAGCTCAAAAATAAACAAAATCCAGTTTACCAGTAAAGGCAACCTTGTCCCCAAACTTCTTTTCATGGACATTCCGGTCCAGGACATTGTAGCAGACATTGGTGAATCCGCCTTTCATCCATTCAATAAAAATCTTCCCTTAGTAACATCGAAGTTATAACGGAGTAAGGGCTGCGATGGTACAACTTTCCAATAGAATTCATGGGCGATCGCACCCCAAAATTCTACAGTAAAAACAAAGAGTAGATGTAATAACACACCCTATTAGTTGTAGTCATTTAGCACATCTTATTGGTCACCTTTTAATGTTCAAGGTCACATTGCACCAGTAGCTGTATTCACTTGACAAAAGAGGGGCTCTCTCTATTAACATGTTCCTAGAAAGCAGCGAATAAGAGGGCTTCGTTTATGATTTAATAATCATAATATAACCAGCGTTCTACTACTCAGTGACACTACAACATGCACGGCTTTAACCTTGGACTACAATTTAGCAGTAGAAACCTTTATAATCAGGAACTGCCATACTGCTTTTCCTGCCAGAGTAGCGCAGCAATATTGCACAGAACAGGGCCAGTTGCCACCCAATTCTATTAAGTCAGTGATGTTGAACCTTGGTACTCTATATGACAGAATGTATCGAAGGCAGTTGTAGTTTCTAAACTTCTGGAGTTCAACATCATTGTGATAACAGAACCTTTTGTTTTTGTAACAATGTAACAAGATCTTACAACACACACACACATTGTGTATAGACCAAACAGAGCACAACAGAACAATGTTTACTGAAAACAAGGAAGACCTAATCTTACGTAACAATAACATCAGCTCTTGTCAAAGGTAAAGGATCCTAAATGAATCCAGTGATGCCTTAAAACCCTTACCGTTCCCTGCATTAATCTATTACTAACTTGGTTAATAAGACATTTTAAAGGATACATTTGCATTCATAATAATAAAAAAAAAAAAAAAAAAAAAAAAAAAAAAAAAAAAAAAAAAAAACAGGCTTATTAGTATTTTTTTTTTCTTGATTTACATACGTATGTCTGGCTCACGTCAACTGCTTACACCGTAAATTGACTGCATTTCTGTGGTTGCCAAGGTGCGCTTTCATAGCAACCAGGACAAATTCACAGCAAACAGGAAGTCTTGCTAATAATGTTTTAGCTATAATACATTGTATTTTTGTTTAATGGTAAACATTTATTTAGAACCCATCACTGGAAATATAGAACATGGCACCCACCCATCTTAAAACATTTACAAAGCTCAACTTTAATTTCTAAAGACCTTATAGTAGATGAGATCCAATAGACTCCAGAAAAAAGGGGAAGGTTTGGTAACAAACCAATCAGAAATGATCTTATACTTATTAACTACCAAATGATTAAAGCTCCCAGGAACCTAGGGGTATACAGAATCTTGGTACCGGTAAACATAGAGATTTGACAGAAGGAAACAGTCAAACGATGGAGTTTTTATTCAAGAGTCACTGGAATAATATTTGGTTTTGTGCTTGAGGCGTCCTCATATGAAACCCAGTGTCCTAATCCACAAACTACCCCACTGACTGTCACCATTAAATATAAATAGGTTTACTGAAGGGATTCAAATTGGATTAGAAATGCTGTAGTGCCAGCCTTAGGGCTGGAAATACACACATCACTGACCCAACCTCTACCAAAACACAACAAGGTCTATCACAGGAAATATATTCCAACACAAAACAGCATCAATCTGATTCAATACAATGGGACTGGCTGTACTTACCATTGGGTCTCGAACTGATTTCTCATAGAGTTCTTGGTATTCCCGAAAGGATGAGACATGGGCAGCAGCCGAGACCTCTGGGCAGGAGGAAACTGCAAGGGACCGCCATGCCTGGCAAATAACTGTTGCAAGGTTCCACAAAGAAAAATGATCATTCACCATACAAAGCAAAATTCAATTATTTCAATGGGCACAAAAAAAACTTGCACAGATGAATCATGAATTAGAAAGGTGTTAACAATAGAGAGGAAGGATCTGCATTACAAGGCAGGTAACGAAGCACAACAATTACCGTAAACAATTACAGACCCACAAATTCCAGTTACTTACAACCTCCTCGTGGAGACTAAGTGAGATGTAGTCCAACAACTCGGCAACAAGCTGGAATATTTTAACATTGAGAGTGTGTAATGTTTTTTAAAGCTGCTCCAAAACTGTACAGTATATAGTGGATAATGTACCCCCAATGTAAATTATAAGGATATTAGTTATATAATGGATAATGTACCCCCAACTGTAAATTATAAGGATATTAGAAGTCACCTTGGAGTTCCGTGACCATATAAAGCACAAGGCCACAGGCCGAGTACCTTTTAACAGGGCATGGAACTCCAAGGTGACTTCTAATATCCTTATAATTTACAGTTCGGGGTAGTTATACTTTTAATCTTACAGTCCTTCCCATGAAATCCACTAAGGTGTAGGTTATAAGGCTATAATCTTCAGTTCCTCCCATAGAAATTCACTATAGGGGTAGGTTATACAATCTACACAGAGGGGTTAAAGGGTAACAATCACTCACGCTTTAAAGAAATCCTGATGTATAAATCCTTATTGAAATGCAGACTGGCCAATAATAAAATGATCCTGTAGGTAGATCCTGTCAATATGATCAATGGGGTCAATGGGGAAAGAGTAACCAGGGAGATCACTAAAGGGGAAGTTCAAGTAAAACCATCCCATGGGGTGACAGATATAAAGTTACAGGATCTCTGGTGCAAATGGAAGTAAAATCTTCATTAAAATAAAGCCAGATAATAAAATCTTTTTCATTCAAAGTAAAACTCTGTCATTGCAATAGAAGTCAATGTGGCAGGGTCCCCAGTGTCCTCTGCTAAAGAGACCTGTTGTTACCCAGGCTGCACAGGAAGGTGTGTGCACTGCTGCTTCCTCATGCACAGGGACGACCCTGTAGAGGAGGCGTGACCACGCTGCTCATTGGCAAACAGGAGGAAATCTTTATTCAGCGGCGCGCGCGCGAACTTATTGAGCTAGCGCCCCCTCTGCAGAGGAGGAGGAGAATTGCTTCCACGCCCACTGGTTGTCCGATGGTTGTTTCGCATCAACACGGGATGAACTGGAAAGTTAGTCACTTGGTTTAGTGTTATGTCCCATGAGCTAGCAATCTAATGTCTGCATCAACATGTGTTTACTGGGGAATGAATCTGGATACAGCATGGGATGGTGCACGTGGTTCTGCAGGGATGCTGGAAGTTATAGTTCTGGCACCTTGTAAATTAGCTCTGATAGAGTCAAGAGACATGGACTGCAATGTAGATTAATGTATATAAGCAGGTGAAAGGGCCACACTGACTGGAACACGGTGAACTATATGGGACACTGGGGGTCCACATGGTGACTATAGGAAACGCACTGTGATTGGGGGGTCCACACGGTGACTATGAGACACACACTGTGATTGGGGGGTCCACACGTGACTATGGGACATACACTGTGATGGGGGGTCCACACGGTGACTATGGACACAACTGATTGGGGTCCACGGTGACTATGGGACACACTGGATTGGGCGGTCCACACGGTGACTATGGGACACACACTGATTGGGGGTTCACACGGTGACTGGGACACACTGATTTGGGGGTCCACACGTTGACTATGGGGCATGCACTGTGATTGGGGCGGCCACACGGTGAATATGGGACACGCACTGTGATTGGAGGGTCCACACGGTGACTATGGGGCAATCACTGTGATTGGGGGGTCCCACAGTGACTATGGGGCATGCACTGTGATTGGGGGATCCACATGGTGACTATGGGACATGCACTGTGATTGGGGGGTCCACACGGTGACTATGGGGCATGCACGGTAATTGGGTTGTCCACACGGTGACTATGGGACATTCACTGTGATTGGGGGAGCGGCCATACGGTGACTATGGGACATGCACTGTGATTACTGGGGAATGCAACATGTGTTTACTGGGGAATGAATCTGGATACAGCATGGGATGGTGCACGTGGTTCTGCAGGGGATGCTGGAAGTTATAGTTCTGGCACCTTGTAAATAGTTGATAGAGTCAAGGACATGGACTGCAATGTAGATTAATGTATTAGCAGGTGAAAGGGCCACACTGACTGGAACACGTGTGACTATATGGGACACTGGGGGCCACATGGTGACTATAGGAAACGCACTGTGATTGGGGGGGGGTCCACACGGTGACCTATGAGACACACGTGATTGGGGGGTCCACACGGTGACTATGGGAACATACACTGTGATTGGGGGGTCCACACGGTTGACTATGGACACACATGATTGGGGGGTCCTACCACTGGTGACTATGGGACACACTGTGATTGGGCAGGTCACACGGTGACTATGGACACACACTGATTGGGGGGTTCACACGGTGACTGGGACACACTGATTTGGGGTGTCCACACGTTGACTATGGGCATGCACGTGATTGGGCGGCCACGGTGAAATGGGACACGCAGTGATTGAGGGTCCCACGGTGACTATGGGCAATCACTGTGATTGGGGGTCCACACAGTGACTATGGGGCATGCACTGTGATTGGGGGATCCACATGGTGACTATGGACATGCACTGTGATTGGGGGGTCCACACGGTGACTATGGGGCATGCACGGTAATTGGGTTGTCCACACGGTGACTATGGGACATTCACTGTGATTGGGGGAGCGGCCATACGGTGACTATGGGACATGCACTGTGATTGGGGGGTCCACACCCGGTGACTATGGGGCATGCAAGGTAATTGGGTTGTCCACACGGTGACTATGGGACATGCACTGTGTTGGGCTGGCCACATGGTGGCTATGGGACATGCACTGTGATTTGGGTCCACATGGTAAGTAATATGTATTTTTAATATCACAGCAAGTGAAATACCGTCGTTATCCAATAGCTTCTGAACTACAACCCGATTTCCTGGATTTGCTCCAGCCCAGTTACCATTCACCACCAGTTATTTGCTTTTTTCATTCTAACTGTACAAGATTTATGGAAGCTAATTTATAACTGTCAGCCACCTGAGTCACTAACATACAGGTGTCTACTACATACATTTAAACAATGTAATTAAATATATATATACCATGACACTATCACTTTAATTCACTTTAGTAACTGCATCGTTGGAGCTGAAGGTTACAGTAATGAAATGAACCTGATCTTAGTACAACTCTGCATTTTTAGTGTAAACTTACCTTTAATATGTACACTATAGAAAATACATTACACAGATCTGTGTTAAGATCAAATCAATTCATTATCCTCTACTTCCTACCCTCCAACATTCCCCTTTAAATAGGTACACTATTGAGAAATACATTACACAGAGCTGTGCTAAGATCAGGTTCCCTTCATTATCCTCTACTTCCTACCCTCCAACATTCCCCTTTAAATAGGTACACTATTGAGAAATACATTACACAGAGCTGTGCTAAGATCAGGTTCAGTTCATTATCCTCCACTTCCTACCCTCCAACATTCCACTTTAAATAGTACACTATAGAAATACATTACACAGAGCTGTGCTAAGATCAGGTATTCACTTATCCTCCACTTCCTACCCTCCAACATTCCCCTTTAAATAGGTACACTATGATAAATACATACCACAGAGCTGTGCTAAGATCAGGTTCAGTTCATTATCCTCCACTTCCTACCCTCCAACATTCCCTTTAATAGGTACACTATGAGAAAATACATTACACAGAGCTGTGCTAAGATCAGGTTCACTTCATTATCCTCCACTTCCTACCCTCCAACATTCCCCTTTAAATAGGTACACTATTGATAAATACATTACACAGAGCTGTGCTAAGATCAGGTTCAGTTCATTATCCTCCACTTCCTACCCTCCAACATTCCACTTTAAATAGGTACACTATAGAGAAATACATTACACAGAGCTGTGCTAAGATCAGGTTCACTTCATTATCCTCCATTTCCTACCCTCCAACATTCCCCTTTAAATAGGTACACTATTGATAAATACATTACACAGAGCTGTGCTAAGATCAGGTTCACTTCATTATCCTCCACTTCCTACCCTCCAACATTCCCCTTTAAATAGGTACACTATTGAGAAATACATTACACAGAGCTGTGCTAAGATCAGATTCACTTCATTATCCTCCACTTCCTACCCTCCAACATTCCCCTTTAATAGGTACACTATTGATAAAATACATTACACAGAGCTATGCTAAGATCAGTTCCTTCATTATCCTCCACTTCCTACCCTCCAACATTCCCCTTTAAATAGGTACACTTTGAGAAATACATTACACAGAGCTGTGCTAAGATCAGATTCACTTCATTATCCTCCACTTCTACCCTCCAACATTCCCCTTTAAATAGGTACACTATTGATAAATACATTACAAAGCTGTGCTAAGATCAGGTTCCCTTCATTATCTCCACTTCCTACCCAACATTCCCCTTTAAATAGGTCACTTTTGAGAAATACATTACACAGAGCTGTGCTAAGATCAGGTCACTTCATTATCCTCCACTTCTACCCTCCCAACATTCCCCTTTAAATAGGTACACTATTGATAAATCATTACACAGAGCTGTGCTACAGATCAGGTTCAGTTCATTCTATCTCCACCTCTACCCTCCAACATCCACTTTAAATAGGTACACTATAGAGAAATACATTACACAGAGCTGTGCTAAGATCAGGTTCACTTCATTATCCTCCATTTCCTACCCTCAACATTCCCCTTTAAATAGGTACACTATTGATAAATACATTACACAGAGCTGTGCTAAGATCAGGTTCACTCATTCCTCCACTTCCTACCCTCCAACATTCCCCTTTAAATAGGTACACTATGAGAAAACATTACACGAGCTGTGCTAAGATCAGAGTCACTTCATTATCCTCCACTTCTACCTCACCACCATTCCTTTAAATAGGTACACTATTGATAAAACATTACACCAGAGCGATGCTAAGATCAGGTTCCCTTCATATCCTCCACTCCTACCCTCCAACATTCCCCTTTAATAGGTACACTTTTGAGAAATACATTACACAGAGCTGTGCTAAGATCAGAATTCACTTCATTATCTCCACTTCCTACCCTCCAACATTCCCCTTTAAATAGGTTACATATTGATAAATACATTACACAGAAGCGTGCTAAGATCAGGTTCACTTCATTATCCCTACCACTTCCTACCCCCAACATCCCCTTTAAATAGGTACACTTTTTGAGAAAATACATTACACAGAGCTGTGCTAAGATCAGGGTCACTTCATTATCTCCACTTACTACCCTCCAACATTCCCCTTTAAATAGGTACATTTGTTGATTGAAATAACATTACACAGAGCTGTGCTAAGATCAGGTTCCGTTCATTATCCTCCACTTCCTACCCTCCAACTTTCCACTTTAAATAGGTACACTCTAGAGAAATACATTACACAGAGCTGTGCTAAGATCAGGTTCACTTCATTCCTCCACTTCCTACCCTCCAACATTCCACTTTAAATAGGTACACTATGAGAAATACATTACACCGAGCTGTGCTAAGATCAGGTTCACTTATTATCCTCCACTTCCTACCTCCAACATTCCCCTTTAAATAGGTACACTATTGATAAACATTACACAGAGCTGTGCTAAGATCAGGTTCACTTCATTATCCTCCACTTCCTACCCTCCAACATTCCCCTTTAAATAGGTACAATATTGAGAAATACATTACAACAGAGCTGTGCTAAGATCAGATTCACTTCATTTCCTCCACTTCCTACCCTCCACATTCCCCTTAAATAGGTACACTATTGATAAATACATTACACAGAGCTGTGCTAAGATCAGGTTCACTTCATTATCCTCCACTTCCTACCCTCCAACATTCCCCTTTAAATAGGTACACTTTTGAGAAATACATTACACAGAGCTGTGCTAAGATCAGGGTCACTTCATTATCCTCCACTTCCTACCCTCCAACATTCCCCTTTAAATAGGTACACTATTGATAAATACATTACACAGAGCTGTGCTAAGATCAGGTTCACTTCATTATCCTCCCCTTTTACCCTCCAACATTCCCCTTTAAATAGGTACACTATTGGGAATAACATTACACAGAGCTGTGCTAAGATCAGGTTCACTTCATTACCCTCCAACATTCCCCTTTAAATAGGTACACTATTGAGAAATACATTACACAGATCTGTGCTAAGATCACAGTGGTCACACCCCTTCTATATCCTCCACTTCCTACCCTCAACATCTCCCTTTTAACTAGGTACATATTGGAAATACATTACACAGAGACTGTGCTAAGATCAGGTTCACTTCATTATCCCACTTCCTACCCTCCAACATTCCCCTTTAAATAGGTACACATAGAGAAATACATTACAGAAGATTAGGTTCACTTCATTATCCTCCACTTTCCATCCTCCAACATTCCCTTAAATAGGTACAGTATTAAGAAATCATTACACAGAGCTGTGCTAAGATCAGCTTCACTTAATTATCCTCCACTTCCTACCCTCCAACATTCCCCTTTAAATAGGTACACTATTGAGAAATACATTACACAGAGCTGTGCTAAGATCTGGTTCGCTTCATTATCCTCCACTTCCTACCCTCCAACATTCCCCTTTAAATAGGTACACTATTGAGAAATACATTCACAGAGCTGCTGTGCTAAGATCTGGTTCGCTTCATATCCTCCACTTCCTACCCTCCAACATTCCCCTTTAAATAGGTACACTATTGAGAAATACATTACACAGAGCTGTGCTAAGATCAGATCACTTCATTATCCTCCCCCAACAGCTCTGCACTATGTTGTTTTTATTAGTGTACCTATTAAAGGGGTGAAATAGGTTTGTATCTTCTACTTTTTTTGGTATGATTGCTAGGTGGTCCAGTAATGTTGCTGCTTGTTTCTAATCCTTAACCGTTTATTGGTTGCAACAGATCGTGCGAAACCTTGCACACTCTGATACATTCACTATGCTAAGTGCATTTGTTTCTGCTCACAGATTCAAACTCCTATAAGCAGTAGTTTTAATTTATTGTTCAATTGATTGAATGAAATAGAAAAATCCATTGGGACCTTCATCTTTAAT
Source organism: Hymenochirus boettgeri (assembly GCA_019447015.1). Lineage (NCBI taxonomy): Eukaryota > Metazoa > Chordata > Amphibia > Anura > Pipidae > Hymenochirus > Hymenochirus boettgeri. The sequence continues at coordinate 20,358,147 of CM033476.1, read as the reverse complement.
GTGAAATCAATATATGGTAAGAGGATTCCCCTGTACAGGTCTTTCATTTATCCCATAAAAAATATTGACAGATCACGTGTAAAGATTCCTATTGATTTTGCACGTTTTATTTCACGGTGGACTTTAAATTATTCTAGGCCAGGGTAGTTAATAATGATCTGGAGTAAAATAACAAACTCCTAATTGGCAGAGTGGATATCCAGTGTGCAAGACACGTGCAATAAGAACTGGCGCTTAGGCCAATGGTCACGCGTGTCTATGCTTCACTCTGGGTTGTTCGTTAATCTGCCATGGTGCTCGGGTGTTGTTTGTCCTATTGGACGAGTGTACGAGGCTTAAAGGGCATGTCCACCCTATTTACTAAGTTTTGGTGTAGTGTAGTGTAGTGTAGTGTAGGGCTCCCTCCCCCAGCCCCAACCGCCCTCTTAGTTTTTGCAGAAACTCCCCCGATCATTACTTACCTTCCCTCTCTCCGCCGACGATATGTCTCGGCCCTCAGCTTGCATGAAACTGCAAGCAGGTGGCCAGACCGGCAGCCAATCACGGACGCAGCTTCCAGCTATCCAGAATGCCGGGGGAAAGAGCCTACCCTCCAACATTCTCCTTTAAATATGTACACTATTGAGAAATACATTACACAGAGCTGTGCTACGATCAGGTTAACTTCATTATCATCCACTTCCTACCCTCCAACATTCCCCTTTAAATAGGTACACTATTGATAAATACATTACACAGAGCTGTGCTAAGATCAGGTTCACTACATTATCCTCCACTTCCTACCCTCCAACATTACCCTTTAAATAGGTACACTATTGATAATTACATTACACAGAGCTGTGCTAAGATCAGGTTCACTTCATTATCCTCCACTTCCTACCCTCCAACATTCCCCTTTAAATAGGTACACTATTGAGAAATACATTACACAGAGCTGTGCTAGTGACGGCTTAACAGGGTAACTAAATGGTACTACAATGAGAGGCTCACATCAGGCATTTCATTACCAGATGCCACCTGTCACCCTCCTAAACCATATCAGGCATTTCATTACCAGATGCCACCTGTCACCCTCCTAAACCATTTCTAGTAGGTTTAGCAAAGGATTGTGGGGAGTTTGTAAGATTGCCATATCTACCCAATGAAACGTACACACTCCGATATTACACTACTGATAGGGACTTTGGTAAGAATAAATCGGACTCAGGATTTGGTTTGGTTTCTTAGCATGGGTTCGTATCGTAGGGTCCCTTGAAGCCACATATTTAGGTCAAACTAGACATATGCAGAGTTATTCAATAAAAGTTCTCATTGTTTAAAATGGTGCTAATTTTGCCCCAACCAATAAGATGTTAGCTTTCAAATGTTAAATAAGATCTGATTGGTTGGTGCAAAAATAGCACCATTTTAAACATTGAGAACTTTTATTGAATAACCCTGATGAAGTATTGGACTACTCAGAGACTATTGTTATTGCCTGTCTATAAGTGTGTGTGTATATGATTGCCTGTCTGTAAGTGTGTGTGTATATGAATGTGTCTGTAAGTGTGTGTGTATATGAATGTGTCTGTAAGTGTGTGTGTGTGTGTGTATATGGACACCCCTAATTAAATTCATGGTAGTACATGATGATATTATGGATAATTATACGGAACCCCTACTGAATTATGGTGGACATGATGATATATGGATAATATACGGACACCCCTACTTAACTTATGTATAGTACATGATGATAAGGATAATCTTCGGACCACCCCTATTAATTCATGGTAGTACATTGATGATTAGGATAATATACGGACACCCTACTTGAACTCATGGTAGTTACATGATGAATATGGATAATATACGGACACCACCTACTGAACTTCTGGTAGTACAAAGGATATATGGATAAGATACGGACCCCATACTGAACTCATGGAAGTACATGATGATATATGGATAATATACGGGGACACCCCCTCGCCTCTTAATTCATGGGTAGTACATGATGATATATGGATAAATACGGACACCTCCTACTGAATTCATTGTTTTTTTTTAGTACATGATGATATATGGATAATATAGGCACAACCTACTTACTCATGGTAGTAACATGATGATATATGGATAATATACGGACACCCCTACTGAACTTCAATGGTAGTACATATGATATATGGATAATATACGGACACCCCCTACTGAACTCATGGTAGACATGATGATATATGGATAATCTACAGGGACACCCCCCATACTTAACTTCATGGTAAGTACATGATGATAAATGATCATATACGGACACCCCGACTGACTCATGGTAGTAGTACATGATGATATATGGCCAGATACGGACACCCCATACTGAACTTCATGGTAGTACATGATGATATATGGAAATATACGGACACCCCTACTTAACTTCATGGTAAGTACATGATGTAATGCATAATATATGGGACACCCTACTACTTCAGGAGAGTACATGATGATATATGGATAATATACGGGACACCCCTACTTTAACTTCCATGGGTAGTACATGATGATATATGGATAATATTCGGACACCCCATACTGCACTTCATGGTTATTTCATGCTGATATATGGATAATATACGGACACCCCTCTGAACTTATGAACTTCATGGTAGTACATGACGATATAATGGATAATATACGACACCCCCTACTGAACTCATGGTAGTACATGACGATATGGATAATCTACGGACACCACTACTTAACTTATGGTAGTACATGTGATATATGGATAATTTACGGGACACCCACCACTGAACTGCATGGTAGTAATGATGATATAGGATAATATGACGGACACCCCTATTAACTCTTCATGGTAGTACATGATGATATATGCATAATATATGGATCACCCCTACTTAACTTAATGGTAGTACATGATGATATATGGATATATAGGACACCCCTAACTAACTTCTGGTAGAGTACATGATGATATATGGATATATACGGACACCCCATACTGAAACTCATGGTATTCATGATGTAATGGTAATATACGGACACCCCCTACTGACTCTCATGGTAGTAAATGATGATTATGGATAATATACGGAAACCATACTAACTTCATGGTAGTTACATGATGATTATATGGATTAATACGGTACACCCTACTGAACTTCATGGTAGTACCATGAGATATATGGATAATATCGACACCCTCTGAACTTAATGGGATTTCATGATTGATAATGAGATAATATACGGACCCCCCACTGAATTAATGGTAGTACATGACGATATATGGCTAAATACGGACACCCCTACTTACTTTCATGGGAGTACATGCTGAATATGGATAATATACGGACACCCCTCCCTACTGAACTTCATGGTAGTACATGATAATATAATGGAAATATACGGACACCCTACTTAACTTCATGGTAGTATCATGATGATATATGGATACTATACGGACACCCTACTTAACTTCAATGGTATAGTTACATGATGATATATGGATAATATACGGACACCCCTACTGAACGTTCATGGGTAAGGTACATGATGATATAGGCTTAATATACGGACACCACCTAATGAAAATTCATGGGTGTACAAGATGAGATATGGATTAAATATATACGTGAACACCCATACTGAACTTTCATGGTGTACATGATGATATATGGCCATTAATATACGGACACCCCCTACTCAACTTCATGGTAGTACCATGATTGAATATGGATAATTATACGGACTACCCTACTGAACTTCAGTGGTAGACATTGATGATATATGGATAATATACGGACACCCCTACTTAACTTCATGGTTAGTACATGATGGATATATGGAAAATATCGGAACCACCCTACTGAATTCGTAGTCATGGTTAGTTATACGGACACCCCTATGAGTCGGTATTATGATATATGGATAAATATACGGACCACCCCCTACGACTTCATGTGATAGTACAGTGATGATATATGGATAATATACGACACCCCTACTGAACTCATGGTGTCATGATGATAGATGGATTAATATAGACACCCCTACTGAACTTCCAATGTTAGGTTTACCTGAGGCATATATGGATAATATACGGACGACCCCACTGAACTTCATGTGTCATTATATGGATAGGACCATACTAATCATTACCTGATGATTATGGATTAATATACGGACACCCCTACTGAACTTTCATGGTAGTAATTTGATGATATATGGATCAGATACGGACACCTCCTACTGAACTTCTGGTGTACATGATGACTATATGGAAATATACGGACACATCCTACTGACTTCATGGTTATACATGATGATATATGGAGAATGTACGACACCCTACTTAACTTCATGGAGTACATGATGACTATTGGATAATATACGGACACCCCCCACTGTAACTACATGGTAGTTTTAAACCACATTGGGATTTGAAATATATGGATAATATACGGAACACCCCCTATCACCTTAATGGTAGTCACGATGATATATGGATAATATACGGACACCCCTACTTAACTTCATGCGTTAGTACATGAGATATATGGATAAATCTACGGACAACCCTACTTAACTAATGGTAGGTACATGTCTGATATATGGATAACTATACGGACGACACCCCTTACTGACGTATGGTAGTCATGATGATATATGGATATACGGAACCCCTACTGAACTTCATGGTAGTACATGGATGATATATGGATAATATTAACGGGACACCCCTACTGAACTTCATGTTCAGCACCATGATGATATATGGATAATATACGGGACACCCCTACTGAACTTCATGGTAGTACATGATGATATATGGATAATATACGGGACACCCTACTAACTTCATGGATACATGATGATATTGGATAATCATACGGACACCACCCTACTTATTCATGGTAGTACATGAGATATAGGATAATATAGGGGGGGACACCCCTACTGAATCTGTATGGTAGTACATGAGATATGGTATATAACGGACACCCCCACCTACTTAACTTCATGGTAAGTACATGATGATATTGGCTATATAGGACACCACTACTAATTCTGGTAGTACATGATGATATAGGATATATACAGGACACCCCTACTAAACTTATGGGAGTACCATGGGATGATATAGGATAATTACGGACACCCCTATGAACTCATGGTAGACATGATGATATATGGAAATATACGGACACCCCTACTTAAATTCATGGTAGTATCATGATGATATATGGATTAATATACGGAACACCCCTACTGAACTTCATGGGAGTACTGATGATATATGGATAATATACGGACACCCCTACTTAAACTTTATGGTAGTACATGATGATATATGGATAATACGGACACCCCTACTAATTCATGGTTAAGACATGAGATATATGGATAATATACGGACCCACCCCCATATAACTTCATGGTAGTACATGATGATATATGGATAATATACGGCACCACCCTACTTACTTCATGGTAGTACATGATGATATATGGATAAATACGGACACCCCTACTAACTTCATGGGTACATGATGATATTGGAATAATATACGGACACCCCCTACTGAACTTATGGTAGTACATGATGATATATGGATAATATACGGACCACCCCCTAGAACTTCATGGTAGTACATGATGATATATGGATAATATACGGACACCCCTACTAACTTAATGGTAGTACATGATGATAATGGATAATATACGGACACCCCCTACTAACTTCATGGTAGTACATGATGAATATGGATAATATACGGACACCCCCCTGAACTTCATGGTTAGTACATGATGATATATGGATAAATACGGACACCCCCTACTGAACTATGGTAGAGTACATGATGATATATGGATAATATACGGACACCCTAATAACTTCATGGTAGTACATGATGATATATGGATAATATACGGACACCCCTACTGAACTTCATGGTAGACATGATGATATATGGATAATATACGGACACCCCCTAATGAACTTTCTGGTAGTACATGATGATATATGGATAATATACGGAACCCCGCCTACTGAACATTATGGTCAGGAAATGATGATCATGGATAATATACGGACACCCCACCAACTTCAATGTAGTAGTACATGATGATATATGGATAATATACGGACACCCCCTACTGAACTCAGGGTACATGATGATATATGGATTAAGATACGGACACCCCACGACTTAAACTTTATGGTAGTACATGATGATATATGGATTAATATACGGACACCCCTACTGAACTTCATGGTAGTACATGATGATATATGGATAATATACGGACACCCCCCTACTGAACATTCATGGTAGTACATGATGATATATGGATATATAGACACCCCTAATGAATTCATGGTAGACATGAGATATCTGGATAATATACGGACACACCTACCTGATCTTCATGGTAGTACATGATGATATGGGATAATATACGGACACCCCCTACTGAACTTATGTAGTTGAATGATGATATATGGATAATTACGGGACCACCCCTACTTAACTTCATGGTAGTACATGATGATATATGGATAATATACGGACACCCCTACTGAACTTAATGGTAGTACATGTATGATATTGGAATAAATACGACACCCCCTACGAACTTTATTGGTAGTACATGATGATATATGGATTATACGGACACCCCCTACTGATAATTTCATGGTAGTACATGATGATTATGGATAATATACGGACACCCCTACTAACTTCATGGTAGACATGATGATATATGGGGATAATATACGGACACCCCCACTGAACTTCATGGTAGTACTGATGATATATGGATAATATACGGACACCCCCTACTGAACTTCATGGTAGTACATGATGATATGGATATATACGGACACCCCTACTGAACTCATGGTAGTACATGATGATATATGGATAAGATACGGAACACCCCTACTGAACTTCATGGTAGTACATGGGATATAGGATAATATACGGACACCCCCTACTGAACTTCATGGTAGTACATGGTGATATATGGATATATACGGACACCCCCTACTGAATTCATGGTAGTACATGATGATATATGGATAATATACGGACACCCCCTACTGAACTTCATGGTAGGTACATGATGTATATGGGATAATATAGGACACCCCCTACTGAACTTCATGGTAGTACATGTGATATATGATAATATACGGACACCCCCTACTTCACTTCTATGGTAGTACATGATGATATATGGATAATATACGGACACCCCTACTGAAGTTAATGGTAGTCATGATGATATATTGGATAATATACGGACACCCCTACTTAACTTCATGGTGTAGTACATGATGATATATGGATAATATAGGACACCCCCTACGAACTTCATGTAGACATGATATATATGGATAATATACGGCACCCCCTCTTAATTCATGTAGTACATGATGATATATGGATGACATCTACGGAACACCCCCTACTGAACTTCATGGCTAGTACATGATGATATAGGGATAATATACGGACACCCCTACTTAACTTCATGGTAGTACATGATGATATATGGATAATATACGGACACCCCCTAACTGAACTTCATGGTTAGTACATGATGATATATGGATAATATACGGGACACCCCTACTGAAAATTATGGTAGTACATGATGATATATGGATAATATACGGACCACCCCTACTGAACTATGGTAGTACATGATGATATATGGGATAATATACGGACACCCCTACTGAACTTCATGGTAGTACATGATGATATATGGATAATATACGGACACCCCTACTGACTTCATGGTAGTACATGATGATATATGGATAATATACGGACACCCTACTGAACTTCATAGTAGACATGATGATATATGGAAATATACGGACACCCCCTACTGAACTTCATGGTAGTACATGATGATATATGGATAATATACGGACACCCCTACAACACTCATGGTAGTACATGATGATATATGGATAATATACGGACACCCCACTGAACTTCATGGTAGTACATGATGATATATGGAGAAATATACGGACCCCCTACTGAACTTCATGGTAGTACATGTGATATGGATAATATAGGGACACCCCCTACTGAACTGTGATGGTAGTACATGATGATATATGGATAATATACGGACACCCCTCATGGAACTTCATGGTAGACATGAGATATATGGATAATATTAGGAACCCTATAACTTCATGTAGAATGATGATTATGGGATAATATACGGACACCCCCTACTGAACTTCATGGTAGTACATGATTGATATAGGGTAATATACGGACACCCCCTACTGAACTTCATGGTAGTACATGATTGTATATGGATAATATACGGACACCCTACTGAACTCATGGTAGTACATGATGATATATGGATAATAACGGACACCCCTACTGAACTTCATGTAGTACATGATGATATATGGATAATATACGGACACCCCTACTGAACTCATGTAGTACATGATGATATATGGATAATATACGGACACCCCCTACTGAACTTCATGGTAGTACATGATGATATATGGATAATACGGACACCCCTACTGAACTTCATGGTAGTACATGTGATATATGGATAATATACGGACACCCCCTACTGAACTTCATGGTAGTACATGATGTATAGGATAATATACGGACACCTCATCGATTCCCCTACTGATTCATGAGTAGTCATGAGATATTGGATAATATACGGACACCCCCTACTGAACTCATGGTAGTACATGATGATATAGGATAATATACGGACACCCCCTACTGAACTTCATGGTAGTACATGATGATATATGGATAATATACGGACACCCCCTACTGAACTTCATGGTAGTACATGATGATATATGGATTTATTACAGACAGTGTAATATAAATAATTAATTTTACTCATTCTTAATTCAGCATTAATTCAGTACTTAACAAAGTACATTGCTCAATTTGTATTCGTGCGTAGGATTTCCTATAGACTGGGATTGTCCAATCATGGCCTTTTAATAAACCCACAATTCCCTGCATCCTCTGACAGATGTAGCAGTTGTACCTTAGCTGTTAGAGAATGGTGAGAGCTGTAGTTCAACTACAGCTGGGAGGCTGTGTATACACTTGGAGCATTGCAGTATGACTGCGCAATTTTTTTTTGTGCACTGAAGTTTCTCTTCTCCATATATTTGCATACTCCCCAACCGTCATGGTTTCTTGGGACAGAACCGGTTTGAAGGGTCTGTCCCGATGATGCTTGCAATGTTCCCGCGGGAGTGGTGTGTGTGTTGGGGGGGGCGAAGAGTTGGGGATTGGGTGGGGCTTTGAGATTTGGGGGCATGGTTGGTTGGCCCAGGGGTGGAGCCCTTTATGTCCTACGAAAATGTTAGGAGGTATGTATTGTATTTAGACATATGAATGGGAGTGCCATGTTGATTGCCTTAGGACACTCCAGGGTACACAGCATATTGTATACAGAGAATTTACCTTTGTTGCTTTTAAACATATTTTGTAGCTTTAAATGCAACAACCAAATCTCCATTTGTTTAAGCCTTGTGGTTGACTTTTCTATTTTCCCTAGTAGCAGGGTAACTAAAATGGTACTACAATGAGAGGCTCAAATCAGGATCCTACTACCAGATGCCACCGTCACCCTACTAAATCATTATATAATGGTCTGTAAGTGTGTGTGGTATATGAATGTGTTCTGTAAGGTTGTGTGTATGAAGGTGTCTGTAAGTGTGTGTGTATATGAATGCCGTCGTAAGTGTGTGTGTGATAAGGAATGCTGTTTAAGTGGGTTGTGTATATGAATGCCTGTCTGTAAGTGTGTGTGTATATGAATGCCTGTCTGTAAGTGTGTGTGTATTGTAAGTGTGTGTGTATATGCCTGGTGTAAAGTTGTGTGTTATTGAATGCACTGTCGTAAGTGTTTGTGTATATGAAGTGCCGTCTGTAGTGTTGGTATTAATGTGTTGTAGGGTTGTGTGTATATGAATGCCGTCGGAAGTGTTGTGTATTGATGTGTCTGTAAGTGTGTGTGTATATGAATGCCAGTGTGAAGTGTGTTGTGTATATGAATGTGTCTGTAAGTGTGTGTGTATATGAATGCCTGTCTGTAAGTGGTGTGTGTATTGTAAGTGTGGGTGTATATGAATGCCTGTATGTAAGTGTGTGTGTATATGAATGCCTGTCTGTAAGTGTGTGTGTATTGAATGCTCTGTCTGTAAGTGTTTGTGTGTACACGAGTGCCTGTCTGAGACAGTTAAGTGCCTGTGCGATGAGGTCGGTCAGTGATAAAAAGTGGAGTGTCTGTGTATGGTTGGCTATCTGTAAGTGAGTGTAAGGGTGTCTGTCTGTGAGTTAGTTGTCTGTGGAGCCTTTTATGACAAAGCAGAACAATTTATCGCTCTCTAAGCCTTATTACATTACTTATTATTGTTATTCCTATGAAAATAATGAAATGGCCCGAGAAGGATGACACAAATCATGCCCAAGCGTACCGGGTGGTGGACGTGATTCTGTACAAGTGTCTTTTTCTCAGGGCATTTATTCTTTTTTCCCTTTATATGGAAACCCTAGGTAAAATGTGCGAGAAGCTATTGCTGAAAGGTTTTATCAGTATAAACTAAACCTTCTTGCTGGAACTCTTCCTGTTTTCAGCAGCTTGCAGAATGGACCAGCTTGTAGTGATGTGATCAGCCTCTGCCTGCAGTTATAGCAAAATCCCACCTCTCAAGTCTGTGCAGGTAATTACCTGACCATTTCTACCCTATTACCCGGATAACTAATGTATTTTTTTTTAAATCCTAAAGATCTTTCCACAGAACAGTTATACATTGTACAATTCCATTTATTTATTTTATTTATAATTCATTTATTAGTTATTTCTAGGGTGGGTTGTTGGTTAGCACAAATTTGTTGGATATGGTTTCGTCCCCCTTTATTTCGAGACATTTTGCCAGGACATATTTCATGGGACATGAATTTTAAACTTTGTCTAATTTGGATGTAAATAAAGCGACTTATGTTTGGCATTCAATAACAGTCTTGGGCAATAATGTTCAAACTAAAGATCGTAAATAAGATTTACTATGGATTCAATAGGGAACTAAACTTACAATAAACAACCCAATCCCATTGGATAGATTAAGGGAAATAAAGGATTAGGGAGGACAGTTTGGGATTTTATACAGTGTGAGAATAAGAAAAACTATCCATACACAATGTTTTATAGCAAAATATTTTATTATTTATTTCATTGACCTATCCCAGATTGGACCCAGAGGGCAGAGGGGCGGGCACCCCTTGCGACAAGGGCCAGAGGGGGCAAATCTAGTTAGGTTTCTCCCTATACCCTCCTATTGACATCCTTACTGTGGTACCACAGGAAGGAGAAATAAATCCTCTGCTTGACTAAGGCTAAAGCAGTGGTAAGCAGTAAAGATCAATAATAGTGGATAGCGTAAAATAATAGGATACATGGTTCTTTTGACTTGAGGAACCTACAGGCAGACACCAGTACGTGGAGCGTCTAGGGAAATAGAATCGTTCTCATGTCATGGAAGATGAACTTATGATCACGCAAATCTGCTTCTTACGGAGATCGGTTCAATCAGTGTCTGTTCATCAACGGTGTAAGGTTGGACTGGTCCGGATAACCGTATTGCAACCAATGGTTATGGGGCGCCTATTACGCATAATCCATTCTGGACTCTTCTTCCTAAACAGGGCACGGTCTTATTGGTAAAGGCACGCATTTTATTAACAGTATTCATTATACGCGCTGGGGTATCAACCCGAAAAAGGATTATCAGTACCCACACCGAGACATGAGGTTAACATAAACACTAATGCAGCTGGCAATGGTGTTGTAACATCGAGCACATGGTGCTGCGATCTATGTGTGTAATAGGTTTACGGTTCTAGAGTCTTGTTAAACCTACTCTTTATTAATACCCCTAACATATTTTTCTTATTGGGATCCAATTCTACCGCCTAATAACCCGACAGAATAAAGTCAATCATCTCTTCGAAGAGCGAGGGAACAATAAGGTAGGCAGTATATTTAATGTGCGTAGTAGGGATAGCGCAAGATGGCGATCACATTCTATTACTAAGGGCATTGCAGGAGGAACTTAGGCATTTCCTATCTCAGACTGCTGCCATATCATCTCTTCCAATGGATGGATCCTGGTTTTCTATATCAGAGTTCAAGAGTGTCCCATTTCAATAAGAGAGTGTAAGGTGGACCGACTGGTACCGGACTGAAAACTTAACAGTGGTTGCGTTGCGTGGCGATAAGTATTTCTGATCCTTGCAGAAAATTTCCCTTACTGGATACTTTCCTGTAACAGGATGGTCTTATGTATTGTAACGGACAGACGTCATTATATACCCACAACGTCATTTATCTATACAGTAGGTGTAACATAATGAGTACCACACCCACAGCACAGACGGTGAGCACTGCATGGAGACAGGAACACTAATCAGTCGGTAATTGTAAGTGATAGGACACCTTTATAATATGGTATTTGGTGTTACATCATAGATGCGACGGTTTTACTAATGATATAAACCAACACCTCTCCTAGTCTACTATAAACCCCCTAACAATTTATCATTTATTAGACTCAAATGTCTTCTACTAACACAATGAATCTTACTCACATTCTTACTAAGGGCCATGCAGGAGCATCCTTCTTGTCTCTGCTCACTTCCTCTCCAGACTAGCTGCTGCACTTACCTCTTTCCCACTGGATGGATCCCGGGTTTTCCTATAATAACAGCAGAGAATAAGTCCCATTTCCATAGACAGAGGGGGGGAGTTGTAAGGGGAGCCGACGGTACTCGGACTTGAACAATAATACCAGTGGTTGGCGGAGTTGGCGATGATTAATCTTTCTCGACCTCATGGTAAGATCTCTTCTGGGTCTACTTCTTCTGCTAACAGGAATGGTATTGTATTGTAAAGACAGAACAGTCATTATATACCCACAAGGTCATTTATTATCCACAGTAATGCATACAACACCCAGCCAGAGGGGAGCACTGCAGGAGACAGGAAACACTAATTGCAGTAGTACTGTAATGACAGGACACATTCTTATACTATGGGTTATGGGAGGTTACGGTCATAGCTAACGAGGTTACTAATGATATAAACAACACCTCCTTCATTATAATCATACCCCTTAAAAATTTTGTATGTCCACATGTAATGGTTTCTTTAAACACCCTCATTGACATAAAATCACTATTTATCATAGAGAATGGAGATGTACCTTTGTTTTGTTTGGATACTCCCAGACAGTCTGAGAGACGATCTAAATTCTTTTTGGATCTAATTTGACAGATGTTTACAGGGTTCGTCCTCTGGGGATTGGTCTCTTGGTCTTTAATGCCATGCCTGCTAATGATCTGGAAGATTTCTAGAATAGCCCCCTTCCATTACCCAGCCGGATAGTCTTTACTGATAGATATGTCCTCTGACAAAAGTAAGATGCAGTTCCGCTCAAAATAGAATGGTCGTCACCATGTTCAAGCCTGGTGACCGGTCTCGGTAAATGGTCACTAGATTCAGGAGACTTGTCTGTTCTCCGTCCGAGATTGAAAACTGTCTCCGAACTTTTTCGTGTTCTCTTCCATCTCTGGGAAAGTATGAAAGCTTCCTTATGGACATTGGAAATGATTCATTAGATCTGCAATGTCCTCAAACTTTTTATAAGATTCTGATTCTCTCTTCAGAAGGTATGAATTTATCTGGTTTCTGGTCGTGTTCCTGTTGATCTTCCGCCTTCTTATTCTCCAGCAGGCCAGTTCATCTGTAGTGGCATGAGATTCTTTTTCTCTGGGACTGCAAGATCCCGCCCTTTGCAGATGTTTTCAAGTTCTGCCTTGTCTCCAAAGTGGCCTTTTTCATTCGAATTGTAGATATTCCATTTCTGGCTCTTGGCTTCACACTCCAGTCAACCGTAGTGGATTTTCTCATGCTTTGTTAGTATCTCTGCTGTTTTTTGCCGCCTGTAACATTGTGTTTGGCAGTTCCTTTCCATTTTTCCGTGCAGTCGGATGTGCAAGGGGAAGTGCCCTTTCTAATTCGGGGTGGGTATTCCTTGTTAATGTATGGCATGTCTGCCGACAACGGCGATAGAACCTTTTTAGTATTCAATCTGTTCGTCAAACGACGAAAGGACACCTCAGTTATTAACAGTTCAATTTTCAATACTAATTCCTTTAACCTCTGTTCCATACTGAAAAATACAGAGCTCAGCAGAACTACCTCACTCCTGCACGATAAAAACAGATTGCAAATTTAGAGCCTTTATATCACAGCTAGCACTTGCTTTGTATCACAACGATCAGACAGCTATAATCAGACTGACATGACCTGTAGGACATCACCTGAATTAGCAACACGTAGACTTGATGTAAGTGTGAAAAATGCTTAATGCTCCAAATGGGGCACAGTAAGCTTGACAATTTTGAGGTCTATGTTTTTTTGTTTCTGCGACCATGACTAATGATGCAGGGGAGCGAATTTCATTCATGACCACCAGCAGCAGTCCGACATACCAGTATTACCAGATAGGGACAGGCAGGACGCACAATTTGAAAGTACATGGCCACAGTTTAGAAAAACATATTGATCAAGGTTAACACTGGGGCGGTCAAGGCCTATGGTTCAATGCATAAGCTCTGAGCGATAATAATTGAATTACACGAAGTAGTGATTATCTTGAAGATTATGTGGTAGTGACGGAGCTCAGAGACATCTTCAAAATTCATTGTACACCTAGACCATCACAGATGTTTAACACATACGGAAGTCCCGCACCATATAATAGCAGATGCAACCAGCATGCTGAGGTTAGTTCTACACGAGGTAGGTTGTTGGATATGGATAAACATCCAATACCGTATTGGGTCCACCATGCTGATATGGCCGTACAGGTACTTGTCGTGCGAAAACTAGGTGCGGAACTAGTCTGTAGTTTTATCTTGCGCATGGAACACGTTTGGCTGTATCCCATTGAAGTAATACGGTCTATATTATCCTAATCTGAGTGTACGACGTTCAGTACACCTGATTTAATGATTATAGTATTACGGACACCATGACTCAAGTGAATAGAAATGGAATAGAAACCTATGACTGGAGTACTGAGCATATGATCATAATCGACCACCTATGATATTGACATGTATATGGACTTAGGAACCCTACTGAATCATAAGATGGTATTTAGAATAAACCCTACTGAACTCATGATCAGAGATCATGAACGACCTTAAATTGTAGACATGATATATGGCAACCGACACCGCTATTGACCATGGGTAATGATGTCGTATGGTATTACCCCCTACACTCAGTAGTACTGACGAATAGAAGACCCACTGACTCATGGTTATATCTGATAATGGAATTAGGCCACCTGGACTGATTCATGAGACTAATGAAATGAACATATGACACGAACTCTGGTTATGACTGCCTATGGAATACACACCCAATACTCATGTATTTAGTATGATATAGTAATATCGGAAACCCCCTGAACTTAACGTACATGTGAATATATGGATATATCTGGACGAAACCCACTGCCACTTCATGGTGTACATTATCCTATACTGATAAGGACACCTATGATTCATGTGTAGCAGATGGATACCATGGAATTACGGCTGACCTATGACCATTGAGTAAGTAGCGTGATGTATGATATATACGACACCTATATTCATGTAGCTACCATGATGAGTTCAGTAGGATACATACGGCCCCTAGTGTAATACGTGGTAGTACATGATGATATCTATTAATATCGGACCACCCCTACTGAAACTTCATGGTAGTAATGACGATATGGATAATATAGGACACCCCCTACGAATTCATATACTATAATGGTAAGAATGACACTAACGAACATGTGGTGATGATATGGATAATATACGGACACCCCTACTAACTTCCATGGTAGTAATGAATGATCTATCGGATATATACGGACACCCTAACTGAACTTATGGTAGTACTGATGATATATGGATATATACGACACCCCCACTTGAACTTAATGGTAGTACATGATGATAATGGATAATATAGGACACCCAACTGAACTCATGGTAGTACATGATGATAATGGATAATATACGACAACCCCTACTGGAACTCTGGTAGTACATGATGATTAGTTGGATAATTATACGGACACCCATAACTGACTATGAGTAGTACATGATGATATAGGATAATATACGGACACCCCCTACTGAACTTCATGGTATACTGATGATTTATGGATAATATACGGACACCCCTATCGACTTCATGGAGTGACATGATGATATGGGCTAATACTACGGAACCCCTACTGAACTTCATTGGTAGTACATGATGATATATGGCATTAATACGGACACCCTACTGAATTCATGGTCGTACATGATGATATATGGATAAATATGGACACCCCCTACTGAAACTCATGGTATGAGTACTGGATAATAGGAACATGAACTTATAGTAGTCAGGATATGGATATATAGGACACCCCCTTACTGAACAGTAGATATATGGCTATGACTTAGACTTGGATGATATATGGTATAATATAGACACCCCCTACTGAAACTTCAGGCTGAGTACATGATGATGATATGGATAATATACTGACACCCCTATAAAACTTCATGTAGTACATGATGATATATGGATAATATACGGAACCCCTACTGAACTTCATGGTAGTTACATCGACTGATGGAAATATACGGACAACCCCATACTGAACTTCTGGTAGTACATGATGAATATGGATAATATACGGGACCCCTAGAAACTTCATGGTAGTACATGATGATATATGGAAATATACTGTGAACCCCCTACTTGAACTTCATGGTAGTACATGATGAATATGATATGGGCACAATGAACATGTTCGTATACATGATAGGATATACGACCCCTATGACATGGTATACTGGTGTATTGAATCTACGAACCCTACTTGACTTCTAGTAGTACATGATGATATATGGATAATGGACCCTATAACTGAGGACAAATGCGGCACCCTACTGAAACGTAGTACGATTAGGAGTTATGGATATATCGAACACCCTATCTCAGTGTACATGATGATATATGGATAATATACGGACACCCCTACTTGAACTTCATGGTAGTACATGATCGATATATGGATAATATACGGACACACCCTACTGAAGTTCATGGTAGTACATGATGATATGATGGATAATTATAGGACACCCCTACTGAACCTTCATGTAGTAACATTGAGATATATGGTAATATACGGACACCCCTACTGAACTCATGGTCAGTACCATGATGATATATGGATAATATACGGACACCCTACTAACGTCATGGTAGTACATGATTGATATATGGATAACTTACGGACACCCCTACTGTAACTTCATGGTTAGGACTGATGTATGATATATGGTAAATATACAGGACACCCCTACTGAAACTTCATGGTAGTAATGTGATATATGGATAATATACGGAACCCCCACTGAACACTTCATGGTCAGTACATGATGATATATGGATAATATACGGCACCCACCTCCTGAACTTCATGGTAGTAACATGACTGAATATATGGATAATACTACGGCACCCCCTACTAAACTTCATGGTAGTAACCTGACGGATTATGGATAAATACGGACACCCACTACTGAATCATGGTAGTACATGATGATATATGGACTAACTATCACGGACACCCTACTAACTTCATGCGGTCATAGTATCATGACAATATGAGGTTAGTACCTGGGATATTGATATAACGGACACCCCTACTGAACTTCATGGTAGTACATGATGAAAATTATATCGGACACCCAATAAATATGGTAACAGGCCTAAGATCTATCCACCCCTACTGAACTTCATGGTAGTACATGATGATATATGGATAAATACGGACACCCCCTTACTGAACATGGTCAGTACATGATGAGTTATATGCGAAAATATGGACCCCCTATTGAACTTTCTGGTTAGTACACGATGAATAGGAAATATAGGACACCCCTACATACTGTCATTGTAGTACATGATGATTATGGATAAATAAGGACACCACCCTACTGAAGTCATGGTAGTACATGATGATATATGGATATTATACGGAACCCCCTACTGAATTCATGTAAGTACATCGATGATATATAGGATACTATACGGACACCTACTGAACGTTATGGTAGTTAACATGATGATATAGGGATAATATACGGACACCCCCTTATGAACTTATGGAGTAATGATGATATATGGATAATATAACGGACACCCCCTATCGTTACTTCAGGTAGTACATGATGATATATGGACAATATACGGACACCCCTACGGAAATTCATGTAGTACATGATGATATATGGATACATATACGGACACCCCCTACTGAACTTCATGGTTGTTACATGATGATTATGGCATTAATATACGGACACCCCTACTGAACTTCATGGTAGTCTGATGATATATGGAGAATATACGGACACCCCCTACCTGACTGTCATGGTAGTATATGATGATATATGGATAATATACGGACACCCCTACTGAACTTCATGGTAGCTACATGATGACTATATGGATTACAATACGGACCCCCCTATGAAACTTCATGGTTTTCTAGTTTAACCAGTTGATTTGATATATGGATACATATACGGGGAACCCCCTCGAACTCATGGTAGTACATGATGATATATGGATAATATACGGAACCCCCTACTGAACTTCATGGTGAGTACATGATGATATATGGATATAATACGGACACCCCTACTGAAACTCAGGTTAGTACATGAGATATATGGAATAATATAACGGACACCCCCAACTGAACTTTCATGGTAGTACATGATGATATATGGATCATATACGGACACCCCTACTGAAACTTCAGTGTATGAGAATGGATACAGAAGGTTAATTATATGATTTACACAACGACACCTACTGAACAGTATCATGGTAATATGATATTGGTAATGACTAGGAGTCACATTACTGCTTATGTAGTAACGATGGCCTCATATAAACCGGGACCATCCTGCACCTCTGACACATGAGAGTGTTACCTTGCTGGTAGATGGATAATGATGAGAGAGAGCCCGTTTAACGGGAAGGCTATACTGTAGTGCGATGATCGCATTTTTTTGCGAGTTCTTATTCAGAATTTGCCAAGTGTAATCCCATAGATATCTATTTCTTGGAGAACCGTTTCAACTGTCAGCC
Organism: Hymenochirus boettgeri; assembly: GCA_019447015.1. NCBI lineage: Eukaryota > Metazoa > Chordata > Amphibia > Anura > Pipidae > Hymenochirus > Hymenochirus boettgeri. The sequence goes on along the minus strand of CM033476.1, from coordinate 20,338,818 downwards.
TGATCGCTTGACAATATGCTCACGGGGTGTGTGTGATGTGTGGTGGGGGGTCGGCAAAGTTGGGGATTGTGCTTAGATGCATGGTTTTGCAGGGGATTGTAGACCACCTTCAATGCCTCTACGAGTAAGCCAGTTAGAGGTAGCTTATAGTTTAGAATGAATGGTGAGCATCTGTTAGTGCCTGCAAAACCACTCCGGGTAGATAGTGTATACACGGAGTCATTCCCTAGTATTGCTAAGCAATTTTGTAGCTTAAATCAATCTCCATTTGTAGCCTGTGTTGACATTTCATCTTCTCCTTATAATATGGTACGCTAGAGGCTCAATCGGCATACCGATCCACTGTCCCTCCAAGGCTTATGAGGCTGTGTGGTAAGATGTAAGTTGTGATAGGTCTGTGTAATGAACCGTCTTGATTTGTATGAATGTGTTGAATGTGATATGATCATGTCTGTGATAGCCGTTAGGGATTGTAAGTGTTCTATGCTGTCTAGGGATTTGTGCCGTCTATTTGGTATGAATGTCTGTAGTGCTTGTTGAATGATGCGCGGGGTGGTCGATATGACCGTTGTAAGGTTGGGTGGTTATGAAGCCTTGTAAGTGTGTGTGAGGCATGTGTGTAAGTGTTGTGTCCATTGTAAGTGGTGTCGCCCTTATAGTCCTTAGTCGTTAGAGTGATGTGTTGGTTAGCATTGAATGGACTGCCGTGTCCTAGCAATAAGGGTCACTATTGTATATAAGGGATATGTGTATATGAATGCCTGTCTGTTGTGCTTTGTATGAATCATATTTAGTGTGCTGTGTATAATGAACTGCCTGCTAAGTGTGTGGTGTAATTACATGTTGTGTATATGAGCGTTGTATTGAATGTTGTTATATTTCTCCTTCGCGGTGGTATTCTAAATGCGTCGTATGTGATATGAGAGGCTTAAGGTGTATCATGGATTTTTTTGGGGCACGTACAGTTGTGGATGCTAGGTGTTCCCTCCTATGACATGCCCGTTGTAGTGTGATATGAATTGCTGTCTGTAAGTGTGTGTGTGTATATTGAATGCTGTCTGTTGTGATTAAGTGTGGGATGTATATGACGGCTTTGTTAAGTGTGGTGATAGAGCTGCCTGTCTGTAAGTGTGTGTGTACTCTGAATGCCCTGTCTGTAAGTGTGTGTGTATATGAAATGTGTTGTAAAGGGTGTGTTATATGAAGCCCGTCTGTAAGTGTGTGTGTATTGTAGTGGTGTGTGTATATGAATGCTGTCTGTAATGATGTGGGCTGATTTGAATCATTTTTGCTGTCTGTAAGTGTTGGTTTGTGGTATAGTGAATGTGTCTGTAAGTTGTGTGTATATGAATGCCTGGCTGTAGCGCATATGATAAGTTAGTGTGTGTGTATTGTAAGGGTGGGTGTATATATGCTGTTGAATGTGCTGTATTCATGTAATGTTGTCGTAAGGGGTATTATGCCTCTAGGTTGTTATGTAGTGGGGTGTACTATGAATGCCTGCTGTAAGGGGGTGATAGATGTGGTAATGTGGTATGCTATATGTAATGCTGTTGTAATTGTTGTACTGTTTGTTGTCTTTTGAATGCCTGTCGTAAGTGTTGTGTTGTGTAAAACCGGTGCCTGTCATGAGAACAGTTTTAAGATGCTCGCTTTTTCTGCAGACTGTTGTTCCTGTTGTCACGTGATAAAAAAAAAGTTGAGGTTTTTGTTAGTGTATGGTTGCCTATCTGTAATGTGATGTTTTTGTAAGGGTTATCTGTTCCTTGTGAGTTTAGTGTATGTGGAGCATTTTATTGACAATTGAGAACATTGATCGCTCTCTAAGCCTTATTACATTACTATTTATTGTTATTCCTATGAAAATAATTGAAATGGCCCGAGAAGGATGACACAAAAAACTCCATGCACACGGGGTACCGGGTGGTGGACGTGATTCTGTACAAAGTGTCCTTTTTCTCCAGGGCATTTCATTCTTTTTTCCCTTTATATGGAAATAAAATCTAAAATGTGCGAGAAGATGTGCTGGAAAGGTTTATACAGTATAAACTAAAACCTTCTGCTGAGAACTTCCTGTTTTAGCAGCTTGCAGGAATGTGACAGCTTAGTGATGGATCAAGCCTCTGCCTGAAGTTCTTATAGCCAAATCCCCCCTCTTCAAGTCGTGTGCAGGTGTACTCCATTTCTACCATTACGGATAACTAATGTATTTTTTTTACAATCCTAGCTCCTTTCCAGAACAGTATATAAATTGTACAATTCCATGTATTTATTTTATTTTATAATCATTTATTAGTTATTTCTAGGGTGGTTGTTGGTTAGCAATTTGTTGATATGTTTCGTCCCCATTTTTATTTCAGGAATGGCCAGCCATCATGGAAATATTTTCAGGGACATTTGTCTAATTTGTGATGTATAAAGAGATTATGGTGATTCATATCAACAGTCTCTGGGCATAAGTTAAAAAGATGTAAAAAAGATTTACTATGGATTAAACGGGAAACTAAAATTTAAATAAAACAACCCATCCCAGTGATATATTAAGGAAAATAAAGTTATAGGGAGGACTTGGTTGGGATTATTACAGTGATGAGAAATAAGAAAACAATCCACAAACAATGTTTTATAGAAAATCATTTTCATTTTTATTTCATTGACCATCATCCCAGATTGGACCCCAGAGGTGTGGGTCCAGAGGAGAGGAAAAAGGGAAAAAACCCCTCTGAACAAGGGCAGAGGGGGAGAAAAATGTCCTGCCGTGAATCCATGTGGAATCGGATAAATCCTTGTGGAACCATACTAAGTCCTGAACCTACAATCCCCTCCCTATGGACTTGTACCTTAGGACTCAGCTTCTTTGACCCTGACCCTTACCATGGGCCGACAATTCACGTGGATGATATGGACTATGGGAAGACACTGCGTCTCATACCCACGTTGGTAAGTGTATGGGTGCTCGGACAGCGAAAACGGCCTTTGCGGCCAGACAACAGGAGATTCTACCAGGTTGGACTTCAACCGTGCCCAAACTAGCCGCCATACATATCAATAATCAACCAAAAGGCATTTTGTCTTCAAGCATGATAACGATCGCTGGTTCGGAAATTATCATCAGTGCCAATCTGAACAATTTTACATTTACCATCTACGGACCAAAATGGCTGTGTCGTACACCATCGAGCATACATGGGCGGGCCTGCGATCACACGAGTTGTGTGCAAAATCTTTAGGTGTAGGCTTTTCTCCTCTTTAAAATAACCAATCACTATTGGAACGAAGCCCAAATTCAACTGTCCTAGAGTGAACCACAGGAAGAGAGAATAAAAAAAATCCTTCTTGACTCTTGACTCTTGAAGAGGCAGGAGCAAGAGGGAACGAGGACAATAAAGGGATTAGAAGTAATTTATTAATTAATGTGTTGTGTGTTAGTAGAGGGATCCAGGCAGACACCAGAGCTGGGGTAGGGAAAATAAATTACTATTTATAGCAGGAGGAACGAGAAACCTTACTTATCACTCAAACTCTCTTCTTTCCCAACTGGATGGATCCCTGGTTTTCCTAATCAGAGTCTAATTCCATTTATCGACAGAGAGTGTAAAGGTGGGACCGACTTGGTACCGAACTCTGCACTATGACAAACCAGTGGTTTGTTGGTGGCTAGATTAATTTATTTCCATCCGCAGTAGTAAAATTTTCCCCCCCTTCTGACTATTCTTCCTGAACAGGGATGGTATGTAATTTGTAAAGAACAGGACAGTCATCTTTATAACCCACCAAGTCATTCACTAGTAGTCCAGTGAGGTGTTATCACAGTAAGCAGTACCACACCCAGCCAGAGAGGGAGCACTGCAGGAGACAGGAAAACTAAATGAGTAGGTAATGTAATGATAGGACACCCACTTTATACATATGGTTATGGAGGTTTACGGTAATAGATAACGATGTACTAAATGATATAACCAAACACCCTCTCCTTCTACTTATAAACCCCCTAACATATTTATTTTTGTTTAATACTCCACAAGTCTTCCTCCACAATGAACCTTTACTCACATTCATTTACGAAGGGCCATTGCAGGAGATCTCTTTGTCTCTGCTCACCTTCCTTCTCCAGACTAGCCGCTGCCATATACTATTTCCCATGGATGGATCCTGGTTTCCTAATAACAGACAAGGAATAAGTCCCATTCATAGGACAGAGCGTGTAAGGTGGACCGATGGTACGGACTGAACTAAATATAACCAGTGGTTGGCGGCCGTTGGCTGATAATATTATGACTTCATGGAAGATCTCTTTGCTGGGCCTACTTCCTTCTTGTAACATGGTAATGTATGTATTGTAAGACGAGAACAGTCATTTTATTATACCAACAAGTACATTATATCACAGTAATGCAATACACACCCAAGCCAGAGGAGGGAGCACTGCAGAGATACGGAACACATGCAGTAGGTAATGGTAAATGACAGGACACACTTTATACATATGGTTATGGAGGGTCACGGTCATGATAACGGAGTTACTAGATATATACCAACACCCTCTACTTCTACTTATAACCCTCTTAATATTTGTATGTCCACATCTAATGGTTTTATTAAACAACATCAGTACCATAAAATACATTTATCAAGAGAAATGGAGATTTACCTTTTGTTTGTTTTGGATACTCTCAAAGACGTCGGAGAGATATCAACATTTTTTTGGATTCATTTGCAGATGTTTTACAGGTCGTCCTTCGGGATGGTACCCTGGTCTTTTAATCATGCTGCTACTGATCTGGAAGAATTTCTGAATAGCCCTCTTCCTATTACCAGCCGGATAGTCTTAATGAGAGATATGGCCTCTGCAAAAAGTAAGATGCAGTTCCTTCAAATAGACTTGGTTCGTCACATGTCAAGCCTGGTGAACCAAGGTCTCGGTAAATGGTCATTAGATGCAGGAGAATTGTTGCTTTCTCATCAGAGATTGATTAAAAAACTGTCTCCGTAACTTTTGTGCTTCTCTTCCCATCTCTGGAAATTATCTAAAGCTTCCAGTTTATGACATGGAAATGATTCCCGTCGCCCCCCTTTCCATTAGATCGGCAATGTCTCAAAACTTTTTATAAGATTATGATTCTCTCTTCAGAAGTTCATTGAATTATCATGTTCTGGTCGGTTCCTGTTTGACTTCGCCTTCTTCTTCATACAGCAGGTCCAGTTCTCCTGTAGGGCATTTAGCTTCTCTTTTCTTGGGCTGCAGGCTCCCGCTCTTTTGCAGATTTTTTTCAAGTTCGTTGGTCTCCAAAGTGGCATTTTTCATTCGGAATTGTTATAGCTCTTCCATGTCGCTCTGTGGCTTTCAACTCCATTAACCGTAGTTGGATTTCTCCATTGCTTTGTTAGATTTCTCTGTTGCTGCCGCTAATGTTTTTGCAGTTTTACCTTGTTCTAGTGCAAGTCGGATTGCAAGGGGAAGATCGCCTTCTACATTCGGGGTTGGGTTATTCTTGTTAATGTATGGCATGTCTGCGCCGACACAGAGATAGAAATCCTTTTTCGTATTCATCTGGTTCGTCACTACGAGAAGGACACCTCGGTATTAAGTTCAATTTTCAATACTAAATTTCCCATTTTAACTCTCGTCCCAATCGAAAAATACAGGAGCTCAGGCAGAACTTACTAACTTCCTGAAAGATAAAACAGATGCAATGATTTTTACAGCAGCCCCTTATTATACCCCAGTCGTGGACATCATCTAATGAGCAATAATGATCACATGACCCTAGACTGCGGAGGACCATCTAATAATCAGACAGTGGTCACATGACCCCTAAGCTGTGACATCACCAGGTTATATTGGAGGAAGCAAGTCACAGACTTGGAAAAGTGGCCAGTTTGAAAAAAATTGACAGTTAAAAAATGGTTCAAAAAATGGGCAAAAAGTAGCAAATTGAAATAACAATGATTATTGAAAGGATTAAGGGGGTTGGGGGAGCAGAATTTCACTTCTTTCACCAGAACCATCAAGAACATGTAAACCCAGATAGGAAGTGCCAGACACATATAAGTACCAGGTCCCCACCTGTTCCTAGTTGTACATACATATATAGGGATTGAATGGTTGAACACTGGGCAGCGGTGAATGAAAGGGCCTTGTGTTTCTATTATGGCCATGGAAGTCCTCTGGCGTAATTAACCTTATATTACACTGAGGTAGCGTATTATCCCTTCTATATTCACACTTTTAAACAGTAAAACCAGCTTGCAGTACTGACAACTCTCAAATCAATGATGTGAAACCTTGGCACTCCAGTGTTGGGAAACTACAAACTCCAGCACGCCTATAGCAGAAGCAACCAAGGCATGCTGGGAGTTGTAGTTTCTAAACTCTAGAGTGCCAAGGTTTGAGGATTGACTGGGATTTACCCAACAGTCACAACCTCGACCGTTTGTCTGGCCGTCCCCCAACCATGTGATATGTCGACCAAACGCCTACAGGTCACTATTGGTCAGTGGACGAAAAAATCTTATGGTGTGTACCACCGTACTGTAAGTTGCAAATCTCTGCCATGGAACACCACTGTATTGGCCTTGGCTATCAACATTGAAGTTAGAGGGGGCTGTCCGTATATTATCCATATATCATCATGTTACTACCATGAAGTTCAGTAGGTACATGGAGTGAGTAGTACATGGTAGTACATGATGATATATGTAGAATATACGACACCCCCTACTGAACTTCATGTAGTACATGATGAGATATGTATAATATACGGACACCCCCTAATGAACTCATGTAGTACATATATAATGGATAAATATACGGACACCCCTACTGACTTCATGGTAGTAAATGATGATTAGGAATAATATAGGACACCACCTACTAACTTCATGGTAGTACATGATGATATCTGGATAAATATACGGACACCCCTTATGAAATTCATGGTTAGTACATGATGATATATGGAAATACGGGACACCCACCTACTTAACTTCATGGTCTACATGATGATATAGGTATAATAACGGACACCCCCTACTGAACTCATGGGTATACATGATGATATATGGATAATATACGGACACCCTACGGAACTCATGGTAGTACATATGATTAATGGATATATACGGAACACCCCTACTGAAATCATGGTTAGTAACTGATGATTTTATGGTAATAAGGACACACCACTACTGAATTCATGGTAGATTACATGATGATTATATGGATTTAAATATACGGACACCCCAATTGACCTTCATGGTAGTACATGACGATATATAGATAATATACGACCACCCTACTGAACTTCATGGTAGGACATGATGATATTATGGGATAATATACGGACACCCCCTACTGAACTTCATGGTTAGTACATGATGAATATGATGGGATAATAGACGGACACCCCTATAACTTACTTGGGGTACATGATGATATATGGATAATATACGGACACCTCCTTACTGAACTTCATGGTAGTACATGATATATAGATAATATACGGACCACCCCTACTGAACTTCATGGTGAGTACATGATGATTATGGATTTAATATACGGCCAACCCTACTGAACTTCATGGTCGTACATGATGATTAAGGATAATATACAGACACCCCATACTGAACTTCATGGGAGTACATGATGATAGATGGATAATAGAAGGAACCCATCTTAACTTCATGGTAGAATGATGAATGATGGATAATATACGGACACCCCCTATGAACTTAATGGTAGTACATGATGATATATGGATAATAACGGGACAGCCCTACTTAACTTATGGGAGTACATGATGGGATATATGGATACTATAAGGACACCCCTACTGAAACTTCATGGTAGTACATGATGATATATGGGAAATATACGGACACCCTACTGAACTTCATGGTAGTACATGATGATATATGGATAATATACGGACACCCCCTAGAAACCATGGCGTACATGATGATATATGGATAACGTTACGGACACCCCTGATGAACTTATTCCACGTAGTACCATGGTGATATATGGAGAATATACGACACCACTTACTTAACTCATGGTAGTACATGATGATAATATGGATAAATATACGGACACCCATACTGAACTCATGGTACCTAGTACATGATATATATGGATAAATACGGACACCCCTACTAAAATTCATGGTAGTACATGAGATATATGGATATATACGGACACCACCTACTGAACTCATGGTAGTTACATGATGATATATGGATAACTAAGGACACCCCTACTTAACTTCATGGTAGTACATGATGATATATGGATAATATACGGACACCCATAATGAACTTTCATGGTATAGTACATGATGATATATAGAAATATACGGACACCCCCTACTTAACTTCCTGGTAGTACTTAGTACATGATGATGTATGGATAATTATACGGACCCCCCCTACTTAACTTCATGGTAGTACATGATGAGATATGGAAATATACGGACACCCCATACTGAAATTAATGGTTGCTAATGATTGATATATGGATATATATACGGACACCCCCTACCTGAACTTTCTGGTAGTAAATGGACGATATTTGGATTAATATAGGGACACCCATACTGGAACTTCATGGAGTACATGATATATCATGGATAATATAACGGACACCCCATACTGAACTTCATGGGATACATACGATATATGCGATAATATACGGACACCCCCTACTGAACTTCATGCGTAGTACATGATTGATATATGGATAATATACGGACACCCCTTACTGAACTTCATGGTAGACATGTGATATCTGGTTTCATCTACGGGACACCATACCTGAACTTTCATGTACCGACATGATGATATATGGACTAATATACGGACGGGACACCACACTTAACTTCATGGAGTACAATGTTGATATAGGGATATTAATAGGGACACCCCTACGACCTTCATGGTAGTACATGAATGATATCGGAAATATAAGGACACCCTACTGGAACTCATGGTAGTACATGATGATATATGGATAATATTTACGGAACACCCATACTGAACTTCTGGTAGTACATGATGATATATGGATAATATACGACACCCATTACTGAACTTATGGTAGTACATGGTGCTTCTATGGATATATAGGGACACCCCTTACTGAACTTATGTATTAATGATGATATATGGATAATATACGGACAAACCCCTACTTACTTCATGGTTAGGAGGTACATGGTGATATATGGTAATATAGGGTAAACCCCTCCTGAATTCATGGTAGTCCATGATTGATAATGAGATAATATCGGACACCCATACTGAACTTCATGGTAGTACATGTGATATAGGATAATATAGGGACACCCCTACTGAACTTCATGGTAGTACATGATGATATATGGATAATATCGGGACAACCCTTACTAAAGTCATGGTAGTACATGGTGATATAGGAATTTAATCATAGGGACACCCTCTACTTAACTTCATGGTAGTACCATGATGATATATTGGATAAATACGGGACACCATACGAAATTAATTGGTAGTACATGATGATATCGGGATAATCTACGGACACCCTACTGAACTCATGCGTAGTACATGATGATATATGGATAATATACGGACACCCTACTTAACTCATGGTAGTACATGATGAATATGGAAATTATACGGACACCCCTACGACTTCATGGTAGTTACATGATGATATATGGATAATATCGGACAACCATACTGAACTTCATGGTAGTACATGATGATATATGGATAATATCGGACACCCCTACTTAAATTCATGGTAGACATCGATGTATATGGATAATATACGGGGACACCCCTACTGAACTTCATGGTAGTACATGATGATATTGGATTTAATATACGGACCACCCCTACTTAACTCATGGTAGTACATGTGATATGATGGATTATTATACGGACACCCATATGAACTTCATGGTAGTACATGGATGAACTGGAAATATACGACACCCCTTACTTAAATTCATGGTTAGTACATGATGATAGTAGGTACTATATACGGGGAACAACCCTACTGAATTCATGGTAGTTAAATGATGATATATGGATATATACTGGAAACCCCTACTGAAACTTCATGGTAGTACTTATGATGTATATATGGATAATATAAGGACACCCACCTATGAACTTCATGGTGCTACATGAGATAGTGGATTTAATATACGGACACCCCCAGACTTAAACTTCATTTCGTTAGTACATGATGAGATAGGGAATAATATCACGACACCCCCTCTACTTAACTTCATGGTAGACAGGATGATATCTGGAAATATACGACCCCATCCTTAAAACTCATGGTAGACATGATAAATGGATAATATACGGAAACCCCCCACTGAACTTCATGGGTAGTATCCATGATGATATTGGATAATATACGGACCCCCTCCTACTGAACTTAATGGTCAGTACATGATGTATATGGAGAATAGACGGACTCCCACGTAACTCATGGTAGTACATGATGTGATGAATCTATATGGATAAGAGACGGACACCCATACGAACTCATGTAGTCACATGGGATATGGATAATATACGGAACACCCCTATTGACTTATGGTTAGCTACATGGTGAGTATTGGATAATATACGGACACCCCCTACTGAACTTCTGGGTTTAGTACTGATGATACTCTATGATTAATAACGGCACACCCTACTGAACTTTTCATGTAGTACATGATGTATACGGACCCCCCTACTGAAAATTAATGGTACGTACATGATGATATATGATAATATACGGACACCCCTACTTACTTAATGTAGCTACATGATGATATATGGATAAATATAAGGACCACCCACTACTGACTTCATGGTAGTACCTGGTGATCTATGGATAATCATACGCGACACCCCCTTACTGAACGTCATCGTGAGTACATGATGATATATGGATATTACGGACACCCTACTGAAATTCATGGTAGTAAATGATGAAACGGACACCCCTACTGAACTTCATGGTAGTGACATGATGATATATGGATAATATTACGGACACCCCTTACTGAATTCATGGTATACCTGTGAGTTATATGATAATATACGGAAACCCTACTGACTTTCAGTAGTACATGATGTATATGGATAATATCGGACACCCCTACTTAACTTCATGGTCGTACATGATGATATATGGAATAAAGATAGGACACCCTAAGACTTAATGGTAGTACATGATGATATATGATAATATAAGGACACCCCTACTGAAAATTCATGGTAGACATTGATGAATATGGATATATACGGACACCCTACTTGAACTCATGTGTACATGATGATATATGGTAATTATACGGACACCCTTACTTAAATCAGGTAGTACATGAGAATATGCAATAAGACGGAACACCAACTACTGAAACTTCCATGGTAGTACATGATGAGATAGGTATATACGGACACCCCTCTGAAATCCTGGTAGTACATGATAATGATATGGATATATCCGGCCACCCCCTACTGACCTACATGGTATTAGTACATGATGATAATGGATTAAGATAAGGGACACACCCTACTGAACTCATGGTAGACAGGATGATATAGGATAATATACGGGGACAACCCCCTACTGAACTTCCACGCGTAGTACATGATGATACTATGGATAATATACGGGACCCACCCCTACTTAACTCCTGAGTACAGTGATTGATATATGGATTAATATACGGACACCCCTACGAACGTCATGGTAGACATTGCATGATATATGGATTAATATACGGACACCCCTACTTAACTGCATGGAGTACATGATGATATATGGATTAATCTACGGACACCCACTTAATGAACTTCATGGTCGATACATGATTGATAATGGCAATAATATAACGCACCCCTACTTAACTTCGGGTAGTACCATGATGATATATGGTAATAGTACGGACACCCCCTACTGAACTTCATGGTAGTTACATGATGAGACTATGGGATAATATACGGACACCCCCTATGAACTTCATTGTATACATGTGATATATGGATAATATAAGGACACCTACTTAACTCATGTATAACATTGCGGTATATAGATAATATACGCGACACCCCCTACTGAACTCATGGTAGTAAAGTGGTGATATATGGATAATATACGGACACCCCCTATGAACTAATTTGGTTAGTACATGATGTATATGGATCATTACGAGACACCCTACTGAACTTCATGGTAGATGTAGACATGATTTGGAATGTAGATATACGGGACACACCTACTTGGTGAAGGCTTCATCTGGTAGCTGATGAATATGGATAATATACGGACCAACCCCTACGTGAACTTCATGGTAGTACATGATGATATATGTAGTAATATACGGGACACCCCCTAACTGAACTTCATGGTAGTACATGATGATATGTGGATAACTATCACGGAAACCCCATACACTTGAACATTCATGGTAGTGACATGATTGATATAATGGATCAATATACGGACACCCCCTACTGAAACTTCATGGTATGTACATGATGATATATGGATAATATACGGACACCCCACTTACACTTCATGGTAGTACATGATGATATATGGATAATATACGGGACACCCCCTACTAAATTCATGGTAGTACATGCATCTATAGTGAATAATATACGGACACCCCCTACTGACTCATTACATGGTAGTACATGATTGATATATGGATAATTAGAGACACCCCTACTGAACCATGGATATACATGGTGATATATGGATTTAATATACGGACCACCCCCTACTAACTTCATGTTAGTACATTGATGGATATATGGATAATATACGGACACCCCTACTGAATCATGGTAGTACATGATGATATATGATAAATTACGGACACCCCCTACTGAACTTCATGGTAGTACATGATGATATAGGGATAATATACGGACACCCCCTACTGAATTCATGGTTGTAGTACATGATGATTTATGTATTAATAGTACGGAACACCCCCTCTGTACGGAACTCATGGTAGTAACATGATGATATATGGTAATTACGGACACCCCCTAATGCCCTTCATGGTAGTACATGTGATATATGGATAATATACGGACACCCCTACTGAACTTCTGGTAGTCACTTGATGCTATATGGATACATATACGGCACACCCTATGAAACTTCATGCGTAGTAAATGATGATGAATGCGATAAATAATAACGGGACACCCCTACGGACTATGTTCCTATCTTATGATATAGATGTAGTACATGATGTATATATGGATAATATACGGACACCCCCTACTGAACTTCATGGTTAGACATGATGATATATATGGAATTTAATATACGGACACCCCTAACTCATGGTGACACTGTGATTCGTCACCTTGACTTCGTAGTACTGATGCATGATATATGGATAATATACGGACACACCAGACCTTATGGTAGTACATCGAGATATATTGCGATAATATACGGACACCCCTACTGAACTTCATGGTGTACATGATGTGGTATCATGGTAATATACGGGACACCCCCTATTGAACTTCATGGTAGTACATGATGATATATGGATAATATACGGACACCCCCTACTGAACTATGTTAGACATTATCATGGATAGGACACACTTTAACTTTTGGATGATATATGAGATAATATACGGACACACCCCTACTGTAACTTCATGGTAGTACATGTGATTATGGATATAACGGACACCTATCCATTACTTCATGGTAGTACATGATGGATATATGAATACAATATAAGGAACAACACCTTACTGAACTTCATGGTAGTACTGATGATATTGGATAATATACGGACACCCCTACTTATTCATGGTAGTACATGATGCTGATATAGGGATACTATACGGACCACCCTACTGAAGTTCATGTAGTATATGATGATATATGGATAATATACGGACACCCCCTACTAACTCTATGGTAGTACTGGGTGATATAGGTGAATATACGGACAACCCCCTACTGAACGTCATGGTGTTACATGATGATATATGGATAATATACGGACACCGCCACTTAAATTCATGGGTAGCTACATGGTGATATGATGATAATATACGGACACCCCCCTACTGAATTCATGTAGTACATGAGTGATATATGGATTAATATACGGACACCCCCTAATTGAACTTCATGGTATACATGATGAATATATGGATAATACTACGGACACCCCTACTGATGACTTATGTTAGATACATGATGATATATGGATAATATACGGAACACCACCCTACTTAACTTCATGGTAGTAATATGCTATATAGGGATAATACGACACCCTACTGAACATGCCTGGTAGTAAGCATGATTGCTATTATAGGGGATAATATACGGAACCCCTAATGAACTTCATGGTAGTACATTGATATATATGGATCTAATACATAGACACCCTACTGAAGTCTCATGGTAGTACATGACTGTATATGGATATAATATGGACAACACCATACTTAAATTGCATGGTTATATATTGTGATATATGGATAATATCGGACACCCTACTTAACTTCATGGTCCAGTACATGATGATATATGGATAATATACGGACACCCCTACTGAACTAATGTAGTAACATGATGACTATTGGCAATTACGGACACCCCCTACTGAATTTCTGTAGTACATGAGATATATGATAATATACGGGACACACCACACTTAGAACTTCATTGTAGTACATGTGATATCATGGATAATATATGGACCACCCCTTACTGAAACTCATGGTAGTACATTGGTGATATATGGATAATATAGGACCACCCCCTGACTGAAATACATGGTAGTACATGCTGATATATGGATAATATACGGACACCCCGACCAGGTGATTATAATATATACGCGACCCTAGAATTCAGGTAGTAATGATGATATATGGTATAATATACGGACACCCTACTAACTTATGGTTAGTACATGAAGATATATGGATAATATACGGACACCCCTACTACTTTCATGGATACAATGGCTGATATATGGGCATAATATACGACACCCCATAGGAACCTCATGGTAGTACATGTCGATATATGGATAATATAAGGACACCCCTACTGTAACGGCATGGTAGTAACATGCGTGATATATGGATAATGATACGACACCCCCCTATGAACTTAATGGTAGTGACATTATGATATATGGATAATATACGACACCCCCTACTTAACTTCAGGTAGTACGGATCGAGTAATAGGATTAATATACGGACACCCCTACTGAACTCTGGTAGTACATGATGATATATGCATAATATACGGACACCCCCTACGAACTTCATGGTTAAGTATATGATGATAGGATAATATACGGGACACCCCTACTAACTTCATGGTGTACATGATGATATATGGATAATATACGGACCCCCCTACTGAACTTCAGTTATGTACAATGACGTGATATATGGATAAATAGGACACCACTACGGAAACTCAGGTAGTACATGCGTCCGATATATGGAATAATATAAGGAACACCTATCTAAACTATGTAGTAGTACATGATGATACGGATATAATATACGGAACCACCCCTATTCTGAACTTCATGGTAGTACATTGATGAGATATGGATTATATACGGACACCCCATAATGAACGTCATGGAGTACATGATGATATATGGATAAATATAAGGACACCCTATGACAATCATGGTAGTACATGATGAGATATGGATTAATATACGGACCACCCCCACACTTAACTTCAGTAGTTATTGATGATATATGGATAAATACGGACCACCCCTACTGAACTTATGGTAGTCATGATGATATATGGAGAATATACGGACACCCCTACTGAACTTTCATGGTAGTATGATGATATATGGATAATATTACGGACACCACCCTACCTGAACGTTCATGGTAGTACAGAGATATATGGGATATATCTACGGACCACCCCTACTTAACTTCATGGTAGTACATGATGCTATATGGATAATATACGGACACCTCCACCTGAATCATGGTAGTACATGATGTATATTGGACAATATAGGGACAACACCTAAGAAACTTCCATGGAGTCTGATGATATATGATATAATAGGACACCCCTACTTAACTTCATGGTAGTACATGATGATATATGGATATATACGGACCCCCTTACTATAACTTCTGAGTATACATGATGATATATGGATACTTAACGGACACCCCTACTGAAACTTCATGTGTAGTACATGCATTGATATATGGATAA
Organism: Hymenochirus boettgeri; assembly: GCA_019447015.1. NCBI lineage: Eukaryota > Metazoa > Chordata > Amphibia > Anura > Pipidae > Hymenochirus > Hymenochirus boettgeri. The sequence continues at coordinate 20,322,554 of CM033476.1, read as the reverse complement.
ATACGGGACACCACTACTGAACTTCATGGGTGAGATATATGGAATAAGGCATCACCATATGTAGTCTGTATATTATAGTAATATACGGACACCCCTACTTAACTGTCATGGTTAGTACATGATGATATAGGGATAATATACGGACCACCCCCATACTGAACTTCATGTCAGAATGATGATTATATGGATAATATAGGGACACCTCTACGAACTTCATGTAGTACGAGATTATATATCGCCCTACTGAATCATGTATAGCATGTGTATAGTAATATACGGACACCCCTATTGAACTTCATGGTAGTACATGTGATATATGGATAATATAAGACACCCCTACTGAACTCATGGGTATTCGTACATGAGTTGATATGGATTAATATACGGACACCCCCTACTGAAACTTCATGGTAGAACAGATGAATATGGATAATATAGGACACCCCCTATGAACTTATGGGTTAGACATGATGATATATGGATAATATTACGGACACCCCATAACTGAACTCATGGTTGTACATGATGTATATGGATACTATACGGACACCCCACTGACACTTCCATGGTAGTACATGATGATATATAGGATAATATACGGACAACCCCTACTGACTTCATGGTAGTACATGATGATGATATGGATAATATACGGACACCCCCCTACTGAACTTCATGGTAGGTACATGCGATATAGGATAATATCGACACCCCTGGACTAACTTCGATGTAGTAGTACATGATGATATATGGATAATATACGGACACCCCTACTGACTTCATGGTAGTACATGATGATATATGGATAATATACAGGACACCCTACTTGAACTTCATGTAGATGTGAATAGATGAATATATGGAAGACCTACTACAATGGTAGTTTACATGAGATATATGGTAATTATACGGAAACCCCCCTACTTGAATTCATGGTAGATTGACATGATGACTATTGGATTATATAGGACACCCCCTACTTAACTTTCATGGTAGTACATGATGATATAGGATAATATACAGGGACACCCCTACGGAATATGGTAAGTAATGAGGATATATGGATATATTTTTACGGACACCCCTACGAACTATTCATGGTAGGACATGATGATATATGGATAAATACGGAACAACCCTACTTAGAACTTCTGGTAGTATAACATGATGATATATGGATAATATACGGAAACATCCTACTGAAACTTCATGGTAGCTACATGATTGATATATGGATAAATACGACACCCCTACATGAAACTCCTGGTAGTACATGATGATAGTGGATAATATACGGACACCCCCTACTTAACTTCATGGTGAGTACATGATGTAGTAATATACGGAACTCTGAACCATGTAACATGATGAAGGATAATCCGGCACCTACTATGAACTCATGGAGTTACATGATGATATATGGATAATATATGACATCCCTACTGAACTTCATGGTAGTACATGATGATATATGGATAATAGACGGACACCCTACTTAACTTCATGTGTAGTACATTTGATGAATATGGATAATATACGGCACCACCTACTAACTAGGTGTAATATTAGCTTGAACTTAATTCATGGTAGTAAATGATGATATATGGAATAATATACGGACACCCCTACTTAAATTCATGGTAGTACATGATGATATATGGATAATATTACGGACACCCTATGAACTTCATGGTGTACATGATGATATAGGATAATATAACGGACACCCCCTACTGAACGTTCATGCGTAGTTACAGATGATATATGGACTATATCGGAACACCCCTACTGAATCTGATCATGGTAGACATGATGACTATATGGATACTATACGGACACCCCAATACTAACTTCCTGTAGTACCATGGTGATATATGGAAAATATCGGACACCCCCTACATTAACTTATGGTTAGTACATGTGAATATGGATATTACGGACACCCTACTGATTTCCTGGTAGTACATGATGATATATGGATAATATACGGCACCCCTATTGAACTTATGGTGTAGTTACATGTATATATGGATAATATACGACACCCCTCCTACTAACTTCATGGAAGTAAAGAGTATTTGCAACCCTAATGAATATGGATGGGATGAAGAATATACGGACACACACTACTTAACTTCATGGTAGTACATGATGATATATGGATAATATAGGACACCCAATGAAACTTAATGGTAGTACATGATGATATATGGATAAGATACGGACACCCCTACTGTAACTCATTGTAGTACATGTGTGATGATATGATCTACCGGACACCCCCTACGAACTTCATGGTTAGTACATGTGATATATGGATAAGGATACGGACACCCCTAATTAACTTCATGGTAGTAATGATGATATACGGATAATATACTGGACAGCGACCCTACGGAATTCATGGATAGTAAGATGATATATGGTTAATATACGGAACACCCTACTGAACATTCATGGTTAGTACATGATGATATATGGATTAATATACGGACACCCCTATGAACGTCATGGTAGCTACAATGATGATATATGGGATAATATACGGGACAACCCCTACAGAACTTCATGGTAGTACATGATGATATATGGATTAAATATACGGACACCTCCTAATGAAACCTTTCATGGTAGTACATGATGATTATAGGTGATAAATCACGGACACCCCTACTTAACTTCATGGTAGACATGAGCTATATGTGATGAATATACGGACACCACCTACTTAACCTTATGGGTAGTACATGTGATATATGGATAATAGTACGGACACCTCTACTGAACTTCATGGTGTACATATGATGATATATGGATAATATACGACACCCCCTACTGAACTTTCTGGTAGTACATGATGAATAGTGGATATATACGGAACACCCCCTACTGAACTTAATGGTAGTTACATGATGATATATGGATAATATGACGGACACCCTCCTATGAACGCATGGTAGTACATGTGATGATTATGTGGATAATATACGGACACCCCTACTAACTTCAATGGTAGTACCTATGATGATATATGGATAATATTACGAACCCCTACTAATCATGGTAGTACATGATGAGATAATGGATAATATACGGACACACCCCCTAACTGAACTTCATGGTATACATGATGATATATGGATTTTATATACGGAGCACACCCTATCTGAACTTCTGGTCGTCATGATGATTATATGCGTAATTACGCGACACCCCTTACTGAATTCATGGTAGTACATGAATGATATCATGGATAATATACGGACACACATTGAATTCATGGTAGTAATGATGATAAATAGGATAATATACGGGTACACCCACTTAACTTCATGGTAGTACTGACTGATATGATGCCCGTAGAATAGGGAACGGACACCACTTAACTGAATCATGGTAGTACATGAGTAATATATGGATAAATACGGACACCCCTACTTGAACTTCATGGTTAGTTACATGATGATATAGGATAATATACGGACCACCACCTACGAACTCATGTAGTACATGATGATATATGGAATAATAATATAGCGCACCCCCACTGGAACATTATGGGTAGTACATGATGATATATGGATAATATACGGGACAACCCCTATAACTTCATGGTAAGAATGGTGATTATAGGGATAATATACGGGACCACCCCTACTGAACTTCTATGGTGTACATTGGGATTGATATAGGGATAATATACTGGACCCCCCTACGTGAACTTCATGTGAGTAGTACATGATGATATAGGTAATATACGGACACCCCCTACTGAACGTCATCGGTAGTTACATGATTGAGATATGGATAATATAAGGACACCCTCTCTAACTTCTATGGTTAGTAAATGATGATATATGGATAATTATAGGACACCTCCTACTGAACTCATGGTAGTACATGATGATATATGGGATGAATATACGGACACCCCCTACTTACTTCATGTAGTACATGGGGATATATGGTAATATACAGGAACACCCTCCTATAGGAACTTCATGGTAGTACAGAGATTAATGGATAATATACGGACACCCCTACTGAACTTAATGGTAGTACTGGAGAATTGGATAAATACGGGACACCCCTACTGAACTTCATGGTACGTACATGATGATATATGGATAAATTACGGGCACCCCTCTATCACTTCATGGTAGTACATGATGATATATGGATAAATATACGGACATCCCTACTGAACTTATGGTGAGTACATGAGTGATTAGGATAATATACGGACACCCCACTGAACTTCATGCAGTAATGATTGATAGATGGATTAATATTACCGGACACCCACTGTAACTTCATGGTAGTACATGAGAATATATGGATATATAGGACACCCCCTACGAACTTCAGGTTAGTCCACATGATGATATATTGGAAATAACGACACCCCTACTGAAGTTCATGGTGTACTGATGATATAGGATAATATAGGGTACACCCACATACTGAAACTTCATGGTAGTACATGAGATATATGGATAATATCTTAGGACACCCACCTAACTTATGTTGCATGATGTATGGTATGAACCTATCGATGTATATTATGATATGTATAATATACGGACACCCTACTGAATTCATGTTAGTACTATGATATTTGTATATCGGACACCCTACTTAACTTATTGTCATTACATTGACTGATATATATAATATGCGGAACCCCTACACTTCTGGTATGTTTACACTGATGATCTTATATCGATAAGTGATGGACCACCCCAACATTGTAACCTATTCATAGCGATCTTGATCTTATTAAATACTACTAGACCTGGATTCACATATAGGCCGCAGGTGTTAACACCTCATTCATAATGAACTTCACCCATATGTCCAGTCATGATATTATATCAATACAACGCCCTCGTAAATTATATTTAACCTTCTCTTATGTTGTTGTTCATGTAAGTGAGATATAGGATAAAGTTACGACCCCCTACGAACTTCATTGGTCACATCGACGGAGATATGCGTATTAGAGCGGCACCCCCGAATTGTAGGTATGTGCTGCATGATATATGAGAACCAGGGAGGAGGGCTCCCCCCCACTAAACTTCATGGAACATGATGATATGATATATACGACACCCTTCGCCAGTACAGATTGGATAATATACAGACCCACCACGTAATGAACTTCATGTGTACGCACGACAGACTGATGATCTATATGGATAATATACTGGACCCCCTACTAAACTCATGGTGGTACATGGATGATATAGGATATCATACGGACACCTCCTATGAACTTCAGTAAGTACATGATGATATATGGATAATATACGGACACCCCCTACTAACTTCTTATGGTAGTACATGATGATATATGGATAATGATACGGACACCCTCCTACTGCACTCATGGTAGTAACATGATGATATATGGATAGTATAGGACACCCCCTCTCTAAACTTCATTGTATTACATGATGGATATATGGATTAATATGTAAAGGGTAACCCCTGACTGTAAACTTCATGGTAGTACAGATTGATGATATCATGGATAATATACGGACACCCCCTTAAGAACTTCATGAGTATGACATGATGATATATGGATATATACGGACACCCCTCTTACAACTTCATGGTAGTACATGAAGATCATATGGGAAAATATACGACACCCCTACTGAACTATGGTAGTACCTATGTTAGGATAATACTGTATATAGTGACACCCCTAATGAACGTTAATTGGGAGTCATGAGGATATATGGATAATATACGGACACCCTACTGCAACTTCATGTAGTACATGAGATATAGGAATAAATAGGACACACCCTACTGTAAACTTATGGTTAGTTACATGATGATATATGATAATATACGACACCCCCTACTAATTCATGGTAGTACAATGACATTCTTATGGATATATACGGGACACCTCATACTTCACATGGTAGTACATGATGTATAATGGATAATATCACGGACACCCCACTTAACTTCATGGTAGTACATTGTGATATATGGGATAAATAGGACACCCCTACTTGAACTGCAGGCTATACATGAGGATATATGGATAATACGGACACCCACTTGCAATTCATGGTAGTACATGATGATATATGGATAATATACGGACCACCCACTACTGAACTTCATGCGTCGACATGATATCATAAGATAATATACGGACACCCCTCTACTAATCATGTTAGTACATGATGATAGATAGGATTAAATACGACGACACCCCTACTAACTTATGGTAGTATTATACATTGATGATATATGGATAATATACGGACACCCACTACATACTTCATGGTAGTGACATGATGATTAGTGGAAATATACGCGACACCACCTACTGAACTTCATGGTAGTACATGACGATATATGGATAATATACGGGACACCCCTACTTAACTCATGGTGTACATGATGATAATATGGATAATATCGGACACCCCCTATGAACTTCATGCGTAGTACATTGATGATCATATGGATAAATACCGGACACCCCTACTGTAACTTCATGTAGGACATGATGATATATGGAGAATATACGGACACCCCTAATTAACTTCATGGTAGTACCATGATGATATATGGATAATATACGGACACCCCCTAATGAACTCATGGTAGTATCATGATGGATAGATGGATAATTTACGGACACCCATATTAACTTCATGGTTAGACATGATCGATATATGTGTAATCAATATAGGACACCCCTACTGACCTTCATGGTAGTACATGCATGATATATGGATAATAGACGGACACACCTCCTAACTAATCTCATGTAGTACAGATGCTATATGGGATAATATACGGCACACCCCTACTTAACTTCATGGTTAGTACATTGATGTATATGGATAATATACAGGACACCCACCTACTGCAGACTCATGGTAGAGTACATAGATCGACATGGATAATATACGGACACCCCCTATGACAATTCATGGTAGTAACCATTGATGATATATGGAAATTATACGACCCACCCTTACGAACTTCATGGTAGTACATGAGGTCTAGGATATATCGGACACCCCATACTGAACGTTCATGTAGTGTACATGATGAATATAGGAATAATATACGAACCCCTACTTAATGTCATGGCTAGAACAGTGATGATATATGGATTAATAACGGAACCCCTACTGAACTTGCATGGTAGTACATGATGATATAGATGGATAGATATACGGGGACCCCTACTGAAACTTGGTAGTAATGATGATATAGGATATATACGGACACCCTACTCGAACTTGTCATGGTAGTAATTGAGATATCTGGATAATATATACGGACAACCCTACTTAACGTCATGGTTTTAGTACATTGATGATCATATGGATTAATTATACGGACACCCCCTTGATTCGGTAGTCTGATGATATATGCGATAATATGGACCCAATACATGTATACTGGATTAATCAATCGGCAACTCCTAGAACTTCATGGTAGTACATGATGATATATGGAAATATACGGGACCACCCTATCTTGACTCATGCTAGTAATGATGACGTACCCATTATGGAAAGACTAATACTGGGACACCTCCTACTGAACTTCATGGTAGTAATGACATGGATATATGGATTAATATAGGACACCCTACTATCCTTCGTCATGGTAGTACTGAGGATATATGGATAATATACGGACACCCTACATGAATTCATGGTAGTCATATGATGGATATAGGATATATACGGACAACCCCTACTTAACTCATGGTAGTACATGATGAGCATATGGATAATATACGGACACCTACTGTAACCATGGGTAACATGATGAATATGGATAATAACGGACACCACCGACTGAACTTATGGTAAGTACAGATGATATATGGATAATATACGGACACCCCTATGCAACTTCATGGTAGTACATGGCTATATCTGGATATCATACGGACACCCCTACTTAAACTTCCTGGGTAGTACATGATGATATATGGGAAATATACGGACACCCCTATTAACTTCATGTTAGTTAAAATGTGATATAGGGACTATAACGGACCCACCGCACTTACTTCATGGCAGACATGATGATGATATGGATTATATTTACGGACACCCCTACGCACTTCATGGAGTCAATTGATGAGATATGGATAATCTACGGGATACACCCTACTTAACTTCATGGTAGTACATGATGATATATGGATAAATACGGGGACAACCCCCTACTGAAACTTCATGGTAGTACAGACGATATAGGATCATATACGGACACCCCTACTTAACTTCATGGTAGATAATGATGATATTAGGCATAATATACGGACACCCCACTGAACTTATGGCAGTACTTGACGATATAGGGATACACTCATCCACGGACAACCCCACTTAACTTCAGGGTAGTACATTGAGTATATGGTATAATATACGGGACACCCCTACTTAACTCTCATGTAGTACTATGATGATATATGGATAATAAACGGGACAACCCCTAATGAACTTCATTGAGTATTGTACGATATATGGATAATATACGGACACCCCTACTTAACTTCATGGGTAGTTACATGATGATATATGGATAATATACGGACCACCCTACTTAACTTCATGGTAGTTACATGACTGATATCTGGATATATACTGGACACCCCGACTTAATATTCGTGGTAGTCCATGATGAGAGATGGATTTAATATACGGGACACCTCCCTAATGAATTCATGGTGTACATGACGAATATGGATAATATACGGAAACCACGACTTAAACTCATGTTAGTACATGATGATAATGGATTAATATACGGACACCCATACTTTAAACTCTATGGTTAGTTACATGATGATATATGGATAAATACGGACACCCCTACTGAAATTATATGGTAGTACATGATGATATAGGATTAATATAGGGACACCCTACTGAACTTTCATGGTCAGTACATGATGATTCTATATGGATAATATACGGACACCCTACTGAACTTAATGGAGTAATGACGATTATGGATAATATAGGACACCCTACTGAACTTCAGGGTAGTACATGGAGATATATGGTTAATCATACGGGACACCTATGAACTTCATGGTAGTACATGATGATATATGGATAAGATAAGACACCCCTACTTAAACATTCATGGTAGTACATGATGGATATCTGGATTAATATACGGACACCTACGAACTTCTGGTTAGTACATGATGATTATATGGTTAATATATGGACACCCCTACTGAACTTCATGGTAGTACATGATGATATAGGGATAAGATATATACGGGGACACCACTAATTAACTCATGGTCAGACATGTGGATATTGGATAATATACGGGACACCCCCTACTGGGATTCATGGTACTACATGATGATATATGGATAATATACGGGGACACCCCTACTGAACTTAATGGTAGTAATGATGATTATGGATAATATTATGACACCCCAATGAACTTCATGGTAGTTACCATGATGATATATGGATAATATACGGAGGACCCCTACTTATTCATGTAGTAAAGATGTATATGGTAAAATTACCGGACACCCCTACTGAACTTCATCGGTAGTACATGCTGATATATTGGATAATATAGGACACCCCTACTGAACTTCATGTAGTAAAGGACGATATATGGTAATATTAGGGACTACCTACTGAAAACTTCATGGTAGTACATGATGATAAGTATAATATTACGGACACCCCTACTTAACTTCATGGTAGGTCCATGATGATATATGGATAATCTACGGCCACCCTACTTAAATTCATGTTGATGATGATATTGGATATATACGGACACCCCTACTTAACTTCATGGTAGTACATGATGATAGCAGGGATAATATACGGACACCCCTACTGAAACTCATGGTAGACATGATGATATATGGACTAATTATACGGACACCCCTACTTAACTTCATGGTGTACATGCTCGATCTAGGATAATATACGACACCCCCTATGAACTCCATGGTAGTACATGACGCAAGATATCGATTAATATACGGACACCCCCTACTGAACTTCATGTAGGACATGACGATATATGGAAATATACGGACACCCTTCCTTAATTATGGTAGTACATGATGAATATGGATAATATACGGGACAATCCCCATTACTGAACTTCATGTAGCCCATGATGATATATTGGATAATATACGGACACCACTTACTTAACTTCATGGTAGTACCTGAGGATATATGCATTAATATATGGATACCCATAGTTAAACTTCATGGTAGGCACATGCTGATATCTGGTAAATACGGACACCACCTACTTAACTTCATGGTAGTACATGATGATATATGGATAATATTCGGACACCCCCTACTGAAACTTCATGGATTCATGAGATATATGGATAATATACGGACACCCCCTACTGAACTTCATGGTCGTACATGACGATATATTGGATAATATTACGGAACCCCCTCTACTGAACTTCTGTCGTACAGGGACGATATATGGATAAGATTACGGACACCCTAATTACACTTTCAATGGTCTAAGTACATGATGAATATGGATAATAACGGGACCACCCCCTACTGCAACTTCTGGAGTACATGATGAGATATGGATTAATTATTACGGACACCCCTACTTAAATCAGGTAGTACATGATGATATATGCATTAATATATGGACACCCTACTAACTTCATGGTAGGACTGATGAATATGGATAATATACGGACACCCATATTAACTCAGTTTTGGTAGTACATGATGATATATGGATAATATTACGGCCCACACCCTACCTGAACTTCATGGTATTTTACATGATGAGATATGGTAAATAGACGGGACACACCCTTACTGAACTTCATGGTAGTACATGATGATATATGGATAATCTACGGGACACCCCTACTTACATTTCATGGTAGTACATGATGATATATGGATCATATACGGGACACCCACTACTGAACTTCATGGTAGTGAACATGATGCTTAGTGGATAGTATATACGGACACCCCAGCTACTGAACTCATCCGGTTTATTTCATGATGATATATGATAATATACGGACACCCCCCTACTGCACTTCATGGGTAGTACAGGACGATATAGGGATAATATACGGACACCCCACTACTTAACCTTCATGGGTTAAATGATGAGATATGGATAATATTACGGACACCTATGAATTCATGGTAGTACATGAGGATATTGGATAATATACGGAACCCCTGACTTAACTTCATGGTAGGACATGATTGATATTTTCTTTTATGGATTAATTATACGGGACCCAACCATATTACTTCATGGTGTGAGTACCTGGATTGATATAGGATTAATATACGGACACCCCTACTGAACTAATTGGTAGTACATGATGATATATGGAATATACGGACACCACCTCCTGAACTTCATGGTAGTACAAGTGAGATATGGATAATATACGGAACCCCCTATGAAACTTCATGGTAGTACATGAGATCTATGGATAATCTACGGACACCCCCCTACTTAACTTCATGTAGTACATGATGATATTGGATAATATACGGACAACCTCCTAGGAACTTCATGTAGTTTAGTACATGATGATATATGGATAAATAAGGCACCCCTACTTAACTTCATGGGTAAGTACATGATGATATATGGATAAATACGACACCCCGACTGAACTTCATTGGTAGTAATGAGATATATGGATAATATACGGACACCCCCTACTGAACTCAATGGTAAGTACATGATGATCTATGGATAATATACGGACACCCCCTAATAACTTATGGTAGTACATGATGATTTATGATAATAGACGGAAACCCCTACTGAAATCATGGGTAGGACATGATGATATATGGATATATACGGACCACCCCCTAATGAAACTTCCTGGTCGTACATGATGATATTGGATAATTACGGACCACCCCTACTTAAAACTTCATGTAGAAATACAGATGATATATGGATAATATACGGACACCCCTATTAACTTCATGGTAGTACATGATGATATATGGATAAGATAGGGACACCTCCTATGAATTAATGGTAGTAATGATGCTATATGAAATATCGGACACCTCCTTACTGAACTTCATGGTAGTACATGATGATGATAGGATAATTATACAGACACCGCTACTTAACTTCATGGTAGTTCATGATGATATATGGATAATATAGGGACACCCCTACTTAACTTCATGGTAGTACATGTGATGATATATGGATAATATCGGAACACCCCTAGAACTCATGGTAGTCACGATGATATAGGGATATATACGGACCACCCCTACTAACTTCAGGGTAGTACATGATGATATATGGATAATATCGGACACCCCTACTTAAACTTCATGGTAGTACTATGATGATATATGGGATTAATATACGGACCCACCCCCTACTGAACTCATGGTTAGTACATGATGATATATGGAGTAATATACGGCACACCACTACTGAACATTCATGGTCGTACATGATGAATATATGAGTCAATATACCGGACACCCATTACTGAACTTCCTGGTAGTACTTGATGATATATGGATAATATACGGACCACCCACTCACTGAACTTCATGGTTTCCCAGAATGATGAGATATGGATAATATACGGACACCCTACTAAAACTTCGATGGTAGTACATGATCGATTATATGGATAATATACGGGAACCACCTACTTAACTCATGGTAGTACATGATGATATATGGATAATATACGGGGACACCCCTACTTAACTTCATGGTAGTACAGACGATATATGGATAAATGAAGACACCCCCTACTTAACTTATGGTAGTACTGATGATATATGGATAATATACGGGACACCACCTACTTAAATTCAGCGGAGTCATGATGATATATGGATAATCATACGGAACCCCTACTGAATCATGGTAGTACATGATGACTATATGGATAATCCTACGGACACCCTATGAAACTTCAGTGGTAGTACATGTGATATATGGATATATACGGGACCCCCCTACTAAACTTCATGGTAAGTTCATGATGATATATGGAAATAAGGCACCCCTACTGAAATTCATGGTTAGTACAGAGATATATGGATAATATACGGGACACCCTACTTAACTTTATGTAGTACCTGATGATATATGGATTAATATACGGACACCCCTCTAAACTGCACGGGTAGTACATGATTGATATATGGCAAATAGACGGACCACCCCCTATGAACTCAGGTCAGTTACATGATGATATATGGATACTATACCGGACACCCCTACTTAACTTCATGGTAGTTAGTAATGATGATATATGGATAATATACGGAAACCCTACTTAAATTCATGGTAGTACATGATGATTATGGATAATATACGGACACCCCCCCTACTGAACTTCATTGGTACTTACATGATGATATAGGGATTAATATCGGACTACCCCTACGAACTTCATGGTAGTACATGATGATCATGGATAATATACGGACAACCCTACTTAACTTCATGGCTTAGTACACTCGATGATACTGGATACATTATACAGGACACCTACTTAACTTAATGGTAGTAATGATGATATATGGAATATAGGACACCCCCTATGAACTAATGGTAGTACTGATGATATATGGATAATATTACGGAACACCCCCTACTTAACTTTATGGTAGTACATGATGCTATTTGGATTTATACGGACACCCCTACTCAACTTCACGGTAGTACCATGGATATAGGATAATATACGGACCCCCTTATCAGCTTAACAGGTAGACTATGATGATATATGGATAATTTAATATATGGGACACCCCCGTACTGAACTTCATGTAGACATGCTGATATATGGATATTACGGGACACCCCTAGGAACTTCATGGTAGTACATGTGATATATGGAGACTATACGACAACCCCTACCTCAACCGTCATGGTAGGACATGATGATATATGGATAATATTCACGGACACCCCATATGAACTCATGGTAAGTACATGATGATTATAGGGATAATATCGGCACACCCCTACTAACTTTATGGTAGTACATGATGATCTAGGATAATATACGGACACCGCCCTTATGAACTTCATGGTAGTACATGATGATATATGGATAATATACGCGCACACCCCCTAATGAACTTCATGGTAGACATGAGATATAGGATAATATACGGACACCCCCTACTTGATCTTCATGGTAGTCATGATGAAATATATGGATAATATACGGGGACACCCCCTACTGATCTTCATGGTAGTAAATGCTGATATATGGATTAATATACGGACACCCCCTACCTTAAATCTTATGGTAGTACATGTGATGTATGGGGATAATATACGGGAACACCCCCTACTTAACCCTCATGGTAGTACATGATGATGATATGGATAATATACGGCCACCCCTACGAACTTATGGTTAGGTTACATTGATGATCATATGGGATAATATACGGAAACCCTAATTAACTTTATGGAGTAGTACATGATTGATATATGGATAATATACGGACACCCCCTACTTACTTTATGCGTAGTACCTGATGATCTATGGCGAGTTTTTTTTAATATACGGGAAACCCCTACTCAACTTCATGGTTAGTACATGATGATATATGGATAATATTACGGGGACACCCTCCTACGGAACTTCAGTGGTAGTAATAGGTGATATATGATAATTACGGAACCCCCTCTACTGAAACTTCATGGTTAGTACAGTGATGATATAGGATCAGATACGGACACCCCACTACTGAACTCTGGTAGACAGGACTGATATATGGGCAGAATATACGGTACACCCCTTCTACTTAACTTCATGTTAAGTACTGATGATATATGGATAATATACGGACACCCCCTACTGAAACTTCATTGGTAGTACATTGATGATATATGGAAATTACGGACACCCCTACGAAGTTCATGGTAGTACATTGATGATATATGGATTAATATTTACGGAACACCCCTACTAACTTCATGCGTAGTACAGAGACTATCATGGATCATATACAGAAACCCCCTTAAGGCACTTTATTTGGTCGTACATGATGATATATGGATAATATACGGACAACCCCTTACTTAAACTTACATGTAGTACCTGATGATATATGGAAAGCGGGACACCCCCTATGAACTTCATGGTAGTACATGATGACTATGGATAATATACGGCACCCCTACTTAAACTTCATGGTTAGTGACATGAGTCGAATATGGATAATTATACTGGACACCCCTAATGAATTCATGGGAGTGACATGTGATATATGGATAATATACGGACAACCCCTACTGAACTTCATGTATACATGATGATATATGGATAATATCGGACACCCCTACTGAACTTCATGTTGTAGTACATGATGATATCTGGATAATATAGGAACCCCTACTGAACTTCATTGTAGTACATGATGATATATGGATATATACGGACACCCCTACTGAACTTCATGGTAGTACATGCTGATATAGGATTAATTATACGGAACACCTATCTGAACTTTGGTGAGTAAGTAAATGATGATATATGGATATATACGGACACCCCGACTGAACTTCATGGTAGTACATGAGATATATGGATTAATATACGGACACTTACTAAAATTCCATGGGGAGTACATCGCATGATAAGGATAATTATACCGGGACACCCCTCTGAACCTTACATGGTAGTACATCGATGAGATATGGATAATATACGGAACCAACCTACTGAAACTGCAGGTCAGTAACCTGATGATCTATGGTAATATACGGACACCCCCTACTGAACTTCATGGTAGACATGATGATATATGGATAATATATCGGACACCCCTAATGCACTTCATGGTAGTACATGATGAATATGGATAATATAGACACCTACTTGAACTGCATGGTCGTACCTGATGATTATATGGATAATATACGGACACCCCTACTGAACTTCATGGTCAGACATGATGAATATGGATAATATACGGACACCCCCCATACTGAACTTCATTGGTAGTAATGATGTATATGGATTTAAATACGGACAACCCCATACTGAAATACGTCATGGTAGTACATGATGATATATGGATAATATACGGACCCCCCCTACTGAACTCATGGGTCGTACATGATGATATCTGGATATATCGGGAAAACCCTACTGAACTCATGTAGTACATGATGATATATGGATTAATCATACGGGACACACTACTGAACTCATGGTAGTACATTGAGGATTATATGGTAAATATACGGACATCCCTCACTGAACTTCATGGTCAGTACATGAGATATATGGATTAATATTCGGACACCCCCTACTGAACTTCATGGTTTAGGTGTTTTTTTTTTAAACCCCCATGATTGATATATGGTAATATACGGACACCCCCTACTGAACTTCATGGTAGACATGATGATATATGGATAATATACGGACACCCCTACTGAACTTAATGGTATAGTTAATGACGGATATATGGATAATATACGGGACACCCCCTACTGAGACTTAATGGTACCTACAGTGATGTATTATAGGGATAATATACGGACACCCCTACTGAAATTCAGGGTTAGTACATTGATGATATATGGATTTATTACAGGACATGTAATATATAGAATATAATTTATCATTCTTAATCAGCCTTAATCAGTACTTAACAAGTACATTGCTGCAATTGTATCGTGCGTAGGATTTCCTATAGACTGGGATTGTCAAATCATGGCCTTTTTAATAAACCCACACTTCCCTGCATCCTCGACAGATGTGCGTTGAACTTAGTGTTAGAGAATGGTGCGAGCTGTAGTTAAATACAGCTGGGAGGCTGTGTAACACTTGGAGCATGCAGTATGACTAATGCGACCAATTAATTTTTTTTTGTTGCATTGAAGTTTATATTCTCCATATATTTGCATTACTCCCCAACCGTCAGGTTTCTTCTGGGACAAGAAACGGTTGAAGGGTCGTCCGGTGAGCTTGCAATGTCCCGCGGGGGAGTGTGTGTTGTGGGTTGGGGGGGGCGAAGAGTGGGGATTGGGTGGGGCTTTGAGATTGGGGGCATGGTTGGTTGGCCCAAGGGTGGGCCCTTATGTCCTACGCACAGGTTTAGGAGGTTAGTATTGTATTTAGACATATGAGATGGGAGTGCCATGTTGATTGCACTTAACACTCACAGGTCCCTTTCCTTTCAACGCCACTTCCCAACAGCCATATTTGTTATACAGAGAATATACCTTCTTGTGCCTTTAAACAATTTTGGAGCTTTACAGGCAAACAACACAAATCTGCCATTTTGTTACGGCTCTGTTGTTGACTTTTTATTTTCTCCTACGCAGGGTACTAAATCGTTACTACAAGGAGAGCCGACAAATCAGCATTTCACTACCAGGATGCCACCTGTCACCCTCCTAAACCATTATATGAATGTCTCGTCTGTAAGTGTGTGGTGATATGAATGTGTGGCTGT